>CM062812.1:58816956-59417922 GCA_031772625.1 Pinus tabuliformis
CGCCTCTGCGAAAGAAGAATAAAGCTTAGTCAAGTAATAACTTTGGGTTTGTCGATATTAGTAATTACACTCAAGGCGGAAACAATAATTCTTATAAACATCCTTGGAGCAAGATTAACTTTGATAAGTTTGTACATGCAATGTAATCGCATCAACAATATCTGGTTATGGTACTTCATCTTAAGCACCAAATCATCCATCTTATACTAAAGAATAATCAGCTCAAAAAACTTAATCAACTTAGGATAACCAAAATAAACAGAGGTTTTCAGGATCTGAGAAGAAAACATAGTCAATGGACATGCACATAATCATTAAATCACCTTATGTCAAAGTGGTCATTACTCCATATAGACAAGATTCAAACTCTGCTAAATAAAGGTTTTGTTAATTCTCTATTTTTCAAGATTAGATATTTTGAAGGTATGTTTGATATTTGATTAAGTTTGCTGATTATAAAAGGACACTACAGTATCAAAGATTTTGTAGCAGTCTTATTTCGATAACAAATTTTGATTATTAATACCACTTTCTTAATTTGTAAATATGTTATTCTCATTCGCCAAATGTTGGTCTCAGCTTGCACAAAATATGTTACTTTGGATATGACGTGGTTGTTCCAAATCTCATGCAGATACCCTGTTAGTTGATCATGCTAATTTCTTTTATATTTTTGAAAAGATTGTTTTGATTTCGAAGATTTAGTTTAGAATGTTGTTGGGCTTATCATCATGTATATATACCCTCAGTTTTGAGAGTAAAGGAGGAAGGAAAATACTAGAAAAAATTCAAGTCCCTATGCAACTTATTAGACTCTGATATGTGTAAGTGTTTTGGTTTGAACTACTTCAACTGGTTAATGGGTGTGTGTGTGTGTGTGTGATTTTAATTTTTATGGTTGCTTTGATATATGTCTTGGAGTTTTTTTCACATATACACATTCAATCTAATTAACCTTTCAAGATCTATTTCTTAAAGGATGATTATGATCTATACATTACTCAATTCTGAGTTTCTATGAACTATTTCTAAGAATTTAGATTGTTTGAGTATGTTGTTAGCACATGAACAGGACTAATACTTATGCTATAGCAATTTCTACATTTTTACAATCTTTCATCGTTTCTATGGTGAACTAGTATGGGATATAAGTGCTAAAGGATTACTTGTGTTAAGGAATTGTTATGGTTATTTAGTTTTATTTCCTCGGCTAAAAATAGTGTTACATAGTTTTAGTTATCCGCATTCATGATAATTTTGGATGCATAATATGAAAACAAGTTCATATTATTTTGTGTTGGTTTAAAAATTTGGAAGGTTGCACTGTTGTACTTTTAAATTATAATTTCATTTATAATTTAAATTTAATTATACGATTTTCATTGAAAATATACAACAAAAGAAATATAATATATCATTTATTAGTTCCACCACTTAACACAAGCTTCTAGTGTTTTATTTTATGTGTTATATTTTCTATAGATACTTATTAATTATTGTATCATATTTTACTAATTATTTAATTGATAGATTAGGTACATTCATATAACATAGTAATTTAAGTTGCATATATATAACATTAGATAACTCTAGAATTCCCTCATTCTTTTCTTCACGAGAGGTAGAGATCCAAAAGCTAACGGAATCTTTAAACTCATTGTCCAAAAGTCATGCACCTAATCCTACATATTAAAATATTAATACCTTGATATTTAAATGTTATATATCAACTATATATATTAAAGAATAAATGAATTAAAAATCTCCCTGAAAAACCTAATAATATATATATATATATATATATATATATATAGTTATTAATATTATTTATAAAGAACGTAATGTAGGAATTTACAGGGTAAGTTCCTCAGACAGAACACCAAAGGACACCGCTCACAACCAGATCGCAGATCAATACACCAGTATTTTTGACGTGGTTAAAACCCTCAAAGAGGGAAACAGTCCACGGCCTGAGCCAACGCGGCCACTTCAGGCAATTTATTAATAAAAGAATGAAAATTTACATATGCTTCTCTCATGCACGGATTACCCTACAAATGACCCTCCATGCGCTTTAAATAGAAATCATGGACCAATCGGGTGTCAAGCCACGGATCAAGTGTCGGTAATACCGAGGAGAGAATGAACCGTTGGATCACTACATATCGTGACCGTCGGATTGTAAGTTACAAAATGTACAACGGTAAAGAAACACACTTTACCTAACTCTATACCTAACTCTATACTAGACCAAGTTGTACTTAACTATTTCCTATGTGTCGGAATATCCTAACACCCCCCCTTAAGAACAACTTGGGATAGGACTGAAGGATTTACAAATATGACACAATAGGAGAAGGAAGGAGGCACTAGAGCCTATCCCCCTTAGTGACAACTTCCTGAACTCCAACCATAAATCGAAGTTTAGTGAACTTCGCCTCTGTGAGAGCCTTTGTGAAGATGTCTGCCAAGGATAATTTTAGGGGCGAATGTTCGCCCTTTGGCGAAATTAAGGGGTTTTCAATTTTTAGTGGGCGAATATTTTGTATCATAGTACATTTTTACAAATCACCTCAAATAGCCCACCTTATTTTAAGGGAGAGGGTAAAAAGGGTAAATTTAGCCCTTGAAATTAGGAGTTACAACCTTCCATTCGCCCATTTTCAAGAATAGGTTTTATTTAAGTGAATCCATTCGCCCATTTTCAAGAATAGGTTTTATTTAAGTGAATCCTATGGGCCAAATACCATATTTATAAAAGAGGTATGGTAAATTAATAAAAATATAAATAAATGAGAGGTATGGTAAATAAATAAAACATTTTTTATATTTACTCCATAAGTCACCTGGTGTAAACAAATAAAAATATAAGTAAAGTGGAGGTATGGTAAATAAATAAAACGTATTTTTATACTTACTCAAAAGATATGGTAAATAAATAAAAATATAAATAAACTAGACGTATGGTAAATAAATAAAACCTCTTTTTATATTTAGTCCATAACCCTCGTTCTATTTATGAAGGCTCAAGAAAGAGGTTTTATTTAAGTGAATCCTATGGGCCAAATACCATATTTGTAATAGAGGTATGGTAAATTAATAAAAATATAAATAAACGAGAGGTATGGTAAACAAATAAAATATTTTTTTATATTTACTCCATAAGTCACCTTATATTTACCAACACTCAAAAAATGGGTTATATTTAGGTGAAACCTATGGGCAAAATACTATGGGACAAATACCATGGACTAGATTGTTATTAATACCATGCAAAAAAACCATTATTAACCCTAATATTAGAATTAATAAAAATAAAAATGGCACATGGTATTGACGTATTCACCAAAATGGCACATGGTATTGACCCATGGTATTCACCTGGAATGTAGCCTATTTAAATGGGGGAATTAAACCAACATAGATCCATCTTTACTCTGGATCTACTAACCCCCGAGAGGTATCAAATATCATGATATGCAAACTAGCATAGAGTGAAAAAATATTTGATCCTCTTGGGGCTTGGTCAAGAGTAAAAATGGATGTTGTAATTTAATGTAGGTTAAACATTTTAGCTTGGTTAAAATAAAAAATAAAATAAAAATCAACTATTAATTTTATTAATTTTTATAAATTACTAATAGTAATTTTTAAGCTCCAGGTTTATGATAACCCATGGTATTGACCCATAGTAATACCATGGTATTCATGTGAGCATAGACTATTTAAAGGGGAAATTCTATCGTCTTAGATCCATACAAAGTTTTATTATTTAGTGAAAGACTTGCCAAGACCTTACAAGATTTTATAATTGAGTAAAATATTCGCCATGCCTAGTGAGAGATTCGCCAAAAAATTATATATACATATTATATTATTGATAAAATCGCCTTCCATTTTTCCTATATACCATGGAGATTCGCCCATTTATTATATTTATAAATTTAGGGGGGGGTTCTTAAAATTTTCCCTGATGTCTGCAACTTGATCATCTGTTGAACAATATTGCACTTCAAGAACATGGTCGTGAATGAGCTTTCTGATGAAGTGCATGTGTAGTTCAATGTGTTTGTTGCGTTGATGTTGGACTGGATATTTACATAGTTGAATGGCACTTTGATTATCACACCAAAGTGTAGTCGGATGTTGCTACTGAAAGCCAAACTCTGACAGGATCTGACAAAGCCACAAGGCTTCCTTACTAGCTTCTACGGCACCATGATACTCTGCTTCTGTTGATGAAAGAGAAATGGCAGCTTGTTTCTTCCAAGCCCATGTAATAGGTCCTGAACCAAGAGTGAACACATAACCGGCAGTAGACTTCCGATCATCAGGGTCACCAGCCCAATCAGAATCAGTGAAACCAACCAATAGAGGAGCTATTTCGGCACTGTAATGAATCCCAAACTGAACTGTACCTCGAACATAACGAAGTATTCTTTTAGCTGCTTTCCAATGACTTTCACGTGGGTTTTGCATAAGCCGAGCAACAAGGCCAACAACAAAGGAAAGGTCAGGACGAGTATGGGTTAGATACAAAAGTTTTCCTACAAGTTGACGGTATAAGGTTGCATCAACTTCAGGAGAAGTACAAGTGACTGAAAGTTTGACTCCAGACTGAAAGGGAGAAGGGGCTGGCTTACATTCTTCCATGTGAAAGTGGCGTAGAATATCACAGGCATACTTGGACTAAGAAAGGGAAATACCTTCCTTGGATTGTAAGACTTGAAGACCGAGAAAATAATGTAAGTGTCCTAAGTCTATCATTTCAAACTTCCTTTTAAGGCTAGACTTCACATGGTTTATAAGGTTGGGATCACTACCGGTAAGGATAAGATCATCAACATAAAGAACAAGAATGATAAGAGACTTGCCCACTTGCTTGGTGTAGACAGTATTGTCAGAATGACACCTAGAAAACCCAGATTCTAAAAGAAAGCTATCCATTTCGGCATACCAAGCTCGAGGAGCTTGCTTGAGACCATAAAGGGATTTCTTAAGCAGACATACAAGGCTGGAGTCTATTTTTATGAAGCCAATGCGTTGTTCCATGTAGATTTCTTCATGCAAGTCCCCATGCAAGAAGGCAGATTTAACATCCATCTGATGGACTTCCCATTTGAACGAGGCGGCAAGGGAAAGAACAAGGCGGATAGAGTTCATTTTGGCAACAGGGGAGAAGGTTTCAATGTAGTCAATGCCTTCAACCTGTGAAAAACCTTTAGCAACAAGACGAGCTTTATGTTTATCAACTTTCCCATCTGGTCCATACTTGGTTCTGTAAACCCATTTGCATCTAACAAGTTTTCGTCCCTTTGGTAGAGGAACAAGATCCCATGTATCATTTGCCAACAATGAATGATATTCTTCATTCATAGCTGCTTCCCAATCTGGATGGCCTGAAGCTTCTGCAAAGGTGTCAGGATCATAATTTACTGGAGCTTGAGCCAGTAAAGAAGAGGCTCTCTCGAACTGAGAACATGTACGTCGCTGATCTGTAGGATCACCGGCAAGATCACCTGCTGCATCCCGAGTAGCACGGACCCATTTTGGAAGCTGAGGAGCTGAAGGAGGATCCTGAGAAGATGGGGGAGGATTGTCATCCTCACTATCATCATCTGAAGAAGAAATTTTTTCAAAAGTAGAAGAGATAGGGAGAGGTGGCACATCCGCCGGACTAGGCTCACAGGCCGATATATTTTCATCAAATTTTACATCTCTTCTAATGATAACATTTTTGGACTTAAATGGAATAAGTCTATAGCCTTTGACATCTTCAGAATATCCAACAAAAGTACATTTTTCACTCTTAGATTCTAAAGCTTTATGCTTTTCATCTGGAATATGGGCCCATGCTTCACTTCCAAAAACACGAAAGTGACTAACATCTGGTTTGATTGAGCTCCATGCTTCTTCTGGAGTGATATTCTTTAAAGCCTTAGTAGGAGTGTGATTTATTATGTAATTTTCACAGTTAATTACTTCTGCCCAAAAACTAAGACCAAGTCCTTTAGATTGTAGCATACAATTAGCCATTTCCTTTAAGGTGCGATTCTTCCTTTCAGCTACACCATTTTGTTGTGGAGTATATGGAACAGTATGTTGCATTTGAATTCCATTCTTAGTGCAAAAGTTGATGCATGTGTTTTTAACATATTCTCCGCCATTATCAGATCTTAGCTTAAGAATTTGATGTCCAGATTGTTTTTCAACAAAGGCCTTGAAGGCCAAAAAAGTGCTAAATACTTCACTCTTGAGTTTTAAGAAGTATACCCAAGTGCGTCTGGAGAAATCATCAATGAAAGTTAAGAAATACTTGCAGCCAGAGAATGACACAACTGGAAGTGGACCACATAAATCACTATGCACAAGCTGTAAAGGGGCTGAGGCGTGCCAAGAGGCACGTTTTTCAAAACTGTCCCGATGATGTTTTCAGAGTACACATCCGGAACAAACACCATCTCTGCAATATACCATAGGAAGACCTGTCACCATATTTTCTTTACATAGATGCTGAAGGGAGCGATAGTTTAAGTGACCAAATCGCTCATGCCAAAGTTTGCTCACTTCATCGTTATGAGCAACAAATACTAAGGGAAGATTCGATGACCCAAAGTTGTGAAACTTATACAATCTTGTAGAATCATCAGCAATGCCAGTAGCTAAAATCTTTTTAGGATCTCTTAGGTCATTGATTACAACATCATGAGGTGAAAATTCAACGATTTTACCTTCACCTGAATGAGTTATCTGATATACAGATAGAAGGTTGTAGGATAAGGTTGGAACACATAATACATCATTAAACTGACCATTGTCTAGATGAACAGTTCCAGTCCCTACAATACTAAGAGATCTATCATCACCAACATATATATTTTTGGTGTTACAATCATTTAAAGAAGAAAGCATGGCTTTGTTTCTGGCCATGTGATAAGAAGCTCCAGAATCAATGAGCCACTCATGAGAATGAGAAGAAGAAGATACATTTAATGCATAACCAGACCGAGATGATTGAAAACCACATGCAGAAAGTGCCCTTCCTGAAGATGAAGTTGAAGTTGAAGAATGCTCCACATGAATGTTATGTTTCTTCATCACTGCTTCCAAGGCTTCCATCTTCTTAAAGCATTTGGATTCTAAGTGGCCATCTCGATTACAAAAGTTGCAATGTCTATCAGTCTTCTTCCATTTGTTTTTATTTGTCTTATCATTTTGTTGAAATGATTTTTCATTTTGAGGCTGAGATTGCTTAGGACCCTTGTTTGGTTTAGGACCATTCTTTTTAGGATATGACTTCTTAAGATTCTTTGAATTTGGTTGCTGCTGGGTGGCTAACGCTTTCTTGGAAGAGTTTCCAAGATTAAGAAGACCAAGGTGTAAGAGTTTTTCTTGTTCTCTTATTAAAGAATCACAAAAAGAGTCAAATGAAGGGGACTTGTAGTCTGTTCCTTGAGAAATGAAGGGTTCTCTTGTAGAATGGAAGGTGGAAACAAACACAGAGTAGGCTGGTCCCAACTTAGTAAGAATGGAATAGATAAGGTTACTATCTTCTTTCTTAACTTTAACACCTTCCAAGAGATATCTAAGGGTCTTGAACTTGGACAAGAAATCTTCAATGCAAGAAAAATTATTAGGGTCCAATGTAAGCAACTCATTTTCAAGTTGATGGGCTCTAAGTTCATTTTTAATCCCAAAAACTTTATTGATTTGTTTCATTGCTTCATCAGGAGTATCAAGTTCTGCAATATGGAATCTAAGATCTGGAGAAATAGACATCCCTATTAAACCATGTGCTTGATCTTGCCTATTTTCCCATTTAGCAGCCTTATCTTCATCCTTCGGTTTCTTTTCTTGGCCTGAGGCTATTCTGTAGAGACCTTTACTTCTAAGTAAATCCTCAATGTAGGACAACCATTGGAAGTAGTTGGTGCTGTCAAGGGTAACTTGGTATTGAATTTTCATTTCAATGGAAACTAAAGCTAAATATGCTGAAAATAAGAGTTCCAATGGATAGATCTCGAAAAATTAGGCTAGTTTAAAAAAAACGGCTCTGAAAACGACTTCCGGATGAAGAAGTTATGGCTTTTTGAAAAAAAGTTGATGAAGTTGCCGACGAAGTGCGGGAATGTGCGGAAATGAAAAAGTCCACCCCCACAAAATGGAGACTTGAACCCAAGACCCCTACTCTCTTAAAATAGCTTTGAACCAATTGAGCTATACAAAAAATTTGAGAGAGAGAGAGAGAGAGAGAGGGGGGGGGGGTGCTTTGGGTTGCGTGCTTGCTTTGAGAAAGCTCTTTTTCCCTACAAAACAAAAAACACAAAACCCAACACGGACATGCAAAGAAAATGAACCTTGCGGCTCGAAGTTAGCTTTAGCCGGAAACTAAATATTTTTCTCAATGTTTCTGATTTTCCGAGATCACACTAAGGCGCAGGGAAAAGAGCATACACATGAGAAAAAATCCTTCCTTTCTGTTTCTGATTTGCCCAGATCGCACAGAGTCGCAGGGCAAAGAGCATACGCAGAAATGAAAGGTATAGATCCGGTAAAAAAAAAGGCTAAATAAACCGAAACCGAAATAAACAGAGAGAAAATAACTGTAAACTGCAAATAAACACTGTATACCTCCAGATCTTAAAAATGATGCAGCTAGGGCTACCGGAAACCTTTTTGCCTGAAATGAAAGGGGTTCCTCACTGGAACAGATGCTCCCAATACAACAAAGCAGTCAGAAACAGTAGATCTAGGAAACGACAGTTGAATGCAGTTCTACCGGCTTCAGATTTGGATCACCAACAGACGCGGCCCTCAAATAGCTCTGATACCATGTAGGAATTTACAGGGTAAGTTCCTCAGACAGAACACCAAAGGACACCGCTCACAACCAGATCGCAGATCAATACACCAGTATTTTTGACGTGGTTAAAACCCTCAAAGAGGGAAACAGTCCACGGCGTGAGCCAACGCGGCCACTTCAGGCAATTTATTAATAAAAGAATGAAAATTTACATATGCTTCTCTCATGCACGGATTACCCTACAAATGACCCTCCATGCGCTTTAAATAGAAATCATGGACCAATCGGGTGTCAAGCCACGGATCAAGTGTCGGTAATACCGAGGAGAGAATGAACCGTCGGATCACTACATATCGTGACCGTCGGATTGTAAGTTACAAAATGTACAACGGTAAAGAAACACACTTTACCTAACTCTATACTCGACCAAGTTGTACTTAACTATTTCCTATGTGTCGAAATATCCTAACACGTAATATATTACACTATGTTTTATAATGAAAAGTGAAAATATGAGAATATATATATATCTATATATATATATATATATATATATATATATATATATATATATATATATATATATATATATATATATATATATATATTTGTTATTAATATTATTTATGAAGAAGGTAATATATTACATTATTTTTTATAATGAAAAGTGAAAATATGAAGGAAAAAAATTAATTTAAATTATTTTTTTTTTTTAAATAAATTTGATATAAAACTTTGTTATTTAATATGGACATTGAAATATTTTATTTATGGCTAATAGTAAAATATTTTTTTGTTATTAGTATATTTTTATTTTAACTATTGTTATAGACATATTTGGGCACTGCAACCCCAATCACATATGTCAATAAACCAAGGGCACTCATACCCCTAAAAGTGTTGTTTCATACCCTAAAGGATAAAGGTCAACTGATTGCATCATTTCCCAGAAGTTCTCCCCGAAAAACTGCTCAGAACTGGTCAAAACTGGACCATCTCACCTGCTCCATGTTGAGGGTGTGATGCATCTCACCTATTACACACTGGGGGTGCGATGCATACTGAAAATTCCTTCTATAGGGTGCGATGAGCGAGAGCAGACAAATGGCAGAGGCAGTTTACTAGGTGGAAACCTAGAGAATCTTCTAGAAACTGTTCATATGACACTTGCCTCTTTGAATTCGCCCAGGGATGAGTAAGAGATCATGAAATCTCCAAGTGGAACCAAGAACTATCAGTGAAATGACACTAATCAAAATCCCAGAAGTTGAATCACTCTCCTGCAAACATCTACATATGGATCCTTCATCCTAGAGATCCAGAGGCTGGAATTTTGTAATTTGTAAGCAAGTGTTGTTGGTTTCTCTTTGAGACATTGTATTGTTGGGTGATCTTGCTTTTTATGAGGTGAAGAGGGCTTTCATGCTGGGAGGATGATGCTGGATTAGACAGCTGGGTTGTAATCATCTCTCCTATTACTTCTATCAATAAAGCTATTTGAGTTTTCCTCCATATACTTGTATATTTCTGAATCTTGTATTTGTGTATGCATTTGTATGGTTAATGTACATCTGATTCTACATTGTTTATGGTTATAGATCTCTATACTTTGATGGTATTTTGCTGCTTCGATTCTACAGGTGTTCTTTGAAGCGGGACAAGTGAGAAAGGAGTGGCAAAGCTCTATCAAAGGAGAGAGGAAACAAGTAAGGAGCCAAGTGAAAGACTGAGGTTGGTACTCTCTACTTCTCTCTCATCTATCTCTCATAAAGGAAAACGCAAGTTACTTTAAATTGTTTGTTTCTAAGATAGCTACCCGTCTTAGTGGGACTAGCAGCTCTGAATAGACACTAGTTTTCCCGATAACAAAATGGCGACTCCACTGGGTAGCAAACAGTTTGTTTGTTTTGCTACTGTTGTTTGCTTTATAAACTACAGATGGAGCCTGAAGTTAAGCCAGCTAGCCTTTGGACTGCTTTTTGCTATGCAACTGCAAAGTAGATCAACGCTTCTTCAGCCAATCTCCAGGTTGGTTTATGAACTGAACATCTGACTTGCAAAAATCCTAAGTGCCCTGGTGGTAGCTCAAATAACCTCATCAGATCAGTCCCTATACTTTGTGTTTACTGCCTATCAAAAGCTCAACCTAAACCCCTGAACTTAGCTACAAACTGTGAGTGAAAACCAAGCTCAGTCTCGTCCTTGGACCATCACACTGTCTCTCATTCGCAGCTTGGATGCATCTCACCTCCCGTGTGTTGCAGGTGAGATGCACCTGTTTCCCTGTGTTACGGGTGCAATGATTGAATGAGACTGTTTCTGCCTCTAGATTTTGGTTTTTCTTCACTATTTTAAGCTCTATGCAGTAGTTTTGTTGTCTATGATCAGTATATCATTGTTGAAACCTTATTCCTTCACATTATTCAGCCTCCATTGATAAGGAATTGTGAATGTTTTTTATGTATTTTTCATCATTTACAGTCCTCCTTTGCAAGCAGTAGCTTAATCGAATTGTCGTCTTTTGTTTCGAAAGTGTTGTAACTGTCGTTTTCAGTCAAGAAAAAGAGTGTCGTAAAGTCTTCCTCTTTTAGATAGTCGATTACACTTTTGCCATTGTACTTGATTTTGAAATTATTAGTATTTCAAGTGTCAAAAGCAGTTTTAAATTCGAAATCGCAAAGTGTCGTCTTAGTCTTCCTTTCGTTTCAAAAAGAGAAAATTGTTAGTACTGTTGCTTTGAAAGAAAATAGTTCAGATCTATACTTAGTTTTCTTTTTGTCATTCTCACATTAAAGGAACTGAAAAACAAATACATGCATGTGCATTTGCATTTAGATTGCATGTGGAAATTGATTTAGGAAAAGTGCATTTAGTGTGTTCTCTCTACTCTATGTTGAAAGAATCATATTTTTCTTTCCTTAGTAGCTAGGATTTTCATTGCTAAAAGAAAATAAACGTCTGTTTATCATTTTAGATTGCATATTTAGGAGTTGCACATCTACATCACGCAGTGAACCTTGAAAGGAAAACTTCTTAAGAAAGATCAACTATAAAATAAACCTCAATGAACATAAAAATGCTTTGGAACCTAACACACAACATCTAGAAGTCTAGGCTAGAGACATATTCCGGCATCGTAAAGCCCAGTAACTATCATTTTCATCGTAGGTTGGGTGATTCCTCCTCTTTGATAGGACAAGTGCCAGTACGGACTTGTGCTCCCATATACTGTCGGGTATATAATGGGAGACCACAATAGGTTATATCCTTTATCCTTAGGAAGTCGTGTCTGTCACCCTATCGATCGCAATGCATTGAACACAGCATTCGGGAAGATTGACTACCATACGTAAAAAGTATTATGTAGTTTTGCGATTGGTTTGGTAATCCCTCTGTCTAGATTTCCAGAATAGTCACTTTCATTCCTTTTCAGACTCCTTAAAAGAAAAGGTCCATCTGAGGACTTGTCACTTCCGGCTCATTAAAAATCGAAGGCGACTAGAGTCATCTTTAGCTTTTTCTCGACTCTTAAAAATTGAAAAATAAAGTTATGTCAAAGCGTCATAAAATTCATTTAATTTGGAATAACATTTTCCCCTTTTTACTTTGAGTTGATCGAGTAATCTGCAATCGTGGAAGAAAGTCAATGAAAACCCCGTCATTCGCAGAGACTAACGAGTCAACCGTCTTTGACCATGGAAACGAAACCATCCCCGGCAAAGAATTCTCGTTTAACTGAGTCGAATTCACCTGATTTATTTGAAACTTGTGTTTCAACATCATCAGAGACTACAGTTACTCCAATTATTTCTGGTACATCTGCCTTTACAGAAGAAGTTCTGCAGTTACAAGAGGACATTAGAACTGATCCTAGTGTAACGGTAGACACCTCTATTCCTGAAACAGCTCCACCTAGGACTGATCCAGAAATTGAAGTTCACCTGCGTGAACATATGGAAATTGAATTCTGGAATTCAGAAGGTGTCACCCCTCCAGTATTTGTTACTGCAGAAGCTACACTTTCTTCGGCTCCAGAAATATTTTACGAACCTGACGGTCTACCTCTTCCACCTGGATTGATTGCTATAGAAGAGATAGTAGAGGATCTTCCACCCAGTACTCCAGTGCATTTTGGAACTGGGATCCACTTACATCCTTCTACTACAGAAGTTAGTTCTTTTTCATCGCAAGTTCCTGTCGAATCGCTAGGAAATATTTTGGATAGACTAAATATGTCTGAACAACCATCAACATCTAGGACTGTGTCAACTAACACAGCTACGGCGGAGCTTCCTGCTGTCATTCCTACAATGATTTCTGGTATACCATCTGTCCCAGCAAGTTATCAACAACAAGCCGGAGTCTAATTAGGAATTGTTTTGATGACATGGTCAGTTCCTATTTCTTCATCCAGATTCTCATTTGGTATTTCTTATGTTGAAACTAAACAAGTTGATCCAATGTGTCTTCAAAGGCCAATCTACCCTTTAAGTACTGGATTACCACCATATGGGGGGCAGTATGCTTTTTCATTGTTCCCTCCTGGAGAACAACCATATGAGAGTTTACAACAAAGTTCAGGTCAAACTGGAATTACATCCAGCGGTTGGGTACCAATACTACCTCAACAACCAAGGGTTGTATATTCAATGCAACCAGTCCATCCTGTGTCGAATATTCCCACTAAACCTGCTATTGTGACTGTATCGCAAGTACAAGCACTACCTGTTGTATGTCAACCTCAAGTTTCTCAGGTTGCAATACAACAACCTCTCGTCTCAACAATTCAATCACAACCTCAAGTTAGTGCCTCCTTATCTGGAGCGACTCAGGCTCAAACAGGTACTATGACTCCACATCTTGGTCAATCATCTAGTATTGGACAACAGCAAATGGTCCAACAACCATGGCTGGTTCAATACCAACAACCGCAATTCCAACAATCATACCAAGGACCTGAGCAACAAGTCTTTGTAAGTAATGGGCAATTGCATTTCCAAAGCGGTTATCAACAACCATACTATAATGGTTATGCCCATCAACCTTATCAAAGTTACCAGCATCAAATACATTATGCTGGTATGCAAAGACATACTGCTCAAGCGATTCCATCTTATCCTGGGTATGCTTCGCCTAACCTGAATCAACAATTGCCCTTTGTAGCAACGTTAGAATTACCAGATCTAAATCATTTGACGAATGATCTAATTGCTTACGCCCCTTGGTGGCCTGTGATTCCTTATAAACTTCCCTCTGATATTCCTAAATTCAATGGAAATCCGGGTGAAGATCCGTCGAATCATGTGATGACCTTTCATCTGTGGTGTTCGTCCAACACTCTCAATGATGATTCGATTAGGCTTCGCCTTTTTCAGCGAACGCTAACTGGTCCGGCAGTGAAATGGTACATCGAATTTCCTAGAGCTTCATTCGATAACTTCAGCGCCCTTGCCACCACCTTTTTAACCCATTTTCAGTTACCAATAAGGTACGAAATAGGAACGGAGCTTCTTACCAATTTTAAGCAGATGATAGCCACTCACATATCTAATCATATTCATGAGTGGCAACGTCGTTGTCGAATGGTAAAAACATATGTTCCTGATCAGCTGCTAGTTGAATGGTTTATTAAGTCATTGTTACCTTCTATTACAGAAGATGTGGCTAAATGGGGGGTTGTCACTGAAGAGCAAGTCATTTCTCGTGTGCAATATCTATACTTGTTCTATACTCAGTCTGGCACGCTCTATGAAAAAATTCTTGATGCTCCTAGACTAGAGTTTTCTATTCCTCCTCCTCCTAAATCAAACAAGGACTCTCATGCTGGCGACGGCATGATTGGCACCTCAAGTACGCAAACTGCAAAGGCCTCATCTAGTAAAGCCCTTGCAGTTTCCAGTAAAAAGGCAAATGATAAACTTCCTGCCTCAGAGGTTAATGCCGTGTCGACCAACAAAGGCAAAGAATCGAAGCAACCAGGGGGCAAGAAGAAAGGGAAAAGCAAAAAGAAGAAATAGGATGATTCGTCTCCTGAAAAATCTTCTGAAAACCCTTCTGGGCAAAAGAAACCTAGTCAGCCATGTCACATATGTGATGAAGACCATTGGACGAAAGATTGTCCACATAAAGCTGAGGTTGTGAAATTTTTAAAAACTTCAAATACCCCAATGATGTTGACTAATCTGTTTCTGAGCCCAGAAACAAACTTGGTTGCTAGTGATCGTGCTTCCCCACCCCAAGTGCTTATGCTATCCATCTAAAAACAAAAAAATGATGCTTTGATATCAACAAGGAATAAAGATGATGGAAATCCACAGTCGTCAAACAGCAAGGCTACAAATCAACCCGGTAGTTCGACAACAACTTCGCCAGAAGTTGTTCCACCAATCATTCCTGAATTAACAATAAAACCGCCTAAAGGAGTAGTACATAAGTTGATGTTTAATCCTCGTGCTCGAGCAGCACAGAATTATAATGTAGTGGAGGATCTGGCCTAATCGCCATCCGCTATGTCGACACTTGAAGTACTGGAGAATTGCCCCTCCCAAAAACAGGCTTTGTTATCAACGATAGGTGGGATTGATCCACCGGATTCCAATCTAGTGGCCTTTAATCATTAAGGATATGAACCTCAGTTATTGGCCCAGCTCCCTTTCCTCATACAGGGAAAAACCCTTAACAAAACTGTTCATCGAACAATCATTGATGAGGGGGCATCTACCTGTATTATGTCAATGAGTTGCTGGAAAACTTTAGGCTCTCCACCCTTGTCACGATCATCAACGACATTAAAAATGTTCGATGGAAGAACATACACGCCATATGGGATATTAAGTAACTTGCAAGTCGAACTGGGGGGAAGACAGTAGAAATTGAAGTCGAGGTCATTGATGGAAACCTTGACTACAATATCCTACTGGGCAGGCCCTGGATTTATGTTATGGCTGCTGTTGTGTCAACATATTTTAGAAAGATTGCATTCCCCTTTCAAGGTGACATTACAATCATTGACCAACTAACCTTCCTCCCCAACAATTCGCAAGTTACTGGAAGCATTCCATTGATCCATGGAATTTCTCAATTGCTTCAAAATATCGGAGTAGGTCTCCTGAAAGACCCTTCCTTAATGGGTACTTTTGCCCTCCCGCCTCCGAGTAATCTGGCGGAAGTGGCCACGGTGGAAACCTGTCACATGATATCTTCTACATCAACAAAAATGAAGAACTCTGAACATTTTGATAGTATGGATCATCGCGAGGTATTACCTCCAAGCCCTACCATACTTACATCATCTAACGATCAATTCAGTGATGTTGTACAATATGTACTGGGTGCATTGGAACCAGATCTTTCCTTCATGACCCCTTATGAGTTGTGATCAAAGGTCGCTAGAGGATAGTTCATTGAATAGTGTCAACCTCATTAAAAAATGAAACCAAGGATCTGAGCAGAATTCCTTGTCTTGTGTCAAGCTCGTTAAAAAATGAAACAAGGCTAAGCCAAGTTCCAAGTTGAGTCTTTCACTTGATCTTGTAAAGGAACCTTCTTTCCATCCACCTAATTACCAAGTAGTGTGGTGAATGTAACGAAGCTTAGGGGGCATGCACCCTTGTCTATTTTGCAGACAAACCCAACTGTAGAGATAAGTTTCCCTGTAAGTTATGTGATCGGTCCGAGTGACCTTTCACCTTTGTCTATTTGGCGGACAAAGTGCAGGAAATGTTTTGTCTAAATATTGACATAAAATCATCCTGCTTAACCACAGTAAGTTTCCATATGGTTACTAAAGAATTTTATGTTGGGGGCATGCAAACCTTTTTATACAAGCAAAAACGACCAATTTCACTTTTTTTAGCTTTATAGTTTGGTCGTTCCTAGCTTACATAAAAAGAAACACGAGTAGGTTTACGTGAAGTTCAAGCTCGTTAAAAAATAAACCTAGCAATGAGCATATGTTCCCCTAGAGTTCAAGCTCATTAAAAAATGAACCCACCTTCGGTAAATAACCTTTGCGATCGCATAGCTATCAGCTTTTGAACCTTGGTCGTGTTCTTACCATCACCTCCACTCTTTTTTAGCCGATCATACGCCTCCATTTGATTGTTTACCCTTTTGAGGAACATCTACGATGAGTGATTCTATTAGCCACCTTCTTTACATTGTCGTGATTGAAAAGTTCCAAACCTTACCTAGAACCAATTGCTATCCAAAAACATCACTCGTTCCTCAAAAACGAGTCTCCTTTAAGCTCTTTTTATCTGACTCGTAAAATATGAAAAGATTGCCAAGCAATTGGCCTCTCTAGCTCATTAAAGTGATTGGAAGAGCTATCCCTCCTCTATATTTTAATCTTTTTGGACCTGAGGGATCATTACACAAAAAGATCAAGCGTTTGTCTTGTTCAGCTCGTTAAATCTATCGAAATTCATCCCTTTCGTATTATTTTATACTTTTTCGAACTTAAGGGATTATATTACGAAAAAGGACTACTGGAGTTTCCTTTCCATATCTTTTTAGACTCTCTAAAATTGAAAAGGACAGAGTTATCTTTGTGTTAAACTCATTAAAACAATAGCGACAAACTTTTCCATGCATACAAGAACGAGTTTCACTGTCGCTAGGCTCACTAAAACATAGCAACAGGTTTGCCCGAAGGGCAGATTATAGAACAAGCATATGTTATCCTCCTCAAGCTTGACAAAAATAAAGAGGTATTGGTTAGCAATGACTGGGGAAAAAGGGAAGAAAACTTGAATAACTTCATTGGTATCAGGTTGCTCTTAAACATGACACTTTCACTCCATCACCATGATTGAGTCGGGTTGGGTTATTCCGTTCACCGGTCATATCACCATTGGTCCTCCATACCATCCATTTTGGGGTCAACGCTACCAATCCATTCCAGTGTCGCCGATATGTTCAAGAGAAGTCACTTAGATAATTCACCAACCCAGCTAACACCTCATCCGCTGCAATACCTTAACGCTCCATTATTTCATAACCGCCACCCTGAACCTTGTATCATCAGATTGTTTTCACCTCCACAAAATCTTTTGCTCCGTTCAGTGTCGTAGATGTGGGATTCATTAAGGCCCTCCTACGATGAGTCACTTCTTGTCGACATCAGTTCATTATCCAAGAAGTCGACTTAAGAACAATCCTTTCAGTACTTTGAAGCTTGCATGCCTCAATGGCAAGTTTCTCACTTCCGGCGACAGGTTTACATCAATGGCCTTCGACCAAAAGATTTTGCGTGGTGTTTGACATCGACTCATGTATTCACACCACGTGAATTGTACTGTAGTACCTTGAGGGTCATCATCATTATCAGTGATTCCTCTCGTGCCTATTAACAACTTACATCATTGGCTGGTAATCAGGTGATGTCTTTCCATGTTCGACATCAAAACATCTTTTCACATGGATCGACTTGTACTTCGGGCGAAGATTGAACGAGTTTGAAGACCCCGGATCTAGTTTCATCCATCCGGGCTGTGATATATTCAGAAAAATAAATACATCAAATCTACATCATAGCCACATAGATAATCATCCAAACTAAGGGATGATGGCTCTACCAGAATCATCAGTCTACCACACAGATGGTTGTCTGTCCTATGTACATGAAAATGAATTTATAAAGCTGAGCATGGGAATGCCCGCCTTAGCTAGATCATGAAAATATTATGAAGATAATGTATTGTATTGTATCTTATTACAGGTCACCTTCCAGTTCGAAAAACCTCGGATCCTCATGATAAAGCATTTCACCTGACATCAGAAGATTTACGACCTCATGCTTTAGGGGGCAACTGTTATAGACATATTTGGGCACTGCAATCCCAATCACATATGTCAATAAACCAAGGGCTCTCAAACCCCTAAAAGTGTTGTTTCATACCCTAAAGGATCAAGGTCAACTGATTACATCATTTCCCAGAAGTTCTCCCTAAAAAATTGCTCAAAACTGGTCAAAACTGGACCATCTCACCTACTCCATGCTGAGGGTGCGATGCATCTCACCTCTTACAAATGGGGGGTGCGATGCATACTGAAAAGTCCTTATATAGGGTGCGATGAGCGAGAGTGGACAAATGGCAGAGGCAGTTTGCTAGGTGGAAACCCAGAGAATCTTCTAGAAACTGCTCATATGACACTTGCCTCTTTGAATTCGCCTAGGGATGAGTAAGAGATCATGAAATCTCCAAGTGGAACCAAGAACTATCAGTGAAATGACACTAATCAAAATCCCAGAAGCTTACTCACTCTCCTGCAAACATCTATATATGGATCCCTCATCCTAGAGATCTAGAGGCTGGAATTTTGTAATTTGTAAGGAAGTGTTGTTGGTTTCTTTTTGAGACATTGTATTGTTGGGTGATCTTGCTTTTTATGAGGTGAAGAGGGCTTTCATGCTAGGAGGATGATGCTAGATCAGACGGTTGTGTTGTAATCCTCTCTTCTATTGCTTCTATCAATAAAGCTATTTGAGTTTTCCTCCATATACTTGTATATTTCTTAATCTTGTATTTGTGTATGCATTTGTATGGTTAATGTACATCTGATTCTGCATTGTTTATAGTTATAGATCTCTATACTTTGATGTTATTTTGCTACTTCGATTCTACAGGTGTTCTTTGAAGCGGGACAAGTGAGAAAGAAGTGGCGAAGCTCTATCAAAGGAGAGAGAAAACAAGTAAGGAGCCAAGCGAAAGACTGAGGTTGGTATTCTCTACTTCTCTCTCATCTATCTCTCATAAAGGAAAACGCAAGTTACTTTAAATTGTTTGTTTCTAAGATAGCTACTTGTCTTAGTAGGACTAGCAGCGCTGAATAGACACTAGTTTTCCCGATAACACTATTATATACTAAACTAAAATATTTGTCAATTCTATATTAAGTAGTGAAAAAATTACATATACCTTTAATATTATAAAGTATTTTACAATGAATAAACTACTATGTTTATATGGCATGTGTCAATTCTATATTAAATAGTAAAGAAATTATATATATCTTTAATATTAAAAAGTATTTTTTTTCTATTATTTTCAACCACTGTATTTTTATATCAAAAAAATACAAAATTGAAATAAAAAATAAATATCAAATCAAAATCAAAATCAAAATATTTTATTTATGGTAAATATCATCTCTTATTATTATTATTTTATGTCGTTATTATAAGTTAATTATTTTTAAATACTTAATAACATCTCTGAATTGTAAAGCACCTCACCTCTGGCTGCAATCATGTGTGAATAAATTATCATATAACCAAAATTTTGGTTGTACATTTGTGGTAGGCATGGGTTTATTAGTGTAGACTTTTTCGCTTCACGAGACTGGTACAACCATTAAAGTAACATATATTATACTGCTAATTTATTCCTATCCTTCTTTTGTCACGTCGCCATCCAAATTACATAGAATATACTGCATCACGTTTTGCTGACATTGCAGAGCTCCTGTGTCTGGTTTTGAAATTTTGTTCATTGACTGATTGCGTCTCTCATTCAGTCCTCCATCTCCCACTCTTGCTGAGAACCCTTGTTATTTTACCAAACCCAATTGCTTTCGGCCCTGTGCATGTTTTAACATTTAGAAACTTCCCATTCTCTGCTATGGGGGAATTTGGGACATGGAGGCCTTGTTATATTATATTAACAATGAATTCCAAGATCAGCAAAGGACGCTTCCGGAGGCAGTGGACGATGGACGATGGACGATGCCCAAAAATCGCTTTAAGCAACAACGACTGTGTCTCGGATGCTGCCTCATCTGCAACCCCAATCTTTGCACACAAATTAGAAAATGTCTGACCACAACTGATGGCTCTATCAAGAGCTTCAAAGGGTCTTTAGCATATCTGCCCAAGCCCAAACAAGACGCCAAGGATTGCAAAGGAATATGGGTTTCCTATGACTTTGATTTATGAATAAAGACACCAAGGATTGAAAAGGAACATGGGTTTTTCTATGAGTTTGATTTATGAATAGAGAGTGACTTCACTGTATTTTGTATTTTTACCTTTAGTGGGTTAGTTATTTTCACATATGTTAGTTATTTTCACATATACACATTTGATCTAATTAACCATTCATGATCTATGTTTTAAAGGATGAGTATGATCTATACTTTACAAATTGAGTTTTTATGAATTATTTCTAAGAATTTAGATTGTTTAATTATGTTGTTGGCATATGAATATGATGTTGAGGTTTTCCATTACACTAAAATTGAGAGGCATCAGTAAATTTCTAAACCATTATCATTACCTTTTTAAATGGTCCCAAAACTGGGAGACATTAGTGAATTTCTAAACCATTATCATTACCTTTTGAAGTGGTCCGAGGGTGGATCTCAGAGCGATTTTAGATTGTCTAAGCATATTGTTGGTGCATGAACATGATGTTGAGGTTTTCCATTACACTCTAACCATGTTGTTGGCACATGAACATGATTTTGAGGTTTTCCATTACACCAAAATATTTTCCATTACACTCTAATCATGTTGTTGGCACATGAACATGATGTTGAGGTTTTCCATTACACCAAAACCCTTAGGCATCAGTGAACTTCTAAACCATTATCATTACCTTTTTAAGTGGTCTCGGGGTGGATCCCAGAGTGGTTGTTAGTCAAACTTCTAAACCATTATAATTACCTTTTTAAGTGGTCACAAGGTGTATCCCAGAGTGGTGGTTAGTCCACGTGATAGATTCTCAACGAGGTGAATGTGAAATTCCAACACCCCCCCTCAAAAGCAAATTGGGGAATCGAACGAGGGTCAAGGCTCTGATATCATGTTGAGGTTTTTCGATACACCAAAACCTGCAGGCTTTAGTAAACTTCCCACCAATTATCATTACCTTTTTTTAGTGGACCCCAAAGTGGCAGTTAGTCCACGTGAACGATTCCCAACGAGGTGAGTGTGAAAATCCAACACCCCCCCCTCAAATGCAAATCAGGGAATCAAAACCTGGTCCAAGGCTCTAATACCTTCCAGGTGGTCTCAGGGTGGATCCCAGAGTGGCATTTAGTCCACGTGCTCGATTCCCAATGAGGTGAATGTGAAAATCCAACACCCTCCCCCAAATGCAAATGGGGGAATCGAACCTAGGCCAAGGGTTTGATACCATGTTAGGTTTTTCATTACAGCAAAACACACAGGCATTAGTAAACTTCCAAATCATTATCATTACCTTTTTGAGTGGCCCCAGGGTGGATCCCAGAGTGGCGGTTATTCCATGTGATTGATTCCCAACGAGGTGAGTGTGAAAATCCAACACCCTCCCTCAGACGCAAATTGGGGAATCGAACCTAGGCCAAGACTCTGATACCATGTTAGGTTTTCCATTACACCAAAACCCACAAGCTTTAGTAAATTTTCAAACCATTATAATTACCTTTTGGGTGGTCCTAGGGTGGATCCCACAGTGGCGGTTAGTCCATGTGTTTGATTCTCAATGAGGTGAGTATGAAAATCCAACACATGACTAATACTTATATTGTAACAATTTCTGCATTTTTACAATCTTTCATAGTTTGTCTATTGAACTAATTTGGGATTTAAGTTCTAAACTATCACTTGTATTATAGTGATTGTTATGGTTGTTTAATTATGGTGGTTTGTTTAAAAGATTGGAAGATTGCAGTGTTGTATTTTTTGTCTCTTTTTTATATTTTTAAATTATAATTTCAATTGTAATTTAAATTTAGTTATACGATTTTCATTGAAAATATACAACAACAAAAAATATAATATAGGTTGTCCTTATGATGAACCTTGATAGAGGTTCGAAACCCGTCGACCCTAAGAATTCTATGTGATTTCTCCGGAAGATATTTTCTTAAATCATGAATCATAGAAGCATCCAATATGAAATATAATATATCATTTATTAGTTCTAGAACTTAAGATAGAGTGTTTTCCTTTTGTATTATTGTATTGTATATTAATAGATACTTACTAATTATTGTATCATATTTCACTAATTATTTAACTGATAGATTGGGTACATACATATAACCTAGTAGTTTGGGTTTTATGTACATATAACATTAGATAACTCTAGGATTTTCTGACTCTTTTCTTCATGAGAGGAAGAGATCCAAAGGCCAATAGAGTCTTTAAACTTGTCAGGAATGGCTACTTTAAAAGGATTGTGCTAACTAAAGAGCCTCCACCTAAACCATGCCTCATTTGTTGACAAACTGTGTAAAAGCCACATCAAAAAGTGTATACATAGTTGATATTGAAATATTTTATGTAGATTCAAATTTTACATATTAAAATACTAGTAAATGCCCACAATGTGATTTAGAAGTAGAAAACATATATTACCTTTTATATTAATGTTTAAATGTTATATGTTAACTCCATATTAAAAAATGAATGAATTACAAATCTTCTTAAAAAAATCTATTAATAAAATAAACATTCTCTATTTATATATATAAAATTCATATTAAACATTTTTTTGATATATATATATATATATATATATAAATTCCATAACGTAATACATTACACATATCTCTCATAACGAAAAGTGAAAAATAAGAATTTTTTAATTTAAATTATTTTGTTCCTTTATATAAATTTGATATAAAACTATGTTATTGAAATATTTTACTTATAGGGAGTGGTAAAAAAATTGTTATTAGTATATCCATATTAAGTAGGGCAAGAATGATATATATCTTTAATATTAAAAAGTTTTTTGTTTTTTGTTTTTACTTTCTATTCTATATTTGTATATAAAATGAAAATGAAGATTGAAAATTTTTATTTATGGTGGCTAATTTTTTTTTGTTATTATTATTTTTCAATTTGTATATGTGAATACTATTTTATTATTTTTAAAATAATATTCAATGATAACATCTATCCTCTTACTGAGTTTTAGAGAAGGCTTCTAGCTCAATTATTATTAATATCCAATTTTGAAGTCATAGTCAACTGAGATATCACATTGATGTATGAGAGTCCCTTTTTTGTGGAACAAGAAACCCACATGCACGCAATGATTTGACTACTAAATCTACCAAAACATACATACTCCACCCCTCTAAGTTTGAACCTGTTACCTTTTAAAATAAATAGTCATTTATAAAAATAAACTTGTAAAAAATGTATGAAAATAAACTTTGATAAACATGGGTTTATAAACTTGTAAAAAAAATGTGTGGAAATAAACTTTGATAAGCATGGGTTTATAAACTTGTAAAAAAATTGTATGAAAATAAACTTTGATAAGCATGGTTTTATTAGAATAAGCTTTTTCTCTTCACGGAACTGGTACAACCCTTAAAGTAACAGATATTATGATGCTAATTTATTCTTATTCTTCTTTTGTCACGTCACCATCCAAATTACATAGAATACACTGCATCAAGTTTTTGCTGACATTGCAGAGCCAGGCGTCCTCTGCAATGCGCCTCTCATTCAGTCCTCCATATCCCACTCTTGCTGAGAATAATATATTTAATGGCGTTGGTTGTCATAATTTTTTGAGATTATGTTGATGGTAGGTTAGAGATATTTCAGAATGAATGTTTTTGAGTTTAATGTTGATTTTTTAATTATTATTTTTTTTTTTGCGTTGTTGAGTTTAATTTTGATTTTTTAATTTTTAATTTGTGTGATGAGATTATTAGAGGTTAATCGTTTTAATGGTAGTTGGTGGGTTTAATTTTTTTTGTTTGATTTTATTTTACTTGGAGATATGTTAGCATGTGTATTTGAGAGATGGAAAATTGTGAATAATTTTTATAAGGCTAAAGAGGCAAAATTTTGAAATGTTGAAAATTGTGAATATTTCCTATAAGCCCAAAGGTATGGGAAAATTTTGAATATCTTGCAATTGAAGTGAATAGTAGTAGCCCTTGTGCTTTAATATTAAAAAAAATCTATGTGATGAAATTATATTCCCTTATTCTAAATTTGTCTTTTGACCACTATTAGTTTAGCATTGACCAATGCAAGCTATAATGTTGAACTTTGAAAAGCAAATATTTAATAAATTTTTCACGCAAGTTATAATGTTGAATTTTGAAAAACAAATATTTAATAATTTTTTCACACATTTGATTGGACCATAACTTTGAAGTTCATATTGAAGCCTTTGGGCCATGTGGATAACTGCCTCAAATTTCTTTTGCCATAATTTATGATGTAGTTGCAATATTTATGCCATGATTTGTCATGATGCTATGATTTACCGTGCATTTAAGCAAGTATTTGCATTAAAAATGAAGATGAATAAGATTGAGATAATTATACCTACTATTGATTATATTTTCTTGCACACCATAATTTAATCAAGTATTTGCATAAAAAATGAATACGATCAAGATGGCAGTAAAAGTGTAAAACTATTGTTTATGTTTTCTTTAACATGTAGCAGTGAAAGTGTAAATATGCAAACTGAGTAGTAGTTACTACCCACCAAAAATTTATGTCAGTGATAATAGATAATTAAAGGATGAAGACTTTCCATGTTTGAACATAAACGATTTTGTTTATTTCATATAATGTTGTTGAGGATATAAAATATAATAATATTTTGTTCATATATTTAAAGTAACATGACAAATAAAAGAAGCTTACCCCAAACAAACAAACTCAACAAGTATACTACATGACTAATTGAGGAAGTTACTTCTAACAGTCCTCACCTTACAATTTTAGAATCTAAATGGTTGCCCTAACCGTAGATTTTTCTTTTGGTTTTGTCCTTCTATTCCCAACTGTTAAATTGTACTTAATGTCATTATCACTGCCAAACATTGATAATAAGTATTGTTATGAGTATACCATTATGGGTTTTGAGTTTTGATTTGAAAGAGTCTTATAAACATCTTGGGTTCTTTCACTCATCGTGAAATATATGTATAGAGTGTTTTATAGTGTTTCTTATGTTGTTATTTTCAACAAAAAGCAAATCACATACTCTCCCAAATTGATTACTAATCCAAATTTGCATATCTGTTGAGTTTGACAAGATGTTTAGTGAATGATACCAAAACTTGACAGGCAACGTACTCAATATCCTATAGTCCAATATATCATCCATGTCTTTAGATGCTTCTAATTTTCATGAACTATTGCTAACTATTTTTAATGCAAGCAGAGAGAGGTGAAGGTCAAGTGGCTTCTGCCATATAATATTAGGAAGAAGCCCTCAAACATATTTATAGTCTCATGAAATATGCCCTCACCATATAGTGTTAGGAAGAAGCCCTCAAACATGTTTATAGTCTCATGAAAAATGCCATAAAAAATGCCCTCACAAAGTTGAAGGGTGCAAATGACATGTTGGACAAATGTAGGAGACTAGGTTTTTAATAAATAAAGTCACTCATGGTGTTGTGCAGTGTTATAACTAGTTTTTTTTTTTGGATTTAACAAAGACATATCAAATTTGAAAGTTGACATGCCACATATGTTTTTAGATCAAATGTACTAAATTAATCTCACTTTTTAAATGAAAAATCATTTGCTAATTAAACAAAGGGTATTAAATAATTTTTTTTAATAGTTTAAAATAATATGTTTTGATTTTTCAAATAAAAACTGTTTTTCCATATATCTAAAAAAAAAAAATGAAAAATTTTTAGGAGCTAAGTTTTTATATATTATTTAATTTCTTAGTTTAAAAAAATTAAAAATTAAATTTTTATAGATGGCTTTATTTTTTATTAAAAAAACTCAAAAATTTATATAATAATAATAATAATAATTTAGTTTTAATATTATCATCGAATTTTGCAAAGCCGCGAATCGACAGCGGAGGACGAACAACGAGGTCGAACATCGAGGGTTGCAAACAGTTGTAGTCGGTGAACCTTATGGAGGACTGCAAAGGAGGGAGCTCCACTCCCTCCTATAAGGAGGCCATAGCCAGTAGAGGCAAGAAACCTCTAGAAAATGCTAGAGGAATTGGGGAGGAAGGGAAAAGAAACATAGAAGAGGAGACAAGAGAAGCCATAAATAAGGAAAAGAATGGCACAAAAGACAAGGGGGCAGAAGACAAAAAATAGGGAACTAAAGACAAAAAACAAAAGGGACCTTGTAAACCTAAAGCAGAGATAACACCCAGGGTCATTTTAAATGATTTGGCTCTGTAGGCGCACAGGGATCACATGCAGACATATGCCATCATTTGTAAGTTCATGGGATTATGGCCCACTGAAAAAGCTTTACAGTCTTGGATTAAATACCACTGGAAACCTAAAGGGAGCAGAGAACTACATCTTGGGTCTAAGGGATTCTTTACTGTGGTGTTCATGAATATTGAAGACAAAGACAGAGTATTTGAAGGAGGACCTTACTTCTATGTTGCAGCGGGACTCTACATGCGGCCATGGATGATGAATTTTGTTCCAGAAAGGGAAACTTTCACTTCAGTACCGGTTTGGGTAAGGCTCTATTCTCTACCTCTTGATTACTGGCAAAATGAATTGTTAGCCGCCATAGGCAACAAATTAGGTCGATATGTTAAAGCCTCTGAAGCCACTAGAAGGGGAAAATATACTTCCTTTGCCAGAATATGTGTGGAAATGGATCTATCAGGAGCTCTACCGGATGAGGTGATCTTGGAAGTTTTTAATGAAGAATGGGTGCAAACAGTAGACTATGAGCACATTCCGTTCAGATGTCGCAGATGTCATGAACATGGACACCTTTCCAGAGACTGTCCACTTAGTAAAGTAGTAAATAAGAGCAAAACTAATACAATGAAGGAAACAGACAGCTTCCAGAAAGTGGTTAATCGAGGTAAAGGAGGTAAAAGAGGACCGAAACAACATCAAGATGAAGGAAAATAGTTCAGTCATAACAAATTCCAAGTGCTTGAGGAAGAGGAAGAGATTACAAAAGAAGATCAAGCAATGGAAGGAAGTACTGTGGAAAAGGAGAAGGAAGAAAACTGGGAACAAACACAAAATATTGATTATCAGAAAGAAGCTACAATGAGTGATGCAGAACTGGAGATGGATCAGGAAATGACCCAGAATGAGATGGACCTGGAGGACCATGAACTACAGGAAATTCTTGACAAAGAAAACCTAGATCTAGAAGGGTTCTTGATACAGGGAACCACCGGAGGAGTGGATTCGTTACCTCAAGAAGAGCTCAACAGAATACAACAATTGTTTTTATGGAAAATGCGGGCTAAGGCACCGGAAAGAGGAAAAACCATCGAGAAGTAGGACAACAGAGGTGTGAAAACGATGAAAACGACTCTGGGACTAGCCACAGGAAACCCAAGAAAGAAAAGAGGCAAGAAAAAGCAGAATGAACTCTTGATGGAGTGTGGAAAGCTAATGATTGATTCAGGTAAGATGAAAGATCTAACCAGCTACTCCTTTACAAATCTTTAATATTGAAGTTTACATCTTGGAATATTAGAGGTCTAGGGAGTAAGAGAAAGTAGAGAATTCTTAGTAATAGAATGAAACAAGAAACGCCAGATATAATTTTCATCCAACAAACGAAATGTTCCATTCAAAAATTAAGACAAATTCATAGCAAATGGCTCAGCAGATTTGAGTTTCTTGAAGTCAAAGTAGAGAATACAGTTGGGGGCATATTCACTCTATGGAAACCCCATAAAATAGGCATTTTCGATGCTGAGGTTTCCAGGAATCATTTATCAGTTGTTATTCAACCAGTAGGAGAAAGGGACACCTTTTTGGTCACAAACGTTTATGGTCCTCAAAGAATAAATGACAAACTCAGGTTTCTAGATTCCTTGGTGGATCTCAAGGACAGACATGCAGATATACCCTGGATCATGGGAGGGGACTTCAACATGATCAAATCTCTATCAGAGAAAAAAGGAGGAACAAGAGCTCTAAGTAAAGACTCTTTAGCATTCCAAACCTTTTCAGACAATATGAATCTTGTTGACACTAATTGGAATACTGGCCTCTTTACTTGGAATAACAAAAGAGGAGGAGATTCCCATGTTGCCTCAAAGTTAGACAGATTCCTCATCTCTGAGAATCTTATGCTGATAGATAAAGAGGTAACACTGCAAGTTCTTCCCTTTGGAGGCTCAGACCACTGGCCGATTCAATTGGAGATTAAGGGTATTGGTACTCCCAGGAACAAACCTTTCAGATTTGAAAATATCTGGCTGTCACACCCAGACTTCATCAACAACATTGAAAAATGGTGGTCAGAAGATTTGCAGATTCAGGGGACAAGAATGTACCTACTTCACAAAAGACTAAAGCACATCAAGCTCCGGCTTAAAGAATGGAACAAGAAGGATTTTGGCAATATTTTTTAGGAGAAAAAAGTTGTTGAAAACAAAATGCAGGTTCTCAACCAAGCTCTGATCATGGAAGGCTTTGATAAAGCCATAAGTGATCAAGTGGATAAACATCATCAAGATTGGGAGAATCTATGTAAACAAGAGGAAATATTTTGGAGACAAAATTCTAGAGTTCAATGGCTCAAAGAAGGAGAGTGTAACACTAAGTTTTTTCACAGAGCCACCATGGCCAATAGAACTCACAACAGAATCTCTTCGATCAAGAATGAGGAGGGGGAGCTTCATATCTCCCATGAAGCTATAGAAGCTGTGTTAGTCCATCACTTCCAAGGTATAACTCAGGAGAACAATTCAGATAGAGAGCAATTCATTAGGGAGGTAACTAGTAATATACCGAAACTGGTGTCCAGAGAGGATAATTTCAACCTTAATAGACCAGTAACAGAAGAGGAGCTTAGTGAAGTCCTCAAAGAAATGCAGAATGGCAAAGCACCAGGCCCGGATGGTTTTAATGTGGACTTTTTCAAAGCTTGCTGGAATATTGTTAAACAAGATATTTTGAATGTTGTGGAGGACTCCAGGTTAAACAAAACCATTCTGAAAGCACTCAATACATCCTTCATCGCCCTGATCCCCAAACAGGACATTGCTCATACACCGGATAAATATAGACCCATAGCCCTATGCAATGTGGTCTATAAGATTATATCCAAGGTTGTGGCTAACAGACTCAAACCTTTACTTCTGGTTCTTGTTTCAGGGGAACAATCAGGTTATGTGGAAGGCAGACAAATTCTTGACAACATCATTCAAGCTCAAGAGGTGGTTCACTCATTAACTAGCAAGAGGCAGGTGGGCATGATCATGCAATTGGATATAGCCAAAGCTTATGACAAGGTAAACTGGGCCTACATCAAGAAAATGCTTATTGCTTTTGGATTTGATCATAATTGGGTCAGATGGGTAATGGCATTGGTGACCTCCTCCAGTTTTTCTATATTAGTTAATGGCTCTCCCTTAGAGATTTTCAATCCTTCAAGAGGCCTTAGACAGGGAGACCCACTCTCTCCCTTTCTATTTATTATCATGATGGAAGGAATGGGTCGGGCAATAAAGCAGGCGAAAGTAATAGGAAATATTAAAGGCCTGCAACCAACTAAGAATGGTCAGGCCCTGACTCACCAACAATTTGTAGATGATACCATGTTACAGGGAATCCCCACAATAAAAGAAGCTTCAACCTACAAAAAAATTATGAATCTCTTTGCCTTGGCTTCAGGTATGGAAGTTAATCTCTCCAAATCAAAAATCTTTTTCTTCAATACCAATTTTTCTATTCAGAAAAACATCTCCCGAATTCTAGGCTTTCAAAGGGATTCCCTTCCTTCCAAATATTTGGGAGTTCCTATAACCGCTAAACTGATGCTCAAAATCATTTGGGAACCTTTGATCAATAAGTTGCAGGATAAATTCAGGAAATGGACCATCAGATCTTTAAATCTTGTTGGTAGGTTAGTTCTTACAAAATCTGTTATGCAAGCAATCCCTAATTTTATGTTATTAGCCCTCCTAGCTCCAAAAGGAGTCCTTCATCAATTCAGTAATATTTAAATAAACTTCCTTTGGGGCAAGGAGGAGACTAGGAAGAAATGGGCCTTAGTGTCTTGGGAAAAAAATTGTAAGCCCAAGAACCATGGAGGGCTAGGGTTGGATGATCAGGAGATACTCAGCAAAGTTTTAGGGGCCAAACTATGGTGGCATTGGGTTCAACATCCAGAGACTTAATGGGCAAATATCTTGAAAGAAAAATATGCTAGCTCCTGGCAACCAGTGATCTCATAAGAATGTCAGGAAATATAAAGGGCTCATATATCTAGAACAAAGCCTGGGAGAATAGAAGACTAGTAAAAGAAAATAGCTTCTGGGAAATTAGAGAAGGAGATCTTGCTCTTTTTTGGGAAGATAAGTGGAAACAAGAACCAATTCTGTTAAAAGAAGACTTCCCTGATCTTAAGCAGGAGATAGATTCCCAAGGATTAATTAAGGTTGAGGACTTCTGGAATCATTCTCATCATATGGAAAAGTGGAGAATTTGGAGAAATATTGATTGGCGAGATAACAATCTCTTGAAAACAAAAGCAGAGGAGCTCAAGAAAATAGTGGAACAAAGGAAGATCTTAGTTGCAGGGGGACAAGACAAACTAAGATGGGGCAACAACAAAGAGGGCACCTTTAATCTTAAGGAAGCTAAAGGAATTCTCCTTGAGCTGAATCACCAGGTTCCAGACAAAATCTGGCAAAACCTTTGGGCGCACCAAGGGTGGATGAAAGTCAAACTCTTCATGTGGTTAGTATACCACAAGAAAATCCTGACTTGGGACAACATCAGGAAGAGGGGTGTTTTGGGGCCTTCAAGATGCCAGCTCTGTGAGGCTCAAGAGGAAACAATGGAACATTTACTCAACAGCTGCATTTTCACTTCCTGGTTATGGGACATATTTGCTACAATCTTTCAGCAATCCGATAGAGACAGAGGGAGCATCATTAGTACCCTCAATAATTGGAGAAGAAATTTTTCGGATTATGAAATTCTCAGCTCAACGTGGGCTCTTACACCAAGCTTCATTATATGGAACGTTTGGAAGGAGAGGAACAAAAGAACATTTAAGGATGAAAAGAATCCCCCACACCGCCTGTTTGAGATAATCCTGAAATAGCTCAAGGAGACAGTGGGAACCACGGTTCGTAACTACCCTAAAAATCCTCCCTCAGATGTAGATTTAAAAATTCTCAGGCAGCTGGGGATGCAGGGGCTCACTCCTCTAGGCCTAGACAGGAAGGTTATATCTATGGATACGGAGAAGGATTTCTGGCATCCTCCCACTGAAGGTTATTTAAAATAAAACATTGATGGGGCTTCAAAAGGCAACCTGGGAATAGCTGGGTATGGAGGTGTCCTCAGAAATGCAGAGGGAAGTATTATATTCATCTTCCATTTCCACCTAGGTACAACCACCAACAACATGGCTGAACTAATGGCTATGGAGCAATGCCTGGATTTTCTGAGTCAAGATAACTATTTCAATGTGATGATAGAGGTGGATTCTGAGTTAATCATCAAATCAATGCAAAAAATAAATAATGGAACAACGCCAAAAAAAGTCTCTAAACATTGGAAATTAATTCAGGTTTTCCAGAGAATTTAGAGCCATCTTCATGGCCTTCGCACTGTTAGTTTCCACCATGTTCACAGAAAGGCAAATAAGCTGGCAGATCTTCTTGCCAACCAGGGGGTCAGCTGTACAGATGATAAGGTTTCGATGAAGTGGCAGGAGTTGCGTCCGAGCAGACTGAGAGCTCTATGTTGCGAGCAAGTGGAAGAAGATAGGGAAGTGTTTAGACACAAAGCCATGGAGGCTAGCTCGATTTGATTTATCCTCTGAATGTGTCATCAATATCTGGTAAACTGTTCTTTGGCGGGGAGAAGACCACGTCTGGTCGCTCAAAATCCTGGAGTTAGCGAGATGAAGATCTCAGTTCATCAGGGGGAGCGAAACGAATACCACAGGTCTTCATTCAGTGGAAAGCCTCTTATCTTTATAGGGTTCTAGGTTTAGGCGAGGAAGATTAATATGCGAGGGAAGAACCCTGTTTTTTCCAGCAGCCGGATTTTTCAGAATTCGGGGTCTCGGCATGTAAAACCGCCTCCCAGGCGGTTTTCGGCTGATCGCACCGCTTTCAAGTGGGAAACGGTTTTGGCAATTTTGCAGCGATTCCATTCAACCTCCAACACGTGGCAGGGAGATGGTTCCGAAAACCGCCCTTCATCGCACACTAATGTCTGACCATCTTGTCCAGTGCGATATCAATCTCATCCGTAGGATTTAGTTGAAGGGGATCAACGGTTGAGTTTGATCGTGCAGCTTGGTGGGGCGGGACCGTTAAACATCAGTCTTTTTGGCTGAGTGATATCCTCCTCAGCCGTTGATCTGAGTGCAGAATTGGACGGCTCAGATGGTAGGGGATTTTCCGGGAGTTGTGGAGCGGGAAAGTTCGCGGGTTTTCCGGGGGCCGGGATGTATTTTTGTTTGTTTTTCCTTGGGTTCGGGTTTTTCTTTGTAAGGCTAAGAGGTTTTGCCCTTGGTGGCTTGGGCTCTATTTTTTTCTGATTCCTTGACGTCGGGTGGACGTTTGTAAAAATTGTACACTATTTTTCGGCTTAATGAAATAGAAGGATCCACACTTGCTTTAGCAAAAAAAAAATATTATCATCGAATTTTTCTATATTTAAATTATATAAAATTATTAAAATTTTTAATGTTTTTACAAAACTAATTTATATATTAAACACAAATAAAATTTACCAATTTTTATACATTTTAAAAGCTAATTTGTATGATTCAAATGCTCTCTAATTATAATCACAAATATGTAATGTGTTTGACATCTTGTATCTAATAACTTTTTCTTCTTTGGTTCATAACCAACTCTTACTACCCTTTTCTTGGTCATCACATAATTTGAAAATATAATTAACAATTACTTACATAACATCTTAGTTATGTGATTTTCTTTACTTATTAATTTTTACTTATGTGATTGAATAATTTTCATACTAAAGCAACAATTGCATTTGTCAAATGGGTAGAATGAGGTTTAGGGCAATAATTGAAGAATCCAATTACCTACTTAAACCTATTACATGCTCAATTGTTTATTCCTCTAACTTATACATACACGCATATCCTGAATGACAGGGACTATGTGCCACCCTTTTTATATCATGTAATTTGATAAGAGAAATAAAAATTATATTCTCTTATCATATTATGTAATTTGGATATCATAAGTAAAAATGTAGTGTTTCTTTATGTTGAATAAATTGGTTTTATTAAAAATATACAAGTTAAAATATGTTATAACATTATTAATATTTGAAATGAAATAATAATTGTAAATTTTAAAATTTTGTACCTAAAATATTAGTTTTTGTTAAAAAATTTGGAAGTAAAGAAGTTATTTAATTTAAATGGTGGAAGATTAAACAATTATTTTATAATAAATGACTACAATTAAAATCTTAAAAAATTATATAGACAAAATGCAGACTCAACAGAGAATTCAATGGTAAGCTAAGCACTACTAGTACTTATTAAACAAAATCTTATTAAAGCTAAGCACTGCTAATACTAGAGTAGTGCACATAACATTCGTTAAAGCAATGAATGTATGTGATGCTTCATCACTTCAAACAAAGGCATTCAGTTTAAGGTTTGAGGTTAGGTGAGCTACAATATTGTCATATTTTTTCACAAATGTCCTGTAGTAACATTTTAGTCCTAAGAATCCCCTTCAACTCTTCAATGTTTTGGGACAAGGTCAATCTTACATAGCTACCACTTCCTTGGGATCATCTCATACTCCCACCTGACTTACATTGTGACCCAAATATTCAACCTTAGCAGCCCCAAAAGCACGTTAGGAGTGCTTCATCAATAATTGGTTATCTCTCATGAATTGCAAGGGCATATGAACATGCTTTATGTGTGATTTCCATGCTTATTATAGATCAAGATATCATCAAATAAGACTAACACAAACTTGCATAGGAAGGGTTTGAAAATATTTTTCAGGACCCTCTAAATGGTGGATGGGGCATTACAAAGATTGAAAGGCATCACTAGAAACTCATAATGACCTTCATGTGTTTTGAAGGTTTCCTTAGGGATGTGTGTCTCTTTAAAATTAATTTGGTGGTACCATGAATGCATATCAAGCTTAGTGAAAGACTTTGCTCCATTAAGTTCATCCAAGAGATCATCAATAATTGGGATAGAAAATTTGTCCTTGATCATCAACTTATTGAGGTACCTAAAATCAATACATATGAGTCATGTTACCTCCTTCTTTAACACCATGACTATTGGTGATGACTAAGGGTTAGTGTTATCACATATGACTCCTGCCTCCAATAATTACTTAATGATATTTTCTATTTCTTTCTTTTTTGCAAAAGGGTGTCAATAAGGAAGTACATTTGGTGGTTGAATTCCTAGAATCAGAGGAATCTCAATGTTATAGTTTCCCTAAGAAGGGGGTAAACCCTCTAGTGTCTTAAAGACTTGATTATGCTTTTCAAGGACATGTTACAAAGTTAGGTGGATTTCTTGTGTTGGTGATCTAGATGGCTCTAGAAAGGCTCAAAAATCAAAGGTGGCTTTGGAAAAACTCAAAAATCAAAGGTGGCTTTTGAAAAGCCCAAAAATCAAGTTTTTGGATTTCATTGAAACTAGGGCTATAAAGTAGAGTTTCTCATCTTGATTCTAATAGTGTAAATGACACTCAAATCCGAGTTCATATGCTCAATATTTTTGCAGTCAAAGTTTTGGTCAATTAGGCCCCACTAGCTAAATTTAGCAGAGCTCCAACTAAATTTGGAGGTATGCTAAAATTGGAGGTCCGGTTAAATTTGGCAGTTGTTAACTAAGCGAGAAAATGGAACTTAATGACAGTGGTTTTCGGCAACCGAAAATGGAGAAATTGACACCTACTTAAAATGTTTGGTGACCTAGAAATTTTCGCCGATGGTTTTTGAATTGGTTATTAAAAAATAAATTAAAAAATATATATAAGGGAAAGCCTAGCGAACCCGCTCCCTCCCTATCTATATATATATGTATATATATATATATATATATATATATATATATATATATATATATATATATATATGGTCGTTTCAACGTTCCTTGACCGCATACCATATTTGGACCTACGAGATTTGAACCTATGCCGGCGAAGTGGTCAACCCACCAACCAACAGTCCATTCAAAATGACAGCCCATATTTCAACATTACATGCCAAAACCATAATCACCACCGCCCATTTAAGAAAAAACATGTTAGGTCCTTTGTTTTTTAGGAAATATGATGAACAACAGCCACTGAATGCAAATGGTTAAAGTGATCGGAACTAGGTCACTGAAAGCTTAATTGGGCAGAGAATAAAACATTAGGACCTATGCATCCAGAAAACAGGGAAGCACACCTACAAAAGTAGGAAAATGGGGCCAATTTTGGAGGAATGAACAAGAAAAAGGGAAACGGCTCCAAGCTTTTGTCAAATTGGACCAAATCAAGGCAGGATCAAGAAACCGGTGAGAAAACCATATCAAGTGAGCGAGTCTATAAAGGAAGACATAGAGGGATGAATTCTGCAGTTTTTCTTATACTAAGTTTTTGTTCTAGTTTGTATTGGTTCATTGGTGCCATAGGGTTTTAGTTATGCGTTGCAATGTTAAATGTAATGTTCTGGTCGAGAGATTCTTACAAACATATATGATCCATGATGTAATTGTTGGCTATATTAATAAAATGGAGTTTGGTAATTTCTATGTTGTTGTGGTTTGATGAATGCATAACCCCATTTAAAAAAAATTGGTGCTATATATGCAAACAATGTCTTTGATTACTTTGTGATGAATGCGTGTTATAGTTACTATCTGGTTACATAAGTGATAAAAGGTTAATGGCACAAATAATTGTTCGATAATAGTCTAGATTCCTTGATCTTTTACGTGGTTCTAGCTTGACTCGGGCGAGACGCTCCTTTGAAAAAGGGAGTGAATATGTCAACAAAAAGCTAGACTACGATAACTTATTTTGTTGGAAACTCAGGTTGAACCCTGGGTCATTATTTGTTTGAAATTTTTTGCCAACAAATGGTTCCATTGTTAGGACCAAAGCTTGAAAGGGATCTAGATCATCGTATCTAGAATTTTTGGTAAAGGTATTCATAATTGGTGGCATCAGAAAGTTGATCACTTCATTGTGCGACAAGCTCAACTGAGATATAAGAACCTAGACTAGGTTAGATAGGAAGTTTTGTACACTAGCCCTTCCTGTGACCAATACGAAATATTATGGTGTGAGTTTCTTGAGAAGTTATAAGATTGGTTGAAACGATTGTGAGTTAAATTTGGGGTTGGATGTCGGCCTGGAATTCATAGAGATTGGTCGACCACTGATTTGGCTAAACTCCACCAATTAGATATAGATCTGACAAGGGTTGTTGATTTTTGGGTGAATACGACAATAGAAGGTTATAAAATTGAATGTGTAGTTGAAGATCATCAGTCTTTTTTTAGAGAAATTATTGAATGAGATTCCGTTATGGATCTAGGTATTGACGATTGAAAAAAATCTGCTATTGTTCCAAGAAGATCGAATGGCCACTTAAAACCCTAGGTGTTGGGGGTTCGACTTAGGGGGGGAATGTTGTCCAGTTAAGGAAGTTTCAAGAATATTTGATGAGTGACAAGAAAGGAAGTTGTGAGAGATTATGTGTAGGAGGAGAGAATTGAAAATGATAAGAGAAGCAGTGATAAGTTTAGCACCATAGGAGTATAACATGGATATTCCTAAGTTACGGAGAAGTGGACAGCATGGGCGAAATTCTTCTGGCAAAGTATGAGACATCAACGGTGGTTTTTTAGGAAGTTTAGTCGAGACTGGTAGGCCCCACTCAGAGTCAGAAGGATTTCACATGCCTGAGACACCTGTGCAACCAATTATGATGTCAATGGATCATACTCCAATAAATGATGATATGCATTTTATAATGAGGCGAATGTTCTTTGAAGATGGGTTGGTTCCCATTAGCAACAACCCGCAACATACCAGTACAACTCTTCCTCTCCCTAACCTTCCCCTGGTACTATATCAAAATCCTGATCAATTCCTTTCTAAGTTAACTAAGACTATAAAATTTTAGTAGATACATTCTAGATATAGTGTTGGTAGTTCTAGTGGAGGAAGTAGTTCCAACAATGGTGTTCAGTCCAGTTCAGGTAATCACTTTCAGTCGGTTTCCAAAGGATTTATAATTTTTCAGTCAGGGCACACAGTCATGGATGGAAATATGGTTGGATCGCTTACTCTCTATCCAAAATTTTCAAGATGAGGTGGTGAAGATGTTGAAAAAAATTGGTACCTATGTGAATATGTTTGGAGGGCTAGACAGATTCCTGATGCCACTAAACTTATTGAGTTCCAAACTACTCTCAAGGATCAGGCACTCGATTGGTTTATTAAGTTGATTGATGTAATTCCAAATTGTTACCGTGAAAAGTGTCTATTTAGAACTGCTCTATCCCACTAAGGTGTGACAGCTGCCTTAGAAACAAATAGAGAAAACTACTTTTGTATCTCCTTTATGAACTATAAACAAAGAGGAATAGGAAGAACCAACCTGTGTCTTGCGCTAGTCCTTTGATCCAATCTCTCTCCTCTTTGACAGCTTCCAGCTACCTTCTCCCTTACTTGCCCAGCTTCACCAAGTACCTGTAAGATCACAGAAGAAGAAAACTATTCAAAGACATGGATTTATATTCATAAATAACTTAGGATCAGATTTAAGTTAACCATACAAATGTAACAAGCATCAATGATACAAAAGCATGGAGGAGAAACTCAAATAGTTTTTATTGAAATACAAGAAGATCCAAAAGGAGTTACAACCGATGATTCCTGACCCAGCATCAAACTCCCAGCAAAGAAGCCCCTCTTCACCTCCAACAAAGCATAGATCACCCAATTCTCTGATATGTGTCTCAAAACCAACAGCAATTCCTTACAATGTGCAAAATTCCAGCCTCTGGATCTCTGGGATGAGGGATCCATATATAGATGTATGCAAGGAGGATGAGTCAGCTTATGATTTGATTAGTGGCTTCTCTCTGTTAGTTCTTGCTTCCACTTGGAGACTGAAAGCCTCTTACTCATCCTTGGTCGAATTCAGTGAGGCAAGTGTCATAGGAGAATATTCTGGAAGCTTCCATTGTCTCTCCACCTCGCGGAATGACACTGCCATTTGTCATTTCCCGCTCAACGCACCCTGGTAGTGCATTTAGGTGCGTTGCAACGCACCTAGCCAGTGGATTTAGGTGCTATGCAACGCACTTGGCTAGTGGAGCAGCTGAAATGATCCTATTTTGACTTATTCTGAGCAATTTCTGGTGGAGAACTTCTGGGAGAAGCTGTAATTTGTTGACCTTGTTCCTTTAGGGGTTAGAACAACACTTTTAGGAACTTAGGAGCCCTTGGTTTATGGACATTTCATGCTTGGAGCTGCAAGGCACAAAAATGTCTATAACAGTTGCCCCCTAAAGTATGAGGCCGTTTATCGGGTGAAATGCTTTATTATGAGGATCCGAAGTTCTTTCAATGCTGGGAGGAGACATGTAATAAGATACAATACAATACATTATCTTCATACTGTTTTCATGATCTAGCTGAGGCGGGCATTCCCATGCTCAGCTTTATAAATTCATTTTCATGTACATAGGACAGACAATCGTCTGATGGTAGACTGATGATTCTGATAGAGCGTCATCCTTTTGGTAGGATGATTATCTGTGTTGTAATGCTGTACATTTGAATGTCTTTATTTCCCTGAATATATATCGCAGCCCGGATGGATGAAACTAGATCCGGGGTCTTCAATCTCGTCCGATCTTCACTCGAAGTACAAGTCGATCCATGTGAGAAATGTTTTGAAGTCGAACATGGAAAGACATCACTTGATTACCAGTCAATGATGTAAACCATTAACAAGTGCGAGAGGAATCACCGATAGTGATAATGACCCTCAAGGTACTGCAGTACAATTCACGTGGTGTGAATAAAGGACTTGGTGTCGAACACCATGCAAAATCTTTTGGTCGAAGGTCATTGATGTAAACCTGTCGTCGGAAGTGAGAAACTTGCCATTGAGGCATGCAAGCTTCAAAGTACTGAATGGGGTGTTCCTAGACCAACTTCTTGGATAATGAGTTGATGTCGACAAGAAGTGATCCATCATAGGAGGGCCTTAATGAATCCCACATCAATGACACGGAACGGAGCAAATGATTTTGATAGAGGTGAAAACGATATGATGATATATGGTTCAGGGTGGCGGTCATGAAAGGATGGAGTATAATGTATGGTAGTGGGCGGGACACAGGTGACTTTTCTGGATGACTTCTCTTGAACATATCGGCGACACTGATGTGATGGATTGGTAGCATTAACCCCAAATGTGGATGGTATGGCGTGACCATGGCGATGTGACCGGTGAATGAAACAACCCAACCCGACTCGGACACGGAGCGGAAGTGTCATGTTCAAGAGAGACTTTCTACCAATAAAGATTCTTTTGAGTTTTCTTCCCAATTTTTTCCCAGTCATTGCTGACCAGTACCTCTTTATTTTTGTCAAGCTTGAGGAGGATAACATATGCTTGTTATATAAATTGCCCTTCGGGCAAACCCATCGCTATGTTTTAACGAGCCTAGCGATAGTGAAACTCGTTCTCGTCTAAAGACAAGTTTGTCGCTATTAATCTTTTTAACGAGTTTAACGACAAAGATAACTCGGTCCTTTTCATTTTTAGAGAGTCTGAAAAGGTACGTAAAGGTAACTCCAAAATTCCTTTTTCGTCATCTAATCCCTTAAGTCCGAAAAAGTATAAAACAATACAGAAGGGATGAATTTTCGATAGCTTTAACGAGCCGAACAAAACAAGCGCTGATCTTTTTGTGCAATAATCCCTCAGGTCCAAAAAGATTAAAATCTCGATGAGGGATAACACTTCCTGTCCCTCTAATGAGCTGGAAGGCCAAGGACTCGGCAATCTTTTCATATTTTACGAGTCAGTTGAAAAGAGCTTAAAGAAGACTCGTCTTTTGAGGAACGAGTGATAAAATGGGTAGCAGCTAATTCCAGGTAAGGTTTGGAATTTTCCAATCACGGCAGTGTCACAAGGATGGCTAGTGAAATCACTCCTCGCAGCTATTCCTCAAAATGGGTAAACAATCAAATGGAGGTGAATGATCGGCCAATGAAAAAGTGGAGGTGACGGTGCAAACACGACCAAGGCTTTAATGGCTGAAGTACTACATTCACGGTGGTTATTTACCAGGGAATAGTTCATTTTTTAATGAGCTTAAATGCAGGTGGAAACATTTGCTTGGTCCGGGTTTATTTTTTAATGAGCTTGAACCTCGCGGCAACACTGCTCGATTAATCCAGTCATATGATAAGAATGTCTCATATAAAAACGGCAACTTTTCGAGTTTTGCCCCACATCCTTTCTTTATGCAAGTTAGGAAATGACCAATCCAAAAAACAGATAAATGATCGCTCTTTGCTTGCATTCCAAAAGGTTTGCATGCCCCCAGGTATAAAACAGAGTTTCAAGATTACCTCTTCTTTATTCCGTTAAAACATTTGTTTTACCGAGAGAGGTCTACCTCTTACAGGTTACCCAAAGATTGCTCTATTCACAGCGCAAACAAAACACTTCTCCGGCGATGTCTCTCGAAACAAACAAAGGTGAGCGACGATGCCCGCCAACTCACATAACTTTGACAAGAGAATCTTGTTCTAGAATAACCCCCTCTTCCAATCACGGACGGGGGTACAGACTAGTCATATTCTCCCGTGGAAACCTACCCTATACCTGAAGTTTTCCTGCCGAAGCAGACCAGGATGCATGCCCCCTGGGTTTCAGTCATATCCCTCCGAATTACGCGCACTCATCGAGAGGACGGACTGGAGATCGAGACATTTCTTGCGTGAAAAGACCATTTAGGGATGGTATATGACTATTTGCTATGCATAATCTGGGAAATGAAAGCTGGTCCACGAGCTTGTCCACTCTTCCTTCGTGCGGAAAACACATTACTCTAAAGAGTGAGGAGACAATTGCTTCCATGCAATAAATATAGTCTCGTCCAAGGAGTAGGTTATAATCCAAGGGTCCTTGAACTACCATTACGTTCATGCGAACTGTCTTCCTTCTCAATGTTATTGGCACATCGGGAAGGATCCCTAAAGGTCGACTGGTTCCTTTATCAAAGCCTGTCAGATTTCTCATCTAAGGAAAAAGCGATGGCAAACCAAGCGCTTTCCAAGCAGTTGAGGAAAGGATACTCACAGAAGCCCCCTCATCTATGATGGTACTAGCCATAATCATTCTATATATTTGAACGATAATTCGGAATGGTATGCTTGCTGGTAAACGGGGTCTGCCTAGTTGATTCCAGTCGAAGGAGACAACTAGGTTGCTTGGAGGTGGGACCGAATAGACGGCCGGGTATGGCTCTGACGAACTTCCTTCCTGCGGTAAAGGAATGGGTAAATTGCCCCCATGTTCGTCGGAGTCTGTGTTTATGAAGAGAATTTGGACGGTGTCATCCTTGTTCTCTTCAGTGACTGTATCATCTGAAGATAAAACCTCTGAAGGCAAGATCGGGTCAACTGCCGCCTCGACCTTTTGACTTTTGTCTGGTATGGATCCAGATGGTTTATCTTCAATGATAGGTGCTTCAGCCGACCACGTGAGCGGGCCAGCCGAATTTTCAACTAATGACGGACTCGGCAAGAGTTTTTTATATCTAGGAGGAAGTCGTAACGGTGAAACCGGGCGATCATCCAAAAATCTTTTAGCTTCGTCTAAGAAGGGACAACGGTGGACGGCATGATTGCCTTCGCACAGTTTACAAGGAGATCTAGTTTTCCCTTTTTGGCCTGCACTTTCACTAGTTAACGGTGTGCTTTCAACATGATCATCAGAGGTTGACGACACCGGGTTGTGCAAACGAGGAGACCAGTCCCTTAATATCTGAGGGATGCAAGGGCAATCTCTGTGAAAGTGGTCTCCTTTGCAAATGACACATGGCGATTTAGGCTTGGTCGGTGCAGTGTGTGGATTTTCGTTAGACGACACTCGTTTTCCCCCATTCGCCTTTGGCTCCTTCTTCTTATTCTCTTTCTTCTTCTTTTCCTTCTTCTCCTTAGGAACTTGACTTTTGGCTTTACCAACCCCATCAAGCGAAGAGGAAGGAGGAGAGGAAGAATTAGAGGAGGTAGAAGGCTGGTGGGCAACTCTGGACTCGTCTAATTACTGATTCGATTGTTCAGGAATAGTGGTGTTCTGAATGATAGAGGTTGAGAAGAGCCATACTGGCAAACCAATTGTCAGCCCTAGAAGTGACAATGTGGCCATATGGGGTGCACCAACATCTCTCCAAGAAGAGAAGGGACTAGGATTTCCACCAAGGGGAATTCCTTGGTTGGTAGACTCCATTTTCTCAACCCAAGATCAACGTAGGAAAGGGGTATGAATATTCCGTTTAAAATAAATTTTAACACGCTTTGACACAACTTGTTTTTTCAGTTTTTAAGAGTTGAGAAAAAACAAAAGATGACTCTAGTCTCCTTCGATTTTTAATGAGCCTGAATTGACAAGTGCTCAGATGGACCTTTTCCGTTAAAGAGTCTGAAAAGGAATGAAAGGGACTGCTCTGGAGGTCTAAGTAGAGGGAGTACCAAACCAATCGCAAAACTGCAGAATACTTTTTATGGTACGGCAGTCAATCTTCTCGAATGCTGTGTTCAGTGCATTGCGATCAGTAGGGCGGCTGACACGGCTTCCTATGGATAAAGGATTTAAGCCTATAGGGGTCTCCCAAAATATACTCGACGGTACGTGGGAGCACAAGTTCGTATTGGCACTTATCATCTCAAAGTGGAGGAATCACCCAACCATCAGTGAGGACAACAGTTACCAGGCTTTACGACGCCGGAATACGTCTCTAGCCTAGACCTCTAAATGTTGCGCGTTAAGTTCCAAAGCGTTGTTAGATTCATTGAATTTATTTTAAGTTGATCTTTTTTATGAAGTTTGCCTTTTGGGTTCACCACGAGATGTAGATGTAATTCCTAAAATGCAATCTAAAGATGATAAACAAACTTTTATCTCTTTTCAGCAATGAAAATCCTAGCTACTAGGGGAAAAGAAAGACACAATCTTTTCACAAAGAGCAAAGAGCACACTGTAAATGCACTTTCCTAAATCATGCCAAACAGACTGTCTATATGCAAATGCACATGCATGTATTTGTTTTTCACTTTCTTAGTATTGATGCTAAAAAGAAAGTTGATGTACAAATCTGAATTTGCTTTCAAGCGACAAACACAAACAAGCTTCTTTTCGAAATCAAAAGGTAGTCATGATTACGACACTTTATGATTTTGAAATAAATACTCGTTTTGACACTAGAAAGTCACAAATTCAAACCAAAGGCAATAGTAAACGCATAATCGACCATCAACAGCAAATAAACTTTCTCCTATGATCGAAATCGACACTTGCGACAGATCTAAATCAAAGGACGACAGTACGACTATTATACTTTTGCAATGGAAAACTGTAAACGACTCAACAAACACACAAAAACATCTACAGTTCTTTTGTACAACTGAGGCGGAATATCAGTAAGGAAAAGGGGTTTTGAAATAGTCATATGCTGATCACAGGCTGCAAAAATCAGAGACAAAACTGGAAAGAATGAAGCAAAGAACCTCAGCTGCACAGGGCTAGGCTGATCAGCGCACCTATTACACAGAGAAACTGCATTGCAGCGCAGGTTTCCCTCTCGGGAAGTGTGTTGAAATGCAGAACCTCTGTTGAGATTGCAACAAGATGATGGAGCTTAGTGAAAAGAGTCGCCTTCACTAAGTGGGCCCGCAGGCTATTTTTGGCGCAAGTCTATTTTTAGACTATGTCTATTTTTAGACATATGGATCATGTCTATGTTTATGGATGATTGATCAAGTTGGGAAAATAGATGGACTTCTATTTTTGATGAAAGTGTGAGTGATCAAGTCTATTTTTAGACTGGCTGTCAAAAATAGAAAAGTCAAATATTATTATCTCACAATAATATTTGGACTATAAACTTAATCTTATTCTCTTGGAGCACTTCAGTTTGAGCTACGGAAGTGGCACATGCAGCTGTCAGAAGGAAATTCGTTTTTCTTATGAGTCAGTTGAGTTGTTGCATGCATGACTTCAGTTAGAACTCAAGTGAGTTGAGTTTAGTGGACTGGAGGTACAGTTGATGGAGTTGTGTTCAGTTTAACTTAGTTAAACTGGTTGTAGTTAGTCTAACTGCAGATAGACTAATGATGAGTTGTTAAACTAATTATTAACTCATAATACAACTAAAGAATACATCAGTTAACTCAGTTGCATGTCAGTGCATGTTCAGTTCAATAGGGACAGGTGGTAGAGAATCAGATTGCTATCAGTTGTGACTATAGTTGTGCACCAGATCTTGCACAATCAAAGGATTGAGTATGCCAATGAGTTTGCTCACGTATTTGGCCCGCATTTTAGCCTTTGCTCACGTCCACAAAGAGTGAGTGACTATTTTGCAGGTGAAAATCGAGTTTGGGAAGCAATTCTCATCAGTTCTTGAGCAGGTATTGAGCAGTGGAGGCAGGCAAGCAGTGGAAGAGATTTGGAGATCAGATCTGAGCTGTATTGTGTGTAACAGAGGTGGAGATACTTGTGAGAAGTATTATGTTGTGTAATGTTACATGACTCAATCATTAATATACAGATAGTGTGGGGTTTTTAGCGAGATGCTTTCCCCGTGATACATACTGTGTTAATGTGTGAATGCTCTTGATGTTTTATTGTTATTGATGCTGCTATATTCTTGATCAACGTAGAGGAGCTTATGTATTGTGTATGTTTTCCGCATTAGTACATGATCAGGATAATCTCCATTGAATATGTGTTAAATTATTCAAAATTTCTACATGGTATCAGAGCTAGATAATTGTAGAAAAAGTTTCTACATGGTATCAGAGCAGCTTGATTTGTAGAAGAGATTTTTACAGGATATCAAGCGAGGATTGATCATTAGATCTACTATTCAGGAAGTGTTTACATTCTATTTCTTCAGGCAGAGTCTGTAATCGGGCCAGGTAGCCTCTGGATTCATCCTTCCTTTGGAAGGTGAAATATCCGGTAAAAGCCCATACAGTCAATCTCTGTACGAGAAATATTTTGTTCTCACGAATTCTAGATCGGAAGCAGTTGAGTTGGTTGCTGGTGGAATTCGAATTTGCAGCAGTGTTTTCTTGGTGACAACGCAGCAATGTCTTTCAACGGATTGCGATTGGAGTATGCTCTTGAGGGCAGCTCAAACTATATTGCATGGAAGGACAGGATGGAGGCAGTATTGGATGATAACGGGCTGAAGGAGTTCATAGATACGGATATCCCAAAGCCTACTGATGCTACTCAAGCTGATGCTTGGCAAAAGAAGATCGCAAAATGTCGAAGGATTCTGTTGGAGGGCGTGAAGGATCACATTGTGTCCAGCCTCCATGGAAAGGCTACTCCATATTTGATGTGGAAATCATTAACAGAATTATTCCAAAGCAAGAGCGATCAGAGGAAGCTGGCGCTCAAAGATAAACTCAGAAACATCAAATGCGAGAAGGGTGACAGTATTCCCAAGTATCTCACGAAGTTCACTCAGTGTCGAGATGAGCTGGGAAGTGTGGGGGATACTGTCGATGATGAGGACTTGGTGAGCTTGGCTCTCCTTGGTCTTCCGAAGAGTTGGCATTCCTATCAGGACTCAGTCAATGGTCGGGAGAAGTTGCCAGGATGGGAAAGACTATGGTCAGATCTTGTGCAGGAGGAGATCAGGCGGAGTACCAGGGACGGATCTTCGTCAAAGGGAGCTGATGAAGAGAATTGTGCTTTGGCTGCCAAAGCAAAGAAAGGGAAGAGCAAGAAAGCTTCTCAGTCTGGTGCGAAAGGCAAGAAGCAGGATATGTCCAAGGTGAAGTGTTTTCACTGTCACCAGCATGGACACTATGCCACAAATTGTCCGCAGAAGAAGAAGAACAAGCAAGCTGCTGGATCTGCAGGGGGAGAGGCCTTAGCTTCTCAGTTTGAGCTTGATTTTTCATTGATCGCATGCTTAGTTTCAAGTGTGATGGGATCAGTGTGGTTCTTGGACAGTGGTGCGTCTTTTCACATGACGGGAGATAGAGATTTGTTCTCTGATCTGGAGGACAAAGATCTTGGAGTGCACATCGAGATGGGCGATGATGGTAGATACAGTGCGACCGGTATCGGTACCATTTCCTTTGAGAGGGAGTCTGGTAAACCCTTTGTATTGAAGGAAGTCATGCATGTTCCAGGATTGAAGAAGAATCTCATCTCAGTGGCGATGTTAGAAGACAAGGGGTATGATGTTGTTTTCAGCGAGGGAAAGGCCTTCCTGCGCAGCAAGACAACTGGTGAGACCCGGAAGATAGGGGTTCGAGTGAGGAACCTTTATCAGTTGCATGTAGATGGATGCGCAACAATGGCAGGCAAGGCAGAAGGATTGGTGATCCGGGATGATGGCGAGTTGTGGCATAGGAGATTGGGTCACCTTCACCATGGAGCCTTGAAGATACTGCAGCAGATCACTACAGGGCTTCCTAAAGGCACACTTGCGCAGTCAGATCAATGCAAGGGGTGTACTTTGGGGAAGTTTGTGAAAGCCACCTTTCACGAGAAGGATAGTCGCGCCACGACGATCCTTGAGAGAATTCACACAGACGTGTGTGGACCTTTCTCAGTTGCTTCGACAGCAAAACACAGGTATTATGTGATTTTTGTTGATGATTTCTCTCGTAAGTGTTGGATCTTCTTCATGCAGAAGAAGAGCGAGACATATTCAAAGTTCTGTGAATTCAAAGCACTGGTCAAGAAGGAGTCGGGGAAGAAGGTGAAGGCTCTTAGGAGCGATAATGGTGGTGAATACATCTCGGACGAGTTCAAGGATTTCTGCAAGGCAGAAGGGATTCGTAGAGAGCTCATAGCTCCCCATAACCCACAGCAGAACGGGGTAGCTGAGCGGAAGAACAGAATGATTGTGGGTGCTACACGGGCAATGTTGCATGATCAGGGCCTACCCCTTCACTTGTGGGCGGAAGCATGCAATACAGCAGTTTATGTGCAGAACCGTTGTCCTCATAGGATACTTGGCATGAGTACACCCGAGGAGGCTTATTTTGGTAAGAAGCCTGATCTTTCTCATTTGAGGATTTTTGGTGCTAACGTTTACATGCATGTGACGAAGGATGCCAGAAAGAAGTTGGAACCGACTGCAGAGGTTGGGATATTTGTGGGGTACACTGATACGCCCCACAACTATCGTGTGTATTTGCCAGACAGTGGTAAAACTGTTGTGCGACGGGATATAAAATTTCAGGAGGAGAAAGCCATGAAGTGTTCGCTTGAGAGGGAGCTACACTTGCATGTAGATGAGGAGCTATTAGTTCCTAAGGATGAGCTTCAGGACGTGGATCAGCCACAGGACGAGGTTCATGGAGTGGAAGAGACCACTCATGCAGCGCCAACCATCAGAGGGCGAAAGCGCTTGACAGAAGCTGAGCGACTGGCTCAAGATGCAGAGAAAGTTGTAGGACCACCTACAGCCCAACGCAGGCAGAGACAGTCACCTGATCGGTACACTGGATACATGGCTCTTATGAGCAAGTGTGTTGTGACTGAGCCATCCTCTTTCGAGGAAGCTGTGGAGGATCCCGCATGGGTAGACGCCATGGTGGAAGAGTATGATTCTATTGTCAGAAACAGTGCATGGGAGATTGTTCCTAGACCGGAAGGGAAATCAGTGGTAGGTTCGAGATGGATCTACAAAGTTAAGCAGGCAGCTGACGGGAGTGTGGAGAAGTACAAGGCAAGATTTGTTGCCCGAGGCTTTTCACAGATTGAGGGGATCGATTATGAGGAGACCTTTGCACCTGTCGCAAGGTATTCTTCCATACGGACGACTCTTGCTCTCTCAGCGCAGATGGGATGGCACATTCATCAGATGGATGTGAAGACTGCGTTCCTCAACGGAGTCATTGAGGAGGAGGTGTACATTGAGCAACCCGAAGGCTTTGAAGTCTTCAGCAGCGAGTCGCATGTGTGCAGGCTCAAGAGAGCGCTGTATGGGTTGAAGCAAGCACCACGTGCTTGGTACACACGGATAGACAGCTATTTCACAGGACTTGGATTCTCCAAAAGCGAGGCGGATCTGAACCTATACCAGATTGTGGTGGAGGGTAAGTTGCTTATCATTGTACTGTATGTTGATGATTTGATTCTAACGGGTGATGAGCTGTTGATACTGTCATGCAAGAAGGATCTTGCTACAGAGTTTGAGATGAAGGATTTGGGCCTCCTTCACTATTTCCTAGGATTGGAAATATGGCAGCGCAGTGGTGGACTGTTTGTTTCTCAGGGCAAGTATGCTCGGGAGATACTGGAGAAGTTCAACATGCATGGCTGCAAACCTGTTGATACTCCTCTTCCTGGAGGTTGGAGGAAGGAGGATGCCACTTCGGGAGAAGAAGTGGATGCCACTGTTTATCGACAGTTGGTGGGGTCGCTGATGTATTTGGTCAATACACGACCTGATATATGCTATGCAGTTAACCAGCTTTCACAAGCTATGGTTAAGCCTACCAAGCTCTTCTGGAAGGCGGGCAAGCATGTATTGCGCTACTTGAGAGGCACATCGGGATATGGTTTGTGGTACAGACAGGAGGATGAGGTGAAGCTATGTGGCTTCACGGATGCAGATTGGGCAGGGAGCCCAACAGACAAAAAGAGCACATCAGGAGGGGTCTTCAGTATCGGATCGACAGCAGTTTCTTGGTACAGCAGGAAGCAGAGATCTGTGGCACTCAGTTCAGCGGAGGCCGAGTATATGGCAGCAAGTTTGGCTGCATGCGAGGCTATATGGATGAGGAAGATCCTGGTTGGTTTGTTCGGTTCTCATTTGGATCCTACTGTGATTTACTGTGATAACCAGAGTTGCATTAAACTCTCGGCTAATCCTGTATTTCATGATAGATCTAAACATATTGACATCAGGTACCATCATATCAGAGATTGTGTGCAGCGGAGGATCATGTTACTTTCGTACATTCCAACGGAGGATCAGGATGCTGATATTCTGACGAAGGCTCTCACCAGGGGCAAATTCGAGTACCACCGAGGCAGGATAGGGGTTGCTGATAATCCATATCTTGTCGAGAGGGAGTGTTGAGATTGCAACAAGATGATGGAGCTTAGTGAAAAGAGTCGCCTTCACTAAGTGGGCCCGCAGGCTATTTTTGGCGCAAGTCTATTTTTAGACTATGTCTATTTTTAGACATATGGATCATGTCTATGTTTATGGATGATTGATCAAGTTGGGAAAATAGATGGACTTATATTTTTGATGAAAGTGTGAGTGATCAAGTCTATTTTTAGACTGGCTGTCAAAAATAGAAAAGTCAAATATTATTATCTCACAATAATATTTGGACTATAAACTTAATCTTATTCTCTTGGAGCACTTCAGTTTGAGCTACGGAAGTGGCACATGCAGCTGTCAGAAGGAAATTTGTTCTTCTTATGAGTCAGTTGAGTTGTTGCATGCATGACTTCAGTTAGAACTCAAGTGAGTTGAGTTTAGTGGACTGGAGGTACAGTTGATGGAGTTGTGTTCAGTTTAACTTAGTTAAACTGGTTGTAGTTAGTCTAACTGCAGATAGACTAATGATGAGTTGTTAAACTAATTATTAACTCATAATACAACTAAAGAATACATCAGTTAACTCAGTTGCATGTCAGTGCATGTTCAGTTCAACAGGGACAGGTGGTAGAGAATCAGATTGCTATCAGTTGTGACTATAGTTTTGCACCAGATCTTGCACAATCAAAGGATTGAGTATGCCAATGAGTTTGCTCACGTATTTGGCCCGCATTTTAGCCTTTGCTCATGTCCACAAAGAGTGAGTGACTATTTTGCAGGTGAAAATCGAGTTTGGGAAGCAATTCTCATCAGTTCTTGAGCAGGTATTGAGCAGTGGAGGCAGGCAAGCAGTGGAAGAGATTTGGAGATCAGATCTGAGCTGTATTGTGTGCAACAGAGGTGGAGATACTTGTGAGAAGTATTATGCTGTGTAATGTTACATGACTCAATCATTAATATACAGATAGTGTGGGGTTTTTAGCGAGATGCTTTCCCCGTGATACATACTGTGTTAATGTGTGAATGCTCTTGATGTTTTATTGTTATTGATGCTGCTATATTCTTGATCAACGTAGAGGAGCTTATGTATTGTGTATGTTTTCCGCATTAGTACATGATCAGGATAATCTCCATTGAATATGTGTTAAATTATTCAAAATTTCTACAACCTCTTCACAATGCCTGCGCTGGGGCAGAAACGAGAATTCTATCCAGGTTCTGGGTCACAGTTTGCAGTTTAGTCTTTGGTTTTTGGCCGAGTAAAAGCAATCAGTAATGCACAATCAGGGGTAGATCTAAGGAGGGTCTAAGAGCTATCACAAGGGCAATCAGATAGTCTATGAATCAGCTGTTCAAATCATAAACAGATCCAGTGAATGGATTGAAGCAGCAGATGCCTACTTTGCATTTGCTATGGCAAATGCAGTTCGATTGCTACTTATAAGTTTATGAAACAAACAACAAGAGATACACAAACAAACTAATTAGACAATCTTCCCCAGTGGAGTCGCCATTTGGTTACCGGGAAAAGTGTCTATTTAGAACTGCTCTATCCCACTAAGGTGTGATAGCTGCCTTAGAAACAAATAGAGAAAACTACTTTTGTATCTCCTTTATGAACTATAAACAAAGAGGAATAGGAAGAACCAACCTGTGTCTTGCGCTAGTCCTTTGATCCAATCTCTCTCCTCTTTGACAGCTTCCAGCTACCTGCTCCCTTACTTGCCCAGCTTCACCAAGTACCTGTAAGATCACAGAAGAAGAAAACTATTCAAAGACATGGATTTATATTCATAAATAGCTTAGGATCAGATTTAAGTTAACCATACAAATGTAACAAGCATCAATGATACAAAAGCATGGAGGAGAAACTCAAATAGTTTTTATTGATATACAAGAAGATCCAGGAGGAGTTACAACCGATGATTCCTGACCCAGCATCAACCTCCCAGCAAAGAAGCCCCTCTTCACCTCCAACAAAGCATAGATCACCCAATTCTCTGATATGTGTCTCAAAACCAACAGCAATTCCTTACAACAACAATTTAAGTTACCTCAATCTAATTAGTAGAAGTCTTGGAAAATTTATTGGATATTCGTCATCTGCTTGTCAGTGCATGTATAGATTCAAATATGTTATTAGAAAATTTTCATATCCTATTTATCCTCATCATCAAAGGGATTCTTTTATTAAAGCTCTATTACCAATTACTAGGATTTTGTTGTCGCAATAGAAGATCGATAAATTGCAGGATGCATTAGAACAGGAAATGTATATTGAAGCCATGGTGGGATATCCTCAGGATTACAAATTGGTTGCTCCTTCTGTTGATCCTGCTATTATGGAACTCCATAACCATATTTCCACTCTTACTTACCAAATCAAAGATCTTTCTCCCACATGACCTATATGACCTTAGGTTTGGTGTACGCACTATCAATTTGAAGGACACCATGTCACAGAATCTCTACGGCCTAGGGGTCCAGGACCATCCAGTTTTCCTATGGCACCTCCTTCGTCATTACCGCATCATCCCAGAGTTGCGCAAGTTTCCTCAACAATACCTTTCCGATTTCCATCTTGATATCATGTGTTTCCTCCGCATCAAGGTATGTCTATGAATGATTATTGTGAAATTTGTAGGTCCTTTGGCCATTCACCTCAGTTATAACATGTTTTAAAAAAGTATTCCAATGTGCCCAACAACCTGTGTTATGAATTTTGTGGTTTGCCCACACATCATACAAATCAATTTTTTTCCTTATATGCTTTGGCTAATTGCCTAGATCGTACAGTTTTCTGAGTTAATGAATCTCCTTGAGGATGAAGAAGAGGAGCTCTAAGGGGAGGGAGGACAGGAGGTAGAGGTCTAATCAGATGTTATAACTGTGACCAATAAGGTCATATTTCAAGGGAATTTCCAATGCCGAGAATACCTTGGTGTTCACATTTTCAGGTGAATACACATGCTCAAAAGATTGTCCAGAGCTGATTTCCAGTTGGGAAGAAGTTAATCAGATGAAGGGAGCTCATTTGATTAATATTGAACCATGAGAATGAGAGCCAGTGGTGTATCTGAATATTAATGTAGTGACCAAAGGAGGGAAAATAACCAGAGTTGATGTTGGAACCTCTGAACAACCAACTGTCATAAGGACAGTGTCACTGAAGAAATCTTATGATACCAACCAATAGAAAGAATACAATAGAGATGCAGTAGAATTATTCTGGCAACTAATTTCTTCTCAAGGTGCCTGGATTGAGCAGCCAAAACAAGTGCAAACCAAAAGTCCTAGATCCTCATGAGAGATATCCCAACTAATTTTGGAGTGGTTTAAGTTATTCTTGTAGATTATGAATGATGAGAAACTTGTTGGTCAGTTGCGAAAAAAGTTAAAAGTTGTTGTGAAGGATGATCTATTTTCAGAAGAATCTATTTATGCTAATCTTCCTGAAAGACATTTGAGGTGAGTTCGGAAAAATAAGAATAGAACTAGAAGAGAATTTCGGGTTGATGCCCAGATTGTTGGATATCATATCAAGGATTCCATGTTAGATCTTAGTTCAGATGTTAATATTTTACCAAGAAAAACTTAGGAGGCTCTCAGGAAATCAAAATTTCTTTTCTCACCCATTCAATTATGTATGGAAATTCAGTGTTATATTCTCCTGATCGGGAGATTAGAAGATGTTGAGGTTGATATTGCAGGTGTTAAGACTTATGCAGATTTTGAAGTAATTTATATTATGGGTGATAAGGATCCATATCAAACTTTATTGGGTATTGACTGGGCATTTGAAAACTATGTAGTGATCGATTTAAAATAGGAAACTATGACCTTTGAGGTGGATGGAGTTCGGGTCATACAACCATTGGATCCATACCAAGGCCTAAGATTTATTGAGCCCGTAGATGATGTTGAAGAACCCAATTTGTTAGATCGGTTGTATCAACTAACTTTTGGGAAGTGGGAGTATTATATTAACCCCACAGCGGTCGGATCCATCATTTGGATAAGTGTGCAAAGAACAGAAGTAGGGTCTGATTTTGCGATGGAGGATTGGAAGCATGGGTATCATGAGCTTCATTCGCGACATTATGTAACTGCCATATGTCTCCGCTGGAACAGTACTGAGGTACACAATTATCCTATTTTCAATGGTACTGAATCTGTTGAGAATTTTATTTAAGAATTAGATTCTTGAATAAAAGAAAGTCAAAAGATGTCCTTGATGAATGTTGCATTACAAGATACCCTTGCAAGATGGTGGGAAGTCCATCATGACCAATTTTATGACTAGGATACTATTAAAATTGCTATGATTTATAGATTCTCACCTTCAAGAAAAACCTTCACTAAGATTCCTATCTATGATGGATGTACTAGCTTGCAAAAGCACATCCAAAATTATTGTTCCACCTGGAATTATGATGGTGTACTAGTTGCGATTTGGATACATCAATTCATTCATAAATTGGGTACTATTTCACAAGACTGATACTTGAAGGAGGAGCTGAAAAGACAAAGAATAGGATGGGATGAAATGAATGATCAATTTTGAAAATATTTTTCATTCCATGACACTGATGAGAAAATAGTTGAAGCTCTCAAGGCTATCCAGGGTGTTATTCCCATTTTGAAGTGCTTTGGTGGAAATGCAGCAGGTATGGAGATTTTTTACGTCAATATGAATAAGGGTTTCATGAATATGTAGATTGTCGTAAAATTAATAGAGAATATGATGATGATTTAGAAGAATTAAGGAATTTATCATTTAAATAATCTGAAGGGGAGAGGGAGATAAAAGAAGACCATGTTACTGATGCACCACATTTGCAACCTATTAAGCTGAAAAATTTAACTATTGCAACTAAAGAGAAACCCAAACTGGGATGGTCAAACTACAAAAGGGGTCTTTGATTTGCTTCAGGAGTATGAAGATTTATTTCCTGCTTCAGTTTCTAAACTAAAATGCATTAAAGGAGAGCTTGGGGAGATGAAGATAGCACTAAAACCAAATCTGAAACTAGCCAATCATCAGCCTTACAGGTTAAAACCAAGTCTTAAAGATAAAGTGAAGAAGGAGATCAACAAAATGTTGGTTATCGGACTTATATTTCCATTTGATGAGGTTGAGTGCATAAGTCCTATCGTATCCAAGGTAAGAAAGATTCTCAAGATATTACGGTGTGTGTTGACTATAGAATTATAAATAATGCTTGTGTATATGACCCATTTCCCACTCCTTTTAGTGATGAAGTCTTGGACAATGTTGCAGGAAATGAAGCTTATTATTTCAGTAATGGATTTTCTGGTTATCACCAGGTCAGGATTGTAGAGGAAGACAAGAAGAAAACCACATTTACCGCAAAAATGGGTTCTTATGCATATAATGTTATGCCATTTGGATTAAATAATTTTCCTGCATTATTCTCATGAATTGTGATAGCTGCCTTTTGAGAATACATTCATAAGTTTCTTGAGGTCTACATGGATGACTGAATAGTTTATAGTTTGCTAAAGAATCATTCTAGCTTGCTAAGAATTATGCTTGACAAATGCGAGTAGCTTCAAATCTCTCTAAACTTGAATAAATGCATTTTTTTTGTCCATTTTGGAACCTTATTGGGCCACATAATGTGTAAGGAAAGAGTATGTGTGGACCTAGTCAAAATCGCGGTGATATTGAATATGCCACCACCTACTTATGTGAAGCAGTTGTGGTCGAATTTGGGACATATTGGGTACTATCGCAGGTTTATTCGAAATTATTCTTTAATCACGGCACCACTGGAGAAGCTTTTGAAGAAATCAGAAAGGTTTATTTGGTCTGCTAAATGTGACTCTCCATTTGACACTCTCAAAGAGAAACTTGTAAGTACACCCATTTTGGTCTATCCTGATTGGAATAATAAATTCCATGTTCATATAGATGCATATCGAATTGCGTTAGGAGTTATTTTAATGCAACCTAGAGATGGAAATTTGGATCATCCCATCTATTTCGCCTATCGCAAACTCTCTACTGCAGAGAAGAATTTTACAACTACGGAAAGGGAATATCCTGCTATGATGTATTCTCTCAAAAATTCTGACACTATCTAGTACGAGGTCCTTTTAAATTATTTACAAACCATTCAACTTTGAAACACTTGGTTAATAAACCAGTGCTTGAAGGGAGAATCTCGTGTTGGATTTTGTTATTTTAGGAGCTTACCTTTCAAGTTATTGTCAATACAGGGAGATCAAATGTGGGTCTAGATCATTTATCTCACCTTGAATCAGGAGAATCTGAAGGTTCAGTTGACGACCAGTTATCGGATGCCCACTTATTCTACATTGAAGCAATTCTAAACTATTTGGAAGATATTGCATTGTTCCTCACAACAGGTCCATGCCCGCAGGAATATACATCTATGCAGAAATGGCATATGGTTGCTCATGCCACCAACTATCAAGTAATTGCAGGCCATTTATATAAAATGGGACTTTATCATATTTTTAGGCGATGTGTATTGGATCATGAGAGGGACAATATTTTATGGGAATGTCATGCAGGAGGCCATGTTGGAGGGAAAGCTATTGCTCGAAAGGTTTTACAAGTTGGTCTATGGTGGCCAACCTTATTCAAGGATGCCAAGGAATATGCCAAGCAATGTGATGTTTTTCAATTTGTTGGTTGACCATCTCAATGAGATGAGCTACCTTAACACCTAATTCGGGAACTAGAAGCATTTGAAAAATGGGTCATTGATTTCATTGCACCTGTAACATGCCTACTCGTCATTCCCATGCTCGATATATCATTACCGCAAAACATTCTTTGACTCGTTGGGAAAAAGTGGCTCTTGTTAAAGACTGCACTGTTGATACAACAACATAATTCATTTTTGAAAACATAATCACAATATTTGGATGTCCCCGAAGTCTTACCAGTGATCAAGGTTCCCACTTTATTAATGAGACAGTTCAGACACTACTGCAGAACTTCATGATACAACATCACAAGAGTATCCCTTATCATCCACAAGAAAATGGCACTATTGAAGCGTTTAACAAGATCTTGGAGAAATGTCTTACTAAAATTTTCTCTGCGAATAGGGACGACTGGGATGAATAGGTTCCATAAAAATTATCGTCTTATCGCACTACAACCAAGAGGTTGTATAAATATACCCCTTTTCAATTTGTTTATAGAAGGGAAGCAGTGGTTCCATCATAATTTATAATCCTTAACATCCTAATTTCTCATGCCACTAAGATGTCGAAGGACGAATCCATCCCATAAATGTTGCAGGAGTTATGACAATTGGATGTGCAGTGCTTCCTTGAAGATTTCCACCAAGATGTTGAGAAATAAAGACAAAAGGCTTGACATGATTGACACATCAAGAAGAAATAATTTTCTCTTGGACATCGCATGTTACTTTATGATAGTAAGTATCTAAAGCATCTTGGTAAGCACCAAATGCATTGGCTTGGTTCATTTTATGTTGTGGAAATTATACATTCTGGATCTGTCAATCTTGCTCAGTTGGATGGCATTCGTTTGCCTGGTTGGGTGAATGGTGGTCACCTGAAGCCCTATTTTGGCTCATCAACTTCTGGTTAAAACGCTCTCTAGAAAGGGAGTATTATTTAGATTTTAGGGTAGTTGCATCATTTTTAGTTAGTGTATGTTCCTTTTGATAGTTTTGTCTATCTTAGTTAGAGTCAGTTTCTTTTCATTGCAGTGTCGATAACGCTTTTCTAGTTGTGACCCACCTCAAGAGATTGTGGCCAAGTAGGTTTTTTGTGTGTCATGTATTGTCATTTTCCTATAATACTTGTCTTTTCAGTCAATAATTTCAGTCTTGTATTAGTTAATTCATAATCTCATATGCTCGCATATCAATAGTATTTTCCATTACTCCTTAATCTAGGATGTCAGCCACTTAAATTGTCATGGAAAGTGGAGTGGTTTGTCATTATTATGAGGGTTTTTCAGGTCTAGTGGCTATCCATAACGTAATGTTCAAGTCACTTCAACCTTATATTGTACATCTCTATATAACTCTCATTTGTTGTCCTTCGCATGTCATTCCACCTAGAGTTTTTTCAAGTTTTTCACCTTGGCTTCTGTATCACACTCCGCTGAGTCTTCACTTTTTTGTCGCCCCCCTATTCATCTTGTTTATAGTCGTTTCTATGTTACCATGGTTCGTACAATTAAAACCATCGTTTCTCTCTTCCCCATCGACTCTTGTTTCCATTCCCACGATGAACTCCTTGGAAAATATGACAAAGCCATTCTGGTCAATAATGACCACTCAGACCATGACCATTTTCCTTCTCTCTGCATTAAATTTTTCTTGAAGCCCAATGTTAGACATGATGCTCATTCCACTCTTAAGATCAAAACTGAGTTCTACCCGTTAAAACATTCTTCATTGTTGCTTCTGCGAGCATTACATGTTTTTGGTACCACGGGGGTGATAATGTTGGGTACTAAGTTTTTAATTAGTTGTCTACATGGTTGTTCATTGTGGCTGGATCAAGAATATCCAATCCATGTCCAAAATATTCACTGGCTGATAAGACTTTCTTATTAAAACACCGATGTTAATACGACATTTCAAAAGGTTTCCATGTGAGGTAAAAAGAACGATGAGAACGTGTACAAAAAATATGGAACTAAGAGGAAGGAACACGAAGCAGTCATTGATTTGATCAATAATTAGCCTATTAAAGTCACTTGCACCATTATTTCCAACAAAATCATGTGCCATTTTACTAGAGGGGAGTGTTCTCTTCATACAATTTTAGTTTTCGAGGCTTGTGTCCAAGGGGACCAACTCTATTGGTCTAGCTACTTGCTCAATGAGTTATTTGAAGCCGTTGAAAATATTCATGCCAGTGCCACCCTTTTTTTTGTCTATTTACTTATTCCTCTCGTCATGCATAATTGGTACCCACCTAAAGGGAGAGACTTGGCACCCATCACTAATGATGAACCACTTGCTTATACATAAGGCCCCATGGCGCAACACTTAGGATCCCACCAATCGAGACTAAAATGACCTCGCCTTTGGAAATTGGTATAACAAGATGGTTGGTGTTACCTGTAATATCTCGCTTGTACCTCTTCCATTATTAGATCGATATGCTCACCAAATTTGGTTCAAGATTGGCCACAACCATTGCTATATTCGACCTCTAAATGTTAACCAAGAAACTTTCTCCATGTCAAAACTCTATTTCTACCTCAATGAGAATGTGTTTCACAACGAGGTTCTTTCATTGCCTAGGATAATTGAAATGAAGCAAGATGGTCACGATCTTGATTATTTTGATGGTATGCACCCTAGAAACTTTGTTGAAATTGCTTTTCCTTCCTCGCACGACCGTCTTACTGATACAGAAGAAGGCCTCCAGACTCTCTTAAAGAAAGCATAGGAATGCATTTCTTCGGCATATACAACTCGGAGTGAGGTAGGTTCTCTAGTCTGCCAAGCCACCAATATTCATTCTATTTTTCCTATGTCTACTGCACCACCCACTATTGCTTCCACTCTTCCTCCAACCACCACCACCACTTCATTTTCCCTTCATCGGACCCCTCAATATCCTACCTTAACTTCCTTTGGTATCATCAATCTTACCGATGAATGTCCTGCCACTATTGCACCTGTTGTGCTTGTCACTTAGGAGCATCCCCCTTCTTCGCATTCCACCTCTAATGCTTCACCAAGTACTTTCAAAATAACCATCTCTGACTGACTTGATACAAATGTGGGGTTTGATTAATCTACTTACATGGATATGGACCAGGTTGTTGTCACTTCTCCCATTTTGTCTCCATTTACGATTGTCCCTTCGCCTTCAATATCACTTGTCTTTGAATCGACTGTTCCTTCCTCTACTATCCCTTCATCCCCACCCAATTTCATTCTCTCTACAGAACAGGTCTCTACTTTCATTGGTGATCCTTAGCACTGTCACCAAGTTATTTCTCTCGTTGCATAGCAGCATGACATTGTCCCGTTTATTGCGCCGCTAGTCTTATTGTAACTTTGTCAAGAGATCTCCAAAGAGTGTGACCAAGAGAGAGAGTCTTCTCCCAGGGCCAGTCATAGAAATCAGTTTCTAGTGGCCAACCACTACAAACAAGGATCCCAATGTCATATTCACTTTCGGTTGATGCACTCAGTACATGGTCTATCCCGTAGCTTTTTCAATTTATTCATGTTTTTTCCACTCAAATTGGAAGACCACCTGGTTCATATGGAATCCTAGTGTATCAATCTATCAACTGCATGTGATCAGAACGAGTAGTAGCTTGCCTTATTTACAAGTGAGCGTGATCAACTTCGCATGGAAAAGGCCAAGCTCAAGCAACAACTATCAGAATTATGTACCAAATACCAATCTATGTGGTCAGTTGTTACTTCATTTGTTGATGATCAACCTAAGGACTTTGTTGCCTATTCCCCTACTGAATGTTTTGAATATATTGAAGCAGCATGTGTAAAATTAGTTGCAAAGAATCAAGAGTTGTAAGCTATTGTAATTAAATTATCTTAGACTAGACCAAATCCATCTTCTTAGTACCGCAAGTAGGTTGCTTAGTAGATCATTTCCACATCAGTCATGAAAGAAAATATTCCCCAAATTCTCGAGGACTCCCAAGATATTTTCACTCAGCTTTGTGATTGAAGTGACATTCTCGCTAAGAAAAATCAGCCTATCTATCCGCTCTGGGAAAATGTCAAGAAGCTCTTCGCCCAAGCAATGAGCACTTCAAACTTAGAAGATAGAAGATGCCTCACAGGTCGCTAAAATAGTGCTCTGTGATCTTTTCCCAGATGCATAGCGCGATTGACTTACATTGAGTCCTCTCATTGCCAGCATTGACAAACAATTCTAGAAGATCCTTTAATCCTAGCCCACAGAGTTTACTGCCGAGAAAACTACACAATTTGCGAGACAAGATTCTACAGTATTGGACACTTGGAATGATGTTGTTTCCACATACACTAGATTTAAGGATAATGTACTACATATTGTGCCAGAGTTGGGTCCTTCATTTGAAGGTGACCAGTTGCAATCAGTGAAGTATAAGAAGACCAAGCGCCATCTGCACTAGCATCACATTGACTCGAGGGCAAGTCAATGGATTGTGGTCGAGGCCTATTGGGTCCTTCGTTTTTTGGGAAATATTATGAACAATAGTTGCGAAAGGAAAATGGCTTAAGCGATCGGAACCAATTCACCTGAATTTTAATTTAGCATAGAATAAAACATTAGGACCTGCGCAAATGGAAAACAAGGAAACACACTCGTCGAAGCTGGAAAATGGGACCTATTTTTAAGGAATCAACATGAAAAAGGGAAATAAAGTCCCTCCTATTCTTGTCATTTTAGGAGGCGGAGGTTTGAGTGCTCTCGATGGTAGCCTTATATTATATTGGGCCTCCCCTCTCCTCTCCTCTCCTCTCCTCTCCTCTCCTTATCAGTCGAGCCCCGTTGCCGGTCCTTATCAGTCGAGCCCCTAACGGACCTCACACGTTACCTCACCCATATGAATTCATTCGTCCCTCTCCTCTCCTCTCCCTAATGGTCGAGCCCCCTCCCTATGGAGGTGAGCCGCACGAATCCTCTCCTCTCCCTCTCCTCTCCCTCTCCTCTCCTTATCAGTCTAGCCCCCTAAAGGGTCCTTAACAGTCGAGCACCTCTCCTCTCCTCTCCCTTATGGTCGAGCACCTAAAAGTCCTCTCCTTAACAGTCGAGCCTGCTTACGCATCCTTATCAGCAAGGATAATTTTAGGGGCGAATGTTCGCCCTTTGGCGAAATTAAGGGGTTTTAAATTTTTAGTGGGCGAATATTTTGTATCATAGTACATTTTTACAAATCACCTCAAATAGCCCACCTTATTTTAAGGGAGAGGGTAAAAAAGGTAAATTTAGCCCTTGAAATTAGGACTTACAACCTTCCATTCGCCCATTTTCAAGAATAGGTTTTATTTAAGTGAATCCATTCGCCCATTTTCAAGAATAGGTTTTATTTAAGTGAATCCTATGGGCCAAATACCATATTTATAAAAGAGGTATGGTAAATTAATAAAAATATAAATAAATGAGAGGTATGGTAAATAAATAAAACATTTTTTATATTTACTCCATAAGTCACCTTATATATAGGTAAGGGTGTAAACAAATAAAAATATAAGTAAAGTGGAGGTATGGTAAATAAATAAAACGTCTTTTTATACTTACTCAAAAGGTATGGTAAATAAATAAAAATATAAATAAACTAGACTTATCGTAAATAAATAAAACCTCTTTTTATATTTAATCCATAGCCCTCGTTCTATTTATGAAGGCTCAAGAAAGAGGTTTTATTTAAGTGAATCCTATGGGCCAAATACCATAGTAAAAGAGGTATGGTAAATTAATAAAAATATAAATAAACGAGAGGTATGGTAAACAAATAAAACATTTTTTTATATTTACTCCATAAGTCACCTTATATTTACGAACACTCAAAAAATGGGTTATATTTAGGTGAAACCTATGGCCAAAATACTATGGGATAAATACCATGGACTAGATTGTTATTAATACCATGCAAAAAACCATTATTAACCCTAATATTAGAATTAATAAAAATAAAAATGGCACATGGTATTGACCCATGGTATTCACCTGGAATGTAGCCTATTTAAATGGGGGAATTAAACCAGCATGTAGCATATGCTAAGATTCACTAGGACTTTACAAAGTTTTATTATTTAGTGAAAGACTCGCCAAGATCTTACAAGATTTTATAATTGAGTAAAATATTCGCCATGCCTAGTGAGAGATTCGCCAAAAAATTATATATACATATTATATTATTGATAAAATCGCCTTCCATTTTTCCTATATACCATGGAGATTCGCCCATTTATTATATTTATAAATTTAGGGGGGGTTCTTAAAATTTTCCCTGCTTATCAGTCGAGCCCCCTAAAGGGTCCTTATTAGTCAAGTGTGCTAACGCACCCTAAAGGTCCTCTCCTTAACAGTCGAGCCTGCTTACGCATCCTTATGGTCGAGCACCTAAAGGTCCTTATCAGTCGAGCCTGCTTAAGCATCCTCATTGTTTCATTCATTTTGAGGGAATAAAATAGAATATCCGTTTCGTCTTGGCAGGAAAGGTGAGCAAAGGAAAGAGAAGCAGGGCAGGTACCCATTATCAATCATCGATACGACCCATCTCCACATTCATAGGCAACGGACAAGAACCCGCTCCAAGATTTTTTCAAAGTGGACCAAATCAAGGTGGGATGAAGAAACCACAGAGAATACCATATCAAGTGAACGAGTCTATAAAGGAAGCCACAAAGGGATGAATTCAGAGACTTTTCTATATATTGAGTCTATGTTCTCGTTTGTATTGGTTCACTAGTGCCGCGGGGTTTTGAGTCTAGGCAAAAGTTTTAGTTTATGCGTTGTAATGTTAAATGTAATGTTATGGTCAAGAGATTCCCACAAAGATATATGATCCATGATGTAATGGCTGACTATATTAATAGAATGGATTTTGGGAATTTTTGTGTTGTTGTGGTTTAATGGATGCATAGCCCCATTTAAAAAAAAAATGTGTTATATATGTGAACGATGTATTTGACTACTTTGTGATGAATGCATGTTATAGTTACTATCTAGTTTCATAGATGATAAAATTTTAATGGTGCAAAAAATATTTCGATAATATTCTAGATCCCTTAATTATTTCTTTAGTTTTGGCTCACCACGGGTGAGACGCTCCTTTGTAAAAGGAGTGAAAATGTCGGGGAAAAGCTAGACTATGACAGTCTATTTTTTTGGCAGCTCGGGTTGAACCCTCGGTCATTATATGTGCCAAAAAAACAAAACTTTGTTATATATGTTCAGTCAGTGGTTGGAACCTCCAACCTCCCCTGCTAGACTTAGCCACAGTTACCAATGGCCCAATGGGGCTCTTTATATCCACACCCAAAAAAGTATATATGAACCAGTCTTTCCATCCCTCGAAGAGGAGCATAGAACCCAGCACGCAAGTTGAGGAGTAGAATCCAAAGATGTTAGAATGCCAAAAAAACAAAACTTTGTTATATATGTTCAGTCAGTGGTTGGAACCGCCAACCTCCCCTGCTAGACTTAGCCACAGTTACCAATGGCCCAATGGGGCTCTTTATAATCCACACCCAAAAAAGTATATATGAACCAATCTTTCCATCCCTCGAAGGGGAGCATAGAACCCAGCACGCAAGTTGAGGAGTAGAATCCAAAGCTGTTAGAAGTTATTTAACAGAGCAATGAAACACATAAAATTTTATGGAAACACAAACTTAGAAACACATAAAACAAGAGAGACACAGATATACATGGTTCACCCAATTTGGGCTACATCCACAGAGAAATTAATGTAACTTCTATCTCCAGATCATCTGCATAATGAACGACCCAGATTGACTATCAAATTACAATATTTTATAAGGCAATTTTTCATATATTTGTTAGCTTCGAGGGTGCTGCCCCCGAACCCCCTCTAGGGGAGGATCATAGAAATCGTCGTTACCCCACCCCCCCCCACCCCCCCCCCCCCCCGACCCCCCTAATAATGATCATACATGCATTTTTTCCACTCGATTAGGAACAAGGATCCAACATGTCTGAAATAAAAAAACCTATGAACAATCAAGAAGATAATTAGGCTCCACACCCAAAAATCTCACACTTGGAGACTGATTATATAAACTTTATCGTTGCTTCACTTACTGGACAATGACTCCTTTTGGACCTGGTTGTTTCTCATATTCACCATCATGCTTGCAGACCAATTGAAACTAAGCATATCTCATTTTATCCCTAGTTACAACTTTTGTTAACATATCTGCAAGATTTTGGCTAGTGTGTATCTTTTCCAGCTTCAATTTTCCTTCTTCCAACTCTAACGGTATGAAATGGTACTTGAGATGTAGATGTTTAGTCTTGGAATGAAATGTTGAGTTCTTTGCAAGATGAATGGCACTTTGGCTATCACTATATAACATGCCCATCTCTTGCTTCTTGCTCAATTCATCCATAAACCTTTGTAACCAAATAATTTCTTTACTAGCCTCTGTAACAACAACATACTCTACTTCCGTTGTTGAAAGTGCAACAATGTTTTTCAATTTTGAAACCCAACTGACAATTGTCCCACCTACAATAAACGCATACCCTATAGTGATCATCCTCCTGTTATCTCTATCACATGCCATATCTACATCAAAATATCCCCATAGAGCAATGTTTGAACCACCAAATCTTAATTCTTGATTTGTGGTACCTCTCAAATACCTGAGAATCCACTTCACTGCCATCCATTGCTCTTTTCCTGGATTTTTCATATACCTTCTTACAACTCCCACTGCATTTGCAATATCAGACCTTGTGTAGACCATTGCATACATTAAGCTTCCAATTGTTGATGCATATGGAACTTTACACATATAATCCATATCTTCTTGAGCCTTGGGACACATCTCCTTAGTTTGAAATGGCTAGCCAAAGGTGTGCTAATTGGTTTTGCATTCTGCATATTAAATCTTTCCAACACCTTTTCTATGTACTCACTTTGAGACAATGTTAATTTGTGGTTTCTCATGTCTCTAATTATTCTCATACCAAGGATTGTTTTTGCAACACCCAAATCCTTCATTGCAAATGAATTTTCCAAATTTCCTTTCAGCACATTTATTTCCTACATGTTAGACCCTGCAACAAGCATTTCATCTACATATAATAGCAATATAATATAGCTGCCATCATTTTTATTTTTAAGATACATAATGGTCAAAGTGACATCTAGTATAACCTTGTTCAGACATAAACCTGTTAAATTTTAGATACCACTACCTTGGATTTTGTTTTAAACCATACAAACTCTTCTTCAATTTGCACACTATTTTTTCCTCCCCTTTGACCTCATACCCATGTGACTGTTGCATATATATTTCTTCCTCCAAATCCCCATGGAGAAAGATTGTATTTACCTCTAACTGCTCAAGATGCAAATATTTTGCTGCCACTAGACTTAAAATAGTTTTGATTGAAGTCATTTTAACAACGTGAGAAAAATTTCATCAAAGTATATACCTTTCTTTTGTGCAAACCCCTTAACCACAAGTCTAGCCTTATACCTCTGTTTACCTCCATCGTCTTCCTTCAACTTATAAACCCATTTATTTTGCAATGTTGTTTTACTTGCAGGAAACTTGACTAAGTCCCAATTTTGGTAATGCATCAAGGATTCCATCTCTTCTTCCATGTCTTGCTCCCACCTCTTCCTAGTTTCTACCTACATTGCTTCTTCATATCTTTTTGTTTCACCAGAATCAGTCAAAAATACATAATATAGTGAAGGAGAGTATCGGGGGGTCTATTTATCCTAGTATATCATCTAACACCACTTTGAAGTGTTTGATGTGGAAGTTGTTTTGTTGTGGTTGTTGACCATTATGATTTACAAGCACCTTTACTTACTTGTGCTCTCATCAAGCACTTTGTATTCTTTTTTTTCCTTTTCATGTTTATTTCTATGCATCTGATCCTTATACAAGACCTTTTCATTGAATATGACATCTTTGCTCCTAATGATTTTGTGATTTTCATAATCATATAAGTGATTACCAAAATCATTAATACCATATCCAATAAAGATACATCTCTTTGATTTTTCCTCAAGATTTGTTCTATTTTCTTTATTAATGTGGACAAAGGCTTCACAATTGAAAATCTTTAAAAATGAGTAGTTTACCTTTTTACCTGCCCGTGCCTCCTCGGGAGTACCACCATCCAAGGAACTTGAAGGCCCTCCATTTATTAGATAAGCAACATTATCTATATCATCTCCCCAAAATTGTAAGGTCAGTCCTGCATGCAATCTTGTGCATCTTGCACGCTCCATGATTGTCCTATTCATCCTTTCTAACACACCATTTTCCTATGGTGTTCCTACAACTATCTTCTCTCTACAAATTCCATGCTTTGAACAGTGGTTATCAAAAATTTTGTTGCAGTATTCACCTCCATTGTTTGATCTGAGACACTTCAACTTCTTTCCTGAATCATTCTCAACCAACTCTTTCCATTTCTTGAAAGTATCAAATACATTAAATTAATTCTGAATATAATAAATCTAGGTTTTCCTAGTTGCATCATCAATAAAAGTAACATAATAGAAAGATCTACCGAGAGATGATATCTGAGAAGGTTCCCATACATCCATATGCACAAGATATAATTTTTCTCCCTTATTTTTCTTCCCAACTCTGAGAAATTTGACTCTTTTGTTTTCCATAAACACAATTTTCACAGAAGTCCAAATCAACATGCTTCAAACCTAGCAACAAATTTCTTGATTGAAGAATCGGCATCCCCTTCTCACTCATGTGCTCGAGCCTATGATGACAGAGTGTCATGTCTCCTCTTGTGGAGGTTAAAGCATTAACATAATTAGAAATATCATTGCATGCATACCACCAACCTTTTCTCCTTTTGCTATTACCAGGGCTCCTTTAGTGACCTTAAAGGTTTTGTCTATAAAAGTAGTTACACAACCTTCACCTTCCAATTTCCCTATCGAAATTAGATATTTCTTTAGATCTGGAACATGTCTTACCTCCTCTAATATACATTGGTTTCTATTTTGTTTCTTTATAAGGACTTTACCCATTCCAATGATTTTACAGGGTTTATCAACACCGAGACGAACATGTCCAAAATATCCTTGAACATAGTCATGGCAATGTTTCCTATCAGGTGTGGCATCGAATGAAGATCTTGAATCTACTACCCAGGAATCAATTATTCTCTAATGAAAGAATCAAAGCATCTTGAAACACATCACCTATCAAATTTCTGGCAATGAGCATAGAAACAATAGAGCCCTAACTTCATCATCAAAATTTACCCCTGCAGAACTTAACTGACTAGTAAATGTGCTAAATTCATTTCAATGATCAGCAAAAGATCCACCTTCTGACATCTTCATACTAAATAAACACTTCATAATAAATAAATTATTTGAGTTTTAGGGTTTTTCATATAGTTTTGTCAATGTCGTCATTAAACCTTATGTTTTCATTTCCTTTGAAATGTTGAATTCCATCGACGCCGCTAGACATAGTTGTATTATTCTTGGTGCCTTTCTGTCAAGAAGATCCCATTCTTTGTCTGTCATACTCATCAACATCTTTGATTTTCCTCTCAATGGTAGGTGCATATATTTCTGGTATAGATAATATTCCATCTACATATTCCACAACTGGTAGTTTTGGCTATTAAATTTTTCAACCCTATACCTTCCATCTTCTGCCATTACTCCCACTTGAACCAGGAACCCTTCTCTCCTACGAGTTTATCAGCCAAATACACCTTCGAATTTTATACCAGTTGTTAGAAATTATTTAAAGGAGCAATGAAACACATAAAATGTTGTGGAAACACAAACAAAAAAATACATAAAAAAAGAGAGACACAGATATACGTGATTCCCCCAATTTGGGCTATGTCCACAGAGAAACAGCCAAACCTCCTTTTATATTATCCAACAAAATGAAGAGATACAACCTACAGCAGATTCGCTATAATTTTGTCTTCGCTTTCACACACTATCCTCTCTCTTCTTTCTCAGAATAATAATACATAGCTAAAATACAATTCCCTCATAAAAATTGAGGGTTTCTTTCTAGGGAAAAAAAACCTAAATTAACATAACATCTACTATCAGATCATCCACCTAATGAACAGTCCAGATTGACCACAAAATTATAAAATTTTACAAAGAAATTTTTCATCTATGTTTAGATTCGGGGGTGTTACACCCAAACCCTCACCAGGGGGCACTCATAAAAATTGTCGTCGCCCCTCTGGACCCCCTTCGCAATAATCATACAGGCGGTGTTGCCACCCCCATTAGGAGCAGGGATCCATCGCGGATGAAACAAAAAATATCTAGACAATCAGGAAAATAAATAGGCTCCACGCCCAACATGAGAAGGCATGCAAAATGAGGAAGGTGGAAGCATGACTTAAGGAATATTGGAAGAGTCTTTTAGATTATGTTGCAGCTTAATTTTGAAGATGTCAGAGTTATGCCAAGTTTATACTCAGATTAACCATAATTTCACTAGGAGTCTGATGGCATGATCAGTTTTCTAATATGAGCAGTGGATTTTTCAGAAGCAGAATGTTAAGCGCAGAGCCATGATGTTGGAACCTTGACACGAGAATCTACATGGAATCTGAAAGATTCTTTGGAGGCCTGAAATTGAAAGTTTTAGACCACGTCGACATTATACTCATTTGACTTGCTTTTTTGTGAGGAACATGATGGCCTGATCAGTTTCTTCATCTGAGTAGCCAAATTTCAGTGAACTCACAGAAGAAAATATTTGAGGAATCTTTGGGATTTCTAGGGAGCCTAGATTTGACCGAGTTAGAAAGGGGTTGAGTTTACAGTCATATTTCACATTTTTTTTGCTAGGAACATAATGGCACAAGTAGCTAATTTTCGGGTTGTCCCCAGACTTGGTGGTATAAGATTCATTGTTTCCATATCTTCATTTGATTTTTTTTTAGATGATGATTCAATTATTTGATCCATGACCCATGTATGCCACTTTGTGAGGGGATATTTATATGCCACTTTATGTGAGAGACTTTTATTTTGTCATGCTAAAGGAGAGATTTTTTAAGTGAAAATTCTTATAGAAGAACATCTCATGGAGAGACATGCCACTTTAGTAAAAGGGGTCCATCCTTGTATTGACAAAGGAATACATCATGTACTCGTCATATTCCTACAACAACTAATGAAGCAACCTTCCCACTCTTGACAATGGGCCTGGAGACATAGACCATGCTAGGTGAACTCTGTTATCATATCGTGTGTTTATGGTTGTTCATGATTATTGCTTCTTGTTTCATGTTGATGGTATGTTGAAGTTGTTTAGAATATGCATTGCTCATGATTTCACAAGAAAATGTAAGTGTTAGTAAAAGGTCTTGTATGATGGGGATTTTTGTTTGGAAGCACTCACGAAAATTTCCTAAATCAGTTGGATTATCCACAATCTATATGGCATTAAAGTGGGAAATAATTTTAGAGTGACCATGTTAAGCCCTATATAAACCCCATGTTAACCCTAAAATGTATTATTAGGCCCTAGATATTAAGTGATTACATTTCTATTGTTATAATCTTATGTATCCTAGAACCTTTCATAGTCTCATTTTATTATAATTGTACCTTTTGTCTCCTATATATATAATGAGAAGACTTAATTTTAGGATCACCAAATATTATCTTGTACACTATATTCATTGTAAAAGGAGGTTTCCCCCTCAAAGTGGACTATAATTATTGGTTTCTTATCATTTTTAAGGTTCAAGGTTCATAACATTTGGTATCAGAGCTTATGATCTTAGGGTTTTAGTAGTAACATTTTTTGGGATGCCTCATGTGGTGAAATTTGAAATGTATTGAGAAGAGATATCAAGGAACTTTTGATTAAAATTTTAGATCTTGGTTCATTATACTTTCAAATATATGCTCTAAGGAAGTTAGAGTTCTTGAATGCTCCTAAAATCAATTTCAAATAGGTTAGTTTGGCATTTTTTCTATAAAAAAAATTGGAGATGTTTCAGAACTGAAATTTTGAGGGGATAGAGGTGAGATCACTAGATACATATGATAAAAAATTTATGCTTTGGTTTTCTATAGTTTCATAGATATGCTCTAAGGAATTTATGTTTCTTGAATGCTCTGAAATCAGTTTCAAATAAGCCAATTTGACATTTTCATTATAAATAATTTACAAAGATGTTTTAGATCATGAAAAATTAGGGAGAAAAAGAAGAGATATTTAGGTAGTCATGACAAACACTTCGTACATTTTTTTATATACTTTCAGAGATATGCCCTGTGCAAGTGAGGGTTTCTTAATGGTCCTCAAATAAGTTTCAAACTTTTTAGCTTGATATTTTTGCTATAACTTTTTTTGGGACTTTTCAAACTGTGAAATTTTCAAAGAACTTAGGAGACATATAGAAGTAGATGAGGTAAAAAATCATAATTATATTGAATAATTGGACATGTGGTATTCTATACAAGTTTTCTCTTGGGAAGAGGCCAAAAATCAACAAGTTTTGGGAAAGTTACCATATCTTTCACTTGGCACATCAAATTCTAGTCAGACTTATGGAATTGCAGAGAGGACATATCATAGTATTATAGAACAAGGTTTTAGATTTATAAGGGCTCAAATCTCAGGGATATCAAGAAAAAGGTCATCCATTTATATATTCTCCAAATTAAGGTTTTGAAAGTACGTAACTTAGAAGTAACATAACTTTTGATTAGAAAATCCTTTTTTGTGGTTGGAAATTGTGATAAAGATGAGTACTATTATTATTTTTTCACATGGATCTAAAGAAATATCCAAATGCTACTACACCAATTAAACCTCCTTAAGGATCATCCAAGACTTATGAAGAAAGTGAAGACTTAGAACATAAGTTCTCCCAACTAGAGAAGACATTTAATGAAAAGGATTGTTGTTTGTTTAAAAAGGTGTATTTATCAGGTTCTTAATAAAAAATTAAAAGAGAAATTATAGGTTAAATAGAAAAGAAGATTAAAAAAAAGAAAGGATATGGATATCTCCCATTAAAAACCAACATATTAAAGTATCTCCCAAAAAAGTATAGGAAGATCCAAGGAAATCATGAACATAAGAAGAATTATGATGTTGAGACTCAATCATATATGGGGAGTATTTTATCACAAATGGAGAGCACAAATATTGAATCATAATCATGGATTTTCAATCCAAGATCCACATCATTAAGAAAGCAATTCAACACCAAGGAGCTACTACATTTTTAAGATCGATATCAGGAAGTTTGATTGTAATGATCATATAACATGGATATTACAAATCGAGTAGTACTTTGATCTACATCAAGTGGCATCCTCATAAAAAGTAATAGTGCATTCATGTTTTTAGAACAAGAGCAACATGTATGGTATCAATGGCTTTATGAAAGGAAAAATAATTATATTATACCTTGGTCCATTTTTATAGAGGAATATATAACACATTATGGGGATATTAAGAGTAATTTATTCTTTAGTAAATTGGTAAATATTCAACAAAAAGGTCAAATTAAAGAGCCAATTCAAGAATTATAAAAGTTGAGTCTCATCATAAAGAACATTTTAGAGAATAATTTATTTGATCTCCTTCAAGGAACTTTAAAGGAAATTATCCAACATGAGGTGCATCTCTTTGAACCTAAATCTGTATAGCATGCTTTTTGTTTAGCAAGGACAATTGAAAGCAAAAATATGGCTACTAGAAAATTGGTCACCGAAAACTATAGAGAACGTCATGCTCCCTAGCCTAACCTCACTTAACCAACAAGATCAGAACCTCAACAAATGGATGAACAAAGAGAAAAATGACTATCTTTTAATTGTGTCAAGACAATAGTAAGGGGCATAAATGTGGTGATAAGAAATTATTCTACATATACTTTGAAGAGAAAGAAGATCGAGAATTGGAACCATCACAAGATATAGAGCTAGAAGAGACCATTCCAACAATATATTTTCATGCATCAATACTCCACAAACCCTCAAGATAGAAGGATATATCAAAAAGAGAAAGGAAATATTGTTTATTTATTCTGGCAGTACTCGTGACTCAATCAATTACAAGCTAGAAAAACTTCTCAATTGTTTCATATATCCAACACTAGAGTTTCAAGTAATGATTGCATATGGAGGTACCCTAAATTTTTTAGGGAAGTGTCATAGTATTAAGCTCAATGTGAGGGAGTATTTATTGGATATTCCCATGATTACAATAAAAATGGGTGGTGTTGATGTTGTATTAGGGGTCCAATGCTTACAATCATTGGGATTATTGACCTTTAATTTTCATTCATAATATTTACTTCATAAGGCAAGGAATCAAGCTTAGAGGTATCCAAGGGAAACCCCATAAAATAATTATCTCTAATGGAATGACAAAATCACTTAAAAGGGGCACCATGATGCAATTACATAATTGTGTTTACTAAATGTTCAAATGCCAATATCATATATGTCAAGTTATCTCCACAAAGTTATCAATAATCATTCCAAGGTATTTGGAGTAATGTCTAAGGGTCCTCCACATGCTTGAGATCATGGCTATGTTATTCATTTGTAGCATGGAAATGTACCAAAGATAAATGAAGAAGGAAAAATCATACTAGAATTAGAAACATTCCTTGAAACTAGGATTAAGTAGTTGAGTAATCCAACAATTGTGGAGTATCTCATTAAACAGAACCTACCAGTGGAAGAGATGACATGGGATCATCTCTATATCATTGTGATCATCATCAAGGCTTTAGGTAATCCCAGATACTTTTGTCTGCTACAGGAATTACCACCAAGATTCATATGCCAAGACTTGCTCCTTGTCATGCGAGATCAGGTTGTCTTTTATGCCGAGATCATCATGAAGATTAGTTCTATGCCGAGAGTGTTTCTAGCCTAGACTTCAACTCATTGTTGTGTCCTTATCCGAAGTTTCTTCTGCTCCATATATGTGAGATTATGACTGCACCTAAGCCCCAAACGAGGTGTAGTCAAACCCTAACTGCGGCTCTGCTCCTCCATACAAAATTTCAGAGCCATCCAAAATTTTTCTTGATGATTTTCGCTGACCCTAGATGGGTATTTATAGTGGTCACATCCATATATTTGAGCTGAAGTGTACTTATGAACCGACATGTCCTTTTGCCAAGCCGACATGACATCCATTTATATATTTAATTCATTTTGGAGCCGACATAAGATTTCTTTGTTGTTTTGCTTGCAGATTTCGGTGAGCTTGCTTCTGAGGCATTGATCTTGGTCTTGGAGGGTTGTTACACAACTTTGAAGACTTGTACATATTTACATAAACTCATGAAGAGTTTCTATACACATGACATGACTCTTTGACACATAAATAAATCCTAAAGACATCAAGAAGAAGTCTTTCACCTAGTGACACTTCTTGCTCATGAAACCCATGTAGCAAGATTACAAAAATAATTTATTTCCTTTTATTACATCAAATACAAAGATCATGTCATTATGAAGACTGAACCTAGTTACACTTTCTTCAACATTACAGTGGGTGGCCATATTTTCTGGTGATTTGTTTTGAGGTGATTTATAGGTATTACCCTTCATGGGTGATCTCACTGGGAAAAGTTGTTGGGTCCAAAGGATAAGGGAGTGTTTGGTGCTTTAGCTCTTTGATATATATGTGGGGTCCAACAATGGTACTTGACACTATATCTAAGGGAATTAACTAAGGAAGCTCAATTGTGCCCTTAACCATGCTGCTCAACTACCCAAGTACTAGAGAGTGGTCTCCCTGAATGTTGTTCTTAGTGTACTATAGCAATAGATAACCCATTAGTTTATCTAAAGTTGGTTTGGGGATACCAAGTGACTTTCTATATACCCAAACATATGTGGAAGTGAGATTCTGTATACATATATTGTATGATGTGGCACTACTCAATATGGTACCAATAGGTGTTACAAGGATTTCTAATCATGTGATTCCACCTTTATTGCTTGTGAGTATTCTTCCCTTATTGTAGTTGTATTCATTGAATGATAGATCACTATGTTATTTAAATATGTTGAAGCACATCTCTTAAAAAATATTTAAAAATGAGCTTTCTAATTGTTAAACATACACAAAATTGATAAACATATTCAAATAATTTTGGAATTCTTATTATTCGCAAGAATGTACATATAAATACATATTGTCTAACCCTTGGCTTCATATTCCAAGAGTTCCCTTGTACTTCCATGGAAGTTCACATTCATCCACAACAACCCTTAATGAATTAGGTGTCCAACATTCCCCTCGTTAATCCGAAGGGGTGTATATGAGTCCAAGAAGAGAGCTAAAATGCAAAAAATCATTGCAACTAATGGTTAAATGTGCTCTCTTAAATGGTGGGTTTTAAGGAAGACCACTAACCAAATGAGGTGAGAGAACTCAGGGTCTCAAACGTGGTGGTTTAAGGATGACCACCAAAACAAATGACCCATATTCTCTGACATGCAAGATAATTTCTTTCACCAAGAAGCACGAAAATAGGTGCATAGAGCTAGAGTAGACACTTAGGAAACCACTAAGCTAAAATTGGAATTGAGTGAGGAGGAAAAGCTATTTACTGGAATCCTCTAAGATGTAGTGAGTGTCGAGTCAGCAGTCGATATTCTAAGGAGAGATTCGTTAAACAATGATCATGTTCATGGAGGAATTCACATCGGTGAGTGACTTCATTGATGAATATGAGACAATGTGCAAGGATGATTGCTAATCATACTAGAATCAAGAAATCCTCACTAAATTCAACAATGGAGAATCAAACGATCTCCAAGAAAAAACCCCAGAAGTTTTTTTCAGTACCCATCTCTCTATATCATCTATCAATTTACAAGAGAAACACTCTAATTTGAGTCTACATTCATGTCATCTTTTTACAATTGAAACAATGTCATGTAGATACTCTACAATAAAGAAACAACATAGTTTTCAACATGCTCACCTTAAGGAAGAAACAAAAAATGGTAGTGTTGTGTGACACGATGGACTAACAGCTAAAGATGTTGATCTTAAAAGTTGATACAACAACATAGGAAGTTGAACCTAAGGTGTCTCAAAACTAATTATTGATTATTACTGGTTGAAGCAATAGAGCTTCCTCAAAGGCCCGAGGGAAGGAGGTCACAGTTAGAAAAAGTGCAAGTCAGAAGAGTAACCCCAAAACTATGCAACAACAAAGAGGCCTTTTCTGTAAAGGCAAGGAATCGACAAACGAGATACATTGGGATAGATATCCACACAGAATACTCCTAACAGGGGAACACATAATTATGGTACCTTAGAGAATTAGATGTGGACAAGAATGAGTGAATGGAGGACATCAAGAGGATATGTCTAACAGGTGCTAGAAGAACCCAGTCTAGGGTATGATGCGTACACAGAGAAACAAGAGAGGTCAAGTGAAACATTGTGATACCTGTATCTACATTTGCCAGTGAAAATGCTTTGATATTTGTCTACGCTCTTATTGGGACAAGTGTTACATGGGAACAGATATTTAACACTGAGTAAGATGAGAATATCTCCCCTCATCTCTAATACCATGTTAAACATACATGAAATTGATAAACAAATTTAGATAAACATGGAATGCATATTATTCACAAGAATGTACATATAAATACATATTATTTTACCCTTGGTTTTATATTCCAAGAGGTGTATTTCACTTCCATGACAGTTCACATTTGTCCAAACCAACCCTTAATGGATTAGGTGTCCAACACTAATATAAGAAAAACCTCTTAAAATCACAAGACAATAACTTGTGCAAGGTGGGGATTGAGGCCTATTGTAGTTGTTACAACCTCCCTCTAATTTTTTTCCCATGCCTTGATTTTGGAGCCTACCTTCTGTCCAAAAGGAGCCATCTTTCACTTTCACCAAGCATTTCTTCTAATTTTGAAGAATTGTCTTTCCATGTAGAGCTTGTGATAACTTGATTAAATTGATTTGATCTTAGTTGAGTATTTTCTAACACAAACCATCTCTTGTCTTGATCTCACATCAACTATCGGTCTTCCCACTTATAACTACACAATCCCTTATCTCTGGAAACTGCATTAGGCCTTAAGATTCAGAACTGCGCAATCCTTGAAGATAAGCTACCCTTGAGCACAAAAATTTCACTGAGCCTCCTCTTCCAGTCAGAAATTATGCAATTCACTGAAGTAGTGAACAATGCAATCCCTTTTTACTGGGAATTGCACAGTCCTTTCTACTAATGTGAATGGGAAGTTTCTCAGAAAAAGCTAAGTTGTCATCCCTATAAAATAGGGGGTGCATAATTAATGTCTGACAATTGGCACTAAGTTACTAATTTTGATCTTAAGACAAATGTCACTTTTTCCTTGATTTAAGGCATGCATGTCATAAATCCTAACCCGACTAGATCTATATAATAGACACCCATAGATCTCATTTTCACATTTGATATTGAATCTCTAGCCTCCCCAACAAGATCAAGGAGCTTTCAGATAAGTTTGTGTTGCTTTTCTCGGTAAGTTTCACATGTGTCGCTTTTTGTCATTTTTATGTCTCTTTTGTCGCTTTTTCTTTTATGTGATATTTTGCTTGTTTATTATCATGGTAGATGCCATTTTAACTATTATTATATTATACAAATGTTGGCTCATTCCATCATTTACATTTTACTAGTGTCGCATCGACTTCTTGCTTTTTTCCCACCAATATTTGTCGTTGTTGGGTCATTCTATGCATGTTCATTTTTCCTTTTGCATGCTTGTTTCTGGCACTTAATTTTCATCAATCTAACTTCCCCTCAGCCCAATCTATGTTCCTTCCTACCCCTGCACTCAGATATGTCACTTTTTTCTCTCCTTCCCACGCATATCTACGCAGTCTTAGCCAACAATTTCTTCTCACAACTGTGCAATTCATAATCTCAAGGCACAAGCTTCGTGTTTGGCCTCTGAGACTATGTAATGTGTAGTCACCGCCTTGCCCAACTATGCATTGTGCAGTTCTAAGCCTCACGTCTCGGCCCTGGCCACTAAGACTATGAAATGTGTAGTCTCTTCTCTGAGCCTGCCTAGCTGAGACTGCGCATTGCACATTCTCAAGCCCAATGCGTAATTCATGAGCCCATATTGTCACCTTCATCACAGAAATTGTGCAATCCCTTCCTTAAGTCACTGAGTTGTTGTTTTGATCTTGCTAAATGAATTGATTTTCTTCAGTTGATTTGTATTCGCCATGAGTGCATCTTGTGATACAGATACTGCAAATTTTTGAGATTATCTCTCTTTTATTATTTTTTGTGATCCTACCACCAAAGAGAGTTGCCTCAAAGGACACCACGGAGATTAGCACTGACGAAGTAGTTGAGAGTACTCTTGTCACCATGCTTTTTCTATTAAAAACTCAACTCTTCATTGAGAAAGATTCAGATATAACATGGCACATAGCAAAACATACATTCACAGCAACCAATTATAAAACAGATCTAGAAGACAAACATGTTTATATAAATGTCGAGAAATCAGGATTGCTTTGTTATGAAACCAACTCAAGAAAAAGATAGAAAAGATAGATCAACGCCTTAAAATTCAGCCTCTTCGACGGGGCAACCTCCTTTACATTACATAAATGAACCATTCTTGGATGATTCAAATGACAAAACCTCCTTTCTATATATAGGAGTCTAAGGAGTCACAATATAACCCAGCCGACCTAACAATAATAATATAAAGCCACAAAAATAACAATAGATGGATTCTATGGGGCACGGTACTAACAATATGGGGACAATAGGGGCAAAACAATATTAATAAGGGGTACAACTACAATAGTAATGGGGTAATCACTAGTATTATAGGGACCCAACATGCCCCTCTCCTTCAAAAAAGTGTTGTCCTCAACGCTTGAGTAGTTCTAGATGCTTCTGTATAAAGTTCTCATCCTCCCATGTGGAATCTTCAGCAGATAAGTTCTTCCACTTGATAAGATACTCTGAAATTGATCGATTTCGTAGCTGTCGAGTTCTTGTTTCTGTGACTGCTTCTGGTTCCAATATAATTTTTCCTTCCTCGTCAAGTTTTGGCAATATTGTTTGAACTGGGAGCTTATCGCCTATAACCTTCTTTAAACATGAAACATGGAAAACTAGGTGCAATCGAGAAGCTGCAAGAAGCTCCAATTTGTATGCCATAGTACCAATCTTTTGCAACACCTTGTACGGACCATAATACTTTGGTGATAATTTATTATCCTTCTTAGCTTGCTTGAGGGACATTTGATTATATGGTTGTAGCCGTAGGAATACCCAATCACCTACATCAAAACTTCTTTCGTTGTGATGTTGATCTGCCTGTTGTTTCATTCTATTCTGTGCCAACACGAGGTTATCCTTTAAGAGTTGGAGGACTTGTTGTTGATGTTCAATGTGATGTTCCACTGCTTGAACCTTAGAATTTTCTCTTAAATATGATGTGATGGATGGTGGCTGATACCCATAAAGTGCCATAAATGGGGTCATTTTTGTTGCTGTATGGAAGGAAGTGTTATACCACCATTCAGCCAGAGGCAACCATTTGACCCATTGTGTCTGTTTATCAGATACAAAGCAACAAAGATATCCTTCCAAACATTTTTTACTATCTCAGTTTTCCCATCAGATTGAGGATGATAAGATGAGCTATGAGCTAACTGAGTACCAAGACAAGAAAATAATTCTGTCCAAAAATTTCCAGTGAAAATGGGATCTCTGTCACTTACAATAATCTTTGGGTTTCATGTAGCTTTTGAATTGTTTCCATAAATGCAGTAGAAACTGCATTGGTTTTAAATGGATGTGATAATGCACAAAATGTGCATACTTGGTAAGTTTATCAACTACCACCATGATGACACTCTTTCCCTCAAACTTGGGTAAACCTGTGATAAAATCCATTGAAACTTCCTCCCAACGCTGGCTTGGAATGGATAAAGGTTGTAATAGACTGAGTGTCTTAATTGTTTCAACTTTATTTTGTTGGCAAACCAAACATTCCGCCACAAACTTTTGAATATTTGATTTAAGGCCATCCCAAAAAATTCCTTCTTAACCCTGTGGTAAGTTTTTAAAAATCCTGAGTGCCCTCCTAAGGGAGAAGTGTGCAATTCCATAAGAATCTTTTGTTTTAGCTGGGAATTCTTACAGAGGTATAAGCGATCTTTGTACCATAACGAATCATTTTTCCAGCTAAATGTATCAGACGTACTGGAATCTTGTTGTAACTTTCGAATAAGTGCCCACACTTCTTCGTCATTCTTCCATTCCTCCCTTGCTTCGTTTATCCAATCTGGTTGGATAATAGAAATGGCGCACAACAATGCTTCCACATCCTCATCCTTTCTTGAGAGTGCATCTGCCACCACATTTTGCTTCCCTTTTTTGTAGATGATTTCAAAGTCATAACCCAACATCTTTGTGACCCACTTTTGTTGCTCTTCAGAGGATAATCTTTGTTCTAAAAAGTATTTAAGGCTATCATGATCCGTTTTTACCTTGAAGTGTCTTCCCATTAGGTAGGGTCGCCATTTCTTAAGTGCATGGAGTATTGCCAACATTTCCTTCTCATAAATAGCTTTGTGTAAAAACTTTCCCTTGATTGGACGACTTTCAAAAGCAATGGGTCTTTCATCTTGCATTAAAACAGCACCAATTCCATTTCCTGAAGCATCACATTCCACAATAAAGGTTTTTGTGAAGTCCGGTGTAGCTAAGATAGGTGCTTGGCACATTGCCTCTTTAAGATGTTCGAAGGCCTTTGTTGCTTCTGGAGTCCATGAAAATGCATCTTTCTTCAATAATGTTGTTAGAGGTGCTGCTATTCTCCCATAATTCTTAACAAACTTGCGATAATACCCTGTCAACCCGAGAAATCCTCGCAAATGCTTTATGGATGTGGGGATTTTCCATTCCTTAATGGCTTTAATTTTGCTAGGGTCTACCTTAACTCCTTCATGAGATACAATATGACCTGGATATTCCACCTCTTGTACTCCAAAGAAACATTTGGATCTTTTTGCATATAATTGTTTCTCCTCCAATAGTTGTAGCACCTTGTCAACATGTTCAACATGATCCTTCCAAGACTTGCTGTAGATTAGTATATCATCAAAAAATACTAACACAAATTTTCTAAGGAATGGTTTGAAAATTGAATTCATCAAACCTTGAAATGTTGAGGGTGCATTGGTAAGGCCAAAAGGCATGACCAAAAATTCATAATGACCCTCATGAGTTCTAAATGTTGTTTTCAGAATGTCTTCAGTCTTCATTCTGATTTGATGATATCCTGAACGAAGATCCAACTTGGTGAAGTAAATTGATCCATGCAATTCATCCAGTAATTCATCAATGACAGGAATGGGAAACTTATCTTTAATAGTGAGCTTGTTGAGCTCCCTATAATCCGGACACATGCACCATGATCCATCCTTCTTGTGCACCAATACTACTGGAGCAGAGAAAGAACTTTGACTCGGTTGAATTATACCAGCCTCTAGCATTTCTGCAACCATACGTTCAATTTCATTTTTTGGGCATAGGGATATCTGTACGGCCTGATGTTTGGAGGAACACTTCCTGGAATCAGATGAATAGCATGATCATGATCACGAATAGGTGGGAGACCTTTGGGAGTCTCAAATACCTTGGAATGATTGTCCAAGACTTTTTGGAGATCTGGAGAAATAGATGATTCCAATGTGGAAACATCTAGCGAACATAATTGTGCAATTACACCTTTTGTTCCTTTTTTAGAAGCTTTGTCATACCTTTAGAGCTGATTATCTTTCCCGGTTTCCCTGCAATACCCCTTAATTCAACTTCCTTTCCTTCCACAGAAAATTTCATGAAAAGTTCTTGAAAATTAAAAGCTATTGTACCCAAGGATTGTAGCCATTGGACTCCTAGTACAACATCAACACCTCCCATTGGAATGGAAAGCATTGGGCTAGTCAATACATATTCTCCCATGGATAGCTTGATATTATGGCACTTTCCAAAGCAATTTATTGTTCCTCCATTTGCAACCATCACTTGACACTCTGGTGCTGGATATAAGAAGCAATTCAATTCTTTTGCTACCTTACAATGAATAAAATTGTGGGTACTTCCTGAATCAATCAACACTATTACCTTTTTCTTCTTGATTTGTCCTTCTATCTTGATGGTTTGAGGAGTGGTAATTCTCGCCAATGCATTACAAGATATGGTCGAATTCATTTGTTCTTCATCTAGGCTTTGTTCCTGGAGTATATCCTCTTCTTTTGACCTTTCTTGCTCCTTTTCTTCTTCCTCTTCACAATCTATGTAGAATAATTTCTTCTCAGCACACTTATGACCTTTAGTGTATTTGCTATCACAACTGTAACAAAGCCCTTTTGCTCTTTTTTCTTCCAATTGTTGTGGTGTCAACCTTATAGGTTGTGGAAGACTAGCGGCAACAACACTTCCGTCTTTATAGTTGTGAGTGGTATGCTTCCTGGTTGCCATAATTTTGCTTTCCATTTTTCTTGCTAACCTGAATGCCTTCTCTAATGAATCAGGTTCCCAAAGGCAAACATCATGTTGGATATTATCCTTTAAAGACCCTATGAACACATCAATCCTATGCTCCTCTGGAATATTTTTTACCCTTATGTTCAATTTTTGGAACTCCTCAATGTGCTCCATTATTGAACCCTTTTGTTTGAGACTTATCAATTGGCTAAAAAAAGTGTTGCTTTTTGTATCCTCATAATGTGCTATCAATTCTTCCATAAAAATTGCCCAAGTGATAAATTGTTTACGAGAGCAAAGCCATTGATACCATACAAACTGATTTGGTTCCAAATATAAAGTTGCAATACGTACCTTTTGTGTGTTTTGCACATTATTGAGATCGAAAAATTGCTCCATCTGTAATATCCATGTTGCGGGATCCTTGCCATCAAACTTCCTCATATCAATTTTTGGAATATGGTGTGTCTTCGATCCAACATTAGAGTCTATGAAATCATGATTAACATTTCCTTTGTTTGCATCATGAGTTTCCTTTCCTCCCCTTTCACCATTAGTAAGTATTTCTTGTAGAGAATTTGTCAAATTTGCCTTCAAATCTATCTTCAAATCTTCAATCTTCGCTTCCACACCATTTATCTTAGATTCCACTCCATTTATCTTAGCTTCTGTTAGCTTTTGTGAGAGTGAAATTTGTTGCACTTGGTCTTGTAATTTTGATATATCATGTAGCATTTCTTCCTCTTCTTCATGAGTCATGCTAGAGCTTTCAGATTGCTTACTAGGTGTTTGCATTTTCTTTCCTCGGGGCATTAGTTACCGATACTAATGCTCTACTATGCCCTTTGAATTCCTTCAAAATAATTTTTCAAACCAAGCTTAAGCAAGAATTTAAAAAATCTACACACCTTTTTTCACTTTGTAGGAGCTCGATATTGCCTCTGATGTATCTCTGTAATTTCAGATCATCCAATTCTAAAATTACGACCTGTGGTAGCCCTTTGTGTCCTCTTTCCAATGCCACCAGTTTGACCCCAATTGGATTATCCAATGAAGATTTATGCCAAATCTCCCACAGTGACCTGATTATAGACTAATTCAGTAGAGCAAACTTGGATGACGTGCCACGTGTACCTGTTTTGACCTTTGGCTCTGAAAAATATATACAAGAAACTACAGTCCATCCTCTTTCTGTACCTTCTTACAAAATTTCAGTCTGATGCTCAGATAGAAAGTTATGATGATTTTCCCCAGGTCCCCTATTTGGAATGGAATTTAGGAGTCTGCAAACAGACCAACTTCCTCAAATCATATCTCTGCAAATATAACGCAAAAAACTCTGAAATTCGGACCCGAGCTTCAGCGTGATGTCTTCTCAAATGGGTTTTTTTTTAGCTTCTGAAACGTCGCAGAAATAAAGTTATATAGAAAATGCCATGATGACTTGTTTGGAACATCGAAACCCTAGAATCCAAAGCTCTGATACCAAATGTTATGAAACCAGCTCAAGAAAAAGATAGAAAAGATAGATCAACGCCTTAAAATTCAGCCTCTTCGAGGGGGAAACCTCCTTTAAATTACATAAATGAACAATTATTGGATGATTCAAATGACAAAACCTCCTTTCTATATATAGGAGTCTAAGGAGTCACAATATAACCCAGCCGACCTAACAATAATAATATAAAGCCACAAAAATAACAATAGAGGGATTCTATGGGGCACAGTAATAAAAATATGGGGACAATAGAGGCACAACAATATTAATAAGGGGTACAACTACAATAGTAATGGGGTAATCACTAGTATTATAGGGACCCAACATGCATAAGGTTGCATGTAGGTTTCCGGTCTCCCCTTGTGCAGACATTATCAAGTGGATCATGTCAAACATGGATGCAAAGAGCATGATCCTCAATAGTGTAAGTGGACAAAGGCTTGCCTCATTCGTGACACATGATTTTCAATTGATGTATCATTTGTCCTTGCCAGAAGTTTACATGGATTCTCACTTCTACGCAGTCACCAGTTACTTGAGCACTAAAGATGTCATCAAATTTTGGGTGAAAGAGCCATCCAAATTCCACTAGACACCCAACAACACTTACAAGACCAAATCTCTCAGAAAATAATTTCAGTACTTGATAGTTCTATGTTGTCAGATCTATGGTCAAAAGAGTACTGAGACCTTTCCCGAAGGTTGGGAATTTTTGCTACATCAGGATTTGAATGAAAGAAAAGAATTCAACTAGTCAGATTTGTTGGCTCAACAACTAAAGATCCATGTGACTAATTCCAAGAAACTTCCTAACGGTAAGAAAGTCAAGTTCCATATGTTTAATTACTTGTTCAATGTGATGTGTGCTCATAATTTGTTTTTGGGCATGAGTTGTACATGGACATCGAAGGAGCCTACTATACACATATACTACAAGTTGCTTTTAGAGTGTAGCTATAGAGGATTCATGGATAAGCTAATCATAACTTCATCATAGTGTTGTACAAGATGATATTTGAGGAAGAGCCCTTGCATGTCCCATGAGGCGATGGAAGCAGTAGTAGAACTTACCGACTGGTTTGCCTCATTGGATGGCATTTACCTTAGGGTGTTTGGTAATAAAAAATATTCTCATCTACTACCGAGGTATTCCACCGAAAATTTGGTCATACATGAAGTAGCTTATCATCTTTATATAGGTTTATCAGGAGTCTTACAGAGGAGGAAGAAAACACCTTGGCCCACTCTTCCTTCGCAGATTGGATCATACGAGACTAAGAATCTGAAGGTTGTGGAGAATGAGGGCAAAAAGTTGGAGGAATTCGGGTTCGATCTTATGGAATGCCACTCATATGATCCCAAGAGTGTTTGTAAGCAACATTGTGCAAAGATACATTTCAGTTGGAGTGATTGGAAATCCATAGTCGTATGGAGGCCTTAGCAAGGGAGCGACCGAGGCTCAAGGTCAGGGAAAAGGTGAGTTGTCTCAGGTGTTGGACACTTGGAGGGGATTGGTTCTCATAAAGTGAATGGGCCTCCTAAAGAAAATGTACAATAAAAATTCACTTTATGAGAACCAAACACATTTTAGGATATGACATCATCCCCCATGGTTGAGGTGACATTGTTTGAGTTAAAGGTACTTGTCACATCCTCAATGGTGGATAAAAACTCATGGTTAACCATGGCAGTACTTAAGTATTTTTAAAGTTATAAAGTAAAGTACTCATAATAAAGGTCATTTCACTTTTTTTTCAATAAAATATTATTATTTTCATTTCATATTTTTTTAAAGAAACAATGCATATCCCTATACAATCTTCATGTATTTACACATTTTTCGCTAAATATTATATTTGTATATTTTCATATATTTATTTTTAAATTATATATTCATTTCATTTTATTTAATATTACAATTTCAAATTAATTATAAGTTAATATATATACATATATAAATAAATACCAACTCATAAATATAAATTAAATCTATTTCAATACTTTTTTTTCTTTAATTTTAAATACAACTCAATTCATTTCATTATAATTATATTAATATTATATATAATATATGATTATATATAATATTATAAAAAATAATCTAAATGTAATAGAATATATATTATATTTCTTTTTATATTATATATTATTTCTTCGTATGCTATAACTCAAAAATTTAATATTTAATATAAAATGAATACATAAAATAATATATTACATTCATTATATTATATTATTTGATTTTTGCAGAGTATCTTAATTACATGTTATTATATAATTTAATTGCGAGTTGTCTTTAGTGCGACTTTTTGAAATATTTTCCGGTGGGTTTTTCCGATCTAATTTCTCTAAAATTCGGTAGGAATTTATTGAAATCACAAGTTTGATGGGGTAACCCCTGCACAATCCAAGTGCTCTAGGGGATTTTTAGGGTGCTAAATCCATATATACACTCAAAAACCCAGTTTAAATAACACAAATCCAGATGTCACCTCAAATTTTTACGTTGGATTCTGGCACTTGAAAGTCCAAAAAGTTGCACTATAGACAACTTCATTTAATTGTATTATTTACATAATAAAAATTTTAATTAACAGTATATTATACAATTAAGAATTTATGAATTTATATTTATATTTATAATGTATTTTAAGTTATTTAAGTACAAAGGACAAATGCATTAGTTGTTCAATGATAATAATTTTTTCTTGAAAAAATCATTTTTATTTATAGTCACATCAATACAATTTATATATTAATTTTATTTTGGTACAACTTTGCAATTGAATTTAACCATAATTACATGGATTGTTGTGCAAAAAGTGAATTGCAAATTCATAAATATTATTTTATTGGTTTAGCTATTATTTTATCATTTCCATAGGAGGTCCATTTTATACCTCAAACTTCCCCTAATAATCAATGCAACTATGGCCTTTTTTTGCTAGTGTTGTGCCAGCAATTGCAAGAATTAAGGCTACTTTCCAAGGGCGGGGCTAAGCCTCTACCCAGAAATCCATGAAACTTCCAGGACTCATAAAAGATGTGAATATAATGCTTACAAACGAAAACTAGAACCAGGACTTGACCTGACCATCCCCAACCAAGACTGACATTTTGTCAAACACTTAGTAGATATGCAACCTACAAGTCATGAATGTAAGTTTGAACATAAGGGACTGAAAAATTAACTGATGTTTAACAAGAAGGGTCTCTACCTTCTCACATTAGCTATCATATCATCAATTAGGTTTTGCATTCATTATTTATTCAATTACGAGCAAAAACATGAATAGAGCCATGACTAAGAATTGTCATATAACCATGCTTATAACCAGCATACAACCAAATAAATAACCATAAGAGAACAACCATTAAATCCATATAATAACCAATACATTTCTTTACCAAAACAAGAGAAACTTAGCTTTTATTAACCATATGAAATTACCAACCAGGCTCGGGACTTCCACGTTACACCCGACCATATATTGGCTAAACCATATCTTTTTTTCATCCAATCACCCCCGTGCCATATTCCAAGCATGAATGTGGGATCTCATGGGATAACCAATCAGAAGACAACCAAGGGAACCCAAAGGTTAAACCACCTCTATCCTCTCCATACCGTGATCACACTTAAACCGGTTTTGAGATCACAAAACCGAACCGAGCTTGGATGCCTCAGAATTTCTTCACTATCCTTGAGGAATTTTCTTGTCTCCGCCCTCAGGATTTTACCGTGTATCCCACCATTACTGGTCAAGGGATTCCTAGGCCTTTGGGAATTTTCTTGAGACCACCTATCCCCGGATTCCAAAACCATCTGGCAATCCAAAGCTCAAACCGAGAAAAATCCCATCACTCCATGGTTATCCTGAAATGGCAAGGCTAGGCTAAAATCCACTGTCAATCTTAGCAAAATCCATGCCAACAACAACAAAAGAACCATACACCAACATGCACATACCATGCATGTCAAACCAGCTAGGAAATCACACATGCAATCTGTTACCTGCAAGTATTCCTGCTGAAGTTGATTGATCCTTGCCTTCCTTCGCTTTCCTTGTCCTTCTTCTCTTTTCCTTCGCTTTCCTTTCTTTCCCTTTCCTTTCCTTGCTTGCTTACTTTCTCCTCTTAGCGCTTTCTCCTTTCTGAGACAAATTCTAAAACTAAAGTGACAAAAGGTTGTGAACTGATCCTTAGAATCCTTTTTATCATTGATGCCTCTATTTTCTTCATTTTCCTCTATTTTCCTTTATTTTTCTCCTCACATGCAATGTGTGACCTTTCACCTTCCTTTTCTCCTAATTTCCTTTATTTTCATAAACAAATGCCAAAAATATTTGTTTTATCTTTACAAAGCCTTATCCGTTGCCTTTGCCAATTTTCGCTTAGCCATAAAAACAACTGGTGATGCCCAATCACATTTTAGGGGATGACATCATCCCCTATGGTTGAGGTGGCATTGCTTGAGTTAAAGGTACTTACTTGTCACATCGTCAATAGTGGATAAAAACTCATGGCAAGCCTTATTTACAATGCTACATGATATTCAATATACTAATAATTTTTTGGCATCTGACATTTCCTCGATGAGCGTACCCATCTTGACATCCTTTCCACTCTCTAACAAAGTATATCTCTATTTCTGGTCCATCCAAAACATATGCATCATGTTGCTATCTGTCGTATGATCATCATAGAGTCATCCATAGAACGCATACCCACAAATTTGAAATTTAAATTTTATTTCACGCCCTCCGTTGATGTTGATGGCTAAGTAGATGATGCACCCACATTGTTGTTGTTACATTGATTACAACACCTATCACACACTGTATAAATGACCGAAGGACGAACAGGTTGAGGGGAGGCCAAGACAAACTGCCAATTATTCACGCCTCTGAAAAGACGCATAGGGTTAATAACATGACCAACCCTTGCATTGCCATGACTAGAGATAGATGGAAATCACTATAGAGCTACTAGTGTACCTCACAGTGCCAGAAGAGCTACTTGTGTAACTTCACAATGCCTGAAGAAGAGGTCAAGTTCTAATGGATAACTCAACTATGTGCTTAAATATATTCTTCGAATATATAAATATACACGCAGATCATATGTGCCGACACTCCAAAATATTGACTTCATCGCTGCCGACGTTCAAAAATTTTGAAGGCAATTTTACTATATAATATTATGCAATAAAATAACATGGCGTATACAACAAGAGCTACATAGTAGCTAGTACATGTCACTTAATTTAATTATAGCTTAATTAAACTAAAAAACAATAAACATAAAAATTTCATAACAAAAATAAAACAACTAATTAAACACTATATTGTTTATGTCATCACCAAAATTAAGAAATGTTATTAACAAATATTGTTTATATTAAAATATATACAAATTAATATAAATGTGTGTATGTGTGTTTATTTTTTATACACTTTAATATATATGTGTGTGTGTATTTATTTTTTATATATATTTATGTGTTTTATTTTTTATTAATGTATATATTTTTTATAATTAATTTTTTTAAATATTTTTTAATATAATAATAAGTCGTTTTAAATTGAAAATCTGGGTAAAAAAAATAAAAGTCATGAAAATGGGATAATAGAAAAAAAGAAATAAAATAAAATAAAACAAAACAAAAACAAAAAAATAGTAACTAATAGAAATGGAAGTTACTAAACAACTCATAATAAGACCTCAACCAACCAGATTATAAATAAGTAGATTTAAATAATAATAAAAAATAACAAATAATCATTTCCCAATGTTAAACTATGGAAAGACGAAAGAAATTATTTTAACGTCCACGAGGCTAAAGATAGCCTATGGGACAGATTGCTTCTTCATTTTCTTGATGTATTCAACCATTTTCAGTGAAGCTTCATAATAAATGCTCCCAACTTCTCGACAAACCCCTCGCTAAATAGATTATCCCAAGAGCTAGCTGCCAGCATATCTGCATAACTTTCCCTGTTGTCTTTGAAGGCCTCACATTCTAAAATGAAATTTTTCTCCGTTTCCACTTTTCCAGAAGAACAAAAAATGCATACCCTTTCCTCTCACACTTCCTTTGGCCTTTTCCAGCACCCTCTTTCACAACGGAGTTGATGAGAATTAGTCATTAACTGAGCAATAAGAATTTTGGCTCTCCAAGAGATATTGGCCTTTATGTATTCTTTTGGTTGATGATTATGAGTGGGATTAAACACTTCAATATAGTAATTTTTCTTTCTTCCTAGCTCCTTATCCCAAGTACATTTGTGGAACTTTTCCATAACAAAAGCTTTTATCTCTTTACTGTTTATGGGACACGCGTTCAAGCAAATACCCCATTTACTAAACCATTTGTTATTTTGTTGCATCCAAGTTTTTTTGCTCTTGCACAATCTATCATTAAAGACAACCTTAGGCCATCTACCCTCTTCCATTTGCTCAATTTTTTTTAAATACCTTATGACTCGCACCATAGCAATTGCTTCAATAGGAGCAGTCCCTGTTTCACTTAACAAGATATCATAAGGAACTACACTTTTAATCTTAAATTTGTTTGTAATCAAACACTTCTGAATTTTCTCAATTTGTCTCCACTGCATGTCAGAGGTACTGCTAGCCCACAGTTTACAACCATAGAGAATCACAGGAATCACTAGAAGCCCAAAAAGAGTTTGAGTGGTCTTCCAGTCCCATAACTCTGCCTCTCTACACCTATTTTGAAAAGCATAAAATGCTTTCCAACACCCCAAAGTTCTTTTCTTTCTACAACCATTCCAGCTTATATTTTTGTTGAAGTCAATTCCGAGGTATTTGTAATCCACAACTTCTTCCAGAATGTTGCCTTCAAAGTAGAACTTATGTTGGTTATGCTTTCTTTTGTTATAGAAGACCACTACTTTCGTTTTGCTGATATTGACTTGCATCCCCACACTTCTACAAAAATGCTCAAGGGATAGTAAGTGCTCTTGCAAACCAAGAGCTAATTTAACAATCAAAATAAGGTCATCTGCATACAAAAGAAGCCTTATAACAAAGTTGCACAAATAGATACCATCACCCCCTTGCGAATTTAACCACTCCTCAAGCTTCTCGATATATAAACCAAAAAGGGTAGGAGACAGTGGGCAACCTTGCTTGACCCCGATATCGCTTCTAAAACTTCTAGAAATGCTTGCTAAAGTTCTAATTTTTACATTCACCTCTTCATACAGCCTATGCACAACTGCTCTCAAATGTTCAGTAACCCCAAGTTCCTCCATTCTCTGCCAAAGTTTATCCCTAGGAACCGAGTCAAATGCTTTTCTGAAATCAACAAAGCAACAAAAGACTTCTTCCTTTTTCTCCCAAAATTTTTCAATGATGTGCCTTAAAGTTATGCAATGATCAACTGTGGAATGCTTAGGTCTAAAGCCTGCTTGCCCTTTAGCACGCTTATTTCTTTCTTCTGCCCACTTGCTAATTTTCTTTTCTAGCATGCTTCCAAATAGCTTTGCAAACAAAGGGTTTATCATGATGGTCCTATAATTGGAGGGATTATTGACGTCACTACTCTTGAAAAGAGGTATTGCCAGACTAGTTGTCTAATCTATGGGGAGCCCTTGTTGTATGATGTTGTTGAAGATTTTTGTAATGTGAGGTGCAAGAACCTTTGAGCCCCACTTTAGATATTCTACTTGGAGTTCAGCTAAGTCTTTTGCTTTTCCAACACCCAACTTCTTGATACCCATCTCTACCTCTTGTACAATGAAGAGTTCAGTATTAGTGTTGACCAAGGAGGGAGGGTCAACCTTGGGAACCTATTCATAGAGTTGTATTGTATAGTCAAACCATTTAGAAGCTGTAATATTATTTCCAATTTGTATCTTTTTCGGTTGGAGCTCCTTCCAAAATAATTTGGGATTATTTTTCCCAAAGAAGATTAGTTCTTTCCTCCTTGAAACCATGAAATCAACCTTTTACTTGCTTAATAACTGCTTGTAAGATTTGAGCTTTATGTTAGCCTTGTTTGACTCTTTCCACATTCTCCTTGCCTTTTTTCATTCCTCGTCAAACCAAGCATTAACCGGAAAGAAATTTGTTTCAGACTTCTTAATTTTTGTTCTTTTGCACTTTGCAAGTGTGCATTGAATTAAATGTGTTAATTCATGACTATAAATGTTGTGAATTGTAATTTTCTCCTTCTCAAAGAGCCTCTCTAGCGTCATTTTGAAGGTATTACAATTTTCTGGGTTCAAAAGAATTCTGCCCTGTGGGAGATTTTGTTGGACATGTTGAATTTTTTACTCTAATTGTTTCTTTCCAATCCAAGAGAAACATAAATAAATTGGCTTGTGATCTGATTTCAAATCCCACAGCTGATCTCCAACCAAAAATTCTTCCATTTTCTCACACAAACCATGCCATCAAATTACATAATCTACCACACTTGCTCCATTATAACTATTGCAAGTGAAATTATCGGACTTTGCCCATCTAGTTAAGCCATTACAAATGACTAAATCAAAGGCCCCACATAGAGTAAGCAATTGTTCACCAAAGAGATTGCAGCCCTTGTCCTCTGAAATTCTTTCCCACTCATGATTACTTTCTTCTGTAAGCCAAATAGCGTCACAATCATCTTTACAACAAAGAATGCTAGCTTGCTCACTTGCAGTCCTAGCATTGAAATCACCCACTATAAGGACTTCACCTAGCTGCAAATATGTTGCAATATCCTCTTTTAAAGTTGCAAATGGACCTTTGTGGTCAAGCCCTCTAACTTTGTAGATTTTTGAAACCTGTGGTGCAAAATAGCATGCTGCAATTCTGATATGGTTTCCATTTTTTGATATTTTAAACCAAATGAATTGCTTATTTGAGTCTTCTTTTTCTAACTGAATGAGACGACCTTCTTTCTCCCTTACTAAAACCATGATACCCCCGTCCCCTTTTCCATTCCCTGCTGCCTTGTTCCACACTGCCATCTTCCAGTATCCTTCAAACAAAGGTGTCTTGCACCCTTCATGCTCATGTGTTTCTATGAGGCAAATTATGTCTCTATTTTCCGCAACAGGCCCTAACCCATGTCCTTGTCTCCATGGGTAACCTCTGCAGTTCCAACAAACTAATCTTAAGGAAACCTAGGTATGACTTGATTGCTATTTATTTTGACTTGCAAGACTCACATTTGAGTCTTTGTCCCTGTTTTCCCATACCAACCTTGCTCTTTGATTTCCTATTGAAGAGTTTGTTGCCTCTTATTTATTACCATCTTGCTGCTCTGTTCTAGAAGGAGGTCCAAATTGTGCTATCATAACTTTTCCTTTATAAATCCATGTTCTCTTTCCTTCATCTCTTGCTGCCCTAACCTTTGAAATTTCCTCCCTTCTTTCCTCCTGTTGTTTTATAGTTAAATCTTCTTCTAGGAAAAAACGAGAACCCCTCAAGAGATGTTTCTTGCTTAGAATAATATATTTATCATGCATGCTAGGCATAACGACTTTTATGGGCCTGGCTCTCTCCCCGTTAAACTTACCCACCCTCCATGCTTGGCATATTTGTCCTTGCCATAGCAACTTGTCTTTCAAGAAGTCTCTTGCAAGGTCAAGAGTACATTCATTTTTCCCATAGTCTTTCACCCCTTTAATAATTATCTTTGTTGCCCTATTTTGTCTTTCCTCGCCTTCACTATCTTGCATGTTGTCAACCTGAATATTTGTTTCTCTTTCCTTATTAGTAGAATTGCTAATAACTTGAGCCCAAGTTTTGGAAACTTTGGTGGAATCTTCTTTCGTTTCTTCTCTTGCATTCTCTTCATGGTTGTTTATTTGAGCAATCATTTTCCCTTTATCCTGGGATGATTTCACATTCACCACCTCTATACTTTCCACTACAGATTTCTTTATCTTTTGCACATCCGCCTTCATGCATTGCCATTCTGTCTTCCCTATCAGGAGAGCTTCCTATAGCAATGCCACTTGTTCTTTTAAAATTTTATTGCTTTCTACTAATGCCTTATTCTCAGCCATTATTATATGAATTTTATGGTCTCTTTCCTGCCCTTAGCTTGTAAAACCTCCAACCTTTGTTTTGCATTTAACAATTCTTTCACATAAAGATCAGATGAGCAGGTGAGAGGTGTGGATGTGGGACTATATAAGGCAGAATCATCAATGACTTTTCCTTTAGACTTATTGTTGCAACGTGCTTGTGGAGGAGACTTGTTTGAGTGTTTTTTGTGAAAGGCTCGATTACTTTTCTTTTTAGACTGTTTCTTCCTTGTTTGCTCTCATTTTAGACAGACTATTCTTTGGTTTAAAATGCCCCGATATTGTTTGGCATTGACCCAAACCCACTTCCCAGCTTTGGCGGATGAGGCAATTTTCACTTGTCCTAAATCATTTGTCTCCACATGTTCTAAAATTTCTAGTTCCTTTGTCATGTTTGAATGCATTTGTTGTTGCTTTCTCGCTGCTCGATACTTCTGCTCCATAAAAACTCCCTGCTCACTGTTCACTGCTCTCTCTGCTGCCTACACTGCTCTGCTCATATTGCTGACCAAACTACTCACCACGCTTCTCTTCTCATAAATGCCCTGAAGATTTCAACTGCATTTTAATTATCTCAGAGGCAGTAAATACTCAGATTGAGAAAAACGAGTGGCCACTTAGTTTTCACGTCTCCTTGTGTGGGGATTTAGTTTGACATTAACACTGATCTCTTTTCCGTATGAAACATTTTAGTTCGATGACAGAACTCTCCTTCGATCAAATAGAGACCTTTACCCACAAATTTCTTCTGTTGTTTTATTTCTATATTTTTAAAGTCCCGTGGCCCCATGCTATGCAATTCCTTTTCGGCGAAGAATCTACACATTTGAGTTTGAGGTCATCATAAATTTCTGATCACCACAAATTGCTCGTAGGTTCCGTGGGATAATAGAATTGCTCGTAGGTTCCATTGGATAAGCGACATAATTTTTTGGTCAAAGACAAACTAATGCAAGTAGAATGCATAATGCATCATTTTTCTATCTGTCGTATGACGATCACATAGTCATCCATAGAACGCATACCCGCAAATTTGAAATTTAAATTATATTTTGTGCCCTACGTTGATATTGATGGTTGAGTAGATGATGCACCCACATTGTTGTTGTTACATTGATTCCAGCACCTATCACATGTTGTATATATGACCAAAGGACAAGCATTGGAGGGGAGTCCAAGACAAACTGCTAATTATTCACGCCTCTGAAAAGACGCATAGGCTTAATAACATGACCAATCGTTGTATTTCCATGACTGAGATAGATGGAAAGCACTATAGAGCTACTAAGGTACCTCGCAATGTTAAAAGAGCTACTTGTGTAACCTCACAATGCCGTAAGAAGAGCTCAAGTTCTATGGATAACTCAACTGTGTGTTTAAATATATTCTTCGAATATATAAATATACACGCAGATCATATGTGTTGACACTCCAAAATATGCACTTCATAGCGCTCAACGTTCAAAATTTTTGAAGGCAATTTTACTATATAATATTATGTAATAAAATAACATGCCGTATACAAAGAGCTACATAGTAGCTATTACATGTCGCTTAGTTTAATTATAGCTTAATTAAACTAAAAAATAATAAACATAAAAATTTCATGACAAATATAAAACAACTAATTAAACACTTCATTGTGGAATGCCATCACCAAAAATTAAAAAATGTTATTAATTAATATTGTTTATATTAAAATATATACGCTTTAATATATATGTGTGTATGTGTGTTTATTTTTTGTATATATTTATGTGTTTTATTTTTTATTAATGTATATAATTTTTTATAATTAAATTTATTAAAACATTTTTTAATATAATAACAAGTCATTTTAAATTGAAAATCTAGATAAAAAAATTAAAAGTCATGAAAATGGAATAATAGAAAAAATCAAAAAATCAAAATCAAAATAAATAAAAATAAAATAAAACTAAAAACAAAAAAATTAGTAACTAATAGAAATGGAAGTTACTAAACAACCCATAATAAAACCTCAACTAATCACCTTACAAATAAATAGATTTAAATAGTAATAAAAAATAAAAATAAAAACATTTCACAATGTGAAACTATAGATAAACCGCATAAATTTTTCGTAAAAAATACCTAATACCATAATGCACAGTGAAAGCATAACTAGGTAAGTATAATAATGGAATGTATGATAGACACAATATTATTGGAAAGAATTAAAAGATTAAAAAGAATTAAGAATAGATGCACTTTTCTATTTTATTTTTTTATTATACTGAATTGTTGTTATATTATTAATGTATTTATGTTTTATTGAAATTTATATGTTAAAATTACACGTAAGTACCGTAAAGTGGGTTATAATTTTAATTTTGAATGAAACTTTATATAAATAAATTATAATATTTATTTTATCTATTTGTTAAAGACTATGTATATGCATATTTTATAAATAAAAAGTATTCATATGTTTATTAGAAGTGCATTTTTTAGTATTTATAATTTAAAATTTAGAAGTTTGTATATATATTTTTAGAAAATTTGTTATTATTTGATTGTGATTGGGTTATTTTGATGTAAAGTTTTGATGAAAATATAAATCCTAGATAATAAAAAAAATAATAAATTTGATTTCGGTTATATTATTAATGTATTTATGTTTTATTACCATTTATATGTTAAAATTCCACATGAGTACTGCAAAGTGGGTTATAATTTTAATTTTGAATGAAACTTTATATAAATAAATTATAATATTTATTTTATTTATTTGCTAAAGACTATGTACATGCATATTTTATAAATAAGAAGTATTCATATATTTATTAGAAGTGCTTTTTTTTTAGTAATTTATAATTTAGAAGTTTGAATATATTTTTAGAAAATTTATTGTTATTTAATTGTAATTGTTATTTTGATGTAAAGTTTTAATGAAAATATAAATCTTAAGTTTTGATAATAATAAAAAATAATAGGTTTGATTTATTTATATGAAAGTAAAATAAACATAATTTAGATAACATACAATAAATATAGAATATATAAAGTTCATGATAAATTATTGTTGTATATGAAACATCTTAAAAGATGCTTATTCATTTATTTGTTTTGGATAATTGTATAAAATTGTCTTGTGATTATTTGATCTTAGTAGGGAGTTTCTTTACTTTTGGCATTATTTTCGGGTTCATGAATATGCTATAAGAGCTAAAGGATTCTTCTATGGAATATAGAGGTTGATTCTTAGACCTTTTAGCATCACTTACAACATATAGGAATTTAGATTCTCTATACAATCTCCTATCTTGACCTCCAATAACAAATATGGTTGGATAGGATAAATCCATCTGCAATGTTCCGCCTAATTTTCTGGCCCAAGATCTAGAAGGGAACATGGTATAGGCCATTGGAATGCTATCCACAACAATATCCATGGCGACAATCTTTATGGGGATGTGGGTGATGGATATCACTAAGTGTTTGATGAGACCTAGGAACTTGACCCTTCTATAATCAAATGAATAAAGGTCATGGTAAGGTTTGGTGATGTTTAAGCCCAACTCCAACATGACTCATTTGGGCATGAGGTTGTGAGACGCTCCTGATTCTAACATATAATTGTGAAGAAGTTTATCATAACATTGAGGGTAATGTAGAAAGGAGGGCTATCCTCATCTTGTTCCTCTACATGTGGGCCACATACCATGGTAGGGTGATCTTCTTGAATGTTCAAGGTATCGTTGTGAAAGGATAATTCAATGTGGTTCATGAACTTCTGTATGTGAGAGTAATAGGTTGGATTTTGAGCTAGTTCCAACAAAGGGACTAGGACCCTTATCCTGCTCAAGTCTTGTTCTAGGTTGAACAATGAGACTGCGGTTTTTTCACTTTCTCTAGCTAGTTCAAGTCGTGACTTTGGCGGTAAGGGCCCTTGTGGTTTCCTTACTACCTAGTTCGGGTAGGGATTGGAATTATGATTGGGCTTACTCCTCTAATGTGAAGGTCCTTGTGAGTCTTTCAGAACATCAAGAGGATTTTGGTTGGCACGAGGGAATGGTTTTGAGTCATGTGTGGGCATAACGACTTTAGTTTGATGTCTTTCTTCTGTTAGTCCACCTAATCTAGGACACAGGTCATATTTCCTCTCGAGTTTTGCCATTACTGTATATGTGATTCATTGATATTAAGCAATAGGAATTCCATAATCATCCTATGATTTGTAGGCTTCCTGTAACGCTAAGGACTTTGCATAATTGACTTATGTGATATAGAATGTGGGGTACTGATCTTCTACCCAATTTATGCCTTCGTCTTAGTTCAACTCGTTAGAGAGTTCATTCCTTTGCAAGTTCAATTCTGTTCTAACTGGGGGTTGAATCAACTGGTCATCGTGCCTCTTTTCTCTCTGCATTGGTTGTGGGTTAAAAGGCCTACAAATGAAATTAGGATTTCGAGATGGTGGCACTTGGTTTCTACTTGCTTTTTTTGACTCGAATCTAGACACTTTATTGGATAAGATAGTATGATTAGCCTAGTCATTTCTTCATACTTTATTTTTTATGTCTTTCTTATGTATGGAGTGGTTAGGCTCATCCTTTACTTTATTCTTGTCTTTTTCCTTCCCATTTCCTTTTTCTTTCTCTATGCCATAGTTCTCATCCCCTGTCTTAGTTCTCCTTAATTTTCTAGTAGCAGTTAGGTTTCTTTTTATTTCAACTATGTCATATTGCATGTTTGCTAGGGATGTGGGTTTTCTTTCTCTTAGCATGACAAGAAAATCAAGTTTAAAAATTGTGGCATAATTTACAATGTGTTGTAGCGGCTACAACCACCCTCCAAAATTTTCCCTTAGCTTCGTTTCAAAGCCTCCCTACCAACCATCCTTAGCAGCATGTCTTGCACTGTCAATTACATAGGCTTCAGCTAAGTTTCAGTGGCTCAACAGCCTGTGCATGTCAACTTGTTTGTCTCCTAGCCGCAAGCTGTCATTTTGGACTTAGGAATATTTCTCGTTGAGATTCCCCCCCTAAAAATTGCACAATTCTAGAGGGAAACCAACCTTCCCTCCAGAAACTACGTAATCATGTTGGGCTACCTGTTGGGCTCCAAAAATGTGCAATCCAGCCAGGCAGCCCTCCCTCCAAAAATGGTGCAATCCAGCCCAACATTGGGCTTCAACTCAGAAATTGTGCAATTCCTGAGGCACAGCCAGCCTTTCTTAGCCCATAAATTGTGCAAATTTCATCCCCAGGCTTATAGGTTGTTACATGTGTTGTCAGGTTAACCGATCCCCTCCAGGACTAAGTAACCCTAATTTGCATGCATGGCTTGCTTTTCCTGAAAAAGAAAAAGGAAAAGCATCCCTATATTTTAGGGATATAGTTTTAGCAGTTGGAGGTTACATGTAAGATCATTTTAGAAACCTCTCGCCAAGTGTCACCTTTTCCTAGATTTGAGGCATGCGCGTCATAACCTCGATCTTATCAAAACTCATTTGTTGGACGCTGCAGAGCTCATTTCTCACATCGATCTTGCATCTCTGACATCCCACATCGAACCTAGGAGTCTTCATCACATTCAGCTCAACCTTTTTAGGGTAAGCCTGATTTTCATGTCTTGTGCTGCGTTTTTGTTGCTTTTTGTATTTCGCTTTGTGTAAGTGTTGTCTGCTTGATTTCAATGAACACTTTTTGTTGTTTTGATGCATGATAGCTTGTAGAAGCATTGATTCAGTTTTTCTTTTCATCTCACTATTGTCGCATGCATGACACTATTTTTGCACTAACGATCATCATCGTGGCGACTTGCTTCATACACATGCTTGCTTTCCCATTCTCTGAATCCTGCACTCATTGTTTGCATGCATGATCATTCACTCTTGTTTGCACTCAACATTTCCATGCATTCAGACTTCTCGTGTTTTCAGTCGCCTGCCGGAGGGTCTGGACTGCCTTCGCCCGGACCTTGCCTTGCCCGGCTAGCAATGCACATTTTTTAGAGTGAAGGCTCTATCTTCCCTCTAGAAATTGTGCAAATCTGGCCGAGCACTGACCTCCAGGCTTGCATTGCATAATTCTGGGAGGCAGTGCCTTGTTGGCCCTAGAAATTGTGCAATGTAGTTTGCTGGTTTGCATGTCACTACTGACTGAAATTGCGCATTGCGCAGTTTCAGTCCTCAACAAACCAAGCTGGACTATGCATTGCATAGTTCCAATAGTTAGTCAACCTCCTGATAGCTTGGACTATCCCTTGTGCAGTTTTAGCAGTCAGTCACCCAGCCTCCTGGTGAAAATTGTGTAATCTTCACAGACAGTCACACAGATATGTTGCACGTCAGTCCTCCATTTGGTTTTGGTTTTAACTAACAGATTGATTTCCATGAGTTTTTCTATGTCTCCAGGTATCACAGGTGTTCATTTGCCTCTCAGCAATGTAGGTACAATGGCTTCCCAAGGAGCAGGGTCAAAGGACACTGTTGAGAGCGCAATTGGAGATGCAGCTGAGCGAGTGTCTATGAGCTTGTCTATCTATGAAGGCACCAAGATGTTCATAGACAAGGATATCAAAGATGAAATGGCAGTGGCATCGCAGAGAGAAGCACCATTAACAGCAGCAGAGGGTAGCACGCCTGAGCATGACCAAGGCAGAAGGAAGGTTGTTGGCAGCACAGAGGCGAAGCATAGCTGCAAGTTCAAAAGAAGATCCAATTGAGATGAAAGCATCTTTGGAGATTGAGGCTAAGAGGTGATAGTGTGAAAAGAGGATCGCGCAAAGGTAAAGAGAGAAATGAAGGATAGAACAAGAGTTGTACAGTGAAGAAAAGGAAGCGCAACAGGTATAGGTACAACAGGAGGCATAACATGCATAGACTGATGAAACTATGCCCATATAGGTTATAGACCCATTTTAGCAGCTGGCACAGGGAAGACATGGTGAGCAGTACTGTAGATCGCATGCACGGGTGTTCAGGAACATGGATGTCATTGTTCGCATGATACGATCCCATCCATGGGCAAACTCACTAAGGCGAAGACAAAGAACCAAGTCGGACTGGAGCTGGACATGTACTTCGACGAGTTGATGCGCATAGCCACCATCACACTTGGATATCATCACAGACACTATGCATCAATATGTTGCTGGTCCGGCTACACTCAAGACTATGATTCACATGTTATTAGATGATTTGGATAGAGGAGCCAAATCAGTGTACTCGGATGCAACAGAAGAAAGAGTTTTCTTTCAGCAAGATGTCACCATTGATCACGTGGACACCATCATAGACTACCAAGCTTGGCATCGGTTCACCATCATCAATCATCATGAGGATGTCGAAGAGTTGGTCTTCCCACAACTGTCTAAGTCTTAGTGATGTCTTGCATGGCTTTCTCAAGCCTATTTTGTCTCACATGGGTACATGTGCAGATTGTAATGTAACATCTTGTAAAAGTGAAAGAACAAGTGTCGATAGTAGAATGTAACAGTCATGTAGTAGTTGAAGAGTCATGAGGGTAGGTGAAGAGTCACAAAGGGGAATGTTAAGGGTCACCCCACCCTTTTCTATTTATAGAATCTCATAACTCATTGTACAGGCTTTTGGGAGCCAAGCTTCCGATAGGTGTAACTTAGACAAAGCTTGGAGTGTATTGTAACTTGCCTTGGCTTCTCCTCAGTGCAGAGCTAGTAAATCTCTTTGGACGAGTAGATGGCAATGACTGTAATGTTCCGCTGTCAGAACTAGTGGTTGGTCATGGTTGTATTGTATGATTGGATCTTTCACTCTTAATATAACAGACCCAACACATTTCATGCATATGTTGTTATCGTATTTCAATTGTCTTGGTTACTCTAATGATATATGTAGTTGTTTGCTTACTCATGTATGTATGAACTCTTTCTATATATGTATGTATGAATCTTACTGAAATGTTTTTTTGGTTTAACCGTCACTTTGGATCGTTGGTTTCCCTGCCTTCCAGCTTGTGATGTATCTTTGCTCATGCATTCCATTTCAAGCTATGTGTTTCCACAGGTTTCCAAGGGGCGCACTCATTCCCCTTCCTGTGTGTTAGAACCCTTCATACACCTTACTTGGCTTGTTGCGCATGTCACACCCTTGCTACCAACAAGGAAAACTTACTTACCTCTACGCGCAACTGCAGTTAAGGCAATACCGTACGACCCACTATTGGGACTCCTACACCAAATGGTCTGAGGTCTAGTTAGGACTTCTTACTGGGAAGATCCCTTGACATGTTGGCGGATCCAGCACCGTCAACACAATGGTAGTAGTACGTTTATATTTTATCTCATTTGGGATCTTGTTATACACCTTGTTAAGCCTCTTAGTAAACTCCTCTACATTCTCTTAGGGTTTCTTCTTAACTACTGAAATTTCTATGAGGTAATATTGGAGGTCTTTCTTCTTACCCCACTACATACGGAATGTTATTTATAAGTCTTTCCATGAGTTTATAGAGGGAGGATGAAGAATACATAACCATTTTAGCACATCTCTTTCTAGGGTTTGTACGAAGAGCCACATAAACACATCCTCTTACTCTACCATGAATTTATTAGTAAAATATTGAAAGCATTGATATGTTCCTCAATCGTCCTTTTATTTTCCCCATCGAATTTGGGTAGGAGTTTCAACTAGTGTTTTGGCATATCATGTAAGATATAAGGTAGGAAAAAGGGTGCATATCGAGCTACTACTTAGGATAATGAAATATTAGGGGGGTTTTTCTGATTGTGAGGTGGACCGTGTCTTTCCATGATATGCTACAGAATAAAGTTTCTAGCAGTCACAACAGATGATATTGGGGTTCTGGTTCTCTTTGTTGGCCCAAGAGTTGGGAAGGGTGTGGATGAGTTCGGAAGGGATGTGAATAAGGTTTCCAAGTCAACAACAGTAATGTGTGCCCTAACTAGTCAATAGTCAAAATTAAAAATTGTCCTCCAAGAGATTGGTCAAAGGTATTCCAATTTGGCCTCCTTAGTTGGTCAACCAAAATTCAAAACAGTCCAATTCTAAGCGGCCAAACTTGATCAACACATAAAAAAGTTTATTGTCAAAGTTTGCAATAGGTTTGTGATTAAATTTTCTAGAATTCCTCGATTTTTGTGCTCTCCAATGCGGCCTAGTAAAATAGAAAAATCCCAAGAAAAATTGTAGTCAAAATCAGTCAGACTTCCCTTGGTCAACGCTAGTCAATGCACTACAACATTTATGAAATTCAGCCCAATCAAAAAGAGACACATGTCCTTCACACGTGTGAGAGATTCCTGCAATCCTTAAGCTTGTATGAACCAATCAGAAGAGGAGAGAGAAGAAATGTGTTGTGTTAATGATGCCAAATGAGGAGGACTTGACTTGAATTTATATGTGTTGAAAGGATGTTCATTTTTCATTTAGGCCAACCTGAACAAATGTGCCAATGTGAGTTTTCCATCAAAAATATATTTTTCCTTGTCCAAATTAAGTGCTTCAAAAGTCAATTTTGGTACTCTCAAAAAGAGGAAATTAATGCAAAGGTTGGAATTTGTCACTGAGATGCCAAATTAACATAGAATTACATGATCATGGGAGAAATCATTAACAACCCATCATGTACTGTAAAATCCCAGCTCTTACAATAGATCCTGATCATAAGCGTAACATATTTAAACAAAATTTTGACATAGTTTCTGTACAAAAAATTTATGTTCCTTTTTTACATCAAAATGGGGCTATTTAGAAGAAACAACACACTAGGACCTAAACCATCAGCTACTTGTGGTTATGAGAAACCACTAGGTAGTTTGAAATTAACAGTTGGCATTTTGTAACTAACTTCTTTTGGAGACTTCCATCTGTCAGGATGGGTCCTGCTTCTCCAACTCATTCTTCATGTTGTTCAAATTTTGTAGTTGACTAAGCGCAAGAACATTTATATTGTTGAGGTGTGTGTTGGGTCCCTACAGTTGATGTTGATGGTGTCTGTTGGGTGGAGGTAGATGTTGCTAACATTGTAGGATGCTTCAATTATTTCTAATACCATTTCTGATTTGTAGTTATATACTATGAGATAAGGCTCCAATATTTGGTTAAAGGACAACTACAGTCTTTAGTTGATTTAATGGAAACTTCCAAATTAGTAATTGAATTATATTTCAAAGGATGTAATCTCTTGAAGATATTTTTCAACTTGAGCATAGTGTGGAAGGATGGTTGCAAGTCATTGATGATGTCCTTACATACCACTACATCTCCTTCCTTCTCAAACACTATAGGATCATTTTTTACTGCTTCCAAGCCAATTTGATAGTCTTCCATTTGTGAAACGATCCTAATCATGTCCATGAACCTGGAAAAACCTCTTTGAATAATGGTTCAAAATCTCCCATGATCTTCATTACCTTGTCTGACAATTTTCTTGCCTTCTTTTCCATTTCCTCTATGAACTCTATCTTTTGGAAGACCATGTTAGAATTCCAGACAAGGAAATGCATGTCATGGAGTGATAAATCCTACTTGGTCCTTGTTGGTATAAATTTCCTTAGTGTATGACATTATTATTTATTTTCCTCCAGTATCATCTTTGAGCTTCCTGCTTATTTTATGGGCTCAAGGACTATTTCCAATTTTCCTTGTAATAGTGTAAGTTGCTCCCAATTCACATCATTTGGCATATCCTTGGTCATATTATCATAGATAGTCTAATAAGTCACCTTAATATTGGCTTGAGAGGCACACTTTTTCCTAATAGTGTCTAGATCTCGCTTGACCTAATCATATGACCTCTCTAGCTCCTCAATTCCTTTATTTAATTCTTTGATTACTCTCTGATTTTTGGCCAATTCTTCATCTTTGTTTAATTATTAATAAAATCCTTAATTTATTAAATTCCACGTTCATTGATAGGCTTTCCACAGTTGTAGCCAAATTTTATGTTAGAGTATTGTTGTCATTGTGACAACGACCCTCTTTCTGCAGTTGTAGCCAAATTGTCTATTAGAGTATTGTTGTCATTGTGATAACAACCCTCCAAAATTTTTGCCTATGTCAATTTTGGAGGCTATGATAATTTTCGTTTCAAGCCCCCTTGTGTCATCATGTGGTTGGATTTGTTATTTGTGTGTTTTCTCCTAGTGTCACATCCTACTAAGTTAATGTGTCTCAAGTGTTGTCACTTAACCATAAGAAGCATTTGAGTTAGTAAGTTTATGGCTAGGTGGACTCACAATATTTCTTGACTTAGAAACTTGCCTTCTTAACATGCACACACTCAAAAAAGAATACAAAAGTGAAAAAAGAAAAAAAAGCAAGAAAATCTCTCACAAAATCCAAAAGCGCACTTTGAGTTATCGAAGGCATGCTCTGGAGTTGAGCGCACTCCTTTGGGCTGAAGAAGTGTGCCCTACTTGAGCGCATTCATTCAGGTTGAGAAAATGCACCCTACCTAGGCACACTCCTTCGTGTTGAAGACATGTGCCTTGTTTAGTTGCATGCATGAGCCAACTTGTTGCACGAGGGCGCACTCCTAGAAAATAGGAGCCCCCTTAACTCCTCTTAGCTATACCTTTCATGCGACGACAAGTGGCACTCATGCATGAATCATTTTTTCATGTTAATTTCTTTAAATAAACTTAATTAATCATTATTTCCATAGTCATTTCTTCTGAGTTGAGTGCACATTTAGGAAATCAAGAAGCCCTTCATCAACTAGTGCAACAAGTGAGTTTGCTTGCTCAATATTTTCATTGCTTTTCATCATTTCACTGCTAAATCTTTCTTTTCTTGTTGTTGATCAATTATTTTGTAGTTTGTTTGTTGGATTTTTTGTTGAATCTTCATCTTGCAAATGTTAATCCACTATCTCATGCAAGAGACTTTTCACATTCTTGAAACCCTTCATCTTCCACCAATCATGCGACAACAAATATAAAGGCTTGCAAATCGTTCTTCTTCTCATCTTAGCATCAAAAAATCTTGTTGATTGAACCTATTTCTGAGCTCTTTATAGGCAAAGTACACTTCTTGAGCTCGAAGATCCTCTAACATAAAAAAATTCTCTCTATGTGATGATGTTTTCTCCATAAGCACATAGGCTCACTTTGAACACCCAAATATTTGTTTCCCTTATCCTTCATCCCTTCATAGTGGAACCAATTACACTGACAACCTACTTAATGAAACAATCTAGTGCAAGTAACTTCACTTATGCCATCTCGAGTGAAGATTACCCTCGAAAAAGTCCAAGTGAGTCTAGTCAACATCTATTCCATGTACAACAGGACCTTTTATCTATCGTCATCTCAGGTAATAACCCTAGGATTATGGTCACTAAGGTTACCAACTACAACAATTCTACCTGGGGGGACAGTTATAGATCAGACATACATGCAAGGGAAACGTAACAAAGCTCAATCCCCTTAAAAGCTCCTCAACATGGTTAATTGGAGGTTTACTTTCAAGTTACCCCGAGTACCTTTCGACACCGTTGTAATATGTCTAAATCATTGTACTATAGCCAATGAAGTTGGTACTATCACTTCACTAGGTCTGATATGATCTCATGCTTGACTCCTTTATAAGGGGTGCTTCCCAGAGAAAAATTGAGACAATTGGATTTATCTCCCTATCATAAGAATCTAGTGTTTGTCTGCAACTTTAGAAAGTTTACTCACTTCGTTATTCCAAAGCCCTACAACTTAGTCTACTGTATGTGGAAAAGATCTGTAAGAATAAAACTTTCTAGAATAATTTTAATTAGCATTGATTTTAATAGTTGTTGTTTACGCAAAGGTAATGGATGTGAAACTTGATGAAATTATGACTTGACGCAATCCTAATTCTATCAAAAATGATGATATGGTCATTTGTTTCAATGAAAATATATCTAGAGCAAGGAAAGAGTCTTTCATTTTTTTCAATTGAAATGTAAACAAAAAATATAAACCCCACTATAACCCTTTTCCTAAAATGAAAATATCCAATTTCAAATCACCTGAATAGTGAAAACAATTTCAAATTTTCACTTTGCCCAATAACACAAGCAAACAAGAAATCTTTATTATCATACAATCACTCAGAAATTCGAAAAATGCAACAAGAAACCAATGATAACTAAAAATGAATTTTGTTTAATGGAATGTTATGAATTCACTTGCATCAAAAGTACGGTTCATGAACACTTCAGCAGTAGAAAGAAAAATGATCTTCATTTCTAAACTAATGTTAGATGATCCAAAAATAAATATTATCATAGGTTATTAAGTTAGAATAAAATAATTATTAATTTAAGATATTAAATTAATAATTATTAATCTAGAATATTTATTATTTAATGGAGACATTAGAATTAGTATATTGTTGTAAAAGATATGACTCTACAAATGTGTCGTATCTTAGGCTCTATTTTAGGAGAGTTGTTATTAAGATTGTTTGAATAGCTTTTATTGTAAGTGGACACTTGTTATTGCATAAGTGATCCATAATTAGAGGTAGTTAGGACATTGAGCTTATAAATAGCTCATTGCAAGAGTGTTTTGTTGTTTGGGTGTAAACTCTTGCAAAATCAATATGTAATTGCTTTTTTTTCTGATTAATAAAATTACGTGTCTGAGGACACTTCTGCCATTATTGTTGTATCAGAGCTCAAATAATGCTGCAGTGGATGTGAGGAGGAGATTCCAGCTCTACAAGTTTTTTGAAAACTCCATTGAATTGATCAACAAATGATTGGTATGAAATTGTCCAATTTTGTGTTCCAAAAAAAAAAAAAATTATCTTATTGATTTTAGATTTTTAATCTGCAAATCAATTTGTGTATTATTATAAGATTTTTTTCAATGCTATTCACGTTCCATCATCTCCACGCTATTTTTCCCAAGGAAATGCCAAAACGGTAAGCAAATTCAGTAAAAATTTTATAAACAATATCATCTCCTCGAACAAAAGAACCTGCGCGTCTCTTAGCTAATTCAGTGCCCTCATTCCCAAGCTGGACCATTCTATCTGCCAATCGTCTTACCTCTTTTTCCTTGGCAATAGTGGTTTCAATCCACTCATGCTTAATCAACTGGGAAACTATGGTCCTTATCATGGCCATTCGATGGCCTGTGGGCTGGCCAAGTTTCCAAAAATTGGTTACCATAGTGATGAGGGTTATGGATGAAAGCACAACAACAGTCGGTTGCTTCCAATGAGATACTTTAACTTTGATGAATTCTGGTTTTTTGAAGCCCTACATTTGCCTCAGCCATTGCTCTTTCTGGTTTAACTTTACCAATGCAGAAACGCAGATCTCAAAACCCGCTCTCTTACACACTAGAAAAATAATAGAACACAACCAAATCTTCAGCCAATCTTCCATTGCTCATCACCATAGCTATGCCAGCTTCTCATAATCAATGAAACTTGAGACAAAAGTTTCACCTTTCACGCCAATGAGATTCAAACTCCAGACCTCGGAGCACATGATTACTTTAGTCAGCCATTTCTGAACCAGAGAAGCTAAGCCAGCTCAAATATTTGAACCGGCCACAATGCAGATAGATTCGCCTTTCGACAGCACAACAGCCCAAAGGTGCCCACCAGATTCTTTGTTGCCGGTGAAAGTGACCTCTCTGTTTCAGTAGTACCGCCAGCGATGGAAGACCTATGGTCGAATGCTCGGATCGAGTTCGATTTTAATGGAGAGATAAAGTTGTTTTTGGTTTATAATATGTAATATTCTTTGGAGAAATAAGGTGTGAGCAGGTTTAATGTTTATTTATAAATATTTGGGATATTAAATTCAATAAATTAATGTGATTTTATTTGCAATTATTTTTAATATATGGAGATATAAGTGTGACATTGTAACTCAAAGTAATTTTACTTTGGGGGGGGTAACATTTTTTTACCAGGTTTTGCAAGAGTATCATTGTAAAAGTCAAATTTTGAAAGTTACCTTGTAAATATTTGAGAAATTGACTAGAGCCAAGTGCAAAGCTTAGTCATTTTTCTCTTGTTTCAACGACTATATGAGGGTCAAGGCCAAGCCCCGATAGATCATTTTTTGCGTAGTGTGTTGCGTGTTGTGTTGCCCATCTTGATATTTTTTTCTGAGCCTGATTCTTGGTGCAAAGCTTCAACACTACAATGTCAAAGTTGATTAATTTGTTTTCTGATTCCGACAAACTTGAAGGTACAAAATCTTATAAAACATGGCAATGCCTCATCGAAAGCACTCTCATTTATAATGAATTGTGGCAGGGTATACGTGATGATGATATTAAGCCAAATAAACCCACAGATGCAACTGCACTAGCAAAATGGGAAGTTAAGAATGCCAAAGCATTAGCTCTCATTAAATCTTTTGTCAATGATGAAATGTATGTCCATATAGAAAATGCTACATATGCATGGTCTGCTTTGAGAACTTTTAAAGAATTCTTCAATACTCAGCCTAAATCAAAGAAAGTTTATCTACAATTAAAATTATTGCAACAAAAATTGACTGAAGGAGGTGATGTTCTTGAATATATCTCAAGACTTAAGAATATTAAGCAAGAAATCATTAATGCTGGTTTTCCAGCAGTAGATGATAGTTTTATGCTCACAATTTTAATTGTTGAACTTCCTTCTTCCTACACACATTTTTTGGAGACTCTACAATTAGCTGGAAAGTTAGAGAAGCTAAATTTTTATGAGCTCTACGAAATGTTGACCCAACATGATAAAACCTTTGGGAAGAAAAAGATAGTTGGTGAAGATATTTTCTTCACAGAGGCCAGCACTAGTAAATCATCAATGGATAGTTCTAGAAGCAGAGGCAGAGGGAATTTCAATCAGAATCAAGCAACACATAATGTACAAAGTAGAGGTCGAAACCAATGCAGAGGAAACAACTTTAATAGAGGCAAGAGTAATTTTCAAGGCAGAGGAAACAATCAAGGAAGAGGCTATTTTCAAGGACAAGGAAATAATAATCAAGGTAGAGGACAACCTCAAAATAGAAGTCAAAGCAGAGGCAGAGGACAATCTTCAGGAAGAGGAAGAGACTTAAGTCAAATTGTGTGTCGAAGATGTAACAAAGTTGGACATTATGCTGAAGATTTTCGAACTTCTCTTAATAAAATTCCCAAGTTTCATCAGCACTCAGCACAATTTTCAAATGATCAAGATGATGATAACTCAGAATATGTTTTTACTTCTTCACCGACATTACAACTTTCATCCCATCTTAGAAGTGATTATGAAGATGCCTGGATCTTGGATTCAGGGGCAACTTAGCACATGACTTGTCGACGTGATTTTTTTGGAATTTTCAAGATGGCCAACTTAATTCCATTTTTCTTGCCAATGATACCAAACATAATCCTTATGGAAAAGGTGCAGTTAAAGTTTCTCTCCTTGGCATTGGAGAGAAAATGGTTTCAAATGTATGGTATTTACCAACCTTTAAGAAAATTTGTTATCTTTAGTCATGATTCGACAAGCAAGACATCAGATAATTATGGAAGATGGCCTAGTTAAGATTAATTCAGTCAAACAAAGCTTGAAAACTGTGATGACAGGTTATGAAGATGGAAAATTGTTAAGGATGAAAGGGATAGTTATTCCAAGGCATTCTGATTTTGCAGGGGCAGTGACTACAGGAATTTCACCTATAAGATTATGGCATGTAAGATATGGACATTTAAATTTTGATAGTCTTTCTCAATTGCAGAAACAAGGGATGGTTAAAGGACTTCCCACTTTAAAAAAGGAAAATGCAAAATGTGAAGCTTGCATTTATGGAAAACAAAGTCGAGAAAGCTTTCCAACAAGTTCATGGTGTGCAAACAGGCTATTGCAACTAGTTCACAGTGATGTTTGTGGACCACTACAGAATTCATTCAGTGGTTGCAAATATTTCTTACTATTCATTGATGATTTCAATAGAATGACTTGGGTTTATTTCTTAAAGCAAAAGTCAGAAGCATTTGAAAAGTTTAAAATTTTTCACCAACTTGTTGAAAATGAAGTCAAAGAAAAGATAGGTACTCTCAGGACAGATAATGGGGGAGAATTCACTTCAAATGAATTCAAAACTTATTGCAGTGATAATGGCATAAGAAGACATCTTACAAATGTTTACACTCCACAGCAAAATGGGGTAGTAGAAAGAATGAACCGCACCTTGTTAGGAATGGCAAGATCTATGTTAACTTTTAGAAGGTTAAGTCCAACATATTAGGCAGAAGCAATTCATACAGTTGTCCACTTAAGAAACAGATCTCCAACTACTTATTTAGACGGAATCACACCTTATGAAGCTTGGTTTGGTTTCAAACCTCAAGTTAAACATCTTATAGTTTTTGGATCAGTGTGTTATGCCTTAGTTCCAAAAGAAAAAAGAATTAAGCTTGACTCAAGAAGTTTGAAATGCACAATGATTGGATATTCCGATGAGAAGAAAGGGTACTGTCTTTTGACCAATGGAAAATTTATTGTGAGCAAAGATGTAATTTTTGCTGAAACAGAGAGTAAGAGTGTTGAAGAAATCGAAAGTCTTCTTCAAAAGTTAGAAACTAAAGGCAGTCGAAGAAAAGGAAATACGCAAAGTCAACCAAATTCACCAAATTGGTATGAACTTGATTTTCCTTCATCTGAAGATGATTCATCCAGTCCATATACTTCAACAACACCATCTGGATCTTCTAGCAGTTCATCCGCATCTCCAGAAGCAGCAGCAATTCTTTTGACAGTGATTCTCCACCTCCAGAATCTCCAACTGATCGATGAACATCATTTTATATTAATCTTCTTTACAATGATGGTGACTTTTCAAAATCTCAAACAAGTGAGCATCAACTACCAAAATGGGCAGTTCAACTTTTGAAAGATGTAAAGCCTGATGAGCAGAATAAAACAGGCACAAGAAAGTCACACAGAAGTGAAGGAAATTTTGCCTTGATAGCAAATGATTTTACTGAACCTTCCACATACAAAGAAGCAGTAAAACATAAAGAATGGAAACAGGCTATGATTGAAGAATATCGAGCAGTAATTGATAACAACACTTGGAAACTTGTTGATTGTCCTCAAAATGTTAAACCCATAGGATGAAAATGGGTTTACATAATTAAGTACAACCAAAAGGGCGAACTTGAAAAGTATAAAGAAAGACTTGTCGCTAAAGGTTTTGCGCAGTAGGAAGGCATTGATTATGAGGAAAATTTTGCTCCTACAGCTAAATGGAACACCATCCAATTAACACTTGCATTGGCCGCTCAGAAAGGATGGAAAGTTCATCAAATGGATGTGAAAAGTGCTTTTCTCAATGGGGATTTACAGGAAGAAGTGTATATGACACAACCACCAGGTTTTGAAATTGAAGGGCAAGAACATAAAGTCTGCAAATTGATCAAGGTTTTATATGGGTTAAAACAAGCTCCCCAAGCTTGGTATGCAAAAATGGATGAATACCTTAGGAAAGTTGGTTTTCAACGAAGTGAATCTGATGATACTTTGTATGTGCGACAACACGGCAAATATCTGGTGATTCTTGTTATGTATGTACATGATTTGATCATTACTGGAAACAATAATGATCATATTGTCTAGGTGAAAAAGGAGTTACATGCAGGTTTTAAGATGAAAGATTTGGGATTACTTCACTACTATATTGGAGTTGAAGTTTTCTAACGTCGACATCATATTTTCATTTCTCAGAGTAAGAATGCAGCAGAGGTTCTTCAATGATTTGGAATGTAGGATTGCAAGCCCGTTCTTACCCCCATGGAGCAAAACTTGAAACTTTCAAAATTTGAAGGAGGGGGGGGAAGGTGGATAGCACTACTTACAGACAGTTGATTGGCAACTTGATTTATTTAACAAACACTCATCCTGATCTATCTTATGCAGTCAGTATTATTTCACGTTTTACGCAGGAACCACAAGACAGTCACTGGAATGCAGCCAAAATAGTTCTTTGATATATACAAGGAACAAAATATTTTGGTCTTCTTTACACAAAGACTAAAAACTTTGTACTTGGTGGACATTCAGATGCCGACTTTGCTGGAAATATTGATGATCGAGCATCAACATCAGGTTATTTAATGAACAGGGTGTTAACAGTAGTATCTTGGAGTTGTAAGAAACAAGCTACAGTGGCCACTTCTTCAGCAGAAGCAGAGTACATTTCAGCATGGGAAGAAACATTGGAAATTGTTTGGTTGCACAGAATTTTGCAAGACTTGGGCATTTCTCAAGTAGAAGCTACATCATTATTCATTGACAGCCAGTCATCCATTAAACTGGCCAAGAACCCAGTTTTTCATTCAAAGACAAAGCATGTGGACAGCAAGTATCATCATATCAAATCTCTCATTGCCAAAGATGTCCTCAAGCCAATTTATTTTCCTTCAGAAGATCAGATCTTCGACATTTTCACGAAACTTCTTGGGAGAATAAAATTTACTAAGTTCAGGGATGAACTTGGTATCTGTTTTAATGTATCTTTGGATCATAGGGGGGAATGTTAGATGATCCAAAAATAAATATTATCATAGGTTATTAAGTTAGAATAAAATAATTATTAATTTAAGATATTAAATTAATAATTATTAATCTAGAATATTTAATTATTTAATGGAGACATTTAGAATTAGTATATTGTTGTAAAAGATATGACTCTACAAATGTGTCACATCTTAGGCTCTATTTTAGGAGAGTTGTTAGTAAGATTGTTTGAATAGCTTTTATTGTAAGTGGACACTTGTTATTGCATAAGTGACCCATAATTAGAGGTAGTTAGGACATTGAGCTTATAAATAGCTCATTGCAAGAGTGTTTTGTTGTTTAGGTGTAAACTCTTGCAAAATCAATATGTAATTTTTTTTTTTTGATTAATAAAATTACGTGTCTGAGGACATGTGGGGTCGTTAATATGCCATGATTATTGTCACTTGTGAACGTTTATTCCACCCATTTCCACCATTCTTCATCATGTCATTTATTATAATTTATCATTTAAATCCATTTTATAAATGATTTATGCTCTCATGGATGAATATTATTTATTCTCTTTTATTTTTAATAAATTGATTATTATGCATTATTTTATCAATGATAGTTCTAATAAGTTGGTTGTAACCTTATCTACCATTTTTAGCCTCCAAAGTAACTTCCAGATTGAAGATTTGATTTTTAAATCAGCCAACTCAGAAATTCGCTGGTTTAAGGAGTGACAGTTTTGCGGTTAATATTCTGAGCAAATGAAGATGAATTTGGAAAATCCGGAACATGGGTTTTGTCCAGAACGGGCCCAATTATCTTCATAAAGAACAGATTGCCCAAATTCGGCTTGTACAGGGAGAAACGCAGGGTTCTTTGAGGACGATTTCTGAGATTTGCTGTTGCGGCCGCCCTCCAAATCTTAGCTACAAACCTAAATCCGCCTTGTTCTTGTTGATCAATGGGTTAGAATCAACCTAAATTTGTAAGAGAAATCATGATTGTAATTATCCATGCTCTGATCTTCTTTATTTAAATGAAACCCAAGATCAGAGACGGGGGAGAGAGACGTGATGATGGAAGAATGATAGAGAAATGATGGACAACGGTGGTGGATTATTCATGCTGTAGCTTTTGCTGTTGTAATGATTCCAATTGGCTGATTAATAAATGAATTGGGAATTGCTGTTCATTCTTCTTATTCTGAAGTGATCCCGCAGCATCCGCTGGCGGCTAAGGGCCCAGCCTATGGCGGAATACGCTGCTACTACTGTATAGTATCTTCTTTTGTTTTATGCGTGGTTTGCTATCTTTATTGTTCAGTAATCTGATGCATGAATGCTATGTGATCATTAATTCATTAATGTTTCTTTCCGAATTCCTTGTGGCGATTCTGCATTATATTATTAAGTCTTTTCCAGAATTGATTGCATGGTATCAATCTGAATCAGGTATTTCTATTACAGAGCTTTTGTATTAAACGTTACCATCACAAGATTTATTTGAAGTTATGATTATTGGAATCCGGAAGTAATGTTGTATTTGGAAACGTAGTTCTCATCTCAGATTACTATCTTAGTGTGTTGAATGTATATATGATTGTTGTTCTATTAGTGTGCTTTGTATATATGATAACTGCTGTTCCATAATTCATTTGTGAATATCGCCTCATAAAGTAAATTGCTTTTGAAGATTGTTATTTCATTGCAAAATGTGAGTTTGGTTCAAGTTTACTTTTGACTCGCGAGATTTAGTTCTTTTGATTGCTGTTTCATTTGCTGCTGTTCTATTTCCATTTCGCTGTTCCGTTTTACTTTCTGCTGATTTATTTACTTGCATGTATTGCTTTGGTGTGAGAGGAGGATCAAGGCTGTCGTGAGACACAGCAGACGCTATTATGCTCCCAGATCCATGAGCCATACTCTAATTCCTTTTCCTTCATCAATTTCTAAAGGACTGAGTCATTGCTACCATATCCTCGATTGATGGTTGTTTGAATGAATGATTTAGTTTCTTGCTGTTCCAATTAGATTTCTTTTTCAAGCGTTCATCTATTTTTGGGTTTTAAGCACTATATTGCACAACATTGCTCTTAAGAAAATAGCCGCCTCAGACAGAGTACACTCTTGAAATAAAAAGTCGTCCCTGGGTTGATAATTAATGTGAGGTAATTAGGAGTTCACAAGACACCTTTTTATCGCTCCACATTTTGGCGCCGTTGCCGGGGAGAGTGTAGTCATTTCTAAAGAGTAGTGTGAATCTGATAGGGAAGAGTTGGATCTTAAAAACGGAAGGTAAGAACCTGCGTACGGAGCATGTAAAAGCCCTGCTCCACTGTCCGCTTTCCTAACAGATTCGTTGTTGCTTTGTTGGGTAGAAATAGATGTTTGAATTTTTGTGTGAATGATTAGGAAAAAGATAGAAATTTTAAAAAAAATGAATCACATGATCTCACACAAGTGGTGATGTAAGCACCACCCATTTCACTAACCGATTGACAGGAACATTTGAAGAAGGAGCCTCGAAGAAACACATGAAGAACATCTTAAACTATGGTAAGAAATGGCTCACGTTTCTACTTTTGAATTTCCTATCAAAGATCTAGGAGGAGTGATACAAATGCACATAATTCCCCCATCTTTACCAAATTTTCATGGTTTAGCAAATGAAGATCCACATACATTTTTGTTTGAGTTTGAAATACTTTGTAGAGGATATGATTATTGTACTGACGATCAAAGATTGAAAGTGTTTCCTCTTACTCTAAAAGGAGCAGCTCTCCGATGGTTCATGAGCCTAGGTGGGAATTGCATCCAATCATGGGAGGACATGAAGAACATATTCTTGAAGAAGTACCAAGACTATTGCAAATCCAATGAAGATATTTTCTATATGATACAAGGGGAAGATGAAATTTTGGAGGACTATGTAGATCGATTTCATTATAACCTTCAAAAATCAAAATATAAGCATTTGGAAAAAGAGATCTTAAAAACACGCCTTCTTAAAGGAATCAAAGATAAATGTTTAGAAACCCTAAATCTGATAGGAAAAGGTGATGTTTTTCAGTTATCATATGATGATGTTTGTGAGTTGTGCATAAGGTATTCAAGAGGAATCTCCAAGGCTGGTAAGAATTTTAGAGATGTTTGTTTTTCCTTTTCCAAATATGCTACAAGAATAGGAGACATAAGAGCTGAAATCAATGCTTTATTTGAAAATTTTAAATTGGATTTTATTAGCTCTTTAAAAGAAAAATTGGATGTTTTGCAGGTTCATAAAAATGAAGAATTTGATGAAGTGTTTTGTTCTCATGACCGAAAGGAGCATCTCATAGATACTCACTCTTCCTTATCTATGATGGAAGTGGCATATCAAAGAGGTAAGGAAGCTGCAACAAGGTCAAAACCACAGAAATCATGGCCTACAAGTATGGTTCAAAACACTTTTTCTCCATCGTCATACTTGCATAATCCATTATGGAATGCTAATGCGTTAGGGCAGCCATGTCAATATAACCACCTATCTTGTTTACAAGTTGGGCATGGTTCATCTTATGATGGCATGACTACTCTCCCTCATCTTGTAGCACAAGCACATTCTCCATATTCTCCACCAGCTCTTTCACAACACCTTGCTTGCCCATTCACACAACCCAATCAGCCACATCATCAAAATGCTCCTGCTCAACTAATTTCACACCCTCACCATAATAAACCAGTACAACATGCTTACAATGTTGAGCTGGAAAATTTACCCACCCTTCCCACCCATTCTATCTCACATGTGTTATTAGAAAAAACCTACAATGAGATTCAGAATGTTTCAAATGCAAAAATTGTAGAAGCTATGGAAGAAAATGAGGTTTCTTTTACTATGCATCAACAAGCTATTTTAAAAGCTCAAGAACTTCATGATATGATGGCTATGCAAGATCAAAAAAGTAAAGGATACATTGAAGATTGGTTTCACTCCATCATTTGTTTGCAACATCACTCTATGCTTCAACAATTTTTGATATCATTTTTTCAAGGGAAGCCACCTTCTCATACCCTAATATCCATTAACATGCATTTTTCAAATTTGGGTATGTGTATACATGAAGCCTTATTTCGACAATGGCTTCACTGGAAGTACTCATATACGTAGTTATATTCATTTTTCAAATCAAAATAGGTTAGGGTAGAAAATAAAATAAATAAGGAAATAAATAAATGCATTTTGTTTTTCCATGTAAAACTAGGGTTTTTGTTGCAACATGCTATGCAAATCAACATCGGTGATAATTTTTTGTATAATTTGTGTATGTAGATGAATCATAATGGAAATAATAAGTTCTACAAACACTCATTTTCATTTTTATCACCAATTTGAAAAAACGCTTGAATTTCATTTTTTTTGGCTTGCGGGCTTGATGAACTTTCTGGAAAAACAGTCGGGACAGTCATGTTTTGAGGGACCAAAAGTGAATATTTTTAAAACCTGTTTCTACCCTAGGTAGCCCTTGATGTCTACTTTCCAATCCAATTTGAATCACTCAATTTGGATTTGAAACGAAAAAGTTAGAGCCAAAACATTGACCGGATGTCTAGCAGGCAGCTCAGGAACAGAGTTGGGACAGTCAGTTTTTGGAGGCCTAAATGAATGAATTTTTAAAACCTGTTTCTATGGTAGATTCCCCTATGAATCTAGTTTACAATGAAATTTGAATCACTCATTTTCGATATCGTATGGGGAAGTTATGATCAAAATACTGACTGTCTATCGTAAATCAGCACCCTTAAAACTATGTCTTTCCGGCTGTTCCTTACAATATTTGACCTATCAATTCTTCTTGTCTTCAAAACCTGTTTCTATTGGAGATCAATAAATGAATCTATTTTAATTTCCAATTTGAATCATTTGAATCCGACATCAAACGAAAAAGTTATGCTTGAAATATCAACTGTTGGTCTAAGCCGGGTAATTGAAAATGACTCTATTATGCAGGTTGTTCTAAACAAATTTGACATATCATATCATTGAGTTTTTAAAACCTGTTTCTATTGGAGATAAACCTTTGAATTAGCTCTCATTTGGCTTTGGAATCACTCAATTTGGACGAAAAACAAAGAAGTTGTGATTAAAACACTGCTGGTTAGTATGGTCGACGACTGCTCTCCCGCAGGTACCAAATAAATTTTACTTTGTTATTTTCTCTATGGATTTGTTATACAGAGTAACTACTTGTTGTTTTTTGCATAATTCTTGGATTAAGGGAGCCCGCGCACCTCTCTTTCTCCATGATTGAATGTTTTATTGCAGGTAGACACTCGTTTTTTTGCAGGTCCTGGGAAAATAAAGAAGGTCAACTTATGGACGAGTGATTTTTCAAAGAAATTTTTATAAAACAAAGGAATTTTATCCAAATCATTACCCAACGGATTCATAATAGAACAAATGAAGAATTGATTTCAATTTCAAGATTCATGTCTTGTCACTGCTGCCAAAACATTTTTCAAATAGATCATTTTTTTGACATAACATCATAGCTGTTGCAACTCAATTTATTTATTTACATACTGCTTTTTGTTGTTTCTTTTCTAATTTCTCTTATATTTTGTGTTTCAGGTGTTGCTTCATTCAAAGTGCAACTCATCCTCAGCATCAATGCAGTGAACAGCTAATTCATTCTTTGCGTGCTTGCATTTTATGGTGGTATATTTTGCTGTTCCTTTTCTGAAGGAACAACATTTGTGTGCATTTTTGTCGTTCCTGCTGTTCCTTTTTCAAAGGGACATCATTTTCGTTTTGCTATTTATTTTCTAAAGGAATAACACTTTTTGGTTCAGCCATTCATTTTGTTGTTCCTTTTTCACAGTTCATTTTGCTGTTCCTTTTCGAAATGGAACAACACTTTTTGCACTTTTACATTTTGTTGTTCCTTTTCGAAATGGAACAACACTTTTTGCACTTTTACATTTTGCTGTTCCTTTTCGAAATGGAACAGCACTTTTTGCACTTTTACATTCTGCTGTTCCTTTTCGAAATGGAACAACACTTTTTGCACTTTTACATTTTGCTGTTCCTTTTCGAAATGGAACAACACTTTTTGCACTTTCACATTTTGCTGTTCCTTTTCGAAATGGAACAGCACTTTTTGCATTTTCACATTTTGCTGTTCCTTTTCGAAATGGAACAGCGCTTTTTGCACTTTCACATTTTGTTGTTCCTTTTCGAAATGGAACAACACTTTTTCCACTTTCACATTTTGCTGTTCCTTTTCGAAATGGAACAACACTTTTTCCACTTTCACATTTTGCTGTTCCTTTTCGAAATGGAACAACACTTTTTGCACTTTTACATTTTGTTGTTCCTTTTAGAAATGGAACAGCACTTCTGCACTTTCACGTTGGGTGTGTTTTTGCTGTTCCTTTTTCAAAAGGAACAGCATTTGGTGTGTTTTTGCTGTTCCTTTTTCAAAAGGAACAGCAGTTTGAGTTTTTGCTGTTCCTTTTTCAAAAGGAACAGTAGTGCGTGTTTTTGCTGTTCCTTTTTCAAAAGGAACAGCAGTTTGACTTTTTTGCTGTTCCTTTTTCAAAAGGAACAGCAGTTTGACTTTTTTGTTGTTCCTTTTTCAAAAGGAACAGCAGTTTGATTTTTTTTTGCTGTTCATTTTTCAAAAAGAACAACAGTTTGAGTTTTTTGCTGTTCATTTTTCAAAAGGAACAGCAGTTTGAGTTTTTTTGCTGTTCCTTTTTCAAAAGGAACAGCAGTTCGAGTTTTTGCTTGCATGGATTCTTCTCTTTCAAAAGGAACGACATTTGCATTTTCGCGTTTTCTGTGTGTCTTTTTGTTTTTTTGGTGTGCATTTTCTTTGATGTTCCCTACACGGAACACCACTTTTTGAGTATTTTTGCTGTTCATTCACAAGAGCAACACTTTGGGAATATTTTTGAGGGCAACCCTTTCCTTTCTCTTGTGGGATTATTCATAGTTCAGCTCAACCACATTCTCCTGATTCTCTTTCATGACATGAAGTACACTACTTTTATGAGGACAGGAATTATGGATTCTTTTGAAGCAAAGTTAATATTATTCACGTTATGATCTTTAAAAGGACAGCTCCTTGATGATAGATTCTTTTTAAAAGGGACACAATTATTTATATATTCCTTTACTGCATTGTTCTCTGTTGTACATGATACTGATTGATCATCTTAATACCATGCTGGTTCCACCCTTCCTGGTTATAATCTTCTCTGTCTGTAATAAATGAGATTATGGGTATATTTTTTTATATTGACATCTTCAACTTCTTCCGCCATCCCTGCTCTTAAGGAGTATTGAGCCTCCCTCTTTTTATCATAACAATGTGTAATAACAACAAAATTTTGTTCGCAGATGGAGGATAGGGGGTCTCATTACGAGCCAGCCTACCATGTTCATAAGGCTATAACAAAGTGACATTCCCATTATGGCCACCACACTAGGGTTATGATCCATTGGATAGCCAAATTATCCTTGGAACAAGAGGTCTCATCACGAGCCGGCCTGATCACTTTTGCTACCTCCTAGTGAATGGCAGTGTGGTTGTCTGGTTACCACGCCAGCACACTGATCTCTTCTGTAGAACAGCACTGTAACTCTCCATTTATAAAATGAGGATCCTGGCTCATATGGGTTAAAAAGCAACCCTGCCGAGGCTATGGATGCCTGCTGGCAGCAGAGGCTCTGCTTATGGTATTGAAGTTATATATTTTCGTCAATTATTATTATAATACCCTTTTCTTATTTTCTTTTTATCAGAGAAGTTATTTCCTTAACTTTTTCCCTGTTTGAACCTTTATGCATGAGAAAGTGTTTTATGATCAATCACATCATTTTCAGCTAGAATACCGTCAGCAAAGCATCTTTTTAGCATATTGTTGTCCTTTTTCGTTTTGTATAAACTATCATCAATCCAAAGCGTCCTATCTCTTATTCATAACTATCTTTACACACTTTGCTCTCAACATAACCATAATTTTCACTGTCCTATCATTGATAAGTGTACTCTACTTTACTTACTGATATATTGTTCATTCCATTGCCTTGCCGTCCGCACCACCCCTCTCATATGCTTTATGGTTATGGAACCCATTTTCCAATTGGAGGGGGGGAATGTATGCATTATGGGATTGCATGCGATATGATTACTACACTTTGCCATACCTTGTTGATTTGACAACATAGTAGTATTGCATGTATACATAAGTTTTTCTAAATTGCAATTTTGCATGCATTTTCTCTGTTGCTATTCAAAGCTAACACTATGGATTCAAGAACATTGTATGCAAAATAGTGCTTTGTTTACAGGAGAACAACAAGTATGGGCATAATTCTATTCGTAGCATGACCACACTATTGCACTTCACAGTAGAGGCTCGCGAACGTGAACAATTCTTCAGACATGATGTGCTTCCCTGGATTCTACCTTTTTGCATCGCTTTCAGCACCAACTCTGCCTACATCAGCTTCAACAACTGCCAGTATTTATATGTCATTCCACATTTTTGGAGGTAAAACTTGAGGTAAAATTGCATAGTTTTCTAATTTATTATAAATTTAGGAGAATCTAATGCAAATCCATTTTGAGCATTATTTGTCATCCTTCATTCCACATCTTTACCACTTCCCCTTTTTCAGTAGCATGTCATTTTCGAGTGTGGGAGAGTGTTCCTTTCATTCATTTCTTTCTTATACCCACGTCATTCATATTCTTTATCATCCATTGCTATTCTTATTCACTCTCAACACCTCCCTTATTTCATGTTGTTTTACACCAAGCATAGAATTCAACAGCTGGTAGCAACCACCTCTATTTGTTTTCTCGCATCGCATGAGGACATGCTCATTTTTCAGAGAGGGGGAGGAATCGCTACGCATGATGGATGTTTCCTATTTTCTTTCTCATTTAAGGCATGCAATTTCAGTCATACAATTTCAGTGTAGAAATTGATTTCCATAATATTTTTAAAATTATGAACTCAATTCTTGTGATCTCTAGGAAACATAGACATACTATTAAAATATACAAACCTAGATCATTTCAAGTTAAATTGGTTCATACAATTTCGGAAATCATGTACTCTCACCTACAGCCATTTTATTTATATCTCATGATCCATGCATCAAAACGATCTGATTTTTGGATCATAGAGACATTCATGTATTGTAAATTTACTTGCAACATTTCAACAAAATTTGGTTTGTAGTTTTAATGAAGTTTGCTGTTATCTATAGCATATTTTGCTGCAACTTCATACATATAGTTGAATGTCAATGTAAAAATTGTTATGCCTTCATCGAGATTGCTAAAATTGAATATTTATTAATTAAGGAAGCATTCAGTTATTCTCAAATTTTTATTGCTTGGTTAACACATGGTTTTTGTCTTTGGGTTGCATGAGAACATGCAATATATTCAGTTTTCGTTGCATGAGGACATGCAACATATTGAGTGTGGGGGTGTGTGGGGTCGTTAATATGCCATGATTATTGTCACTTGTGAACGTTTATTCCACCCATTTCCACCATTCTTCATCATGTCATTTATTATAATTTATCATTTAAATCCATTTTATAAATGATTTATGCTCTCATGGATGAATATTATTTATTCTCTTTTATTTTTAATAAATTGATTATTATGCATTATTTTACCAATGATAGTTCTAATAAGTTGGTTGTAACCTTATCTACCATTTTTAGCCTCCAAAGTAACTTCCAGATTGAAGATTTGATTTTTAAATCAGCCAACTCAGAAATTCGCTGGTTTAAGGAGTGACAGTTTTGCGGTTAAGATTCTGAGCAAATGAAGACGAATTTGGAAAATCCGGAACATGGGTTTTGTCCAGAACGGGCTCAATTATCTTCGAAAAGAACAGATTGCCCAAATTCGGCTTGTACAGGGAGAAACGCATGGTTCTTTGAGCACAATTTTCTGAGATTTGCTGTTGCGGCCGCCCTCCAAATCTTAGCTACAAACCTAAATCCGCCTTGTTCTTGTTGATCAATGGGTTAGAATCAACCTAAATTTGTAAGAGAAATCATGATTGTAATTATCCATGCTCTGATCTTCTTTATTTAAATGAAACCCAAGATCAGAGACGGGGGAGAGAGACGTGATGATGGAAGAATGATAGAGAAATGATGGACAACGGTGGTGGATTATTCATGCTGTAGCTTTTGCTGTTGTAATGATTCCAATTGGCTGATTAATAAATGAATTGGGAATTGCTGTTCATTCTTCTTATTCTGAAGTGATCCCGCAGCATCCGCTGGCGGCTAAGGGCCCAGCCTATGGCGGAATACGCTGCTACTACTGTATAGTATCTTCTTTTGTTTTATGCGTGGTTTGCTATCTTTATTGTTCAGTAATCTGATGCATGAATGCTATGTGATCATTAATTCATTAATGTTTCTTTCCGAATTCCTTGTGGCGATTCTGCATTATATTATTAAGTCTTTTCCAGAATTGATTGCATGGTATCAATCTGAATCAGGTATTTCTATTACAGAGCTTTTGTATTAAACGTTACCATCACAAGATTTATTTGAAGTTATGATTATTGGAATCCGGAAGTAATGTTGTATTTGGAAACGTAGTTCTCATCTCAGATTACTATCTTAGTGTGTTGAATGTATATATGATTGTTGTTCTATTAGTGTGCTTTGTATATATGATAACTGCTGTTCCATAATTCATTTGTGAATATCGCCTCATAAAGTAAATTGCTTTTGAAGATTGTTATTTCATTGCAAAATGTGAGTTTGGTTCAAGTTTACTTTTGACTCGCGAGATTTAGTTCTTTTGATTGCTGTTTCATTTGCTGCTGTTCTATTTCCATTTCGCTGTTCCGTTTTACTTTCTGCTGATTTATTTACTTGCATGTATTGCTTTGGTGTGAGAGGAGGATCAAGGCTGTCGTGAGACACAGCAGACGCTATTATGCTCCCAGATCCATGATCCATACTCTAATTCCTTTTCCTTCATCAATTTCTAGAGGACTGAGTCATTGCTACCATATCCTCGATTGATGGTTGTTTGAATGAATGATTTAGTTTCTTGCTGTTCCAATTAGATTTCTTTTTCAAGCGTTCATCTATTTTTGGGTTTTAAGCACTATATTGCACAACATTGCTCTTAAGAAAATAGCCGCCTCAGACAGAGTACACTCTTGAAATAAAAAGTCGTCCCTGGGTTGATAATTAATGTGAGGTAATTAGGAGTTCACAAGACACCTTTTTATCGCTCCACAGGACACTTCTGCCATTAACTAACACAAGAAGTATTTTTCACAAACAATACCTAATCTTGCAAATCATTGATTTTGACACACAAATCAAACTTTTGCAAAAGAGAAAACTGGACTCAAAAACTGATGTAATCGACAGAAGAAAGATAGACAGACAAGAAGACAAGACTAACAAACCTCTCTTTTCATAAATCGACCATTGACCGACTAAGACCTTACCCTAATTTGCAAAAACAAGATAATCACATGAAAAACTCTTTATAAAACTCAACCAAACTGATAATCACTCACAGGAGGTTCATACAAGTGTAAAACAACAGGAAAAAACCAAAAGTTTGTATTTAAATTGAGTTTTTCAAAATTTCCAGGAATGTGTGCAGGCTCTGGAGTAAACCAGTGCGAATACACTATGTTGCTAAAAGGAAAATGCACAAAAGTGCGCATTGTGCCTAAAATAAAAGTGTGCATAGTGGGGAAATTCAAGAAAAAATAAAAATAAATCAAATCCAATCCAAAATCCAAATTTCTAAAATTTCCAGACACTCTAAGAAGGCTTGTGCAGCAAGTTGAAAAGGTCAAACAAGGAAAACTAATGGAGATTGAAACGATTCCCTAGTGGAGTCGCCAATTTGTTATGTGGACTTATCCCTCTTGCAGACAAGAGCAATCTCCCTAGACTTCAAAGAACCTTAGTAACAAACAAACATGAACTACTACCTTTCTCTAGACTCTAATTTACTGAAAGCAAATAGAATGATAGAGGCCTCTTATTGATTTAATGAAATGATTGATGAATTCGCTTAGAGATTTCAGCCATTCACTCCTCGATGCTCTAGATGTCCTCTTGTCACTCCTGACAGCTTCTCCATACTATCTTGAAAGAGATCTGTAAAGACAAAGACAAACAAGAGATCAAATCATACAACATATAACCAAAGACATAATGGACTAATTAACCAATTATATATCATAAATTGATCAACATGCAACCAAAATCCATGTAGGTGATCAATTAATCCTACAAATTAAATCAATGAAGATGTAATTGAGAAAGAAAAATTGCTTTTATATTCATAGAATTGGAGAAAAGCCTTACAACCATATAGCCTTGATGTTGTAAGTCTCTTCTACAATATCCAACCCTCTCCCTTGCAAGAAAATCCTTCCAACCTAATCTCAATAGCATAAACCTACTTCCAACAATCAACTCCCAATCCTCAGACCTGTAGTAGCTTTATAGGCCAAGAATGAGAGGTTTTGGATCCATTCTCCAAGGGATGAGATCCACTATTAGTGGGATGGAGGTTCCAAAAAGGAAGGGGATTTACTCCATGATGGGAGGGATGGGTACTGAATTCGCACCCATTCGAAGGTTGTTGGTTGGGATATATGCTACCAACAATGCTTCTACACTTTACTTTTTATTTTTACATACTTTAAGTCATGTTTGTAGCCCATAGTGGAAGACATTGCGTACTTATGTGCATCTATTAATGGTCTCCTCTATGTATGTGTAGAAATCAACTAGGGAACTCCGTAGGTTGTCAAAATCACGGTTTTGTACTATGGGATCCAAAAATTCCAGTTTCTTTGGGATGATTTAGTTTCAAACTTTGCAGGGGAATGCTCCAGGCCACATTTGTGGATAGCGAGAGATCCAAACCGATGGTTATTTGCCTAATGTGACAAAATGACATCTAACAAAGGGTATCCTAAGACTAAACTGTCTCAACCCTCAATAGAAACAACAAGGGAATACAGAGACTAAACCGTCTCAAACCTTAATATCAACAACAAGGGAATCTAGATACTAAGCCACCTCAACCCTCAATAGCAACATAAGGGCCCAAACAATCCCATACATGTCTGTCCCATCACACTATACAACACATGCACATACATAGTATACAATGCAAGACATACACCTACACCCAGTGTACAACACAACACATACACCTACACCTGGTGTACAACACCACACATACACCCACACCCGATGTACAACACAACACATACACCTACACCCAGTGTACAACACAATACATACACCCACACCCAGTGTTCAACACGACACATACACCTACACTCGATGTATAGCATAACACATATACATACACACCATACCATACATGAATACACATGTCGCAATACAACGACTACACAGTACCTAAAATACCATACCAAATATACACAACATAACATGTACAACGTGTACACAATACCACATGTTCAACATGTACACAATACCACCTGTACACAGTGCCACCTGCACAATGTGTACACAACACCACCTGCAAAACGTGTGCACAACACCACATGTACACCGTATCACCTACACAACTTGTAAACATCACCAGTTGTATGACGTGTACATAGGACCACATGTAAATAACACCATCTGCACAACATGTACACAACACCACATGCACACAACACCACATGTACCATGTACATAGCACTGGATATACAACATGTACACTTCACCAAATGTACATAGCACCATCTATACATACCACTGCATATACAACATGTACTTAGTACCATCAGTACCTAGCACCACATATTCAATCATGCACACAACACTATATATGCAACATGCACACAACATCTTATATACACAATACCACACATGCTACATGTACACAACACCAGTACTGCACATCCTAAGATCACACTGTCCTTACCAAGGAACCTTGCTTCTAGTGTCTTATCCATGCTTGTCCCAACATGCCACAAATCACACTGCTTTCATTTCGTTGATGTATCCCTTAACATTACATGTCCATAACATATACATAGGCATAGTATAATATCGATTCACATCCAAATGATACTGACCTCATAGATCTGCCAAGGCTACTCTTCCCACTTGATTCCTTGTAAACCAGGAATGTCTTCAACCCATTCACCTACATAAGCAATCATTCTTCCACCAGAATGATCCTTAACGACCATATATATAATCATTAGCATAAATAAATCATGATCCCTAGCGATCCAATCAAACAACTACATACATACATATATATACATAAATACACATTAGCATAATCATGATCACCACATAATTACCAGATATCATAAGGTCTAGGTTAAGAGAAATCCCTTTATCTATGCACAACATTGAGAAAAATAGTTCCCAACATAGCCAAGGCATCTTATGCCTCAAATCCATTTACCTTACCTTTCCTCATGATTGTCCTACCACCATCCATTTATCCCAATGGACCTAACCAATCCAACTGGTTGTCATACTCTTGCCTTCAGCAACCCTTATACATGCACAAAGCTTCATCCGAGTCTTATATTACCTATTGGACTTCATTAAGCTCTTCACCATCTCCACTGAGTTCCTCCTTCCCAACCAATTCCCAAGACCCCAAAACATAAAATACAAGAGCAAGAAAAAATAAGAAGAAAACCATGAAAACCAATACAATATGACACCACAGACAAGGTGGCATGATCATGCACTAGAAGCAATCAAGACCAAAAATCAAGCAAAACAATTCACAAAAGGACTAAAATCACAAGACTAACAACAAGCACCATGACTCAATCCCCATGGTTCCCGGTGCTTCCAAAGGGAAGCTCAACTTAAGCCTTCTCCAAGATTTCATAGCAGTCTCTTTTCCATGTAATTCCCCATATCATACTTCCATAAACACATAATTGTTAGTGTATAAATAAATATAACAATATACTAGTTATCTTACCTTGTTATGCCAAGCATGTTACCTTGTAACTGGACACACATTTCAACTACATATTCCAAAGAGCAAGACTTCATATCTATTAATTTGAAATCAACCTTTACCAAGTCTAACAACCATATCATAATCCTTAATCAACACACATTTATTAGTCATAATACATAATGTTGCAACTATCACCTACTTACACTCAAGTACAAATTAGTTGTTCCTAGCACATATGTGTTAGTGCAACCATCTCAAACAAGATCATTCCTTCATGCAATCTTATAGATACAAACTCATATCATGCAACTAGTCAAACATTCAAACAACAGATAGACGAAATAATAGACACCAAACACTCAAACACCAAATAGATGACATAATCAAACATTCAAGCACCAAGTAGATGACATAAGCAAACTCATACCAAATAGGCGACATAATCAAACACTCAAACACCAAATAAATGACATAATCAAACTCATACCTCAATGTATCTCATGGGAGGCTATCTTGTTTGAACAATCAATCTAGATTAGCATGATATAACTTCACCACATATCAATACAAACATAATTAAGGTCATGATATCCATAACAGTAACTAGCTAACATGTTCACATCATAAACTCACAAACAATTGTCATTCATGCATAACAATCACATATGCACAGTCAATATAGCTTATTATGACACAATATCACAAGCATATCGTCACGTACATGAATGTCATAACCCTAACCATCTGCATAGCCCAATCCAAATTAGAATCATACATATAACATTAAGATCCTAAGTACAATGACCATAACCATCATGCATATGACCACAATGCATATAACAACAAGTTACTATCATTCGTGACTAACCGACACAGGTACATATGATCACATTGATTAACTAACATCTATCATACATGTAACCACAACAACCATATATTGAAAGACATGTACCTAACCCAAATGCTTATAACAATCATTAACCAACATACCTGCATGCCAAAAATACAATACATGTATGACAATCTTCTCTTACCCCAAATTCTAGTGTTGCGACCTTGCTTTTATGATCTGCATCTCTTACTTCATCTCAGCCAATACATCAGCATCATAATATACCAACATCATGATGACATATACTACATGTAATGACCTCATGCATGACAACCTTAACCATCACAATGCATGCATAACAATATGCATTTAGCTTAGCCAATCCAAGTGTTGAACCATGCTCTAATACCACCCTGTGGTATCAGATATGACCCAAAGAGAGCACAACCCGCTCTGATACCACCCTGTAACCACCTCCTCCCACATTTACCCACTTTTACCAGCTTTCTTGAGGTAAACATGAGCTGAGGATCACTATGATATGACTCAACCTCCTATGTGCCCTTAAGGAAATAGAGTTGATAATTGAAGACCTTACTAACTTCCCTCGGGTGCCACGAGACCTCTAGGAGTAACCCAACCCCTCCACGTGTCCAACCCCTGAAACAACTCACTTTTTTCCTGATCTTGAGCCCCAGTCGCTCCCTTTCCAAGGCCTCCATGAAACTATGGGTTTCTAGTCTCTCCCATAAGCCTGCATCAGTTTGAATGTTTCCTTTTTCTATCAGTGTTGTGCTAGCAATTGTGAGAATTAAGGCTACTTTCTAGGGCTGGGGCTAAGCCTCTGCCCAGAAATCCATGAAACTTTTAGGACTCATAAAAGACATGAAGACAATGCTTACAAACCATAACTGGAACCAGGACTTGACCTAACCATCCCTAACTAGGATCGATATTTTGTCAAACACTTGGTAGATATGCAACCTACAAGTCATGAATACAAGTCTGAACATAAGGGACTGAAAACTTAACTGAGGTTTAACAAGAAGGGTCTCTACCTTCTCACATTAGTTGTCATATAATCAATTAGGTCTTGTGTTCCTTATTTATTTAGTTACAAGTAAAAACATGAATAGAGACATGACTGAGAATTGTCATATAACAATGCTTATAACCAACATACAACTAGATAAATAACCATAAGAGAACATGCATTAAATACATATAATAACCAGTACATTTCTTTACCAAAAACAAGAGACACTTAGCTTTTATTAACCATATGCAATTACCAACCTGGTTTGGGACTTCCACATTCCACCCGACCATAGAATGGTTGAATCATATATTTCTTTTAGCCAATTGCCCCCGTGCCATATTTCAAGCATCAATGTGAGATCTCATGGGATAGTCAATCCAAAGACAACCAAGGGAATCCATAGGCTAAACCACCTCCACCCTCTCCATACCATGATCACACCTAAACCAGTGTCGAGATCACAAAACCAAACCGAGCTTGGATGCCTCAGAATTTCTTCACCATCCTTGAGGAATTTTCTTGTCTCCACCCTTAGGATTTACCGTGTATCCTACCATTACCGGTCAAGGGATTCCTAGGCCTTTGGGAATTTTCCTGAGACCACCTCACCCCATATTCCAAAAACATTTGGAAATCCAAAGCTTAAACCGATAACAATCCCATCACACCATGGTTATCCAGAAATGGAAAGGCTAGGCTAAAATCCATTGTCAACCCCGAAAAAATCAATTCCAATCACAACAAAAGAACCATATACTAACATGCACATACCATGCATGTCAAAACCAGCTAAGAAATCACACTTGTAATTTGTTACCTGCAAGTATTCCCACTGAAGCTGCTTGATCCTTGCATTCCTTTTCTTTCATGTCCTTCTTTGTTTTTCCTTTCATATCCTCACTTTTACTTTCCTTTCCTTGCTTTTCCTTTCTTTTCCTTGCTTTCTTACTTTCTCCTCTTGGTTCTCTCTCCTTTCTGAGACAAATTCTAAAACCAAACTGACAAAAGTTGTGAACTGATTCTCAGAATCCTTTTTATCATTGATGCCTCTATTTTTCTCCTCAAATGCAACATGTGACCTTTCACCTTCCTTTTCTCCTAATTTTCTTTATTTTCATAAATAAATGCCAAAAATACCATTTTTCCTTTCCAAAGCCTTAGCCATTGACTTTTCCAATTTTCCCTTAGCCATAAAACACAACAAGTGATGCCCACTAGGATATTTTGCCCAACATTCATCTTTGAATATGTGTCCCTTTCCCATGGTCTTATTTTACATTTATTAACTTTTATTACATGAACTTTTAACCCGATGTTGTTATAGTGCACCTCCTGAGTTGGTGAAGAAGACAAGGGAACAAGCAAATTTGGAGAAATTTGAAGTTCAGATTCTTATCCAAAGCAACAAACAGTTCAACACTTTCATCACCAACATTCAGTCCTCTTATGCATGGTTGTATCATGGTGTGTATTTGATGGTCAAGTCACACAAGATCCCTTCAGTTGACACACTCACCAAAGCTAAAGGTAGAAATAGGTCAAACATGAAGTGGAAGAATACTTGGACTAGTTCAAGCATATTGCTACCAAATGGGACCTGCAGGTCAACAGACATGATATGAAAAAGTATATTGGTTGCCCTGCCAAGATAACCGCCATGGTATTCTTGTTGAAGAAGGAAACACAAACTGGCTCCAAGACCATGTACCCAGATGCAATGGTGATCTGATACTCACCCAATGAGTGAACTCAGTTAAATATTTATTACATGAAGGTATTACAGACTCATGTGTTGGTGTGTGTCTATGTTATTTAGGCAACGGATCGATCAGATTGCAAATACAAAGACACTTGAAATGGAAAACAACAGAGAAATACAGTAAGAAATATAAGAACACAAGAATTTAATGAGTTCACCCTATCCTCCAGGGCTACGTCTCCAGTCCAGCCCTCAGTGGTGGCCTTACTTTATTTTGTCTTAAGTAGAGAATTACAATGTAGGAACTCAATATGAGTCTCCTGAAACAGATTTTCTTGGCAGGGGGGTTCTTGGATCCCCCAAGCCACTGGAGTGCACAGACTCTTTTTCCTACTAGCTCTTTGACCTCTATGGTCTGACAGATCCTCTCAGGAATGGCTTGAATCTCTCAAGCTCTCTGGTGCTCGACGCTACCTTTGGTCAGCTTGGCCCTCTATCTTCTTTCTACTTTTTTTTTGCTTCACTGTCTTCTTCACTTCTCTGTCTTCCATCTTCAGTTCTTCCTCTCTGTGTGTCTTTTGTGCTCTGTTCATGGCTTTAAGGCCAGTCGAGCTCATGGTTATTCGATTCCTCATCCACCTCTGTCAGATTGCCTACTACAGCTGCACTTGGAGTTCCCTGGCTCGGCGTCATCATCAGGCTCACAGGGAGCAGCCACTTGTCCTCCTGCAAACTGTGCCAGCCTGCTTCATCGGTTCAATTCTTTGGTTACGTCGTGGAATGAGTCTTCCGCCACCTTGGCAGTCAAATTGGACCTCAAATTATTCTAAATTGCGGCTTATTCGCTCGTTAAATCCGGTCTTGCAATCAGGCACGATGTCAACCGTCAGATCTGGATCCTCCAGATCCAACACCATCCACTCATTTCACACGGTTGACTTGTTCGACTGTTAGCGCGCGATAAGCGGCAGTTTTCTCTCTCCTCCACTTGCCACGTGTCGGGCGCTGAGTGGAATTGCTCTGCTTTCACCAAAACTGCTTACCACCCAAGGATGCCCCCGATCAATATCGCCAGTTTCGGAGCGGGTCCCGCCTTTTAGCTTTTAGCTTTTCACCCTGCAGTTTTCTTGTCTCTCCATGTGACCGAGCGCTCGAGACCTTCCCATTTCGAGCGGTTTTTCCCAGTGCTAAGCACTTAGCGCTAGTGACACATCAAAAACTCCCTCCGTTTCCCAATTTGGGATCCACAGGGGCTAATTTCGCCTCCCGCGTAGTCTCCATGGGCCTCGGTCAGCACGCTTTGACCGAGGTCCTCATCGTTCCATGCTGGCTGCTAACTGCCACTGTTTTAGAAGTGTTTTTGATTACTACTCTCAATTCTTGGAAGTCTGTCCTGACCTGGTACAGCCATGGTTCTTTTGATTATTCTTCATGGATCCAATTCAGATCACGACCTTCCCACTGAAAAGCTTTTGGACCACCAAAAGTTGGTTTTTAAGCATTGACTAAGTGAGGGTATTGTTTTCTCACTTGCCAAATCTCAATCCACTTTGCACTGCTCGGCTTTGAACCTTTGAGCCCAAACCATAGGTACTCCACATCTCCCCTGCGCGTTGTCCTCACCTTCCTGTCCAGCACTGTGTCTTCCTGCAATTCATTAAGATATTCAGGTAGCAGGTCATCTATAGAAGGCAATTGACTTTTCTCTTCAGGATACTCAATCATTGAAGGTTCAAACAATCTCAAGCAATCTGCATTTACGACTGAGTAGATGTGCATGTAAGCTGGTAGGTCAAGGCAAAAAGCATTTTCACCAATGTTCTCAAGTATTTTGAAGGGTCCATACCTGATAGGATTTAGCTTCTTACCTTCACCTTGCATCCTATCCTTGCTGATATACAGCCAGACCTGGTCACCAACTTGAAAACTATGCTCCATCCGATGCTTATCAATCCTAGCCTTGTATTTGGCTTGGCTCTTTTCCAGTTGTTCTTGTATTGCCTGGTGGATCTCCTTGATCTGTTCAATGAACCTAGTTGCCCTGTCCACATCACTGTGTCAATCAACCATGGTATCTTTACCAAAGATAAAATCCAAAGGAGACCTTGGTGTGAAACCAAAACAGGTCTCAAAGGGAGATCTTTGTGTAGAAGAATGCTTTGCTTTGTTGTAAGCATGCTGCACATAACACAAATGTTCATCCCAAATCTTAGTATGTTTGTTGCAATATCCTCTCAGTAACTGAATCGCTGTCTCGTTAACTACTTCTATCTGTCCATCAGTTCCCACAGACTCGACCAAAACTTCCCCACAAATTGGGTGTCTCGATCAGATACAATAGAAGTGGTAATCCAAAATGAACCCAGATATGTTCGAAGAAAAATTTTGTAGTCTGTTCAGCTATAATCTGTTTATTACAAGGTATCAAATACACATTTTGTTGAACCTATCCACAAAAAAATATAGATAATCATGACCTTTCCTAGATTTAGGCAGTCCTCCAACAAAATCCATGGAAACACTTTCCCAAGGGTGAGAAGGAATTGGCAGTGGAGTGTACAAGCCTAGTTTTCTATTATTGGGCTTGATTTTAGCACACATAGCACATCCTGTTACATATCTAAAAACTATCTCATTCATTTTTGGCCAATAACAAAATCTTTGCAGTTGTGCAACTGTTTTACTTACCCCAAAGTGACCTGATATCAGAGAAGTGTGTGCTTCCCTAATTATCTTTATGCTCTTAGTTTGTGGAATGCAGAGTTTCCCACAATGGTATAATAGTTGGCCCTTCACATGATAATCCAATTCTTCTACTCTTTTTCCTTGACTCAAAGTTTCATATACATCTTTAAAGCCCATATCCTAAGCATATTGTTCAACGTAGCTTTCATGTAGTACATAATTATGCTTAAGTATGGTAGATGCATTTATAATGGGTCTAGATAACATTTCTGCAACTTTTTTATGTATGCCCTTTTTATATCTGATGACTAAATGAAACTGTTGTAGAAAACCCATCCATCTGTAATGTCTTGATTGTTGCAACTTAGTTTGGGAGTGCAGATATTAAAGTGGTTGATGATCAGTATGTATTACTGTCTCTTTTCCCATTAAGTAATGTTTCCACTTTTTCACACTCTGAACTAATGCATACAATTCTTTATCATATGTAGGATAGTTAACTACTACAGGAATAAAAGTCTCAGAATGATAGCATATGGGTTTACCATGTTGTGTCAACACTACTCCCATGGCATAGTCACTGGCATCAATTTGGATCTCAAAAGGTCTTTGCAGATCATGCAGTGCTAGTACAGGTGTTGTACTAATCTTTTCTTTCAAGGTGTCGAAGGCTTTCTGATGTTTTCCTCCCCACTGAAACACCTTGTTCAATCCTGTTAAAGCATGTAAGGGAGCTACAATTGAGGAAAAGTTAGAAATGAACTTCCTCCAATATTGTGTTGCTCCTAAGAAGATCCTCACTTCTGTAGCAGACTTGGGTTTAGGCTAGTTTACAATGACTGCCACTTTAGAGGGATCTATTTTCAATTCATCGCCCCCTACAATATGTCCCAAGTAGTTTAGAGATGTCTTGCCAAATTCACATTTTGAGAGTTTAACATAAAGTTTTTCTCTTTTCAAAACATCTAGTGTCTGCTTAACATGCTTTAAATGTTCTTCCCACATTTTACTAAAAATTAGAATGTCATCCAGGTACACAATAACAAAATCATCAAGAAAAGGTCTGAGTACATCATTCATTAATCTCATGAATTAGCAGGAGCATTAGTTAAACCAAAAGGCATAACCAGCCACTCATACAATCCCTACTTTGTTTTGAAAGCAGTCTTCCATGCATCTTGTTCTGCAACTCTGACTTGATGGTATCCACTGTGCAAGTCTAGCTTGGTGAAATAAACGGCTTCCTTCAATTGATCTAAAAGATCGTCTATGCGAGGAAGGGGATAACGATTTTTTATTGTTATCTTATTCAATGCTCGGTAATCAATGCACATTCTCCATGAGCCATCTTTCTTTCTCACCAAAACGATTGGTGACCGAAATGGTGATGTGCTAGGCTTGATGAATCCCTTCTCGAGCAACTCCTGCACCTGCTTCTTGATTTCAGCATTATCTAAAGCAAACAACCTGTACATCCCAATGTTAGGCAATGGAACATCTTGCTGCAAAATAATATCATGTACTATTCCCTTTTTGGGTGGCAGACCTTTAGGTTCTTGAAATAAGACATCATACTCTGAAACAACCTTTTCTATATCAGCTTGTTGCTCAGCATTACAGCCCTCAAATACATTGTTTTTATCAGGTTTCTTTTCCTTTACAACCATCAGTAAGAATTGTTTGCATGAATTTATCATTCTTTTCATCTGCCTTGAGTTTATGAGAGTATAATTATTCTTGACCTTATGAGCTCTTACAAAGTATTCGATTCCATATTTAACAAGTAGATACTTGCTCTCAGCTCTATAGAAGATAGCCTTCCTATCATACAAGTAAGGACTTCCTAAAACAATTCCACATATATCCAAAGGAATTATGTCTAACTCAACCTCATCTACAAATGCTGACCCAAAAGAAAACTTAAGTTTGCACTGTCTAGTCACTTGTAGTTGTGCTTTACCATTCAACCATCCTAATGGGTATGGTTTCTTATGAGGTGTAGTTGCTAATCACAATTTCTTTACAATTGCTTCAAAAATTAGATTTACTTGTGATCCACTATCAAACAAATTATCAATCTTTTATTTGGAAAAAACTCGAATATGGAAAAGCTCATCTCTTTTTCTCTCATTTTCTTCATCAATAATAGATTGAGCAGAATTACTGGTAGATGCTTCAGAATTCTTACCTTTTATACCTATGGCTACAATGTTGTTTCATCTCCTGAGTCTGACCCCAAATCCTTCTGGATAGCTGCAACAATCTTCTTCTTCTTGCCCTCGAACTTCTTAGGTCTTAGCTCTGGTTGCAGAATCCAACAATGCTCATCATCATGCCCATCCTTTTTACAGTTAGTGCATGAAGCTTTGCTTTTCTGTGCAGTGTTAGCCTTCCTTGCTTTCCACTTCTGCTTTTTTTTCTCCTTGATCTTGCTTGCAGTGGGTTGGGATGGTCCCCCAACTTCTGGATTTCCATTCTTTCCTCTAGCTTCTAGATGAGTGGCTTGTACAGATACCTCATCTATACTAGTGGGATTAAACATGAGGTTGGTATGCCTCATGTAGCTATGTAGACCACCAATGTACTTCAAAAGAGTCTCTGGTCACTCTAATGAGATCCATAGAATCAATGCTCTCTTTCTAAATTCTTGAGTATACCCTTGCACACTTTTCCCCTTCAACTGCAGAAGAGTTTGCCAACTCATCATGGCTTGTTGCATGTAGGCCAATGGATAGAACTGCTTTTTTATTCTAGAAACAAATTCATTCCAAACAGAGATATTCTCACCATGTCTTTTCATATTAGCTTGGGTTCTGCCTTCCCACCAAACCAAGGCATTGCCTCTTAGGCGTAGGCTTGCTAGCTGAATCTTGCTCTTGTCTGAGTCGATGTTCTGTACTCTGCAATACACATCAATTTGTCTAATCCAATTGTCCAACTTTTTAGCATTTAGCTCTCCATCATATATAAGCAAGTAAAATTTAACATCTAGCTTGATCAAATATGCTTTCTTATTATGCAAAGGGCTATTAGGAGGTGTGAGAAATCTTTCCTCTTTCCCTTTTACCTTGGAGTGGTCATGGAAGTGAGACTCATCTTCTTCTTTATCTTGTTTAGAACCTGAGGAATCTTCATCCTTACGCTTTCTAAAGTCCCTATACATTTCTTCTACCATAGACTTTATAGCTAGGAAAATTTCTATGAATTGAGGGTCTAGCCCCACAGAACCTTCCTCTGACATTGTCTTCTGAGGATAGGCTCTCCCAATTTCAGGATTAGTTTCGACCAACTCTCCTTCTCCTAATTTGAGCTTTGATCTAGTGAGCATTCAACAACAAAACCAACACAAGCTTGTCTAACCTTACAACCTAAAGCTTTGATACCACTTGATCTGATACTCACCCTATGAGTGACCTCAGTTAAAGATTTATTGCATGAAGGTATTACAGACTCATGTGCTGGTGTGTGTCTATGTTATTTAGGCAACGGATCAATCATATTGCAAATACACAGACACTTGAAATATAAGAACAGAAGAATTTCATAAGGAGTTCACCCTTTCCTCCAGGGATACGTCTCTGGTCCAGCCCTCAGTGGTGGCCTTATTTTATTATGTCTTAAGCAGAGAATTACAATGCAGGAGCTCAATATGAGTCTCCTGAAACAGATTTACTTGGCAGGGTGGTTCTTGGATCCCCCAAGCCATTAGAGTGCACAGACTCTTTTTCCTACCAACTCTTTGACCTCTCTGGTCTGACAGATCCTCTCAGGGATGGCTTGAATCTCTCAAGCTCTCTAGTGCTCGACACTGCCTTTGGTCAGCTTGGCCCTCTATCTTCTTTCTGCTTTTTTTTTTACTTCATTGTCTTCTTCGCTTCTCTGTCTTTCGTCTTCGGTTCTTCCTCTCTATGTGTCTTCTGTTCTCTATTCATGGCTTTAAGGCCACTCGAGCTCATGGTTGTTCCATTCCTCTTCCACCTCCATCGGATCGCCTATTGCAGCTGCGCTTGGAGTTCCCTGGCTCGGCGTCATCATCAGGCTCACAGGGAGCGACCACTTATCCTCCTGCAAACTGCGCCAACCTGCTTCGTCGGTTCAATTCTTCAGTTACGTCGTGGAATGAGTCTTCTGCCACCTTGGCAGTCAAAGCGGACCTCAAATTCTTCTAAATCGCGGCTTATTCCCTCGTTAAATCTGGTCTTGCTGTCGGGCGCGATGTCAACCATCAGATCTGCATCCAACTCCATCCGCTCATTTCGTGCGGTTGACTTGCTCGACCGTTAGCACACAATGAGTGGCGGTTTTCTCTCTCCTCCACTTGCCATGCATTGGGCATTGAGTGGAATCACTCTGCTTTCACCAAAACTGCTTACCGCCCAAGGATGCCCCCGATCAATACTGTCGGTTTCGCAGCGGGTCCCGCCTTTTAGCTTTTAGCTTTTTGTCCCACAGTTTTCCCAGCTCTCCATGTGATTGAGCGCTCAGGGCCTTCCCATTTCGAGGGGTTTTGCCCAGTGATCGCACTATCAAAAATTCCCTCTGTTTCCCAATTCGGGCTCCCCAGGGGTTAATTTCACCTCCCGCGCAATCTCCATGGGCCTCGGTCAGCGCGCTTTGACCGAGGTCCTCGTCGTTCCACACTAGCTGCTAACTACCACTGTTTTAGAGGTGTTTTTTATTGCTGCTCTCAATTCTTGGAAGTCTATCCCGACCTGGTACAACCATGGTTCTTTTTATTATTCTTCATGGATCCAATTTGGATCAAATGGAGGCTAGAGTCTGCTTCTAGCTTGATCCCATCGCGAAGTTTGAGGAAATCATTGCATAGTATAAAGTTTGGCATCACTATGTAACTAAAGAGATACAAGTTGAAGCAGCTGGGCTAGAGTTTCCAAAAACTCAAGCTTGACATGTTTGTTTTCCTATTAGGCTTGTTTAGTTGACTCTACATAATTTTTTTCTAAATGGGTATTTGTAATATTTGTATTTATATATTTTTGTAAGTGGAAGTCCAAGTGTTAATTTTGGAATATGAAAGGTCATTATGTAAAAGTAATTCAAAGAGTCATGAGGGAACATAAAGACTCACAAAGGAAGATGAATAGTCATCTTATATGTTATAAATTTACCCTCATAACTCATGTAAAGAGATTTTGGCCGACCTTCTGGCTTAGGATCGAAATCTTTGGAGCATTGTTGAGAGCCTTGGCTTCTCCTTTAGCATAAAAGGAATATCTCTCTTTGGAGGATAAAGTGTTAGCTTCATGTTCCACTATTAGGGTTAGTGGTTTGTGAATTGTATACGTATGTTTGGAACTTTAAATTTTAATAAAATCTTGGAGTCGGCACGTCTTCATGCATATGTGGTGGATGCATAAGAGTTATTCTTGTTATGTTTGCGATATGTGTTCTTTCATTTATGCTAACAATTATGAAATATTTTGTTTTCTTTAGTATGAATCTTGTTGAATGTGTGTTATGTTATTTCGATCATGGTTATCTTGTAAACTATTTTGCAGGTTAACCTATGATTGTTTTAGTACTCATCTGTCCCTTTTAAGCTAAGTACTATTACATGCTTCTACGGGGCCCACTTTCTTTCCATTTGATGTGATAGAACTTCTCATGCATTACACTTGACACTTCACAAAGACCATACACTTGTTTCTGCCAAAGTTACGCATACATCATTCTATGTGGTTATTGTAGCTAAGGCACACTCTTAAAACTCACCACTTTGTTAATTGGTTGTATTTTGGTTGGGGCTCCTACTCCAAACAGTGTGGGGTATAATTAGGACTTGAAATTGGGGAGACCCCATGCACCTGTTGGTGACTTCCAACACTGTCAATAGGTTTTTGGCACTGGAAGCAGGGCCAGACGACAAGATGAGTTTGTGAAGTATGTTTGAACCTTTCTTATCTTTAAATGGATTCTTCCCAAATCTCAACCCCGACATGATTTTCTAGAGCTGCAAATTTGAAATTTCCCTCAGGGATAATTCAAGACTTGTCAAATTTTAAATTTAATGGCCGGGGTGGAACAACCATTCTTGAGCATGTCGCTCATTTTCTTGAATTCTACACTTACTATGAAATTGACTGTGAGGATATTTCTTGTAGGTTTTTCATCCTTACATTTGAAGCGCGTGTTAAAGAATGGTGTTACACATTTCCAACCAATTCCATTCACTCTTTTAAACATCTTGTCATGGAACTTCACCGTGCCTTTGATAGGTATGACTATGAATCTGTTCATGAGAAAATTCATCTTAGAAAAGCACCTGATGAATCTCTTGAATATTTTCATGATTGTTTTATTCATTTCTGTGTTGAATTTTCTGAAGATGATATTGATTGGAATTTTATGAAAGATAAGTTTGAGTATCTTGTTCACATTTTTTTGAATCCATCATAATATGAATCTTTCAAAAGTCTCCCAACATACACTAGTTATGGAGCTCTTAAGTCTATGATGAAATAAGTTGTTGTTCTAAGTGACTCTTCGTCTTCTTCTCATCAAACAACTCCATATGCACATGTTGAGGTTGGAGAACTTGAAAGTCAATCTATTGATCTACCACCATCTTCTCCCACCCCACATGTTCAAAATTTGAATGCAAGTTTCAATTGCGAATCTGATTTGACCAATCATATTCTTTCTTCTCATTCTCCATCTGTCGTCTCTTTCGATCCTCCTGATTTTGAGTTGTCATGAAAACCTGTTATAATCACTTCTTCTAATTTTCAAAAGGATCGAGTTCAGCATGGAGTCAATGTTAACCTAGAAACTTGTGATATCATTCATGATGACTATGTGTGGGACTCTGATTTTGAACAAGAATTTGCGATGAAAAAAATATTTTCTTCTCTCTAACCTCTCCCTCATTATCGGGCCATTTTCCATGAGTCCATCACAACTATCACATATTTTGATGAGTCAGTCTTTGAGAATGTTACTTTTGATCGCAGTCAAGAGTGGTGGAATGACAGTTTTACATCAGAATAAGGTGAGGAAAAATCTTCCCTTTGCGGTCTCTCTCATCCATCATCCAATCAATTTCCAAAAACATAGAGTGAAATCTCTTGTTTTCAATCACCCCCTCTCTATGATTCATCAGATCATGAGGATTTTGTTCTTTCAGACAAAGAAAATTATGGTCATGGTTGTCTTGATATGTTCATTGATTCACCTACTAATGACTTTGTACCTTCCACTATTGATTATTCTAAGCCACCTGTCTTTGATGATCTATCTTCCAATGTCTTGGAGCTACCTCAAGTTGTCAAGGCACTTCAACCTGTGCTGATGGTTATGTCAGGTTCTCGTAGTCTTGATGCTAGTCCCAAGCATGATCAGTTTGATACTTTTTCTTGAAAAAATCCTCATCAGACTATCACGAAAGTTGAAAATCAATCTATCTTGCAATCTTCAGATCCTTCACTTTTTTTTCACGATCCTATCACAAAATGGTTGGAGGAATCATACCTGGCAAGCCCATTTGCAAAACACAAGTTTTTCACTTTCTTTATGTTTTCCAAGTTTGAAAGTTTGGAAGAATGTTTTAGTTTTACAATATGTTGCAATGTGCACAGTCATCATAATTAATTAGAAGATTGTTTAGCATATGCTTTCTTATTGTACTTTTTTGCTTATGCTTGCAACCTTCGAATTTTGGAACAGGTCATGTTTCCTCTTTCTTGTAAACTTTCGTTCTTGATGATCTTTCTTGTTGTTGATTCCCTCACCCATATAGGTCAGGTAATTCTTGGTTGGTTGCATTAGAAGTTTCATTTTATGTAAGCCTGGCCTATCTCTTGTTAGTTTAGGAGTAGGATTAGCTTAGTTTATGCACTTTATTTTTGTTTTTGTTTACCTTTTTCCCTGCCCTTTTCTTCCCTTTTCATTGCATAAGTTTCACATGAAACAGTGCTTTGCTTTTGAAATAAGCATGGAAAATTTCAAGAGTACATTGTGCACCTCTCAATGCTTGGATTTATGTTTATTCCTTCTCTTTGTATGGGCCTTGTATATTTTATTCAATGATACCCAAATGGAAAATGAGTTCTTTCTTGGAGAAATCCTAAGTGGAATTGTGATGATTGTATCTATAACTAGTACCCTCTTCTTTAGTCGGTTTCATATGTTTAATCAGTTTTTATCTTGTCAAGTAAGTCAAGTAGAGTAAGGAGGGGAAGAAACTTAAACAAGTGGACTATATTCTAGAGGTGTATAAATATCCTTCTATGAAGGGATAACCTCTTCTTCACTCTATAAGTTTGGATCCCTCTTCCGCCCCATGAAATCAATAAGTACCGATGAATAGTTCTATTAATAAAATATAAAAAAATGAATAAAGGGTGAAAGAAGAGGAAGGCTTCCTGCATAGGGAGGTGAAGAAAGAAACTCCACCAGGGTATTGTCCAGGCTCATTGGTAATGGAGCAATGTTTGGGTTCCTGAAGTGACTCCATCAGGGTACTGTCTAGGCTTGATGGTGGCGAAGCAACACCAAATATGAAAAACAAGAATTTGATAATCCTTTTCCACTTGTGTATCTATATACTTCTCATCCCAAATCGAAACAACTAAGTTTGACTTCCTTTTGTTAGTGTGCCACCAATGAAGAGAATGGCAGGGAATATATCTCTAACTCAAGCAGAGTAAAGAAGCTATGGTGATATATGGAATGAACTATACTTCCTAAAAAGTAAGACCTAGTTTACAAGAGTTAAGGCCCATTCAAAGATATGGATTTTTACCAGTGTGTCGCCAAGTGTTGTAGCTGCTACAACCCCTCTCCAAAAATTTTCCCATGCCTTGGTTTTTGAGCCTACCTTCTATTCACAAGGACCAATATTTCATTGTTGTCAAGTATTTTGTCAGATTTTTAATATTTATCTTTCCATGCAGACCTTGTGATGACTTGATTAACTTGATTTGATACTAGTTGAGTATTTTCTAACACAATCCATCTCTTGTCTTGATCTAACATCCACTGTTGGTATTCCCTCTTGGAACTATGAAATCCCCTGTCTCTGGAAACTATTCTATGCCTTGAGGATAATAACCGCACAATTCTTGAAGACATGTAGCCCTTGAGCACATAAATTGCATTGAGCCTCCTCCTCCAGTTAGAAACTGTGCAATTCACTAAGGCAGTGAACAACACAATCACTTGTTGTTGGGAATTGTGAAGTCCTTTTAGCTAGTGTGAATGGTATTTTCTTGGAAAAAGACAAGTTTCCACCCCTAGAAAATAGGGAGTGCATAATTAATGTCTGACAAGTGGCACTAAGTTGCTAATTTTGATCTTAAGACAAGTGTCGCTTTTTCCTTAATTTTAGGCATGTGCGTCATAAACCCTAACCTGACTAGATATATAGAATAGATGCCCCTAAATCTCATTTGTACATCCAATCTTTGAGCTCTAGCCTCCACACAATATCAAGGAGATTTCAGATAAGTTTACAACTCTTTTTCAGGTAAGTTTTACATGTATTACTTTTTGTCGTTTTTTATTTTATGAGTTTTATTTTGCTTGTTTCTTTCCATGGTATCTGGTGTTTTCACTATTATTAGCTTGTACAAGTGTTGGTTCGATCCGTTGTTTATAGTTTGCTAGTTTCGAATTGACTTCTTGCTTTTTTCCCACCAACAGTTACCACTACTAGGTCAATCTAGGCACATTCACTTTTCCTTTTACATGCAGTTGTTTAAGGAACTTAATTTTCACCGATTTAACTTCCCCTCAGCCCAATCCACATTCCTTCTTACCCCAGCACTCATATCTATCACTTTTATCTCTCCTTCCAAAGTAGATTTGCACAATCTTGGCCAACAATTACCTCTCACAATTGTGCAATTCACATTCTCAAGGTACAAGCTTCATGCTTGGCATTTAAGACTACACAATCCACAGTCACTAACTTGCCTAAATGTGCATTGTGCAATTATAGGCCTCAAGTCTCAGCCCTGGAAAATGAGACTGCGCAATGCACAGTCTCTTCCCTCTGCCTGCCCAGCTGAGATTGTGCATTGCGTAGTTACAAGCCTCTAGCTCACTCCTTGCTTGTTGAGATTGCATAATGTGTAGTTCATGAGCCCAAACTGTCACCTTTAGCCCATAAATTATGCAATCCCTCCCTTCAGTCACTAAGTTTTTATTTTGATCTTGCGAAATGAGATTATTTGCTTGAGATGATTTATATATGCCATGAGTGCATCTTGTGATATAGGTACTACATAATTCTGAGCTTAATCTATTTTTTATCGGTTTTTGTCATCATGCCACCAAAGGGATCCATCTCAAAAGACACCACAGAGAGAAACACCGATGAAGTAGTTGAGAATACTCCTTTCACCATGCTTGTTCTATCAGACAGTCAACTCTTCATTGAGAAATATTCAGATATAACATGGCACACAATAAAAGATGCATTCATGACAACCAATTATAAAGTATATCTAGAAGACAGAAAGGTTTATATAAATGTCCATAAATTAGGATTGCATAAGATTGCATGTAGGTTTCTGGTATTCCCTTGCATAGACATTATCAAGTGGATCTTGTCACACACGGATGCAAAGAACATGATCCCCAACGATGTCAATGGAGAAAGGCTTGCCTCATTCATGGCACATAACTATTAATTGATGTATCATTTTCCCTTGCCATAAATTTAAATGGATTATCACTTATACGCAATCACCAGTGACCTGAGCACTAAAGATGTCATCAAAGATTAGGTGAAATAGCCATCCAAATTCCCCTAGACACCCAACAACACTTATAATACCAAATCTCTCAGAAAAGCATTCAAGTACTTGATAGTTCTATTTTGTCGGATCTATGGTCAAAAGAGTACTGAGACCTTTCCTGAAGGTTGGGAATTTTTGCTACATCAAGTTGTGAATGAAGGGAAAGCATTCAAATGGTTGGATTTGTTGGCTCAACAGTTAAAGATCCATGTGACTAATGCCAAGAACCCTCCTAAGGGTAAGCAAGCTAGGTTCTATATGTCTTCTTACTTGTTGGATGCGATATGTGCTCAAAATTATTTTCCTGGCATGAGCTAGACATGGACACCGAAGGAGCCTGTTGTACACATTTACTACAAGTTTCTTTTAGAGTGTAGCTATAGAGGAGTCATGGAGAAGCTGACTAACAACTTACTCATAGTTTTTTACAAGATGATCTTTGAGGAAGAGACACCTTGCATGTCCCATGAGGCAATGGAAGTAGTAGCATAACTTGTCGACTAGTTTGCCTCACCGGTGACACTTACTTCAGGGTATTCGGTGGTCAGAAATATTCTCATCTTCTACCGAGGTATGCCACTAAAAAATTGGTCATGCAGGAAGTAGCTTATCATCTTTCCATAGGTTTATTAGGAGTCTTGCAAAGGAGGAAGAAAGCACCTTGACACACTCTTCCCTTACATATTGGATCATATGATATTAAGAATATGAAGGTTACAGAGACCGAGGGAAAAGAGTTAGAGAAATTCAAGTTCGGTCTTATGGAATACCACCTATATGATCCTAGGAGTGCTTGCAAGAAACATTGTGCAAAGATACATTTCAGATGGCTAAGCGAGACTTATTCCAGACCAAAGGAGGAAAAGATAAAGAATTTTTATAATGCCTCCAATCCCCGCACACTAGTTAGCTTTGTAGGTACATCGCAAGTCACTCCTCAACAAGAAGCCACTTTGGAAGTAGAAATATTATAAAGGTGCAACCTAGTGTGCGAAAAGGGAAAGAGGAAGGTCGTGCAAATTCTGAAAGAAGAGCAGAGCCGCAAATTCAAAGTAGATCCAATCATCGAAAGTGGCAATAGAAGCGGAAAGAAGGAGGAAGTAGAAGAAGCAGGAAGAATAACTAAGGAAGGAGGAGGAACAAGAACAAAAAGAACAAGAAAGGAAAAGACAAGAAGTGTAAGAAATAACACAAAAGCAAGCCGAAGAAGAATAACATAATCGACTATTTGAAGAAGAAAGCAAGAAGTTGTAGGACAAAGAAATTTCCTATGAAATTGAGTACTTGATAGTGATCCAAGACATAGAGGTAGAGCTGGAGTAGTAGTATTAGGATGTTTATCTCATGCCTTGCATGAAACAGATCACCACTTAGTTTTCCCCTCCTCCTATAAAAGGGAAATCTCTAGGTGAGGAAGAGGAAATTGCTCCTCTTGATGAAGGTCTGGTGATGGATATCTACAATTTAACTTATGATGAGCTGTAGAAGAAGATTGTACAGGCAAGGAAGAAGCATTTCTTGGATGATCTCACACATCTTGCTTTTATCAAAGATAAGGTGATCATGATGGAAACCAGGAAAAATCCAGAAGCAATTGTCGTAGCCAACTTGGATTTCGCAAGAGCCTACAAGTCAAACACTAAATATTTGATGGTTGAGAATATATAGATGGCAAAGAACTTAGAGGCTGCAAGGCAATAGATTGAAAAAATCCAAGCAGAGTTTCAAAAGGCATCTCCCGCATAGGTGTACCTAAAATAACTCAAAGCAACCATACTTGGCTAAGTATCGACATTGGGAGAAACCATGAGGAACCTCTATGAGTAGTTGGTCATCGTGCACAAAGCAGTTGTCCTCCTGCATAGCAGGAAGCAAAAATATAGAGAGAATTGAAAAGCTATTAAGGATGTTCATGAAACTATTACTATTGTGCATGAGTGGGGAATGAAGTATCGAGGTGCACCTCCTGAGTTGGTGAAGAAGACAAGGCAACAAGCAGAGTTGGAGAAAGTTGAAGTTTAGATGTTTATCCAAAGCAAAAAACAACTCAACACTTTCATCACCAACATTAAGTCCTCTTATGCACGGTTGTATCACAGTGTGGATTTCATGGTGAAGTCACAAAAGATCCCTTCAGTCGACACACTCACCGAAGCTAAAGGCAGAAACAAGGTCAGACAGGAAGTGGAAGAATACTTGGACCAGTTCAAGCAGATCGCTACCAAAGGGGACCTGGAGGTCAACAAACATGATATGCAAAAGTATATTGGTGGCCTTGCCAAGATCAACACCATGTTGTTCTTGTTGAAGAAGGAAACACAAACTGGCTCCAAGACCATGTACCCAGATGTAATGGAGGCTAGATTTCACTTCCAACCTGATCCCATCATGAAATTTGAGGAAATCATCGCATAGTATAAATCTTAGCATCACTATGTGACCGAAGAGCTACAAGTTGAAGCAACTCAGCTAGAGTTTCCCCAAACTCAAGCTTGACATGTTGTTTTTCCTATTAGGCTTGTTTAGTTGACTCTACCCAATTTTTTCCTATATGGGTATTTGTAATATTTGTATTTAGATAATTTTGTAAGTGGAAGTCCAAGTGTCAATTTTGGAATATGAAAGGTCATTATGTAAAAGGAAGTCAAAGAGTCACGAGGGAAGTCAAAGAGTCACAAAGAAAGATGAATAGTCATCTCATATGTTATAAATATACCCTCATAACTCATGTAAAGGGCTTTTGGCCAGTATTTTAGCTTAGGATCGAAAGCTTGGGAGCATTGTTGAGAGCCTTGGCTTCTCCTTTAGCATAGAAGGATTATCTCTCTTTGGAGGAGAAAGTGTTGGCTTCATGTTCCACTATTGGGGCTAGTGGTTTTTCAATTGTATATGTATGTTTGGAACTTTCACTTTTAATAAAATCTTGGAGTCAGCACATCTTCATGCATATGTCATGGATGTAGTAAAATGGAATTGTTGAATATGGCTAAACCTTGGAAGCCATAGCCTAATAAAACTTTGCTTGTTGATGAAACCTACCATAGAAGCAAACCCTAACCCTAGATGTTGTGCAAACCCTTGGTGAGAAAACCATAGATCCTAAATACATCAGCAAACCCTTTTCCCTAATGTTTTTTCATGAAACCTGTTGTAGCGGCTACAACACCCTCCAAAATTTTGGCCTGCATTCAATTTCAGAGCCTCCATTGAGTTTTTACGTGATTGCACGCACTCAGGATCACTCCGTGGGCTCGTGTGAGTCCTTGCACCCACCTTGCTTAACCGTTCAATGGACAACTGTTGTATGTTGGTAACAATGTCTCGCTTATGACCATGTTCTAGTTGTACACAAGGTCTCCGTTTTGTGTGTACATGTTGTTTTCGCTATGTAAACATTCACCGCACTCACACGTGGAGTCGTATACACTATCGCGCAAGCATCGTCACGGTCGTCCAATGATCAATCACAAACATCACGCTTGTTGATTCGTACCATCAGTTATTCATGTTGAGCATGTGTGTCTGTATGGTTTGACTCGTCTCGTCGTCAAGTCATATTAGTGTGTGTTTGTAAGGTCGCTTATGCACATTTCCACTCACTCACACACTTAGTCATTTTGTTGAAGTTTTGATGACAAAATCACCCTCTAACAGCCAGACCTTCACCCTGCCATCAACTTGAGCGACTGTCACCAAAAATAGCGCAGAAGCACCCAACAAGCCATTTCAAGTTGCGTTTCCCGCAAGCTGATCAATCAACCCTCCTGTTGGTCAACTGGAGAGTTTGACGAGTAGTCACCCAGGGGCTTACTCCCCTCAAAAATTGTGCAATGGTTGTAGACCGTGCCCACTCTGCTGACTGAGAAAATTATGTAGATAGGCCGGACAGAATCCAATTGCCTGTCCCTATCTCCCTCAGAAAATTGTGCAGTTTTCCCAGCCAGTCACCATTCAGTCGATCGGTTGCTCACTTCGAAAACTACGCAGATTTCATGAGAAAGCCCTCTGTAGCCCAATAGTTCGCTCAGATCAGAAATTGCACAGAGGTGGTCAGTAGGTCAGCCTCCTAGCATCTACACAATTTTTCCCATCAGCACCTCCCAACAGCCCGCTACCAGCTCCCTCCAGGAACTGCACAGTTTTTGCTACCAAGCTCCCACAACCTGCTACCAGCTCCCTCCATGAACTGCACATTTTTTGTTGCCAAGCTCTTGCTACCCTCTCACTCCAGAAATTGCACAGATTTTTCCTACCCAGCCCTCCTGCAGCGTACACTGCTTCTCCCAAAAATTGCACAGATTTGTCCTCCAACCGAGCCATATCCCATGGATAGTCACTACCGATCCAGATTGCTCGTTACCCTCTCCCAGTGACTTCTACTCAGTTTTCACTAGCAGTGCCCAGAGCTCGCATCCCAACTCGAAACTTGCCTCACGCAGTTTCATAACCTTGTCCTCTCTCCCGGTCACCTGCATCTAAAATGATCATGCATCATGGTAGACTAGGAGGTTTATGGATTTGATGTCATCTCGTCATGAGTGACTGCAGATATAGGTACATGAATAAACATGGCACGACGACGGATGGGATGAACAAGAGGAGTACATGCAAAAGGACATGTTCACAAATAGACAAACAAACGATGCATATGAAGAGATGTGTTCCCAAACAGAAGACCATGCAAATATTTGTTTACGCATGGACGGACGGACGAACATGCGAAGATGTGTTCACAGACGGACGGGCGAACATACAGCTTTCACGAACTGACGAGGTGAAGTTGTGACACACCATGAGTACATCCATCACTTAGCAGCACTGCAACTCGACGTGCACACCAGCAGCAGCACGAATGTACCATCACTGTCATGTCGAGTCTTCTCATGAGTCATGTCATCCACATCACTATTGTGGGCCATATTTTTGATCAATGTAATGTAACGTGGAAGTCCAAGAGACCCACTTGTCATTTGAAGAGTCATGTAAAGTTGAAAGGTCATGAAAGTGAAACAGTCATGAGGGAATTTGAACAGTCACAAGGGTTAGTTTTACCCTTGGCTATAAATAACCCTCATTTGTACATGCAAAAGACTTTTCACTTTAGCTCCTCCTGCATAGACTTGAGAGTCTGTAGCATTTTCTTTAAGGAGTAAGTAGTGGCTCCAACACCCCATCCATGGGGTTAGTGACGTATGGTGTATCGATGTGTCTTGGAATTTTTGCTTAATTCAAAAGCCTGCTAACAGGCCAACACGTTTTCACACGTGTTGTAATTGTTTGTAAAATTTGTCTTGAACACTTGTAATACATGTTGCTTTAACCTGTGTTTAACACTTGAATTCATTCAACTCTTCTAATACACATATTAATGAAAATGTGTTTTATAAGTTTTTAATGTTGTCCTGCCCATGTTGGTTACCTCCCAGACATCAGACAAAACCTTTCACGTAAAATTTATATAATGACCGTCACGCTCGCACAGATTTCCCACTAAGTGTTGTACGTGCTATATTCCCTTGTGCGTTGTGACTACCACATCCATGTGGATTTCTCCTTCGGAAGCTGCACACATCCTGTTGTGTTATGTGTTCCTAACAAAGTTGGGCTTCCTCCCATCCGACTTGGGACTCACTCCCACCTTCTCTCTCTGCGATGAGAGAACCTTGACATAAGTAACACTATCAATCACCAAGCACATGAACCTCACTACTCGAAGACAAAGTAGACAACTCTCTTTGTTGACAAGCAATACCTAAGGAAAACATTTAAGATAATGGCAGCCAGGCCATCATACCATATGGGACTCCCACACCAAACAGTGTGAGGTCTAGTTGGTACTTCATACCGGGGTGATCCCCTTAATGTTGGCAGGTCCAGCACCATCAATATTTCTAGCGCTAGAAGGAGGGCCGCCATTTGTTTATGGTTGAAAGTCCTCTGACACCCACTCATCAATCATTTGGTCAAGGCAGTAACTTGTACTCCCTCTCACCTATGCGCAAATCTGCAGTTGGTTACTCCTCACCTCCGAGGACTGAACAAGAAATTCGTATCATCACCTTCGTACCGTCTATCCCATCACCCACTAGTTCGTGAAAGCATTCGGACTGATCCCAAGAATCCAACATATTCCATATGCATCAAGAAAGCCAAAAACCACTCCCACAGGGGTTGTTTTATCATCAGTGGAAGAAGCAGTTCTTGCCACACTTAAAGGTCTAGTAGAAGATGTTGAAGACGGAGAGGAACCTCTGATCTTCTAATAGGGAGAAACAGACACCCTCATGATCTTGGGCTCAAACTCTAGTACAGGAGGCAAAGGCAGAGACAAACCAACAGAATCAAAGCTGAAACCGTCAGATTCTGAAGAAGAGGAGGAGGACGAAGAAGAAGAAGGCATGGCTGACCAAAATCTAGAATGGATGACTCAGGGACCATTGGCCCTCTCGAGTGCTTTGCACAAGATGCTGAAGCGGTCAGAGAGGATGATCACAAAGTTTGACCCTGACATCACAGTGAAGGCAAAAGATCATTTGGACAACTTCTACCTATAGCTGCAGACCCTTGAGGTACAGTATGATGATGTAGCATGTATATTGTTTCCATGTACCTTAGATGGTCGTGCAATTGCATGGTATCACAACCTTCCTTCCAACTCCATACAGAACTGGGGTGCGTTCAAATGCATATTTCTGGAAAAGTTTGCTGATGACAAGACCCCAACCATGTTGCTCAAAGAGTTGGGAAGCCTGAAGATGGAGGGGAAAGAAAAGGTAAAAGACTTCAATCAGAGGTTTCTACGCATATTGAACAAGTTTGCAGCTAACACGAAACCTCATGACTCCATCACTATCGATTACTATACGTTTGCACTACCGACCAATATTGCGCAGTTCGTCAAGTGAGTTGCAAAACCAACGTTATTGGAAAACTGTGAAGAGGCAATCATTGTTGAGAAATACTTGCATGCAATTGGAGTCATCAAGGATGATGAACCAACAAAGGACTCCAGGGACACGAGCACAAATTTCCAAGCGGCAACGAGTAAATGTAGAGACAAGGAAACAAGTGATATTGAAACCCTCACTCACCTCGTCAGAACTTGACATCACAAATGTCTGAGCTTAAATAATGAACAACGGACACGTCTGCAAGCAACCATCCACCCGGACAGAGATAAGGAAGCATGTCATCAGGCAGCAACTGTCTCTCAACGAAAACTACGTAGAGATCTGTGTTTCAGCTTGAATGGTGTGCAAATGACCAATTATGTTCCTTTCATGAAGATGATCACTTAGAAAGGTCTTGTTAATATTGGAAGCAAGATGCAAAATCAATATATACCCACGCACTTGATGTAGACATCAATATGTAGGAACAACCGAGAGATATGGATAATGATGAAGATGTTGCACCAGATGAGGCATCAAGCTCTGGGCATGTGGTAAACATGTATCAGTGCTGAAGATAAACACTGAGAAACAACCCCAAAATAAAAATGATCGTTACAATATCAGAAGTAAGGGGGCTCCCCCTACAGTTGGGGAAATGCAAGAAAAGTTGAAATTGCTGATGAGGAAGGTTGATCCACCAGTCGTCCCAAAGCAGAAAATGCAAAGCAAGCCCGGGAAGACAACGACGGACAAGAGTACATCCATGAGCAGCAAACTGCAGAATACTCTATCGGAAAACACGATCACCAGTCTTACCCCAGACACCTCAGTGAGTCTACCCCCTCTAGATTACAACATTGTGGATGACATGAAGAAAATTCGCACGAACATTATTTTGTTTGAGTTAGCTAAGATTCAGAGTCAGCGGGACATCCTGTTATGTGCACTGGGTCAGACAACAATGGACAACACAACCTCTACCAGCAAGGGAGCAAGCACACCTCCTAGATCACTTTCAACTATGCTAAACACACTCCGGATGGAAGAAGCGAACTCAGTTTTCCCTCCATTCCTACTCTCATTCAAAATTTTCAACTGTAATGTTCACAATTGCTTGGTTGATTCTGGCACAACAGCCAACGTCATGCCACTCTCCATTGCCAAAAATATCAATGCAAAATGGAGTAAGACATTCACGCAAATAATCCAACTTGATCAAACATTTGTACGAGCCATTGGTGAACTTCGAGATGTGATCATCCGACTATCTCACGACAGCTAAGTCTACTAGTGCATCAACATTGTTGTTGCAGACATACCGAAAGCATATGTCTTACTACTCAGTAAAGACTGGTTCAACAAGTTGAACAGATACTTCACTATGGACTGGTCACACATGTGGCTTTCGTACAAGGGTAAAAACAATCAAATTCAAGTGTTATTCGAGAGGTATATGAAACATAATGTTGTTCCCATCATTGGAGAAAATGAACCGTTGGCCTCCGCAGAGCTCATGTTTGGCAACTGCCTCTTGGAAAGAACACTGGGGTGTTATCCAACATGGTCAGCCCCAACCCCACCAGACACGCAATTGGATCTCCTTCCTTACCCAACTGATGGAAATGAAGCATGTACAATACATTTTAACAATAGTAGTAGTCGCAACAACAGTAGCAGAAGTGCAAGCACATCGAACGATCCGTGTACAGACGAGTTGTGGACCATGTATTTCGACAGATCAAAGACACAGGACGGCTTAGGAGCTGAGTGTGTTTTGATCGACCCAAACTATAGGAAACATCAGATTTCGAGTCACTTGGAGTTCGAGTGCATGGACAACATTGTTGAGTATGAAGCACTCGTGTTGGGCTTACATAAAGCCATTAGCCTCAACGTGGTTGCGCTCAAAGTGGTAAGTGATTCAGAGATAATTGTATGGCAGGTACGTAACACCATTCACTTTTTATCACTATATCTCAAAAGTTACTAACAAGAGGTATGGTGACTGATCTCTAACTTCCAAGTACTTAACATCACTGTTGTACCACGTACATGTAATGGAACTACCAATGGTCTGGAAAATGCAACTTCTAGGATGTCATCAATTAGGGATAGATTTACTATTGAAATTTTATATAAACTGTCAATCTTGGATAACATTACTAACTTACGTGTGTTTAATGATGATCAATAGATACTATATTTCATGGCCAACGCTAACATCTTCAAGGATTCAATGATAGAAGAAGACGAGCATGAGAAATCTCTGCAAGAAGAAGCAGGTAGCAAGCAAGGTGTCGAGCTGTAAAAAGGGTCTTTTTCACCTCTAATTACCTCACATTAACTTGTCAATCCAGGAACGATTTATTGTCTCAAAGAGTGTACTCAGTTTGAGGCTGTCATTTGTCAAAGTAATTCTAGTAGTATAGTGCTCAAGAAAATACAAGAGTAAATAGATGCTTGAAAGAAAATCTACTTACAGCAAAATACTTTGAAACCTAAATCATGCACTTGGAAAACTAAGCAATGTATCAGTCAAGGGTCCAGTAACAATAACTCATCCCTTTGGAAACTGATGTAACCAAAAGTAATCAAGGAACAGATCGACAATCTGGGGACTAGACAGCAAATGCCAATGTCCACTATAGTTTCAGTTCGTTCTGCACACCAAAGCAATCAATAACGCAAATAACAGAAAATGGAACAACAATTAAGAAATGGAATAGCAACTAAAAAATGTAACAACATCTAAGTCTGATGAACAACATCACCTTAATCTACAGAAACAAGTACAGCAATCTCACCCTACAGAAATGAAATTTCAATCCTTACTCAAAGGGTAAATCAGACAGCAAATAGAAATATAACGGAAGCCAATTACCAACGAAACATACAACAGTGCTTAGAGCCTACGGTGATGAAATAAATAATACACACAACGTACAGAAATATTAAGAAAATAGTAACATGAGTCTGATACTACAAGTATTGATCCCGGTTAGAAAGGGTAACGATAGCAATTCATAATGGAACAACAATGTCAATTGAACAACAATCGCATGAAGTATAAACCATAGACAAATACAGTAATACCAATTTAAGAAGGTTAAAGCTTAGTTACCTTGCAATTAAACAACATTAGCATTTTGTAAAGAACAACGATGTTACATTAATGACTTTAAAGGAACAACAATACGTTATAAGACCAGAACACACGATACAGCTTTCCTGTTGCAGAGAACGATATATAAAATATAACAGAGCTGCGATATAAGATAACAAAACACACCAGATTACCGATTAAAGCTGATAATACAAACCACACACGAACTAAAGGTAATGATATAGGAGCAAGTGTTCCACCAGGGCCAGGCCCTTAGCCTCTAGGGATACACCGCTTGAAGTTATTCCAGAATCATAGATGGAACAGCAACTAGATTTATATTAAAGCATTGAAACAGAGTTACAGTAAATCTCTTCTCAACGAGAGTTGATGATCAAAGTTCAAGTACAGATCAAAGTTACATGACAAATTAACAGTCTCCCCCCCCGAGCTATCAGTGCTACCCCTACTTATAACAGCTGAAGCAGAGATATCAAGAATGCAAAAATAGTTAAAGCATCGATCCCTCAGGATCAAAGGATCCTGAGGGATTCGCCAAGCTGTTAATCCTTCAATTATCCGGTCTTCTTCCTACGCTGAGTCGATATCTCCTTTTCCTTTCCTTGGCTAAAATGTTTTAATTTATATCATCTCGTTTGCATATGGTTCCCCACCAAAGGGACAGCGGTTAGCTTGGCCCTGTCTTTTTCATTGGAGCGGCAATCTTTAGTTTTTTCCTTTTCCTGCATAAGAAATAGAAATTATTAGCGTTTTTATGTTGCATATAAATCTTTATAGATTTTGTCATGATTTCCCATTATCTACCTAGTTCATGATGCAAAGATGTTACAAGTTCTAAAGAAAAGATAGCAAAATAGTCAATGAAAACATACCTTCTTCAATACTCCACACAGCCCCCTGCTTACCCTTTTTCATGCCCTCGTGAAAACGTTATAGTTGACATGTAAGGCAGTGAGAGAGTAGGCTAGAGATGGGATCTCATGTGGTGGCCTACAACCAGGATGCCTAACTAGGTGTTCAAAAAGATGGCCTGTCTGACCCTCAAGCATTTCATACAGGGCTTGGTATCCAGGTGCAGGGTGCCAAATAATCGTACTTCGAAACCTATATCCTAACCAAGATGGCCTTGCCCTCAAGATAATTTTGCCATAGAGGTTCAAACGATCAGTGGCTAACTTAAGATTCTCTTAATTAAATGGTTCCCTGAGTTGGATGTTCAAATTAGAGGTCTGATATCGAAATTTAGCAGTTGCAATGGCAAGGTCCTTAATGGTAAAGAAGTATTATATCCCTTACTGATTGATTTTTATATGAATGGGTTTTAACGTGTCAATTTTATGCTCTTAACCTGCAAAGCAATACCCAAACATAGAATTTGCGAAGAAAAGATACCGAGAACACAGAATATGCGATGAAAATATACCCAGAACACAGAATAGCAATGATTTTATTATTCAGAGAGAAATGTTCACAGGCCTCTTCGAGGGGGCAACCTCCAATAAAGCAGAGCTCGATTACAAAACAAGACACGATACTCCTCGCAGGGAGTCTCTATCCTTTATATATGACTCATACATGCAATACCACGGGCCAATATCGTGGGTTTTATTAATACCATCCATCTAATACTACCGCCCATTTACCATCTATCTAATACTACCGCCCATTTGGAACTAACTGTGGTCCCGTCATTAATTGCGGGTTAACCACTTACAATATTAATATGGGCTTTATTGACTCTTGACTATGACATGATCCCATGACATAAATAAGGGGGTTAGGGTGGGACCCTAACATGCCCTCCCCCTTAAGACTAGCCTTGTCCTCAAGGCTGAAGCTGCGGAAACTGCTGAAGAATGGTGGCTGGTTCCCAAGTTGCATCTTCCGGAGAGGTGTCTTTCCATTTGACGAGGACCTCCTTAAGCATGCGGCCACGCAGGTGCTTGTCTCGTGTGTCTAGAACCTGTTCAGGTTGAAGCCAGATTGATCCTTCTTCGTCCAATTCAGGTAGACTGGTTTGAACTCGGCAATTGATCCCAATCACTTTCTTGAGGCACGATACATGTAAAACTGGGTGGATTTTTGCTGTAGGTGGCAAAGCCAACTTGTAAGCCACTTCTCCAATGCGCTGAAGTACTTGGTATGGTCCGTAGAATTTTGGAGAGAGCTTTTGACAACCCTTGTCTTTGAGTGATGTTTGCTTATATGGTTGCAGCCTCAAAAAGACCTGATCCCCTTCTTGAAATTGGCGCTCTGAGCGATGTTGGTCAGCCTGTTGCTTCATACGGTTCTGAGCTTGATGAAGATTCTCGCGCAGATGGGCAAGCATGGTTGCGCGGTGTTGTAGGAGTTGATCCACGGCTTGTACTTTGGAGCACCCCGTGAGATAAGAAGTAGGGGAAGCCGGAAGTTGTCCATAGACTGCTTCATAGGGAGTCATTTTGGTGGTGGCATGATAGTTGGTGTTATACCACCATTCCGCCAGAGGTAACCACTGTACCCAAAGGTGTTGTTTTTCTGAAGTGAAACACCTAAGGTAGGTTTCTAGACATTTGTTGACGGCTTCGGTTTGACCATCTGTTTGCGGATGATATGAAGTACTGAGTTTGAGTTGAGTGCCTTGTATTCTGAAGAGCTCCTGCCAAAAATTACTGGTGAAGATTGGGTCGCGGTCGGACACTATAGAAGTGGGCATGCCATGCAATTTGAAGATCTGATCCATGAAAGTTTGAGCAACCAAAGTGGGTGTGAATGGTTGGGGTAGGGCGCAGAAATGAGCATACTTCGACAGTCGGTCCACAACCACCATGATGACTGACTTGTTCCCACACTTTGGAAGACCTGTAGTGAAATCCATAGAGACCTCCATCCAAATTGACGCCGGAATGGGCAATGGTTGTAATGTGCCTGGTGTGTTGACGGTTTCCCCTTTGTGGCGTTGACAGACGTCACATTCTGCTACGAAAGTAAGGATGTCCTGTTTCATGCCGGCCCAAAAAAATGATCTTCTGGTGCGAGCATATGTCTTCTGAAAGCCCGAATGTCCTGCAATGGGAGATGAGTGCAATTCTGCCAAAATGCGACTTTTGAGGGTGGATGTTGGTGATATTATGACTCTTTCCTTGTAGCGAAGAATATCATTCTGCCACGAGTAGCCCTTGCTGGAATTAGGATCTACCTGCAATTGAGAAATGAGTTGGGAGAGCCCGGGATGTGAAAACCATTCCCTGCGAGCCTCTTCAATCCAGTCTGGAATGGGGAGGGAAATTGCGAGCAGAGTACTTTCCTCCTCAAATTGGCGCGACAATGCATCTGCTACCCTGTTGTCTTTCCCTTTCTTGTAATTGATCTCATAATCATATCCCAGCATTTTGGCTAACCATTTATTTTGTTGTGGGGAAGATAGGCGTTGCTCCAAAAAATATTTAAGACTGTGATGATCTGTTCGGATTTGGAAACGTCACCCCAACAAGTAAGGTCGCCAGGTCTCGACTGCATGTAAGATGGCCATCATTTCCTTCTCGTAGGTAGATTGGCCCAGATTCCTCCCACTTAGTTGTTGGCTGGTGAAGGCCAATGGTCGCCCTTCCTGCATTAAGACTGCTCCAATACCTGTTCCCGAAGCATCACATTCAATGACAAATGATTTGGTGAAGTCCGGTAGTGCTAAGACAGGAGTGGAACACATGGCGGTTTTGAGAGCGGTAAATGCCTGTTGTGCTTCTTCGTTCCAGAAGAAGGAATTTTTCTTTAGGAGTTGCATTAGGGGCTTCACTATGCGGCCATAGTTGCGGACAAATTTACGATAATAGCCTGTGAGACCCAAAAATCCTCTCAAGCTTTTCAAGGTCTTAGGCTGAGGCCATTCTTGCATTGCCTGGATCTTTTTTGGGTCCACCTTGACACCTTCACGCCCCACAATGTGGCCCAAATACTCAACTTCTTCCATGCCAAACGAACACTTAGACATCTTGACAAATAATTTATGCGTGCGGAGCAGTTGCAAGAGTAGATCTACATGCTGAAGATGTGCCGCCCAAGTGCCACTATAGATGAGGATGTCATCGAAGAAGACAAGGGCAAATTTTCTGATATATGGTTTGAGGAGGTGATTCATAAGGCTCTGAAAAGTAGAGGGGGCATTACAGAGACCAAATGGCATGACCAGGAACTCATAATGGCCTTCATGAGTTCTGAAAGCTGTCTTGGGAATGTCGACTTCCTTCATGCGAATTTGGTGGTAGCCTGAGCGAAGATCCAACTTAGTGAAGAATTGAGCCCCATTGAGTTCGTCCAGCAAATCGTCAACCACTGGGATGGGAAATTTATCTTTGACTGTTAACTTATTGAGGGCCCTGAAGTCGGGACACATCCGCCACTCCCCATCTTTCTTGAGGACCATGACCACTGGAGATGAATAAGGACTAATGTTGGGACGAATGACACCTGCTTCCAACAATTCCTTGATGATTTTTTCTATTTCATTCTTTTGGGTGAACGGATATCTGTATGGCCACACATTTGGGGGTTGGGCCCCTGGAACCAATGTGATGCTATGATCATGTTCCCCTCGCGAGGGTGGAAGCTCATGAGGCTTGTCAAAGACCGTCCGATGTTTATTTAAAATCTGTTGCATCTCAGGATGAATTGGCGGAGACATGGTGTCTACTACCTGGATGGCATTAATTTGAGCTACCACTCCATGATGGCCCTTTTTTAACAATTTTTCCATCCTATGCGAGCTGATGATAGAGGGGGCTCCCGCATGTAGTCCACGGAGGGTATGTGTGGAGTTGTTCTGCTTAAAACTCATATATAACTCCTGGAAATCCATTGTGATTGGCCCAAGAGTGCGGAGCCATTCTGCGCCTAAGACAATGTCGCAACCCCCCATGTGTATTACAAACATGTGGGTTTTCAATTGATAATCCCCCATTTGAATTTTGACATTTTCACAGCGACCTTCACATTTCATTGTGCCCCCATCTGCAATCTGGACTTGGAAGTTAGAAACTGCCCGGACGAAACAATGTGCTGCTTCAGCGATCTTTTGGTGGATGAAATTATGGGTACTTCCACTATCAATCAAGACTACTATTGGGCAATGTTTAAGAAAACCCCTGATTTTGAGAGTTTGAGGGGAAGAAATTCCTGCCAATGCATTTAGCGAAATAATTGGTTCATCAGATATAATCTCCTTTTTGTTATCTTCTTCGATCGCCTCCGGTTCCTCAAGTGGTGGATCTTCCTCGGTGGAGCTGTAGTCAGTGGCATCTATTTGAAAAAACTTGTGCTCTTTGCATTTATGACCCGAGGAATATTTTTCATCACAGTAGTAACATAGTCCTTGCTTCCTTCTTTCGGCCATTTCCGCAGGTGACACCTTTTGAATCTTAAGTGTCTGAGTCATATTGGGAGCCTGCGAGGGACGACTTTTAGCGTGGAAGTTGGGGCGGCTGGATTGGGCTGTTAATGCACGTTCCACCTTACGGGCTACCTGGCAAGCCTCTGTCCATGTGGGAGGGTGGTGGAGTAGAACCTGAGCTTTGATGGCTTCTTTAAGACCACTAATAAAGCATTCCATGTAGAATTCATCTGTGAGACCCTTAGTGCGGAAGGCTAAGGCTTCAAAAGCAGTAATATATTCCTCCACTGTACCCGTCTGTCGGAGCTTAGTGAGACGCCCCAAAAAAGAGTCTTCCTGTTCAAAGCGACTGCGAAGAGTTTTGGCAAATTGGGCCCAATTCTGAAAATGTCCATTGCAACGCTGATGCCATTCCTTCCATTGCCATCGTTCATTGTCCAAGTACATGGTTCCCACCATAAGCTTAGTCCCCTCATCTGTGATATGATTTAAATGGAAATACTGCTCCATTTGTGCTAGCCATGCGGACGTGTGAAAACCATCAAATTTATGCATATCCAACTTGGGAGGTCGCTGACTGGGTGGTGGATGGGAGTGCCAAACGTGAGGAGAGTGGCTAGACTCACCCTCATGGTATTCATGGCCATTATACGCCTCCTCGTGGGCTGGCTCCTTGCCCTTTGGGAGTGCCTCCTGTATCTGGTTACTTATTCCTTTAAGCTCAAGTTGTATCTGGTTACTCATTCCTTGAAGCTCCAGTTCGATCTTGTTCACCGCAGTTTGGAGGGAGTGCACATGGTTTTCAATTTTGTCGATCCTTTCATTGGCCATCGCTTGAGCGCGAGTTTCTACCATACACCAACCTGATGAAAAATTGGGACCGCCTAAAAATTTTTACTAAGAAATTGAATTGTACCACCTTGCTCAGCTCGTCGTCCTGATACTGATGGGCTAGGTCGCCAAAAGTCCTGCGAAAATTATATCCAGGTACAGGAACCCTTCACAACTACTCCGATCTGGTGGATCTGAGAGATCTGAATGGTGGAACAACTGCTGCTGCTGATCTGGAATATCCGATCTGGAATATCCGATCTGGTGATCCCCCGATAGAAACGTAACTATGGTCTTGGGGAGTGTCAGGTGCTACAGATCGCAATATACATAAGGGTCTGACAGTAGTACTCGGCCCAATGTTTCAGGGCTCTAACTAAGGAGGATCGACCGTACCCTTAGCCGTACAACCCGACTACCCTATCGTACGGGCGAGTAATCTCTCTGAGTGCTGTTCTCGGTGTACTGTAGCCACAAGACGGCCGAAGGTTTATCTATGGCGAGGTTTCAAGGGAGCTAGGGGGCTTCCGATATACCCAGAGGGTACGTGGAAGACAGTCCGTGCGCGGTTCTGTCTAATGCGCTACTACTCGAAGGGGTACCCACAGGGGTTACAAGGGAGTCCAACAGACGTGACCACCTCTTGTATTTCCTGCGTGCATGCCTCCCCAAATCCGCTGGTTTATGCGCTTAACGACAGATCCCGTGGTTTAAAGACGCCGGAACACGTCTCTAGCCAAAAAAAAATTTGCTAAAATTTGGAGATCCCACCAAGCCCTGGAAAGTGCTCTGATACCACTTGTTATGCTCTTAACCTGCAAAGCAATACCCAAACATAGAATTTGCGAAGAAAAGATACCGAGAACACAGAATATGCGATGAAAATATACCCAGAACACAGAATAGCAATGATTTTATTATTCAGAGAGAAATGTTCACAGGCCTCTTCGAGGGGGCAACCTCCAATAGAGCAGAGCTCGATTACAAAACAAGACACGATACTCCTCGCAGGGAGTCTCTATCCTTTATATATGACTCATACATGCAATACCATGGGCCAATATCGTGGGTTTTATTAATACCATCTATCTAATACTACCGCCTATTTACCATCTATCTAATACTACCGCCCATTTGCAACTAACTGTGGTCCCGTCATTAATTGCGGGTTAACCACTTACAAATATTAATATGGGCTTTATTGACTCTTGACTATGACGTGATCCCATGACATAAATAAGGGGGTTAGGGTGGGACCCTAACAGTCAATCACGCCCGGAGTCCTCATAAGGCTCTTGTGTTTGTTCCATAACTGCAATGGATCACTAGGCTCAACTCTTACCCATAAGTATAATCCGTTTTCTTGTCTTTGGATGGCATTATAGGCTTTAAGCCATTTAATTTGATTAACTCCAAACGAGATAAATCCCTGCAGTTGGATATCCCCAACGAAAGGGCTAGGGTTCTGCTCTGTGTCCTGGTATAGCACTAGGTTATGTAGATAGAATTCACATAGTAATCTTTGAATCTTCACTCCATAATATTTACAACAATTTATAAAATCATCAATGGTATTAATTTGTATAGGGGCTCCTACTTTGACGGCCTTAATTTTCAATTGCAAGTATCGTTCCATTAAAACAAGGCATAATTCTTGGCAGGGGCTCTACATGCTAGGACGTCAGTGTACAAAGAGCATAAGGTATCCATCTGTCTGATAACTATATCTAATCTATGAGTTACCTTTGCGAATTTTTCTTGTTCTTTTCGCTATCCTTCAAAGGCTTGGCTCTCGGATAAATTGACATTACTCAGCTATTGTTGTAATTCTTCATACTTTTCTCGAGAAACTGTTCGTTCCATGAGTTTTTCAACTGCTTGTTGCGCTTGCATCAAACCCTCTCGTAGGGTTACTATCCTCGGATCGTTGTCCCACGCAGTAATGGCCAGTGGAAGATTTACTTGAATATTCCTATTGCATTGCCTTGTGTTTATACTCTGTATCCTTTCAGAAGATTGTGCCTCTATCTGAACTTCCTTGTCACAGGTCAATATATCGTTCGTTTGTATTTCAACATGAGCAGTAGTGGAATGCTGTTCCTTTTGCTTTTGAACGGAAGTCTGCGCTTTAACAAGAGTTTGAACAGTATATTGTTTTTCAACGGCGGTTTGAACGGAAAACTGTGTTTCGACAACAATTTGAACAACATAACTATTCTTCAATGGCAATTTGAACAACAGATTGTTCTTCAACAGAGTTTTGAACAACAGGTTGAACAAGGGTCTTTCGAATCTTTTTCTTGGGGGGTCTCACCAGAGTAGCTACATATCTTTCCCCTGAAGTTCTTTTTACTTTCTTTCTCATTCTCAAAACCCTGATTTGTTGCCGAAGTCGAGCTATCACATTTAATAACCTTTGTTGTTCTTTTCGTAATCGTTTGATTTCTTCTGCTTCCTTAGAAGGAACAATTGTCTGTTTACTCGGGCCTGGACTGTTATCTTGTCCAATTCCCTGGTTTTCCTCTTGGGGTGCTCCTTCGGTGTTTTGTTTAGGCTGCTCAGGAGTAGAAACCCTAGCTGGCTCTGTTACTTCCTTGTCCACCCCTTCTTCTTCATGCAATTCTTCTGGTGTAGTCTGGCTGGGGGCGGATTGTTCCCCTTCTATGTCTTCATCATTTCCTCCTCCTGTCATGCTTTCATCATGAACAGAATGATTCTCTTCGTTTTCTTCCTCGTCGTACAATTCCTCGGGTGCATTTTTATCCTGAGCAGAATGCTCTTTCGGTTCTTCCTCAGTCTGGAGGCCTGGCGGGCTGAGAGGCTGGCCATATTCGCCCATATTGGCCAGAATTTTGGCCAATTCATCCTCTTGCAATGGATTTTGCAGTGGACTCTCTTCACGTTGTTCTGCCTCCGCCTCCACCTGCTCAGGTTGCTCGGTCTCTTCCTCTGTCTCTCCTTCCTCATTTCCTTCTGCTTCTTTCTCATTCTCTTCTCCTTCCAATTGCGGGGGTTGTTCATCCCCTGAGTCATCTATCTCCACAGGCTGGCTGGTACTTCCTTGGGGATTTTCCAACCTTCCTCTAATCCATGCCTGTTACACTAAAAAATGTCACCATGACTATTTGCAGTTAGTATGGCTCCATCAACTGTCATACTATCCTCCTTGGCAAGTCTCATGCCTCTGCTTTCCATGTCAAACTCCAAGAAAGAGAGAAAAGTCATTTAAAGTCAATTATCTCTGGGTACGCAGTTTCTCTTAGCCTTACCTGCGTGTACGCAACCCAAGTTCACAATACCTGCGTACTTGTACGCTCTGTCTGTAAAGCAATGGGTGCGTACTCCTGTAAAGGTCAAAAGGCGCAAGTTTCACTCCAAAAAGGTTACTTGTGGTCATTTCTAGAGCATTCTAGAAGCTTGTTTGATGTGTATGGAGCACCTCCAGATGGTTCATGTATCCCTATGAAAGAGGAACTTATCCCAGCAAGAGGGGAGCTAACCCACCCAAAGAGGGGCTTATCCCATTGATGGTGGACCTGATTAACTTCCTCTATAGCACTATAAATACATGCATTGGGCCAGAGGGAGAGGAGGTTGAAAGCTGAACATTCCTAAGGGTAGATGTTGCTGAGATTAGGACTTCCTTGTAGAAGCTTGTGAGGAGAGATTGTCATCCTTCTTGTTTCATTTGGAAGTGGGTGAGCTGATCAAAGTAAAGGAAAACTCTTGCTGGACCCTGGGAGGAACTTGCACAACACCAAGGCTCAGGTTGTAATGGTTTCTTTTGTTTCCTATTAATACAAATAAGTCCATTCTTCTCAACAATTTGTTATTTATGAGTTGTTTCATATACTCCTTGTTCTGTATGTTAAATGTGTTTTATTCTATGATATATTCAGGTGTTATTTAATCGTTTGATTGTTAGTGAATGTAGGTTTCGAAGAGAAGGAGGAGCTCATCCAGATCGACGAGGCTGGACTACTACAACAGCATTGGACTACAGGTAGGATCTAAACACTTGATTTCTTATATGATAAATGCATATTTAGAGAAGGATTGTTCTTAATTGTCTTGTTTGTCACTAGAAAGCCTTAAGCTTCTAGGGAGGTTGGTTTTGTCTGCAAAATTGACTCTTTCCGCATGACAAAATGGCGACTCCACTAGGGAATCCATTGATGTGAATGATTTTTCCTCTGTCTGAAACTTTGATCTGAGAAAAGTCTTTGTCTTTCTGGTTTTGGGCTGTCTGACTATGTATTTGGGTGGAATAGCTTAGGGTTAGGTTAGATTTTATTTTTTCTTGATTTTGAGAGCAGTACGCACCCTCTGCGTTAAGCACAGTGCGTACCTGTACGCACTTTTGCTGTGTACACAGAGCGTGGCCGCACCTGTGCAAACAGGCTGCCTGCGTACCCCTGTCAAAAGCCTAGAAAATTTCAATTTCTTCTTTTTTATCTTTTAGATTTTGTTTATAGCTTGTTTTTGCTGCCCAGATCCACTGTTCACCTGTCAGAAGCTTTCATCTTGGCTAATTTCATTGGCATTCCTGCTTTAAGCTTTTATCAATTGGGTGTTTTGAGTCTCTTTTTTGAGAAATTCTAAATTTGATTTCCTTTGATCATTACTTGGAGGTTTCTCTCAGTCCTTTCACAATTTTGCATCTTTTTGCTTTTGTTTTTGCAAAATTGTGTATGAGTGTTAATCGCCTTTGAGTGTTTTTATTTTTTGATCTTTGGAACTCTCACCCAATTTTCTCGACTTGCACTTGATTGGTTCTTAGATTACATTAGAATCGTCTTGTGTTTGAGAATTCTCTTGCATAGATCACATTTACATAATTAGAATTCTCATTTTCAGAATATTAATGAAAAATGTGCATAGATTACATTTGCATACTTTTCAAGTGAATTGTGCATAGATTACAATTGCATAGTTTACATTCTGAAAAATCAATCGTAGATTTAGATCAGTTTTCTTTGATTTGAATTTACACAAAAATAAAAATAAAAATAAAAAAACTTTTGATTTGCATTAGTTTTTCTTGATGAAATTAGTGCATTCGAGAATTTGTTATATTTTCTCTTAGTGATCAATTTTTGCATTGTTGGAAGTAAATGGAAACTCTCTCCTTACTTTAGTTAGGATTCATCGAATTGAAAAGATTACATTATCATATTCGATTGCATTCAGTTTTGGGTCGGGTCATAACACCATTGGTTTCATATCCATTTACCCATTTGAGTAATAACAACCTTAATAACACAGCGCTTAATTAAAATTCATCTAGTAATTTTTACATTTCTAGGGCTCTGATACACCAACATAGCTTAGGCTAGTGTCTTGGAGTAGGAGAGTAATTAACTCTCCAAGACAGTAAAACCAAACAAGTAGCTTATCTTGTGGTAGGATAAATCCAACTGTTTCATTTGTACTCTGGGAAAGCTCCTCTTAAAGGAGAAGCACGAGACCGTGTCCGAACCAGTGAGGGGATCAATCCTCCTTCATTGGGAAAGACGCTAGATACACACGTACTACAAACGGTAAACCTCGGATTATTGTCGAGGAGCCTGGGGTCACTTGTCGATAAACCTTGGATTATTGTCAAGGAGCCAGCAAGGGGATTGAGCTTGTTACTCTGCCCTTGTGTGCTATCGGGTCGTAGATTGTTCCCCCAGGTATATTTGTTGCTGTTGGTAACCTTAGTGACCATTATCTTTAGGGTTCTACCCAAGGTGACGGTGGAGGGAAGATCCCACTGTACCTGGAGCAGACGTCGGCTAGACTCACTTGGATTTTCTGGGGGGTTCACTTCACTCGAGACGGTTAAAGTGGAGGAACTTGGTCCAGTCTATTCATTAAGCAGGTTGTCGGGGTAATTGCTCCACCCGCCATTTCTGTACTGAATTCTGCGATGTTGGATTTCATCACCAACTAGTGTTTTCGGTCCGGAAAGTTACTGTTTGTGTGTGGTTTGACTCCTAGATTTGATAGTGCATGTTAATTTGTTTGTTTTTACTTTTAGAGACCATAGGTGTGAATTGTGAATTTTAATTGTTAGGTGTGAATTGTGAATTGTTAATTTTACTTTTAAATTGTTAATAAAATTCACTGAAGTTGAATATAATGGCAAATGTTCCGGAATTTACCAACCTAGGAACCCCTCCTAACGAGAATCCTAGTACTTTTCCTTACTTTGGAAATGTTGGTCCTCCTTATATGGCTACTTTGTCATTACCTGGATTTACAATAAGTTTACCGATATGGTTATTTTCAACTTCGTTGGCCCCAAATACTCCAATTGTTCCACCTCAACCGAATGCTTCACCTCAACAGAGTTCACCATCTCAATACCACCAACCTTCTGTTGACCCTTTACCTTCTTCGCCTAATTTTTCTTCCTCCTTTTCTTCCTCTTCGCTTGGTAAAAGCCTTAATGCTAGTAACCAGGAGGCTAAGAAGAAGAAGAAAGGGAAGAAGAAAAAGAAGAAGAAGAAGCAAGATAAGAAAGAAGTCAACCAACCAACCACGACTGTAAGTGTTAGTTGTGTTGAGGAAAACTCCAACATGCATCGTAAACCCAAATACCCTTGCAGGCTTTGTAAGGGTGACCACTTCCTTGTCAATTGTCCTGGTATTCCAAAGGTCCTGGAAGTATGGTCAGAAAAATCTCATCAACTTTCCATTGATCCATCAACCAGTGATAGTCAGGTTCCTGGGAAAAAGGGTAAAGTTAGGTTTCCTTGTAAGTTATGCAAAGGGAGTCATCAAACTCACATTTGCCCTCACATGGATGAAGCCTCAACATTGTTGGAAAACCTTACTATTCCACAGCAAGAATTTCCAACTGGTTACCGTAAACTTTCTCCCAACCGACCGTCAACTGACGGAGTGATTGATCTAATTTCAAGTACATTCAATCACACTCTTCCATTGGAGAGTGAAACTCATGTCACTCAGGTTGATGATCCATTAGTTGATCAAGTGGTCGATTCAACTTCACATTCGATCGATCCCACTTTCCCTTTAGAGAGTGAACTTCATACCGCTCAGGTTCTTCTTGTTGCATTAGATTCTTCTATGCCGGGGGGCATTTCACCTGTTTCTACAGAACCCCCTCCAAGTACTGAGGTCTTTTCCTTTGATTGGAATAGATTGACAGAACCTCGTCTTCCTTCCTCCATCCCTTTCCAAATCATTGTCAAGGCTGGTGGTAGGGACATACATCGTACTCAGGTAGATGAAGGTGCTTCTGTTAGTATTTTATCCTCAACTGTTTGGAAAGCTTTGGGTTCCCCTCAGCTTGCGCCTATTACGCAGAATCTGAAAGATTTTAACAGAACCATTAGTGGACCTTTAGGGATCCTTCCTAAGTTTTCTATTACCTTGGAAGGTAAAACTGTCTGTATTGATCTTATGGTAGTTCGAGGTCCCTTGGATTTCAATTTACTCCTTGGGTGAGACTATGTTTATGCAATGAAAGTTGTCGTATCGACACTCTTTCGCGTGATGTCTTTCCCTCACAATGGCAGTATTGTGACTATAGATCAGCTTTCGTTCCCTAGTCTTGTTTCAACTACCAATAATATGATACCCCTAAATGTTCCTGATTCTAAAGTGGTATCTACCCTGCCACAGGTTAATTATGTGGCAACTGGTCCCATGTTTTCAGTTACCAATGTAAGTGAGCCTCTCACTGTTTGCTCATCTTGCTTTGATTTAGATCCGATAATTGACATGGAAAACTCTATGGGATTACTTGAACACGTTGTTCTTCTCCCTTTTGAGTCCCTTGAAATATGTTCCTTCCAAAGAACTATTCTTCCTTCTGATGAAGACCTCTTGGAAGCCATGATCAAGGTGTGTCCATTGACATGTCTTTCTTCCAGTTGGAAGCCATGATCAGTGGGAGCGAGGATAGTTCCTTTTCCTGTGTCAACCTCGTTAAAAAATGAAACAGGTGTCCGCGAGGATAGTATCAACCTTGTTAAAAAATGAAACAGGCTAGCATGAGGATAGTTCTTTTCTTGAGTCAACCTTGTTAAAAAATGAATCAGGTTTGAGGATAGTTCCTGTTACTGAGTCAACCTCGTTAAAAAATGAATCAGGTATGAGGATAGTTCTTTTCTTGTGTCAACCTCTTTAAAAAATGAAACAACTCCCTTTTCAAGTTAAATATTGAAAATAAACCTTCATTCCATCCATCTGGTTGAATGCAATGAAGCCTGGGGGGCATGTACCTCGCTTTGCATCATTATAGTGGGGGCATGCGAAGTTTTTGAGCATAGTTCCTTGTCTTGTGTCAAGCTTGTTAAAATATGAAACAAGGGTAGGTTAAGTAGGTAGATTGTAGAGAGTAGTTATGAGCATAGTTCCTTATCTTGTGTCACGCTCGTTTAAAAAATGAAGCAAGGATTTTAAGGATAGTTCTTTTCCTGTGTCAACCTCACTAAAAAATGAAACAACTCCCATAAGTCTTTCCAAGATCTTGAAAGTAAAGCTTCATTCAATCCACCTCATTGAATGCAATGAAGCTTCGAGGGCATGTACCTCGTTTTGCGTCATTATGCTGGGGGCATGCGAACTTATAACAAGCATAGTTTTTCGTTTCAAGCTTGCGTAAACATGAAACTGAATCTGAGCATAGTTCTTTTCCTGTGTCAAACTCGTTAAAAAATGAAACAAATCCTCCTCTACTTGGGTCGAGAATTTGACTAGATCTCATAAATGTTAGGTTGTATATTTAGGTTAGTTATTTTAGTTTTTGCATAATTTTCTTACAGTTTTAGGTCGAGTCTTTCAAATGATCTCATACATGAACCTTCATTCCATCGAGCTTGTACTTAGTTGAATGAAATGAAGCTGGGGGGCATGCGCTCTAGCAATTATGCTTAGGGGGCATCAAGCACAGTTTTCTCTCTGTTTCAAGCTTGTGTAAAAATGAAACTACTTTGAAGCATAGTTTTTCTCTGTTTCAAGCTTTTGTAAAAATGAAACCTATCTCGAGTCAATTTCAGTTATTTTCAAGACTCGTTAAACTCATGAAAATCTCGAGATTATTTTGCTATCTTTCATTCTCGTAAAACAAATGAAAATGTCGAGTTCTTTCCGTCTTTTCCTGCTCGTAAATTAAATTGAAAGTCGGCCATATGAGTACATTTTTTTTATCATTTTTTTGAACTCATTAAAACTTACGAAAAAGTGAAAACCACGTTTATATTTTTGTCATTTTTTCGAACTCGTTAAAACTTACGAAAAAGTGAAACCTCAGAGTCATCTTTTAATCCCTTTTCTGACTCCTAAAACATGAAAAGATTGCCGAGCGTTTCTTTTACACTCGTTAAAACGGGATTAAAAGACGGTCCCCTTATAGCCCTTTTCTGACTGTAAAAACAGGAAAAGATTGCCGGGTTTTTGTCGTTTCAAACTCGATACTGGAAATAAAACGACGTGTCCTTGATCACTTTTTACTTTTCAGGTCAAAGACACTAACTATGAAAGTACTCCTTGGTCGTAAAAAACCAAGCGGTTCTCTCAAGTATTATTTTATACTTTTTCGGGCTTGGGAGACACAAATTTACGAAAAAGTTCAACCCTGGAGTCTTCTTAAGTTTTTCAGACTCTCTAAAATTGAAAAACGCCGAGTTTCTCCTATACTGGACTCGTTAAAATTTCACAGTAAAGGACCTGTTCGATTACAAACAGGAATGAACCACTCCTTCTTAGGGTTCGAATCTAAACTAAGTTGGACTCATCCGAAGGATGAGCTTATAATCAAGCATATGTTATCCTCCTCAAGCTTGTAAAAAATAAAGAGGTACTTGCCAGAAATGGTGGGGGAAAAGAGAGAAGAATGAGCCTATTTGTTATCCTTTGTCACAGAAAAAACCTTATTACCACTCTTGAACATGACACTTTTCATTTACCTGGGTTGGGAAATCCTTTGTCTTAAAGTTGATTAAACCACTTTGAAAGTCTTCAACCATTTCTGGGTATTAACTTTGGGTCAATCGTTGCCAAGCCATCTGTCGTGTCGTTATGTGTTCAAGAGGTCTCTGCAAATAAACCATTCATATGCAAAATACTTTTCATCCATTTTGACCATCCCTGAGTCAGTCCTTACAGCAACATTTCTTCAACTTGAACTATGATTTCGTGTTGTGGGCTTGCCTGCAACGGGTCGCTTTCTATCGACATCAGCACATTATCTAGAGAGATGACTTAGAAATCGTCAGTACCTTGAAATCTGCATGCATCAATGGCAGGCTTCTCGCCTTTGATGACAGTTTACATCATTGACTTTCGATCGAAGGATTCCGTGACATGTTTGACATCAACCCATTCATTCACATCTCATGGATTGTACTGGGTACTTTGAGAACCATTGACATCACTGGTGGTCTCTCTCACACTTGTTAACAATTTACATCATTGACTGGTAATCAAGTGGTTTCTACCATGTTCGACATCAACTCATTTATTCGCATGGATAGAATCGTACCAATTCGGGAAGTAGAAATCAAGACCCTGGATCTAGTTTCCACCTTCCAGGCTGTGAGGAGTTTTGTATTCATTATATAGTAGACTAATCATAAACAGATGGCTGCGTCCATATTGTGTCTACATGTGTCTATGATTGTGATGTACTGCAAAATCATTCCTGTATCAGAGCAGTAGTTAGATTGTTAGTTAAAGTTTTCAATCTGAGTATGGGAATGCCTACCTCAGTGATGATATCATCTTATATATGTATTTTGTGTTGAATATTTACAGGTTCTGACCGGGCTCTCCACAAGATAATCCTTGAAATGATAAAGTACTTCACCCTTCCTAGATGATTTGAAACCCTAAATCTACTTCAGGCTTCGCACTTTAGGGGGCAATCTATTACACTAAAAAATGTCACCATGACTATTTGCAGTTAGTATGGCTCCATCAACTGTCATACTATCCTCCTTGGCAAGTCTCATGCCTCTGCTTTCCATGTCAAACTCCAAGAAAGAGAGAAAAGTCATTTAAAGTCAATTATCTCTGGGTACGCAGTTTCTCTCAGCCTTACCTGCGTGTACGCAACCCAAGTTCACAATACCTGTGTACTTGTACGCTCTGTCTGTAAAGCAATGGGTGCGTACTCCTGTAAAGGTCAAAAGGCGCAAGTTTCACTCCAAAAAAGTTACTTGTGGTCATTTCTAGAGAATTCTAGAAGCTTGTTTGACGTGTATGGAGCGCCTCCAGATGGTTCATGTATCCCTATGAAAGAGGAACTTATCCCATCAAGAGGGGATCTAACCCACCCAAAGAGGGGCTTATCCCATTGATGGTGGACCTGATTAAATTCCTCTACAGCACTATAAATACGTGCATTGGGCCAGAGGGAGAGGAGGTTGAAAACTGAACATTCCTAAGGGTAGATGCTGCTGAGATTAGGACTTCCTTGTAGAAGCTTGTGAGGAGAGATTGTCATCCTTCTTGTTTCATTTGGAAGTGGGTGAGCTGATCAAAGTAAAGGAAAACTCTTGCTGGACCCTGGGAGGAACTTGCACAACACCAAGGCTCAAGTTGTAATGGTTTCTTTTGTTTCCTATTAATACAAATAAGTCCATTCTTCTCAACAATTTGTTATTTATGAGTTGTTTCATATACTCCTTGGTCTGTATGTTAAATGTGTTTTATTCTATGAGATATTCAGGTGCTATTTAATCGTTTGATTGTTAGTGAATGCAGGCTTCGAAGAGAAGGAGGAGCTCATCCAGATCGACGAGGCTGGACTACTACAACAGCGTTGGACTACAGGTAGGATCTAAACACATGATTTCTTATATGATAAATGCATATTTAGAGAAGGATTGTTCTCAATTGTCTTGTTTGTCACTAGAAAGCCTTAAGCTTCTAGGGAGGTTGGTTTTGTCCGCAAAATTGACTCTTTCCGCATGACAATGCCAATCTAACTAATTTTCTCTATTTTGATGGTTTATTTGGTGTACTGGCAGTGTGTTTGCGTTTTGGAGCTGGCAGAGTCGGTGCCCCATCTATTATAGAAATTAGTTCTTCCCAGCTGCTCTATTGTTGAGCCAAACTGTGGCTAACTATTAGCCGTATCAGCCCATGGTGACTCACCACCAATTTCACATGTTGTGACTTTTTCATGCTTCGGGCAACATCATGCAGTAATGAATTTAAGAATGCAGGCAGGTTCACAGAGCATTTTTCTTTTAATATAGCTAAGAGTTTAAGGTGTCGTGGTCTTACCATGTCTTTCCTGCCTTCATAGGTGATGTAACTCTGGATGATCCTCACCAATTCTGCCCACGGCTCTCCTAATGCTGCTGGTAGGACTCCCTTTCCTCTGACTCTCAGGTTCTGACCTTCATCCTGATCTCCATGATCTTTTGCAGTCTCTCCTTCTTTAGAGTCCACACATGTCCTCTGGCTAGCAATCCTGAGACCTTTGCAATTACGTCATTAGTGACTGCTATATGTTTCCCCCTTACTGTGGAGTGATTTTCTTGTAAATTCTACAAGAATTCTATTGCCACGGTCTCGTTGGATTCCTGAATGCGATTAAGATAGACTAACCATCCTGCCCTTGCCAGGATTTCCCGTGCAGCGTCGGAAACTGTCAATACCTGTGGTTCTCTTCGAATTGACCTTCCTCCCATGCTTTAGCTCACTGTAAAAACACAGAAACGGCAATGGAACAGCAAGTTGTTCGAACTGTTAGAAACACAGAAGAAAATAGTAAAATCGCAAGGCTCGTTCAAATCTTCCTAGTTATTGCAGACAGAAATATCTTAGGAACAGCATGCAAATTGAAAAACGAGATACCATTAAGCCTTGCTATTCCCAAGTAAGAATTTGACGAGTGATAGCCTAACACGTATGTCAGTGAATTATGAAGTCAGCCCCCCCCGCAATGTGATAGGCCATCCTCAGCCGTTAAATGAAGGAGCGGCGGGCCGGTCTGTTCTGGTACAGGGTCATAAAGGAACAATGTATGCAACGATGCCATGTTTAAAAAAGTAGCAGATTACCAAAATCGAGGTGTATAATAATATCGCTTAATAAATAAGAAAATGTGGTTACATGATGCGAGGCTGGGAGTGTTATCACTGAGGTTGTTCCCTTTGACTCCCAAGGGAATACGGCCGAGGTAACCACAAAACAATCTTTGGACTGCAGGTCCTAGCCTACCTGCAATCAGAGAGGGCTCTCTCTTAATGATTTAACTTTGTTGATGGTGATTTTAGGCTAGTTATTGAGTTCAAGGGGTTTTTTTTGAGTTTGGTGGGATGGATGAGGCTTCCAAGTAGAGAGGTAAGTATAGTGTGAGAGTTTCAAACCATTGGGCATGGAGTCATGGAGTAGGACTGCTGGTGCGTTTTCTTGGTCACAAGAAGAATATGGAGCAAGCTAGCTGCACATGAAACAATGATTCAAGCTAAAAGGATGGAATGAGGGCTAAGGAATGAGAAGAAATTAAGAATTTCTCATTCAGCTTAACAGAGGGAAGGTGAATGAGCTCTATCTAGGAGCAATCAAGAATCCCTAGATAACTGTCAAACATGAGTGAATTAGGGGGAATATGAGCCAAAGGGAATTCATATTCATTACCAATTCAGATGAAAACATAAAGAAACAGCAGAAATTGAGCATAGAGTGCAGCCAAGCAAGTTCTAAGCTAATCTTTCTTTCTGCTATTTAGATGGTGATATATGTATGATATAAACATATATGAATTTAAAACAGAGATAAGAAACACTTATTGAGTCATGTTGCAGCACAAGGATTCCATATTCATTCTTCAAAACATTAATAACACAGTAGACAGTCCGTCCTCCAAGCTTTTAGCAGTCTTTGATTAAAGAAAACATATCAGATATACAGAGCGAGTCTCTCTTGGAGTGCATTAACCAACCAACCCTTTAAACAATGAATTAGGGTGGTTTATATAGGGAAAATATCTAAAATATCCATTACAGCAGATCTTAAACAGATCTGAGGGAAATGAGTTCTTTAATCTAATCTTTTCGTGGAATTAATGCAAGAATATATCTAAGTGTTGCGCTGGGGCAGGTGCCTCAAAAACTGAGTCGAAATCTGTCCTTATGGCTCTGTGCGGTTCATTTAGCCATAACTGTGCTTTGGGCTTTGATCCCTTGCTCTTTAGTGGCTATGATGTGCATTAACTGTGATCCGAGAGCCCTTAAATGGCTTTACTGCTTTCTTTGACTTTGCTTGGGGCCTTTAATGTTCGCCCGCTTCGATCTGATACTCTTTGCCACTCCACTGATATTCTTTAATTTAATCAAGGCTTCATCTTTCCTCTGATACTCTTTGACACCTGAATCGGGCCATTATCTCTCCCTCGACGTGTTTTAAACTGTCAAATCGCCCCTTTTCTGCCCTTTCAAGGCAAGAATGGCTGATGCAAATGATTTCTGTGGCTTCGGGAATGCTACCGGCGCTGGTCGATTTGAATACGAACATAAATGAAGAAATCTTGTCAAAACTGCGAATTTTCGGGCCTCTTGGTAGCCGAGCGATATGAAGCTTTCCATTTTGGTCATTTTTTCTTAGCGATGTGCGATTAGCGCTAAGCGCTAATCATGCATCAAAAATTGCCTCAGTTTTTTATTCCGGGCTCTCTTTGCTGCGATTTGCGCCCTTCGCGCCTTTCTTTAGTGATGACGTCAGCATGATGTCAGCAGGGGGTCCTAGTACGGTAGTGACGTGGTAGGGTGATGTGGCAGTACGACGAAGATTAACTTGGAGATCGACAATCGGCGGGGACAGGGGCGATGGCTTTTGTATATGTGATGCAATGGGAGCGATCGCCGATTTTGGAAAGGCAACAAGGCATGCGGCTGTGCAGTAATGAGAAATATTGCGGAAATGAATGGATCGCGATGCGATATGCTTTCAGCGCGATAGTAATATCGCATCGGCGGATGAGAAGGGGGATATATGTACAGGTATAGAAACTTGCAGCTGTCGATCGCGAAATCGCATCGGCAAAGTGATATTGGGAAGGTATAAAAGGGGGCGGGCTGATGAATGAATGTTGCGACCTCCGACAGTGATATCGCGTCAGAGGAGAGGAAAAATCATTGGAGGATGTTTAATGTGATCGAAAAAGGCCTTTTAAAGCTTTTGGAAGGGTTCTTGATGCATTGGAATGAGTCCGATAGCCTTTAAAAAGGGTTTTTGTGTTTTGGAAGAAGTCCAAACACCTTAGGAAGATGGTTTTTTGAACGAAATGAGGGTTCTTACTAAGTTTCAAGTAAACTTAGTAATTCCCAAGCGATTTTTATGGTTATATTTCAACCTGAGGAAGGGATAAGTATATAGGGGAGTTACTAACATAGTTTTAGTAGGGGGAGGGGAGATAGATAGGGATTTACATAATAAAGTTAGTAGTTAATATGAATTTCGTGAATAAAGCGCTAAGTTTGTAAATCTTAGGCTATTAAGGGGGAAAATGGCTTGTATAAGAAATATAAGCATCTTTAAGCAAAGCAGATCTTTACTTAGGCAATGATATGGCAAATAATGAAACTTAAGAGATATCAAGCAGATCTTGACCCCTTTGGGGAGGTTAGTGAATGATTTGGAGAATAAGAAGAAGGGGGAGTTAGTCATGCCTCGCTTGAAGTCCTCCAAGGGAAAATTTCCTTGCACTTGTAATCTGAATAGATATGACACTTGAAAAGATGAAATGGGTCACACAGCTTGATTCTGCAACCACAAAACTACTTACCCAGCCTACTTACGTAGCATTTTTTCTTCTTTTTGCATGGGTGCACTTGGACTTGCAGACCATGATTATCCTTTTTTCTTTTTGCTATCCTCCTATCTACATCTACACTTATTTCATCCAGGGGCTCAGATTAAGCTGTTGAGCACCCTTGTTTCACTACCTATCTACAAATCTGCCAAGATTAAGCTGTTTGGACAGATAATTATTGTCTATATTCTATAACAGGAAATTGAAACCTAGGGAGACCAAGATTAAGCTATTTGGACCTCCCTTAACTAAAAAAACTCATCAAAAATGGATCAACTCATCAAACATGGAACATAGCAGTGGCACTTAGACTAGCACACTCTCATGGACAATTCTCTGGCCTCTGTAGCAAATATGGAACGTTGCAGCATGCAAAGTATGACATATTTGGCACTTTCAACTGTCAATCATGAAAGATGAACACCTGTTGCAACAGGAGGCTAACAGTGGCTCCACTTGGGGATGGATTTTCCTTGCGAAAAGCCAAGAACAGCAGGTCAGACTGCCTTGATCTTCTATTGTTGCTGTAGACTGAAACTTCCCTTGTGCTGGCTGTCAAATGATTGAAACTTTGAAACCTGAACACAACATTCTCATCAACTGAATTTTTATAGCATAGCAGCATCGCCTGCTTTCTTCTGCGTGCTCTATTATTACATGCACCTGTGCCTGAGAACCTGCCTTTGAAATAAACACAACATAGGGGAACAAAACTGGAGCACTTCCATTGATTCTGTCTTGAAAAAGGGTGCTGATGTAAATTGAAAATCTTCTTCTCTTTTTAATACCATTGACGGAAAGAAATGCCTGCTCTTTTGTTGTTATTGATGAAATGACAGAGATCTGCATGGAGGACTTGCTTTGGTTCTGCCTTTAGAAAAACTCTGCTGCACTGTTCCATTATTCGGCCTGCTAAAAAAAAAAACAAAGTGCCGAAAATACAAGTATTTATGTAAAATATAATACAGCTGGGTTGTGTTCAACAACATGGATCATAATAATGCTTTAGCATTCGGCGATTGACAGGGCCTTCTTCAGTTATGTCGTCCTCTACAGTTTTGAGGAAATATGTGTTGTTGCCCTGCACAATGCTGATAACAAATGGACCTTTCCATAAAAAATCAAATTTTGCATGTTTGCATTTGTCTTCTCTTCATGAGTCCCACCTTAGAACTTTGTTGCCAACACAGAAATCTTTAGCCTTAACTCTCTTATCAAACATCTTTTTGAGCTTCTCTTGCAAAATTTAAGCTCTGTTATAGACCTGTTCTCTTGTTTATTGAAGATGAATGGTCTGGTTTATTATTCTTTGAATATCATTTGGTTCTGCTTGGATCTCTTGTAACAGCTTGATGATAGGAATGCCCAAGGAAGATGGAAATCTGGCCTCCATGCCATATACCAGCTCATAAGGGCTCATCCCAATGGATTTCTTTGTTGAAAGTCTGTCCACCCATAGGGCATTTGTGAGCTTTCTATGCCAGTTCTTTTTGTTTTCCTCTAACACTTTCTTTATGATGTTGATGAGGCTTTTGTTGGATGATTTGGCCAAGCCATTACCTTGAGGGTAATAGGCTGTGGAGTGGCCCAAGGTAATGTGAAATTTATGGCAAAAATTGATCATCTTTTTAGATTTGAAGGCAGTGGCATTATCAGTAATGATCTTCTCAGGGCAGCCAAATCTAGATAGGATGTTGGTCTCAAGTAATTAGATAATGATGGAGTCATTGGCCTGTCTACATGGGATGGCTTCAATCCGCTTAGTGAAATAGTCGGTGGCTATTAGAATCCACTTATGATGGCCTGAGGAAGAGGGGTGGATTTCTCCAATGAAGTCAAGACCCCATTGTTGAAAAGGTTTTTCGATTGAGATGGGCTTAAGAGGCAGAGGTAACAGCTTTCTTTTGCCCTCAAAGATTTGGCATTTATGACATGAGATAGCAAACTTCTTTACATCTGCAAACAGAGAGGGCCAATAGAAACCAGCCCTTAGAATTTTATCAGTAGTGGACTTCCAATATAGATGTCCTCCACAGTCCCCTGCATGGAATTCTTTCATGACATTGTTAGTTTCATTCATGGTTAAACAATTAAGCAGTATGCCTTCATGATTTTTCCAAAATAAAGCACCATCTATGACACAAAACTTTGAAGCTTTCATCTTTAAAAATATTTTCTTGGTTCTGGACAATCCTGGGGGAGAAAACAGGTTTAACAATACAAAGCATATATCAGCATACCATGGGGATTGCAAAAAGGTTTCACTGATCTGTGGAGTCACCAGCTCCTGTTCATTGTCCAGTTGGTTAATGTCTAAGGCTTGAAAGTTTGTTTCGGACATCAGTTTGGCTAAACCTTGTCCCTTTATGAGCTTGGTTGGTTTTATTTCTATTTCATAGTCAAGGATGTTAGCAATCCACTTGCCTCTTTTGCCTTCTAGCCCCTCTTGGGCTAATATGTCTTTTACAATAGCATTCGGGACATAGGCAATCACATGTGAATATAAAATGTAAAGTCGGAAATCTTTGATTGCTTTTACAAGGGCGTAGGCCTACTTCTCCATGATTTGGTACTTCAAAGGAGCATCTCTTAAGGCTCGGCTGAAAAATGCAATTGGCTTTTCAGCTCTTTGATCATCCTTTTGTAAAATGGCAGCAGCTATGGTGTGCTCAGATGCAAATGAGAATATGATGAAGTCCCTATCAAATTGTGGACTTGTGAGGACTGGGGCTTGGGTTAAGGCAGTTTTGATACTCTCAAAGGCTTGCTTGGTTTCGAGAGACCATTTTACCTTGGCATCCTTTTTTAACATGTTGCTTAACAGTCTTATCAGCTCGGCTAGATTTGGGATAAATCTCCTTAGGAAATTGATCTTTCCAAGGAATGCTTGCAACTCTTTTATGTTTCTTGGATATGGGATTTGCAAAATGGCTTGGATCCTTTCCGGATCTATTCTAATACCATCTTTTGATATGATATGGCCTAGTAATTTACCTTCTTCAAGGCCAAATAGAGACTTCTTAGGGTTCAAGGAAATGACATATTTCCTACATGTCATGAATATTTGCCTCAAATGTTTTAGGTGCTCTTGATCAGATTTGGAGAAAGGGGTTAAGTCATCGAGGTAGACAACTAGGAAATCATTTATTTCCTTGGAAAATGCAATATCCATCTCCCTTTGAAAGGTAGCACCAGCAGTTATAAGTCCGAAAGGCATCTTCACATACTTAAATGTTCCCCATGGTGTGGTAAAGGCTGTCTTGTCTTGGTCATCCGGATGAACCAGTATTTGATTGAAACCTGAAAAGCCATCTAGCAAAGAGATTCTAGATGACCCCACTACTCTTTGTAGGATGTGGTCCATTTTTGGCAATGGGTAGTGGTATTTTAGGGAGACTTGGTTTAAATTTCTTAGATCTACACATAGCCTAATCTCACCTGTCTTCTTTCTTGTGGGAACAAGATTGGATACCCATTCAGAAAATCTGATGGGTGCTATGATACCTGCTTCAAACATTCTTTTCACTTCCTTTTCAATCAACGGGAGAAGCACAGGATTGATTCTCCTTAGCTTCTGTTTGAAGGGATTTTGATTTGGTTTTAAGGGAATGGTGTGTTGGATCACTGAGGTGTCATAGGACTTCAAGTCCTCATAACTCCAAGCAAATACATCTTGGAATTATTTGAATAAATCAACATATTTGGGCTTCTGATCATGTGGCAAAGATTGAGATAGTTTGATCATTTTGGGCTTCTCTGCAGTCCCAATGTTGTGTTCTTCTATAGCAGTGTTTAAGGGCTGCATTTTTGGTTTTTTGGGAACATCATTTGCATCAAACATATCTTCTAACGGAGTGAGGCCAACAGGGAGAAAGTTATCCTTTAGATCAATGATCTCAGCCTCTGTTTTGGCTATTTCCTCCAAATGCATTTGTTTCAGATCTTCTATGTTTGCATTGTTAAAAACAGTTGGGTTTAGCATTTGTTTGGCTGTTACAGTAGTCACAACCTGCTGATTTTCATTTGGTTGCTGTTGTTCATCCATCATAGCATCCATGTCAATGTTAATATTTGAGAACTGATGCTCAAGAGTGAGGAAATTGTTAATTTGTTCATCACTTTCAAACACTTGCCAATATTTAACGTTATTTGGGATAGCAGGCCTATGTTTTATCTCGGCAGTGAAATGGTGATTTGGCTCAAAGGGCAGCTTGCATGTACTAGCAAAAGTGGCTAGTTTGTGTGCATGAATGTTATGATCTCTTGAGATCTTGGAAAGCTTGGATTCAGTGAATGTATTGAGTATATTAGTGGCAGCAGTCCTATAGGCCCTCATTCTATTGTCATTGGTAACAAAGTTGCCTTTCATTTGCTGTATGACTAAATCTGAGTCACCTAGAATGGATACTTTCGCAGCTCCTAGAGCTTTGAGCAGTTTAAGGCCTAAAAGGAGAGCCTCATACTCTGCCATGTTATTGGTGCATTTGAAATTCAATCTGTAGGTATGGCCTTCTGCATGATTGTTATGTGTATTGTGAATCCATACACCTGCCCCTGCTCCTAACTTGTTGACAGAACCATCAAACTCTAAATACCATGTGATTTCTTGCTTGTGGTTAGTATCAAGAGTTTCAGTCATTCTTGCAGTGGGCAGATTTGAATTTTCTATTTGGGGAGGTTCTTCTTGTATGCTGGTTGCCCTAATTGTTTTGACAGTTTCATCAGTATGGGCAACCAATTCTTCATTAGTGTGTGTGTCCAGTTCTAAAGCCAACAGCTTATCATCAGTGGGAGTACTTTTTTCATCATTAAATAAAATAAAAGAATCCATATCATATTGGATTGAAAAAATGGGAAAATTTTGGGGGTTGTCCTCACTAGTTACCATATATTTCATGAGTGTTTCTCTATACAGTCTCTTTGGTTTCCCAAAGACAGATATAGTGGCGTAAGAGAGGTCTAATTGGAGGGATCCTTGGAGTTTTTCTCCCCAATATCTTGACAATAGCATGCCATACTTTGGTGGAATGTCAGTAACCACCACATCCATGAGGATCGTCTTGTTGAGATATTGGACTGGAGACACATAAGTCTTTGATTAAGCCTAAACACTTGACCTGACTTGAGTCAAAGGAAAATAAGTCTTTGTAGGGTCTTGTAACATCAAGGTTTAGCTTCTCCATTACAGCTTCGAGCATAAGGTTGTGTGAGGCACCTGAGTCAAACATAGCATTATGCAATACTTTATCATGAATGTGCAAACTGACATAGAATGGTAACACAGCTCCATGTCCTATTTTACCATTGACTTCAGGACCGAAAGGGAGCTTAGCTTGATCATCTAATACATTCACATCATCCCTATTTTCTGGCATTTGCAGCGATCTTTTGATCTGCTGTCTGTAGATGTCATGTTTGGCAAGTTCAGACAAAGGGATGGATATCTTCAGTTTACCAATCTCTGCCTCTAAATCAAAAGGTTTTTCTGACTGTGATTTAGTATTGTGACTGGAAGATTTTCCCTTTTCAATTGCACTTTCAGCGGTTTTTTCTTGTTCTTCGTTGATTTCTTGAACTATTTATCATTTGGAAAGTTTTTTAGGATAGTTGTTCAAATCTTCTTTTGAGAAAGAAGGTGGCAGAGGTTGATCATTAGAGGGCTGCGTGTCTGTGACATCCTCTATGGTGACATCCTTTGGATTTGGAATTGTTTTATCAGCAGTTTCTATGAGGGCAGCCTTTTCTTTGATCTTCTTAGGTTGTTTGGTATCACTCGGTTTAACCCATTCGGGCACATCTATGGTTCTTGTCCTCAGCTTACATTGTTTGTGGACCTCGTAAACAGCTAAATCATAACCCTGTTTAAAGTCAAAAGACTCACCAGACTTAGTTTGAAATTGATTATAGTCATGCTCATCTTGGTCTGCTTAGGTTAGGAAAATTTTTTGCTCATCCTTCAAATCCACCAAGTTCATGTGAGTGTCTTCTATCTGTTCACTAGATGTAGATGCTTCAGCATAATTTTCATGAAAAGGAGGCCTTACATCATGGTCTGGGCTAGACCTACCAGCATTTGTGTTCTGAGTTTTCCGGAAATTTGGGTTCCTTATGGTATTAGGCTATTGTCCTTCCCATGATGACTTCCTCTCAACACTCTCCACTCTGTCTCCCAGCCTGTGCATGCCACTGATAATAGCATCCAGCTTTTGATCTAAGGCTGAGGGTTCCTCTTTAAAGGTGGCTCTTCTCTCAGTTCTAGCTCTGTTTCTTTTGGCAATTAGATTTGCCTCTACGCTAACAGCAACATTTTTCATGTCTGCAAGGGTTTGAGGGGCTCTTTCCCTTAACTGATAATCCATGTCAGTATCAAAACCATCAGGGAATTTATACAAAGCAAGATCAGGTGGATGTCTTAAGTTCTGTGGTATTGCATTATAAACATTATTGAATCTTGCACAATAGTCCAAGACAGACTCTTGAGGGCCTCTTTTGATGGTGTCATATTCAGATAATATATGCAAGGGGTCTTTCTTTTTCTCCCATCTGTTGGTAAATGACTGGTATAAGGCTTCTGGGTCTGCTATGGAATTGGCTGTGAGTACTCTAAACCAAGTCCTGACATCACCTGTCAAACTTTGGACAAAAATCTTTATTCTCATGCTGTCATCATCTATCTCGTAGATCTCAAAATAGTCTTGCATCTTCTTGGTAAGATGGAGGGTTGTGCAAGAACCAGTTCCATCAAAATAATGTGATTTTAGTTTGATAATCCTGAGGCATAGCCCCAGGATTTGCAGGTAATTGTTGGGGTGCATATCTATTGGCCATGTTTACAGGGATAAGTGGAACAATAGGAACAACCAGAACAGCTATAACAACAGTGGTGGTAATGGTAGTATGTGCAGTGAATGGAGGTGTGGAAGGGGTGCTTTGAGAGGTGGATGATGAACCAGGGGAAGTAGGGGTTGAACGCAAATAAAACTTTGACAGGGGTTGGAACACAGCTTGGCTGGACTGTTTTAGGACTAGAATGAGCAAAATCTTCTCCTCGTTCTAGCTTCCTGAGGTTTCTTTGGATCAAATTGGGATTTTCAAAAGCAGCTGGGGGATTTGGGTCTGGATTTGACCTTGTATAACATGAGTTCCTTTTGGGAGCCAGATTTTGAACCTGTTTTGGTATTTTCTGTGAATGTTTTTAGAATTAGCGAGGAACTGATCAAATGTTGGAATAAATATGTATAACTTAAAACTAGCATGAAGATTGACTGAAGCAGCATTTATTTACTCCTGTAAATGCAAACCAAGAACAGTTTCAAAGGCTTCCTGGCTGACATTCAGGCTTCATCTGTAGTTTTAAGGAATAGATAGCCATTGGAAAATTTATTGGTCCCCAGCAGAGTCGCCATTATGTTATCACTCAGGTTATTCCCTTTGACTCCCAAGGGAATACGGCCGAGGTAACCACAAACCAATCTTTGGACTGCAGGTCCTAGCCTACCTGCAATCAGAGAGGGCTCTCTCTTAATGATTTAACTTTGTTGATGGTGATTTTAAGCTAGTTATTGAGTTCAAGGGGTTTTGTTTGAGTTTGGTGGGATGGATGAGGCTTCCAAGTAGAGAGGTAAGTATAGTGTGAGAGTTTCAAACCATTGGGCATGGAGTCATGGAGTAGGACTGTTGGTACGTTTTCTTGGTCACAAGAAGAATATGGAGCAAGCTAGTTGCACATGAAACAATGATTCAAGCTAAAATGATGGAATGAGGGCTAAGGAATGAGAAGTAATTAAGAATTTCTCATTCAGCTTAACAGAGGGAAGGTGAGTGAGCTCTATCTAGGAGCAACCAAGAATCCCTAGATAACTGTCAAACATGAGTGAAATAGGGGGAATATGAGCCAAAGGGAATTCATATTCATTACCAATTCAGATGAAAACATAAAGAAACAACAGAAATTGAGCATAGAGTGCAGCCAAGCAAGTTCTAAGCTAATATTTCTTTCTGCTATTTAGATGGTGATATATGTATGATGTAAACATATATGAATTTAAAACAGAGATAAGAAACACTTATTGAGTCATGTTGCAGCACAAGGATTCCATATTCATTCTTCAAAACATTAATAACACAGTAGACAGTCCGTCCTCCAAGCTTTAAGCAGTCTTTGTTGTGATTTGCGCCCTTCACGCCTTTCTTTAGTGATGACGTCAGCATGATGTCAGTAGGGGGTCGCAGTACGGTAGTGACGCGGCAGGGTGACGTGACAGTACGGAGGGGATTAACTTGGAGATCAGCAATCGACCGGGACAGGGGTAATGGCTTTTGTATATGTGATGCGATGGGAGCGATCGCCGATTTTGGAAAGGCGACAAGGCATGCGGCTGTGCGATAATGGGAAATATTGTGAAAATGAATGGATCGCAATGCGATATGCTTTCGGTGCGATATTAATATTGCATCAGCGGATGAGAAGGGGGATATATATATAGGTATAGAAACTTGCAGCTGCCAATCACGAAATCGCATCGGCGAAGTGATATCGGGAAGGTATAAAAGGGGGCGGGCCGATGAATGAATGTTGAGACCTCCGACAGTGATATCGTGTCAGAGGAGAGGAAAACTCATTGGAGGAGGTTTAATGAGATCGAAAAAGGCCTTTTAAAGCTTTTGGAAGGGTTCTTGATGCATCGAAATGAGTCCGATAGCCTTTGAAAGGGGTTTTTGTGTTTTGGAAGAAGTCCAAACACCTTAGGAAGATGGTTTTTTGAGCGAAATGAGGGCTCTTACTAAGTTTCAAGTAAACTTAGTAATTCCCAAGCGATTTTTATGGTTATATTTCAACCAGAGGAAGGGATAAGTATATAGGGGAGTTACTAACATAGTTTTAGTAGGGGGAGGGGAGATAGATAGGGAGTTACATAATAAAGTTAGTAGTTAATATGAATTTCGTGAAGAAAGCGCTAAGTTTGTAAATATTAGGCTATTAAGGGGGAAAATGACTTGTATAAGAAATATAAGCATCTTTAAGCAAAGCAGATCTTTACTTAGGCAATGATATGGCAAATAATGAAACTTAAGAGATATCAAGCAGATCTTGACCTCTTTGGGGAGGTTAGTGAATGATTTGGGGAATAAGAAGAAGGGGGAGTTAGTCATGCCTCGCTTGAAGTCCTCCAAGGGAAAATTGCCTTGCGCTTGTAATCTGAATAGATATGACACTTGAAAAGATGAAATGGGTCACATAGCTTGATTCTACAACCACAAAACTACTTACCTAGTATTTTTTCTTCTTTTTGCATGGGTGCACTTGGACTTGCAAACCCTAATTATCCTTTTTTATTTTTGTTGTCCTCCTATCTACATCTACACTTATTTCATCCAGGGGCTCAGATTAAGCTGTTGAGCACCCTTGTTTCACTACCTATCTACAAATCTGCCAAGATTAAGTTGTTTGGATAGATAATTATTCTCTTTATTCTATAACCGGAAATTGAAACCTAGTGAGACCAAGATTAAGCTATTTGGACCTCCCTTAACTAAAAAAACTCATCAAAAATGGATCAACTCATAAAAAATGGAACATAGCAGTGGCACTTAGACTAGCACACTCTCATGGACAATTCTCTGGCCTCTATAGCAAATATGGAACGTTGCAGCATGCAAAGTATGACATATTTCGCACTTTCAACTGTCAATCATGAAAGATGAACACCTGTTGCAAAAGGAGGCTAACAGGGAGGATAGGACAGCTGACGTGCAGAACGAGTGTAATGTGGTCATGGTCTACTTTTCCCATCATTATTGGTTATAATGGATTTTCAGCGTTTAATGGTTCGGGGAAGGGATATGCATAATCCTATTTGACAGATTACAAAGGTATAAGACCGAGAAGGGTATTAATGATGACAATTGGCTTATAAGAAATGTGACTTCAATACCATTAATAGAGCTTTGCTGCCGACAGGTGTCCATAACCTTGGCAGAGTTGTTTGTTTCACCCATGGAACCATGATCCTTTGTGTATGCGTAGGAAGTTCTATTTAGTGTCAAAATGGAGGTCATTATGCTGGCTTGGTAACCAGTTAAATCATAATTCCATTCACTAGGAAGGAGTGAAAGGTGGGCAGGCCAGCTCATGATGAGACCTCTTGTTCCAAGGACTCTTGATTTTTCTGATGTGCCTCTTGGACCATATCCCTGGTGTGGTGGCCATAGTGGGAATGCCACTCCACTTTCTTCCTTATGATCATGGTAGGCTGGCTCTTGATGAGACCCCCTATCCTACATTTGACAATTCAAAACATTCTTCTTCTTTTTTCTTTTTTTTTTCTTTTTTTTTTAATAACATGCTTTCCCATTTATACACAAAGGGTGGTTCGGCCCTCCTTAAGAGTAGGAATGGTGGAAGAAGTCTTAACATCTCAATAGAAAAATATAAACCCTTTGTTCTTATTCCTTAATAATTATCAAAGAAGATTATGGGAATTTAAAAATAACCAGCATGATAAAGATGACCAATCATGTCAGTATTAGTAGGGTAGTGACAGCAAAAGTAATGAATAATTGTGTCCTTCCTTTGTTCCTCGTTATCAATTCACAACAATTTCTTGTAAAAGTAGCAAGTTTATATAATTCTCTGATTTCAGTATGTTCTAGCTTTGTATCCATTGCATGAGTGTATAGCTGTGCTCCAAAAGACCTGAAACAAGAGGAACAACAGGGATCTTTAAGCATAAGTAGAAGGAGTACAAGAATGTTGTTGTTTGAAAAAGGAAGGGCAAAGGAATACAAGTGTTGTTCCTTTGAAAAAGGGATAGCAAAAATCGCAAGTGTCATTCCTTTGAAAAAGGAATAGAAAAAACTGAACATGTCGTTCCTTTAGAAAAGGAACAACAGAAAACCAAAAGTGTCGTTCCTTTGAAAAAGGAACAGCAGAAACGCAAATGCTAAAAAGTGTCATTCCTTTGGAAAAGGAACAGCAAAAACGCAAATGTCGTTCCTTTGGAAAAGGAACAACAAAAATCAAAGAGTGTCATTCCTTTGGAAAAGGAACAACAGAAAACCCAAATGTCATTCCTTTGGAAAAGGAACAGCAAAAATCACAAGTGTTGTTCCTTTGGAAAAGGAACAACAACAAAAAGTCAAATGTTGTTCCTTTGGAAAAGGAACAACAAAAATCATCAAATGTCGTTCCTTTGGAAAAGGAACAACAAAAATCGAAAGTGTTGTTCCTTTAGAAAAGGAACAGCAAAAATCAAATGTGTTGTTCCTTTGGAAAAGGAACAACAAAACACTCAAATGTTGTTCCTTTGGAAAAGGAACAACAGACCACACAAATACCATTCCTTTGGAAAAGGAACAACAAAAATCAAAAGTGTGGTTCCTTTGGAAAAGGAACAGTAGAACACTCAAATGACGTTCGTTTGAAAAAGGAACAGCAAAATGAAAAAAAAAAAAAAACGGCTGAAACAAAGGTGTTGTTCTTTTGAAAAAAGAACAATAAACAAAAATGTTGTCTCTTGAGAAAAGGAACAGCAAAAATGACAGTGTTGTTTCTTCTTAAAAAGGAACAGCAGGAAAAAAACAATGGAAATACAAAAATATATCCAAAACAAAGAAATTATGTACAAGGTATAAAAAGGTGAATTACTTAATGAATTACAGGTGAGGAAGATTGCTCTTCCCCCTGTAGGATTTGCATATCCGAGTCCTCGCGTAGTTGCTGACAGAAGGATTCCCAAGTAAGTGGTTTTCGGTATAATCGAACTCGATGGTCATTTACTTTAAAGGTATGTTCAGATCCATCAATAGTGACTAGAGTTAGGGTGCCATTATCATGTACCTTTTGGATTTCATATGGCCCTAGCTAGCGAGTCTGAAGTTTCCCGGGAAAATCCTGAAACCTGGAATCGTATAAGAGCACCTAGTCTCCTTCACGGAAGACTTTGTTTTTAATGAGAGCGTCATGCCATTTAGCTCGCTGCTGTTGGATTAATGCAGTATGTTGAAGGGTAGAGAGCCTGATTTCGTCTAGCTCATTGATCTGTTGTAAACTATTAATCTGTGCCTCGTTTAGATCTAGGCCGACTTCTTGTGTTATTCGCAGTGTTTGGATTTCGAATTCTATGGGGAAAATGGGTTGCTTTCCAAACACCAATTGGTATGGTGAATAGCCAGTAGTGCTTCTCCACGTTGTTCTGTAGGTCCACAAGGCTTTTGGTAGACTTGCAGCCCAATCGCGTCTATGTGACGCAATGGTTTTTGTCAGGATTGCTTCTATTATTTTGTTGTTGCTTTCTACTTGACCGTTTGCTTGTGGGTGGTATGGAGTAGTAATTTTATGCTGGATATGATAGTTTTTAAGTCTTGCAGCAATCTTATTACCAGAAAACTGTGGTCCACCGTCTGTAATTATGTCTCTTGGAAGCCCATATCGCACAAATATATGACATAGGAATTTTATGACAGAATCCTCTGTAGCTCTCAATAATGCTTCTGCTTCAACCCACTTGGTGACATATTCTGTTGCCACCAGAATATATGTTTTCTGATTCGAAGATGGGTTGATTGGACCAACGAAATCAAGTGCCCATCGCTCAAATGGTTCAATGACCAATTGGGGGTTCAGGGGCATTTCATCGGCTTGACTAGGGCGTCCTGCTCTTTGACAACTGTCACAAGCTTGAACGAACTTCTTTGTGTCTTTGAAGATCGTAGGCAAGTAATATCCTGTTTGTAGCAGCTTATGTCCATTTCTCTTATCGGAAAAGTGTCTGCCACATGGTCTGTCGTGACAAGCTTTCAAAATATCAAAAACTCACCTGATGTGCATATCTGCTCCTGTATGGAATAGGTAACCCCCAATCCAGGAAAATTGAACACTTCGCTGGACAATCTGTTTTCGTTCATTGGGGGTCAGATGTTTTAGTAATTTACCTACTGCTAAGTAATTCGCAACATCGACATACCAGGGTGTTTTAATAGTGACAACAAACAAATGCTCATCTAGGAATTGATCTTCAATTGCTGCTGCATCCACTGGTTTTGGTATTCGCGATAGAAAGTCAGCTACAGGATTTTCTTTTCCGGGTCTGTCCTTGATTGTAATATCAAATTCCTACAATAAAATCAGCCATCTAGTTATTCTACCAGTTGTGATTGGTTTATTTGCCAAATATTTTATGGCAGAGTGATCTGTATATAAAATAACAAGATATCCAGTAATGTAATGCCTGAACTTATTGATAGCATGTATTACAGCTAGAAATTCCTTTTCAGTAACAGTATAATTTAATTTAGCAGGGGATAAATTCTTGCTAATGTAATAAATTTCATATGGTTTTTTATCTTCTTCCTGCCCAAGGACTGCTCCAATAGATGTATCTGAGGCATCTGATGAAATCTGGAAAGGTAGGTTCCAATTTGGTCCACGAAGGACTGGAGCTGTGGAGACAAGCTTCTTTAGATCTTGAAAATCACGGTCACATTTTTCTGTCCAAAGAAAGTCAACATAACCTCTTAGTGCATATAGAGTTGCAGCAATATGTGAATAATGTTCTATGAAACTTCTATAATAACCAGAGATTCCAAGAAAACTTTGTACCTATGTTTGAGTGGTAGGGGTGTGAATTAGCAAAATTATTTGTATTTTCGCTGGGTCTACTTGTATGCCAGCTGCTGAGATATAGTGGCCCAGAATTAGTCCTTCAGTCATCATCATATAGCATTCTTCATGGCTTAAGCAAAGCCTGGTGGCAATGCAACGCTGCAGGACTTTTTCTAGTGTGTCCAATGTTGGATCAAAATCATCTCTGTATGGTGTAAAATCATCCATGTAGACTTCGAGCCCCTCATTTATTAGGTCTGAAAAATGATGAGGATAGCTCTTTGAAATGTAGCAGGAGCATTGCATAAGCCAAAAGGTAAAACTCTGTAGGCAAATGTTCCCCAAGGACAAGTAAAAGTAGTTTTGTTTTGGTCTTCAGGGGCAATCTGAATCTGATTGTATCCACTGAAGCCATCTAAGAAAGAAAAGAATTTCTTTCCTGCTAAAGTGTCTAATACTTGATCAATGAATGGAAGGGGAAAGTGGTTTTTTTTTGTTGCTTTATTTAATTCTCTATAGTCTACACAAATCCTCCACTTTCCATTCTTCTTCAGTACCACAACAAGTGGAGAGACCCATTTACTATCGGAGATAGGGTAAATGAAGTTAACATCTAAAAGTTTTTGGAGTTCAGTTTTACAACGTCTTTTAGATGAGGATTAAGTCTCCTTTGCGATTGGCAAACAGGTCTCGCATCCTTTTCTATATAAATGTGGTGTGTACATAATTGGGGATCAATTCCTTTCATATCAGGGTAGTCCCATGCAAATACCTCTTTATGTTTCCACAATAACTGGATGAGTTTCTTTTCTTATTCTAAAGTCAAGTTGGCATTAATGTTTAAAGTTTTCCTGGCTCAATTTCCACAATTTTGCTATTCGAGACAGAGGTAGTGGGTATTGGTTGATCATGTGTATCTTCTTCTAATTCATTATCAAATGTCGCTTCTATCATGTGACATTGTACATGGGATTTGGGTTTGGCTTGGCTAATGAAATTATTAATGGCGTCGTCTTCTATTTGGTCTTTGAAATCGAGGGCCTCTTGTATGGTTAATGGAGATCTAATATTTTCTGTGAGATATGATACAGGGTGCTTGTTAGCTTTTATTATGGTGACACTTGGCTGTGCTGGGGGATATAAAGCTAGATTCTTATTATTTGTCCCCCTAGTAATGGTCATATTACCTTGTCGGCAGCCAATATAAGCATCGGCAGTTGCGAGCCAAGGTCTGCCTAAGATCAACGAATGTCCATCAAGTCGGTTTTTGGGGTTTATTATCAGAAAATCGACCAGATATTCCCAGGAATCAACAGATACCATAACATCCTATAGTGTGCCCTCTAGCCTAACTACAAATCGATCAGCCAGTTCTAATAAAGTGGATGTCAGTTCGACTGATGTAATGCCCAGTTTTTGGCAAGTAGCGGTTGTTAAGATGTTAATTGCAGCTCCTAGATCAACTAAGGCATTTGAGAAGGTTTGACCATAGATTTGTACAGTTACTATTGGATTTCCTGGGTCTTCGTATTTAACGGATGTTTCTTTTCCTGATAATAAGTCATATAAAGTGCCGACTACTTGGACTTTTGGGTTATTTGTTATTGTCCTCCTTGGTTTCTTTATACATAGTTCTTTGATATTTTTTGCATATATCGGGATGTCTTGAATGGCTTGGAGGAGCGGGATTTTTATGTACAGGTTTCGTAATTCTCCCAGAATGTCAAAATCAGGATGTTGTATCGGTCAAGGTATAATTAAGCGTTCTGGGAATGGAGGAGAGGATGTGGTCGCTGGCTCCTGAATTTGTTGTCTGGCCACGTCCTCTTCCTATAACGATTATTCTACAGGTAACTGATTTTCAACTTGGACTATTTTATCTCCCTCTGTCTCAATGATACGCCCAGATCTTAATCGAAGGTCATCACACTCCTTTAGATCGGTTCCTATCTCTGGTGTTTTGATTATTTGAATGGTCTGGACCGGTCCGTTATTTAGATTGGGGTTGGGTTGGGCTAGGAGTTGCGGCCTTAAATTAGACTGGGGATTTTGTTGTAAAGCTGGCAATGTAGGTTGAGGGAGCGAGATAGTCCCTACTGGCTAATTCATCAGTCTTTTCTAGTTTGCCTGCCAGGTTTGACTCTACGAAGTAGGAGGAGTCCATTGCGGTGGAAAAACATTATTTTGCCAATATGGTGGGGTATAGGGAAAATTTGGCCAATTGGGTTGGCTTGCTTAACTCGGCCATGGTGATGATGAAGGGAATGATTGTTGTGACCAATTCAGGAAGGAAGGTTGATTTTGCCACATTGAATTATATTGTTGAGCATGGTATTGTTGAGGCTGGAAAGAAGAAGCTGGGTCTGAAAACATACTTGTTTGTCGCGGTTGCCACTGACGGCGCTGATTAAGTAGATACACTGGTTCTGGCTCTTCCTTTGCTTTCTTGTATACTACTTTCAATCCAGGAAGTGAGGGGCAGCTCTCTGTGGAGTGGTCTTTTGTAAAAATGGCGCAAACTTGAACTGCATCTAATGGACACTCCTTGTGGTTGTGTTTCTTTCTGCATATGGGACAGAAGATTGCCAAATTCTGTTAATTTTGTTCTGCTTCTGCTTGCTTCTGCTTGCTTCTGTTTAGCCTGCATAATATCAAGTTGTGTTGTCAGTGTCCCCAATATGTCAGTTTTAAAATTTTCTAATAAATTTCCAATTTCTGAACGAGTTACTCCTTCTACCGAAATTCTATTATCTCTTACAAATCGATCATGCTCTACTGGTTTTAATCTTGTGCTGCCTCTCGAACTCCTTATACATAAATCAATAATGTCAGCAAAATTTTCTCGATAAATATCTCCTTTCCCCATAATGTTTAATGTCTCAATCCATTGTTCCTTCATTCCCCTAATTAATGTTGTTTTTAATACATTATCAGGTAAAGTTAATGATGCATAAGGAGATCTTTGAAGATTATACTGAAATCGTTCAACATACTCTTCCAATGTCTCATTTGGTTTAGCTACCATCTGAAATATTTCATCTTTTAATTCTCGAGACCTGCAATAGTCCTGATACTTTTTTAGAAAAGACTCTTTCATTTGATCCCAATTATTTATAACACCACCACCTAATCCCATAAACCATCTTAAAGCAGCTCCTTTTAATGTAGAAGGAAATAATCTTAGTTTCTGGGGATCAGTGGTATAGTCATATCCTATACACAGCATGTCGAATTCAAACAGAAATGCATCTGAATCTTCTGATGCAAGGCCATGGAATGTAGGGATATGCTGGAGGGGAATTGCTTTCATAGGTGCATTGGCTGCAGTATCTACAATGGGGTATTGCAGAGTAGAGGTTTGGGTGTTAGGCTGATTCTGGGCCATTTGATCAAATATATGCCAATAGCCTTCTGGGATATCTAGGAGGGTATTCCTAGGTTGTCGAGAGGGAATGGCTCTAATGGGAATGGCTTTGACAGCACTTTCTTTATCTGGGATGATGAGAGTGCCTAATGTTTGAGGGGATTCGGGTTCTTGAATTTCGTTGTAAATGATTTTTGCAGCACTTCCCTTATCTGGGCTGCTTAATGGTTGAATTACCCTAAGAGGAGATTTTGGTTCTTCTGCTTCTCCTGTTTCCCCCCTTCCTTCACAGAGATTGCTAAGGTTCCCTTCTTGCAATGATTTTGGGCTAGAATTTTCAATTTCTTGAAAATCTTGCTCTTCGGTTTGACTATGCACCTCAGCAAAGGCTACAGATGGTGATCCTGTGGCCTGAAGGGAACTAGTAGGCTGTATAGAAGTAACTTTTCTAGGTCCTACTGAAGGCTGAGATTCTGCTTTCTTAAGAATTTTGTCTATAAAGGTCGATTGGCCAAGTGTCACTGGCCCCTTAGCTTTATCAGGCTTGGGTAGAGGTTTGGGATTCTTTTCTGGCTTTTTCTGCTTAGTCATGCACACAAATCAACTGCTAGGTTCTACCCAAACAGAACAACAACAAATCTGTAGGAAAGCGGGCAGGGGAGCAGGGCTATTACAGGCTCCTTATGCAAGTTCTTACCTTCCGTTTAAACCCAGCTCTTTCCTAACAGGTTCTTACACTACTCCGAAAAAGAAACAAATGGATACACTCTTCCCTGGCAACAGCGCCAACATGTCGAGCTGTAAAAAGGGTCTTTTTCACCTCTAATTACCTCACATTAACTTGTCAATCCAAGAACAATTTATTATCTCAAAGAGTGTACTCAGTTTGAGGCTGTCATTTGTCAGAGTAATGCTAGTAGTATAGTGCTCAAGAAATACAAGAGTAAATGGATGCTTGAAAGAAAATCTACTTACAGCAAAATACTTTGAAACCTAAATCATGCACTTGGAAAACTAAGCAAAGTATCATTCAAGGGTCCAGTAACAATAAATCATCCCTTTGGAAACTGATGTAACCAAAAGTAATCAAGGAACAGATCGCCAATCTGGGGACTAGACAGCAAATGCCAATGTCCACTACAGTTTCAGATCGTTCTGCACACCAAAGCAATCAATAACGCAAATAACAGGAAATGGAACAACAATTAAGAAATGGAACAACAACTAGAAAATGTAACAGCAACTAAGTCTGATGAACAACATCACCTTAATCTACAGAAATAAGTACAGCAATCTCACCCTACAGAAATCAAATGTCAATCCTTACTCAAAGGGTAAATCAGACAGCAAATAGAAATAGAACGGCAACCAATTACCAACGAAACATAGAATAGCGCTTAGAGCCTATGGTGTTGAAATAAATAATACACACAACATACAGAAATATTAAGAGAACAGTAATCTGAGTCTGATACTGCAAGTATTGATCTCGGTTAGAAAGGGTAACAATAGCAATTCATAATGGAACAACAATGTCAATTGAACAACAATCGTATGAAGTATCAACCATAGACAAATACAGTAATACCAATTTAAGAAGGTTATAGCTCAATTACTCTGAAATTAAACAACAATAGCATTTTGTAAAGAACAGTGATGTTACATTAATGACTTTAAAGGAACAACAATACGTTATAAGACCAAAACACACGATACGTCTTTCCTGTTGCAGAGAAAGATATATAAAATATAGGAGAGCTACGATATAAGATAACAAAACACACCAGATTACCGATTAAATCTGATAATACAAAACACACATGAAATAAAGGTAATGATACAAGAGAAAGTGTTCCACCAGGGCTGGGCCCTTAGCCTCTAGGGATACACCGCTTGAAGTTATTCCAGAATCACAGATGAAACAACAACCAGATTAATATTAAAGCATTGAAACAAAGTTACAGTAAATCTCTTCTCAAAGAGAGTCAATGATCAAAGTTCAAGTACAGAGCAAAGTTACATGACAAATTAACAGTCTCCCCCCCCAGGCTAGCAGTGCTGCCCCTACTTATAACAGTTGAAGCGGAGATATCAAGAATGCAAAAATAGTTAAAGCAGCGATCCCTCAGGATAAAAGGATCCTGAGGGATTTGCGAAGCTATTAATCCTTCAGTTATCCGGTAGTCTTCCTACGCCGAGTTGATATCTCCTTTTCCTTTCCTTGGCTGAGATGTTTTAATTTAGATCATCTCATTTGCATATGGTTCCCCGCCAAAGGGACAGCGGTTAGCTTGGCCCTGTATTTTTCCTTGGAGAGGCAATCTTTAGTTTTTACCTTTTCCTGCATAAGAAATAGCAATTATTAATGTTTTTGTGTTGCATATAAATCTTTATAGATTTTGTCATGATTTCCCATTATCTACCTAGTTCATGATGCAAATATGTTATGAGTTCTAAAGAAAAGATAGCAAAATAGTTAATGAAAACATACCTTCTTCAATACTCCACACAAGGCCACCTCATCCCTAAGGGAGTGGCATCATTGGAAAATCTTTATGACTTGTAAGAACTCTTTCAGGGGCTGAGGAACAACAAAACCCATAGTTCCACCATGATGCATGAGCTAATCAACTTGGGAACATAACAAGATCCAAAGTTCATCAATCTCAGTACGTGTTGCACACAGCAAGAGCGGCAAGCCCTTGTCCACTTGTTCAAATAGTACCAGAATGTGTTCGCGTGGACATACAATGATCTGAAAACTTATGACACGCAAATAATCCAACACATAATTCTAATCAAAGAAGGGGTCAAGCCATATCAACAGAAGCTGAGGAAAGTACATCCATCACTTGAACCCCTCATACAGAAAGAGCTCACCAAGTTTTTGGATGCATGGATCATATACAAAGTTCGTCATTCTACTTAGGTTTCAAACCTTGTTCCTGTACACAAGAAGTCTGGGGAAATCCTCTTTTGTGTTGATTTCTAGAACTTGAACCATGCCTCAGAAAAAGACAACTACCCCATGCCATCTATGGACCACATTCTGCAAATAGTATCTGGGGAATAGATGTTTTCCTCACTCGGTGGTTTTTCAGGATACAATTAGGTTATGGTAGCAGAACCTAACAGACTCAAAACTACCTTCCGTACAAAGTGGGGTACATTCGCATACAGGCGAATGCCATTTGGGATTGTGAATGCAGGCACAACCTTTCAGCGCACCATGGACATCGCCTTCCGCTGACTCATCAGATAGAGCATTGTGGTATAAGTTGATGATGTGACTGTCTTCTCAAGGAAACATGAGGACCACATATGCCATCTAAAGAAATTTTTTGAGCGATGCCGGAAATACGGGATTTTCTTGAACCCCAAAAAGAGCATATTCTCAGTGTCTGAGGGGAACCATTTTGGACACATCGTTTCCAAAAGCAGAATCAAGGTTGATCCAGACTGGGTCCATACTATTACACAGATCCCTCACCCAGCCAACAAAAGAGTGATGCAGTCCTTCTTGGGAAAGATAAACTTCCTCTGGAAGTTCATCTTGGATTATGCGCAGATAGTCAAACCCATGTAGGACATGACCAAGAAGGATGTAGTCTACAACTATGGCAAGAGGGAAAGTACGCATTCACCCGTATCAAGCAGGCTATTGCAGAAGCACCTGCACTCTACAACCCAAACTTCAAAAAATACTTCCTGTTGTACACCTTCGCCTTCGATAATTCGCTCACTCCAGTACTCACTCAGAAGTACGAGATGAACGTTGAACTTCCCATCTCCTTCATGAGCGCAAGCATGCAGGGACCTGAACTAAACTACCCCACTGTTGAAAAACGAGCGTATTCAGTTAACAAGGCGATGAAACATTTCGGGCCCTACTTGTTGAAAACCACTGCATAGTCTATGTCCCTCACCCAACAGTTCACACATTACTCGTACAACAAGAACTTGGTGAATGACGTGTGAACTGGATGACAGGCTTGCAAGAATATGATCTTCACATCAAGCCAGTTCACATGGTCAAAGGTCATGGGATCTGTAGACTCGTAGCTGAAGCAGTACACGTGCAGGAAGAGGAAGAAGAGCTCGCCGGCTGGGAGTAGGAAATTGAAATGTATAATGTAGTGTGAGCACCACCCACTGAAGACGAAAACTCTTAGTACGTAGATGTGCACCAGTACCTTGAGCACGACACAATACCCTCTCACTTTTCCATCAGAAAGAAGAGGACTTTGCGTCTCAAAGCTTTAGCATATTAGTTGGTGCATGAAGTGCTTTACAGAAAGCACAACAACAAAGTTTTTCTCAGGTGCCTATAGGTACATGAATTAGAGAAGGTACTACAAGATATGCATGACGGACCTGTCGGGGGTCACTTTGCAGGAAACACCACAGCACGCAAAGTTATGCGAGCCAGTTTCTATTAGCCCACATTATTCAAGGAGGCACACACTTATGCCCGCAAGTGCCTGATCTGTCAGCGATGCGTCGGAAGAACATGAAGGTCAACAGCCCCACTGTACCCTGTTGCAATGACCGAACCGTTCCAACAATGGGGCCTGGATATCATTGGGGAAATTTTCCCACATTTGTCAAAACAACACCACTACATTCTGACAGCGACTGATTACTTCACACGTGTTAGAAAATTATTTATTACGGAGCAATGGAACACATAAAATATTGCGGAAATATAAACACAGAAAACGCACAAAACAAGAGAGACACAGATATACGTGGTTCACCCAGTTTGGGCTACGTCCACCCTGAACAGCCAGTCCTTCCTTTCTATTATCCAGCAAAATGAAGAGACACAACCTACAGCAAATCCGTTGTAATATCCTCTGTTTTCTCTCACAGTCTCACCTCTCTGTTTCTCGCTCACAGAATACACATCTATCACACAGCCTCAAATACAATGCCCTCATACAAAGAGAGGGGTTGCCTTCTAGGGCAAAAAACCCTAAACTAAACATAATTTCTACCGTGAAATCCCCCCCACACCCCCCCCCCGCGTGGAGGGGTGTACAAAACTTCCTGGGGTATACATCCAGCTAAAACAAAGACCTCTGAACAATCATGCTCCACACACAACAATCTCCCACTTGGAGAATGATTGTAGCAACTCCATCGCTACTTCATTTGCTGGACAATGACTCCTCTTTGGACCTGGCTGTTTCTCATCTTCATCGCCATCCTTGAAGACCAATTGAAACTGAGCATGTTCTTAGTTTCTCCCTGGTTACAACTTTTGTTAGCATATCTGCAGGATTCTGGCTAGTGTGTATCTTTTCCAGCTTCAACTCTCCATCTTCCAACACTGATCGTATGAAATGATACTTGAGTTGTATGTGTTTAGTCCTGGAATGAAATGCTGAGTTCTTTGCAAGATGAATGGCACTTTGGCTATCACTGTATAACGTGCCCATATCATGCTTCTTACCCAACTCACCCATAAACCTTTGTAACCAAATCATTTCTTTACTAGCCTCTGTAGCAGCAACATACTCTTCTTCTGTTGTTGAAAGTGCAACAACACTTTGGATTTTTGAAACCCAACTTACAAATGTTCCTCCAACAGTAAATACATATCCTCTAGTGCTCCTCCTGTTATCTTTGTCACCTGCCATATCTGCATCAACATATCCTTGTAGGGAGATGTTTGAACCACCAAAGCATAATGCTTGATTTGTGGTACCTTTCAAATATCTGAGAATCCATTTCACTGCCATCCAATGTTCCTTTCCTGGATTGTTCATGTACCTACTTACAACTCCCATTGCATGTGCAATATCGGGCCTTGTGCAGACCATTGCATACATTAAGCTTCCAACTGTTGATGCATATGGAACTTTAGACATATAATCCATGTCTTCTTGGGTCTTTGGGCACATTTCCTTGCTAAGTTTGAAATGGCTAGCAAAAGGTGTACTAACTGGTTTTGCATTGTGCATGTTAAATCTTTTCAACACCTTTTGTATGTACTCATTCTGAGACAATGTTAATTTACGATTTTTCCTGTCTCTAGTTATTCTCATACCAAGGATTTGTTTTGCAGCTCCCAAATCCTTCATTGCAAATGAATTTGCCAATTTTCTTTTGAGCACATTTATTTCCTGCATGTTAGATCTTGCAACAAGCATGTCATCTACATACAATAACAATATAATATAGCTCCCATCATTTTGCTTTTTCAAATAAACACAATGGTCAGAGTGACATCTAGTATAACCTTGTTCAGACATAAACTTGTCAAATTTTAGATACCACTGCCTTGGAGCCTGTTTTAAGCCATACAAGCTCTTCTTCAACCTACACACTAGTTTCTCCTTCCCTTTCACCTCATATCCTTGTGGCTGCTGCATATATATCTCTTCCTCCAAATCCCCATGGAGAAAGGTTTTCTTTACATCTAACTGCTCAAGATGCAAATCTTCAGCTACTACAAGACTTAAAATAGTTCTGATTGAAGTCATTTTAACAACAGGAGAAAATATTTCATCAAAATCAATACCTTTCTTCTGTGCAAACCCCTTCACCACAAGTCTAGCTTTATACCTCTATTTTCCTCCATCTTCTTCCTTCAGCCTGTAAACCCATTTATTCTGCAATGCTGTTTTACCTGCAGGCAACCTGACTAAGTCCCAAGTCTGATTATGTGCTAAGGAGTCCATCCCTTCTTTCATGGCTTGCTCCCACTTCTTCCTGGTTTCTACCTGCACTGCTTCTTCATAACATTCGAGTTCACCAGAATCAGTCAACAATAAATAATATAATGAAGGAGAGTAACGTTCAGGGGGTCTACTTATCCTGGTAGATCTTATAACACCACTTTCGGGTGTTTGGGGTGCCTGTTGTTGTTGTGGTGGTTGCTGTTGTTGTGGTTGTTGATTATTATTATTTTCAGGCACCTTTACTTTTTTAGTGAATTCGTCAAGAACTGCGTATTCCGTGTTTTCTTTTTCTTGCTTCTTTTCCTGCAACTGATTCTTATACAAGACCTTTTCATTGAATATTACATCTCTGCTCCTAATGATTTTGTGATTTTCATAATCATATAAGCGTTAACCAAAATCATTAACACCATATCCAATAAAGGTACATTTCTTTGACTTTGCCTCAAGCTTTGTTCTATTTTCTTTATCAATATGGACAAAGGCCTCACAACCAAAAGGCTTTAAAAAAGATTAGTTTACCTTTTTACCTGTCCATGCTTCCTCCGGAACACCACCATCCAAGGAACTTGAAGGCCCTCTATTTATTAGATAAACAGCAGTATCTACAGCATCTGCCCAAAACTGTAAAGGCAATCCTGCATGCAATCTCATGCACCTTGCACGCTCCATGATTGTTCTGTTCATCCTTTCTAACACACCATTTCTTGTGGTGTTCTTGGAACTGTCTTCTCTCTACGAATTCCATGCTCTGAATCGTACCTATCAAACTCTTTGCTGCAATATTCACCTCCATTGTCTGATCTAAGACACTTCAATTTCTTTCCTGTATCAATCTCAACCAAAGCTTTCCATTTCTTGAAAGTATCAAATACATCAGATTTATTCTTAATATAATAAATCCAAGTTTTTCTAGTTGCATCATCAATAAAAGTAACATAATAACGAGAGCCACCGAGAGATGATACCTGAGCAGGTCCCCATACATCTGCATGCGCAAGCTCTAATTTTTCATTCTTCTTTTCTTTCCCAACTCTGAGAGATCTGACTCTCTTCTGTTTTCCATAAATGCAATTCTCACAAAAGTCCAAATCAACATTCTTCAAATCTGGCAACAAATTCCTTGAGTGAAGAATCTTCATCCCCTTTTCACTCATGTGTCCGAGCCTATGATGCCATAATGCCGCATCTGCTCCTTTGGAAGTTAAAGCATTAACAGAGTTAGAAATACCATTGCATAAATACAATGTACCAACCTTTTCGCCTTTTGCTATTACCAGGGCTCCTTTGGTGACCTTCCAAGCTTTATCTGTGAAAGTTGTCACACAACCTTCACCGCCTAACTGCCCTGTTGAAATCAGATTTTTCTTTAGATCTGGAACATGCCTTACCTCCTTTAATAGCCATTGGTTTCCATTCTGCTGTTTTACAAGAACCTTACCCATTCCAACGATTTTACAGGGTTTATCATCACCCAAACGAACTTGTCCAAAATCTCCTTGAACATAGTCATGAAAGTATTTCTTATCAGGTGTGGCATGGAATGAAGCCCCTAAATCTACCACCCAGGAATCAGTAATATTTTCGAAAGAAAGAATCAAAGCATCTTGTAACACCTCACCTGTCACATTTGCTTCATGATTGTTTTCTTGTTGTGCATCTCCTTCTTTTCCCTTCCGATATCTACAGTCTTTCTTTAGGTGTCCTTTCTTTCCACATTTCCAACACACTATCCCCGATCTGGACTTGGATCTGCCTTTCCTTCATTTACTGTGATATCCTGAGCTCTTTCCTCTTTCCATTTTTCTTCCTCTAGACTCTGCACTCAAAGCATTTCCCGATGTCTCACCGGAGCTTTTCCGTCACATTTCCTCGCTAAGGATAGCACAGACAACATCATCAAACTTTAAAGTACTAGATCCAGAAACGGAGTTACTAATGGCCATTAAACCATTCCAACTTTCTGGTAATGAGCACAAGAATAACATAGCTCTAACTTCATCATCAAAGTTTACCCCTACAGAACTTAACTGACTTGTAACTGTATTAAAATCATTTAAATGGTTTGCAACAGATCCACCTTCCGACATATTCATATTAAATAACCGTTTCATAAGAAATACCTTGTTTGAGGCCGAGGCTTTTTCATATAGTTTCGACAACGTCTGCATCAAACCCTCTGTCGTGGTTTCCTTCGAAATGTTGAAGGCGACTGACCCAGCAAGGCACAACCGTATTGTTCCGAGTGCCTTTTTATCGAGAAGGTTCTATTCTTCGTCTTTCATACCCATCGGCATCTTTGTTTTTCCGCCCAATGGTAGGTTTAGATCTTTCTGATACAGATAATCTTCCATCTGCATCTTCCACAGCGAGAAGTTTTGGCCGTTAAATTTCTCGACCCTAAACTTACCATCTTCCGCCATTGCTCCCACTCGAACTAGGAACCTTTCTTTCCTGCGAGTTTATCAGCCAAATAGACCTTCGGCTCTGATACCAGTTGTTAGAAAATTATTTATTACGGAGCAATGGAACACATAAAATATTGCAGAAATATAAACACAGAAAATGCACAAAACAAGAGAGACACAGATATACGTGGTTCACCCAGTTTGGGCTACGTCCACCCCAAACAGCCAGTCCTTCCTTTCTATTATCCAGCAAAATGAAGAGACACAACCTACAGCAAATCCGCTGTAATATCCTTTGTTTTCTCTCACAGTCTCACCTCTCTATTTCTCGCTCACAGAATACACATCTATCACACAGCCTCAAATACAATGCCCTCATACAAAGAGAGGGGTTTCCTTCTAGGGCAAAAAACCCTAAACTAAACATAAGTTCTACCGTGAAATCCCCCTCGCACCCCCCGCGTGGAGGGGTGTACAAAACTTCCTGGGGTATACATCCGGCTGAAACAAAGACCTCTAAACAAACATGCTCCACACACAACAACACGGTGGACAGAAGTAGCTCTTCTCAAACAAGTGAATGACCAGGAGATCATCAGCTTCCTCAACAAAACATCATCTCACACTTCGGCGTTTCGGTATCACTTGTGTTTGATAATGCAACATACTTTTCGTCTTTGAAACTTTATGATTCTACATTACAAAATGGTATTGTGATGAAACACTCATCTAACTACTACCCGCAGGGAAATAATCTCGCAGAATCCACGAACACCTTATCTGCATATTCGAAAAGACCATTTACTCTGAGCAGCGCAACTAGTATTCCACCCTAACGAAGGCATTATGGGCTAACCACGTAACACCCAAACCCTCTCTGAATACCTCACCGTACTTCCTGGTCTATGGTAAAGAATCCATCCTACCACCCAATATCTACTTGCCTGCACTTCAGCTATCTCAAGAATCCCAAGGCAAGCATTGAGAGCTAGTTCAGCGTAGGATGGATACACTCCGCAAGCTTCAGGAAGAAAGGATGAAAGTAAAAGAAAAATTTACACTCAGCGAGAACCGTTTCAAGAGATGGTTTGATAAGAAGTTTGTAGGGAAATCTAACTTCAGTGTTGGTGACTTGGCCTTGAAATGGGATAAATCCCATGAAGACAAAGGCAATCATACGAAGTTCCAGACCCTGTGGATTGGTCCGTACACAGTCCACTAGAAACTTGGCCCACACACATACCATCTGCAATCAATTGACAAGAGGATTGACAACCTTCCTGTCAATGGCCAAGATCTCAAACAATATTTTCAGTAGACCGAGCCGCGCCCCACGCCATGTACATAGTCTGATTACTACTTACTGTTTTCATTTTGTTCACTTTGCTTACTATTTTTGTTTTCGTTTTGTTTAGTTTGCTTGATACCTTGCTATTTTTGTTTTCCAGAAATAAGCATTGCCATCTACTGAGTTATGGCTTTTGAATGAGTATGTGGTTGAGATCCGAAGAGACTTGTGACACTACAGCACTTGGCCAGTCTTATGTCTATCTTCTTTGTGCTTGGTTGTAACCTTTGGCCGATGAAGTCTTGACACAAAATACAAGTCATCTACAAGGGGAGCTTTGGTCTAACCATGAACCTGTGTCCACACTGGGAATCCTCATGCTTGTACTCAACCTTCTGCTCTGTGTGTTCAAGCTCATCCAACTAGTAGAAACAAAGAAGGGGAAAATCTAAATGAGCAAATATATTTCAGAGGTCTTACATGTTTCCCTGAAGGAACAACCTCTTCTACTCTCAATAAGTCAGGATCCCTCTTCCGCCCCAAAAGATAAATAAGTGCCTATGCACAGTCCTCTTAAAAAATAGAAAGGCGTAAGAAGAGAAAGGCTTCCTGCGTAGAGAGGCGAAGCATGCAACTCCATTGGGGTAGTGACCAGACTCACTGGAAATAGAGAAATGCGTGTGTTCTTGCGTGGTCTGCTGGCAACGGAGCATCACTAGAGATGAAAACTTATACTCAGAAAATCTTCAGCTTGCGAGCCAAACTACCCTTCCCGATTTCAAAACACTATGATCAAGTTGATCTTTTATTGTGTTTGACTGAGTTGGAAAAAGGTGAACCATGTCTGTCCATGGGGTAAGTGGGGAAGCCAAAGTAACCACACAACAATTGAATACTCCCTGAAAGACCAAGGCCTTGTGCTGTCAATGAACCAAAACAGAGAAGCTGGAGTTCTACCAGTGTGTCGCCAAGTGTTGTAGCAGCTGCAACACCCTCCAAAATTTTGGCTTGCATTCAATTTCGGAGCCTCCCTTGAGTTTTTACTTGATGTTTTCACGTGCTCGGGCTCACTTCGTGGGATCATGTGAGTCTTTGCACCCACCTTGCTTATTCGTTCAACGGGCAAATTTTGCATGTTGGTAACAATGTCTCGCTTGTGACCATGTTTTGGTCGTACACAAGGTCTCCACTTCGTGTGTACATGTTGTGTTCGCTATGTAAACTCCATCACACTCACACGCAGATTCATATACATTGTCATGCAAGCATCGTCATGATCATCCAACAATCAATCACAACGTTGCGCTTTTCGATTCGTATCGTCGGTCAGTCATGTTGGGCATGTGTGTCTAGATGGTTTTTGTCGTCTCGTCGTCAAGTCATATGCATGAGTGTTTCCAAGGTCGTGTATGCACATTTCCACTCACTCACAAACTTAGTAATTTTGTTGAAGTTCTGATGACCAAATCACCCTCTAGCAGCCGGACCTTCACTTCACCATCGACTCGGCCGACTGTCACCCAGAACAACGCAGAAGCACCCAGCAAGCCATTTCAAGTTGTGTTTCCCGTAAGCTGATCAATCAACCCTCCTGCTGGTCAACTGGAGAGTTTGACTGGGCAGTCACCCTAGGACTGACTCCCCCCAAAAATTGCGCAAAGGATGTAGACCATGCCCACTCCACTGACTGAGAAAATTTCGCAAACAGGTCAGACAGACACCAAGTGCCTGTCCTTGTCTCCCTCAGAAAATTACACAGTTTTCCCTACAAGTCACCAGTGAGCCAGCCGGCTATTCACCCAAAAAACTGCATAAATTTCATGAGCAAGCCCTCTGCAGCCCAGTAGTCCACTCAGCTCAAAAAAATTGTAGAAGTGGTCAACAGGTCAGCCTCCCAACATCTGCGCAGTTTTTCCCGCCAGCAGCTCCCAACAGACCGCTGCCAGCTCCCTCCAGGAACTGCACAGTTTTTGTTGCCAAGCTCCTAACAGCCCACTGCCAGCTCCCTCCAGGAACTGCGCAATTTTTGTTGCCAATATTTCGCAGCTCACTATCATCTCCCTCCAAGAATTGCTGAGTTTTTGCTTCCAAGCTCCCACTGCCCGCTCACTCCAGAAATTGTGCAGATTTTGCCTACCCAACCCTCCTGCAACCTGCACTGCTTCTCCCAAAAATTGTGTAGATTTTTCCTCCAGCTGAGCCAAATCCCGCGGACAGTCACTTCCAATCCAGATTTCCCATCACCGTCTCCCAGTGACTTCTGTGCAATTTTCACCAGCAGTGCCCGAAGCCCGCATCCCAGCTTGAAACTTACCTCGTGTAGTTTCGTAACCTTGTCCTCTCTCTTGATCACCTGCATCTGAAATGATCATCCATCATGGTATACTAGGAGGTTTATGGATTTGATTTTGTCTCATCATGAGTGACTGCAGATATAAGTACACGAATAAACATGGCATGGTGATGAATGGGATGAACAAGGGGAGTACATGCAAAAGGACATGTTCGCGAACAGACAAAAAAACAATGCATACGAAGAGATGTGTTCGCAAACGAATGACCATGCAAATATGTGTTCACGTGTGGATGGATGGATGAACATGCAAAGATGTGTTCGCGGTGTTAGGATATTCCGACACATAGGAAATAGTTAAGTATAACTTGGTCTAGTGTAGAGTTAGGTAAAGTGTGTTTCTTTACAATGTACTTTTGTAACTTAGAATCCGTGGCTTAACACCCGATTGGTCCATGATCTCTATTTAAAGAGAATGGAGGGTCGCTTGTAGGGTAACCGTTCATGAGAGATGCTTATGTAAATTTTCGTTCTTTTATTAATAAATTGCCTGAAGTGGCCGCGTTGGCTCAGGTCGTGGACTGTTTCCCTCTTTGAGGGTTTTAGCCAAGTCAATAATACTGGTGTATTGATCTGTGATATGTTTGTGAGTGGTTTCCTTTGGTGTTCTATCTGAGGAACTTGCCCTGTAAATTCCTACATGGTATCAGAGCCAAGTTGAGGGCTACATCCGTTGGTGATCCAAATTGGAAGCTGGTAGAACTGCATCCGACTGTCATTTCCTAGATCTATTGTTTCTGACTACTTTCAAGCTGAGAGGACTACTCTATTGTGTGAGGAGCATCTGTTCCAGTGAGGAACCTCTTTCGTTTCATGCAAAAAGGTTTCTGGTAGCCTTAGCTACGTCATTTTTAAGATCTGGAGCCATAACTTCTTCATCTGGAAGCTGTTTTCATAGCCGTTTTTTTTAATCAGCCTATTTTTTCAAGATCTTTCCATTGGAACACTTATTTTCAGCATCTACAGCTTCAGTTTCTGCTAAAATGGAAATTCCATTCCAAGTTATTCTTGACAGCACCAACTACTTCCAATGGTGGTCATACATTGTGGATTTACTTAGAAGTAAAGGTCTTTACATAATAGCCTCAAGCCAAGAAACCAAACTGAAAGATGAAGATAAGGCAGCCAAATGGGAAAATAGGCAAGATCAAGCATGTGGGTCGATAGGGATGTCTACTTCTCTCGACCTTAGATTCCATATCACAGAACTTGATACTCCTAATGAAGCAATGAAACAGATCACTAAAGTTTTTGGAATTAAAAGTGAACTTAGAGCCCATCAACTCGAAAATGAGTTGCTTACATTGGACCCCAATAATTTTTCTTCCATTGAATATTTTCTATCCAAGTTCAAGACCCTTAGACTTCTCTTGGAAGGTATTAAGGTTAAGAAAGAAGACGGTAACCTTATCTATTCCATTCTTACTAAGTTGGGACCAGCCTACTCTGTGTTTGTTTCCACCTTCCATTCTATAAGAGAAGCCTTCATTTCACAAGGACAAGACTAAAAGTCCCCTTCCTTTGATGCCTTTTGTGATTCTTTAATAAGAGAACAAGAAAAAATCTTACACCTTGGTCTTCTTAATCTTGGAAACTCTTCTAAGAAAGCCTTAGTCGCCCAGCAACAACCAAATTCAAAGAATCCTAAGAAGCCTTATCCTAAAAAGAATGGTCCTAAACCAAACAAGGGTCCTAAGCAATTTCAGGCTCAAAATGAAAAATCATTTCAACAAAATGATAAAGCAAATAAAAACAAAGGGAAGAAGACTGATAGACATTGCCACTTTTGTAATCGAGATGGCCACTTAGGATCCAAATGCTTTAAGAAGATGGAAGACTTGGAAGCAGCAATGAAGAAGTATAACATCCATTTGGGGCACTCTTCAACTTCAACTTCATCTTCAGGAATAGCACTTTCTACATGTGGTTGTCAAACATCTCGGTCTTGATATGCACTAAATGTATCTTCTTCTTCTAATTCTCATGAGTGGCTCATTGATTTTGTAGCTTCTTATCACATGGCCAAAAACAAAGCCATGTTTTCTTCTTAAAATGATTGTAACACCAAAAATATATATGTTGGTGATGATAGATCTCTTAGTGTTGTAGGGATTGGAACTGTTCATATAGACAATGGTAAATTTAATGATGTATTATGTGTTCCAACCTTATCTTGCAACCTTCTATCTGTATATCAGATAACTCATTCAGGTGAAGATAAAATCGTTGAATTTTCACCTCACGATGTTGTAATTAAGGACCTAAGAGATCCTAGATAGATTTTAGCTATTGGCATTGTTAATGATTCTACAAGGTTGTATAAGTTTAACAACTTTGGGTCATCAAATCTTCCCTCGATATTTTTTTCTCATAATGATGAAGTGAGCAAACTTTGGCATGAGCAATTTGGTCACTTAAACTATCGCTCCCTTCAGAATCTATGTAAATAAAATATGGTGACAGGTCTTCCAATGGTATCCTGCAGAGATGGTGTTTGTTCCAGATGTGTACTCAGAAAACATCATCGGGATAGTTTTGAAAAATGTGCCTCTTGGCACCCCTCAGCCCCTTTACAGCTTGTGCATAGTGATTTATGTGGTCCACTTCCAGTTGTTTCATTCTCTGGCTACAAGTATTTCTTAACTTTCATTGATGATTTCTCCATACGCACTTGGGTATACTTCTTAAAACTCAAGAGTGAAGTATTTAACATGTTCCTGGCCTTTAAGGCCTTTGTTGAAAAACAATCTGGACATCAAATTCTTAAGCTAAGATCTGATAATGGCAGAGAATATGTTAATAACAAATTCATCAACTTTTTCACTGAGAATGGAATTCAAATGCAACATACTGTTCCATATACTCCACAACAAAATGGTGTAGCTGAAAGGAAGAATCGCATCTTAAAGGAAATGGCTAATTGTATGCTTCATTCTAAAGGACTTAGTCTTAATTTTTGGGTAGAAGAAATTAACTGTGCAAATTACATAATAAATCGCACTCCTACTAAGGTTTTAAAGAATATCACTCCAGAAGAAGCATGGAGCTCAATCAATCTAGATGTAAGTCACTTTTGTGTTTTTGGAAGTGAAGCATGGGCCCATATTCCAGATGAGAAACATAAAGCTTTAGAACCTAAGAGTGAAAAATGTATTTTTGTTGGATATTCTTAAGATGTCAAAGGATATAGAATTATTCCACTTAAGTCCAAAAATGTTATCGTTAGAAGAGATGTAAAGTTTGCTGAAAATATATCGGCCTACGAGCCTAGTTCGGCAGATGTGCCACCTCTCTCTATCTCATATTTCTTCTTCAGATGATGAAAGCAAGGATGAAAATCCTCCCCCACCTTCTCAGGATCGTCCTTCAGCTCCCTAACTTCCAAAATGGGTTTGTGCTACTCGGGATGCAGCAAGTTATCTTGTTGGTGATCCTACATATCAGCGATGTACATGTTCTCAGTTCGATAGAGCCTCTTCTTCACTGGCTCAAGCTTCAGCGAATTATGATCCTGACACCTTGTAGAAGCTTCAGGCCATCCAGATTGGGACACAACTATGAATGAAGAATATCGTTCATTATTGGCAAATGATACATGGGATCTTGTTCCTCTACCAAATGGACGAAAACTTGTTAGATGCAAATGGGCTTACAGAACCAAGTATGGACCAGATGGAAAAGTTGATAAACATAAAGCTCGTCTTGTTGCTAAGGGCTTTTCACAAGTTGAAGGCATTGATTATACTGAAACCTTCTCCCGTATTGCCAAAATGAACTCTATCCGCCTTGTTCTTTCCCTTGCTGCCTCTTTCAAATGGGAAGTCCATCAGATGGATATTAAATTTGTCTTCTTGCATGGGGACTTGCATGAAGAAATCTGTATGGAACAACCTACTGGCTTTATACAAACAAACTCCAGCCTTGTATGTCGGCTTAAGAAATCCCTTTATGGTCTCAAGCAAGCTCCTCGGGCTTGGTATGCCAAAATGGATAGCTTTCTTTTAGAAACTGGCTTTTCTAGGTGTCATTCTGACAATATTGTCTACACCAAGAAAGTGGGCAAGTCTCTTATCATTCTTGTTCATTATGTTGATGATATTATCTTTACTAGTAGTGATCCCCACCTTATAAACCATGTGAATTCCAGCCTTAAAAAGAAGTTTGAAATGACATACTTAGGACACTTGCATTATTTTCTTGGTCTTCAAGTCTTCCAATCCAGGGAAGGTATTTCCTTTTCCTAGTCCAAGTATGTATGTGATCATCTATGCCATTTTCACATGGAAGACTGTAATCCAACCCCTTCTCCCTTTCAGTCTGGAGCCAAACTTTCAATCACTTGTACTTCCCCTAAAGTTGATGCTACCTTATACCATCAACTTGTAGGAAAACTTGTGTATCTGACCCATACTCGTCCTAACCTTTCCTTTGTTGTTGGCCTTATTGCTCAATTTATGTAAAACCCACATGAAAGTCATTGGAAAGCAGCTAAAAGAATACTTCATTATGTTTGAGGTACAGTTCAGTTTGGGATTCATTACAGTGCAGAAGCATCTCCTCTATTGGTTGGTTTCACTGATTGTGATTGGGCTGGTGACCATGATGATCGGAAGTCTACTGAAAGTTATGTGTTCACTCTTGGTTCGGGACCTATTACATGTACTTGCAAGAAACAAAGTTCCATTTCTCTTTCTTCAACAAAAGCAGAGTATCGTGGTGTTGTAGAAGCTAGTAAGGAAGCCCTGTGGCTTCGTCAGATCCTGTCAGAGTTTGGCTTTCAGCAGCAACATCCGACTTCATTATGGACGAATGAACATACACTTTTTGCGAACGAATGAACATGTCAAGCATGCCAAAGTACAAGCAAGGAGCAACGTGCGAATGCACCATCAAGAGAACCCAATGACCATCGAAGACTCCGCGCACCTTGTCATGCGAAGTTGAAGCTGTGGCACACCATGAGGACATCCATCACTCATCACTGCAGTTATGCACACCAACAGTAGCACGAATGTACCAGCATTGTCATGTTGAGTCTTGTCATGAGCTAATCAGTTATTAATCGAGGACTTTGTTGATAGCTCAAATTTCAAAGTATTCAAAAGAGTTTCGAACCTGAACGACCGGATAGATCTCGTCTTCCTGAATTTGGCGCCGTGAACGGTTGACAAAACTGATATAGTATGAAGAAGTTATCGCCAGTTGAAAAAGTCCAGTAAACTGCAATTTCCAAGGATTAAATTATTTTGGAAAATATTAGAAAAAGAATATTCAAAGGAATATTCCCCAAAATATTCTCTTGAATATTCCCCGAAATATTCTTGTTTGGTTGATCAATCAGGTGCTAATACGTGGCAAGCCTGGAGGCTGTCACATGGTCCTGGATTGGTATTGTAAAATTATGTTGGGGTCCGGGGGATCGAACCCGTGACCTTCAGCAAGCTAGCCCCGCGCACTACCACTTCTGCTACGTTGGTTCTTAACCACTATGGGTCATGGTTCATATTTAAAGTTTAATTTTTTGTTGTTTGGGGAGCACGATCACCAGCGGTCCCCAAAAATGGTCACATGTCCGTCGATTAACCACACGCGGTTTGCGTAATTGACTGCCAACAAACCGCCAGCCTAACGGTCATATCCCCTAACCGTCGAAGCATACCCATCACACGCACACCAAACCCCAGTAGTTACGGTCAACCCCAGTGGTCAAGTTCGGTGGAGCACCAAAAAAGGCAAAATATGCCAAATTTAGTGACAGTTAAACTGCAGTTAGCCAAATTTAGTGGAGGTTCACTAGGAGTTACTGATTAAATGCACTCTAGAAGTGATTTTCGACCTAAGAGAGTGAACCAAGAGGCTACCTAGGCTAATTGAGGCCTTCTAAAGCCAATGGAATAGTCCAGAGAAGCTGAAGAAGCCATCTTCAAGGAGATTTTCATCAAGGGAGATTTTGGATCTCAGGGCCACCAGGGATTGGAGGCAGTTGCAAGAGCTACCAGTATCTGTTCTCAGCAAACCAACAGTCATTCCTAACTGTAATGAGCCTTCTAAATCCATCACAAGGGTTTACAGAAGCATATGAAGACTTCTAAAGACCGAGATGCTACATGGAATTTTGAGGCAGCCTAGTGCCATCCGTGGAGGAAGGCTTAGATCGGGGATGCAGTGCTCATTTTGAGCAAATGAACAGTCTACTGTTGATGTCTGATATGTGTTGGAGACAGTAAAATAGGTTTCATAGATAGTTGAAGAATTCTAAAGGAGTTAGTGCCATCAAGAAGCTTAGGGAAGCTTAGTGCACCGATTGAAGGAATCAAGTCTAAGGGATCTTAGATCTGTTTGCAGAATGATGACAGCCATGAAAGGGATTTAGATGGTTTTCTAAGCCTATTGGTTCAGTCAATAGCCATTGGAGTTGTGTGTGGAACTTGTAAAAGAATTGAAGCCATAATACCAAAGAGCCAAGTCAAATTGACAAAAGCTCAAGGAGACGTAGCCCACGATATTCGGGTGAACTCCTAGATTAAATTTGTTGTTATGTGTTGATGTTTATTTGTTGCATTATATGGCTATTATGTGTGTCTAATATCAGCATAAACAAATAAACTTAAAGCACTTAAACATTTAAAAACATACAAAGACATACACCTATTTCAAGTACTTAATTATGCAATTGTCAACATAAGCTAGATCAAATAATTGTTAAGCTTTGGAGTGATAGGTTCTTGTAAGTGCAACAAGATGTTAAACCCTCATTTCAGATCATGAACCATGTCACCCACATCACTATAGTGGTCCATATTGTTGATCAATGTAATGTAACATCAAATTCCAAGAGACCCACTTGTCATATGAAGAGTCATGTAAAGTTGAAAGGTCACGAAAGTTAACCAATCATGAGGGAAGTTGAACAGTAACAAGGGTCAGTTTTACCATTGGCTATAAATAGCCCTCATTTGTACATGAAAAATACTTTTCACCTTGGCTCCTCCCACATAGCCTTGAGAGTTTGTAATCTTTTCTTTGAGGAGTAAGTAGTGGTTCCAAGGCCCGGCCACAGGGTTAGTGATGTATGGTGTATCGATGTGTCTTGGAACTTTCTCTTAATATAGAAGCCTACTAACACTTGAATTCATTCAACTCTTCTAATACATATATTAATGAAAATGTGTTGTATAAGTTGTTAATGTTGTCCTTTCGTGTTGGTTACCTCCCAGACATCAGACATAACCTTTCACATAAACTCATTATAACAACCGTCGCGCTCGCACAGATTGCCAGTTGAGTGTTGTATGTGTTATCTTCCCTTGTGTGTTGTGACTACCGCATCCGTGTGGATTTATCCTCCGAAAGCTGCGCATGTCTTGTTCTATTGTCCGTTCCTAACAGAGTTGGGTTTCCTCTCATCTAACTTGGGACTCATCCCACCCTCTCTCTTTGCGGTGAAAGAACCTTGACATAAGTAACACTATCAATCACCAGGCACGTGAACCTCGCTACTCGAAGACAAAGCAGACCACTCTCTTGTGCTGACAAGCAAGAGCTAAGGCAAACATTTAAGATAATGGAAACCAGGCCATTATACCGGATGGGACTCCCACACCAAACAGTGTGAGGTCTAGTTGGGACTTCATACCGGGGTGATCCCCTTAATGTGGGCGGGTTTAGCACCATCAACAAAACCCTAAAAACCTTATCTTATAAATCCCTAAAAATCCTAACCTTGTTAAAATTCTAATTTATGGCTCCTAATACCCTAACCCTAAAATCCTCAAACCCTAACCATACATTATCTTACATTACACACTACCAACCATTATTAAATTAAACATAATCCTTGGCTCCAAATATGTTTTGAAACAATATAAAAGAATTCCTTATTAACAACAACGAAATAACTTTGATTAATGACAGACAAACATAGCATACATGACCATACATGGCATTAACTTTGATTAATGGCAAACATAATGCAGCAGCATAGTGTAATACATCACTCATGGGATATAACACTCGCATGGAAGACAAGGTCTTATATGATCCATCTCCCACATGGTAGACAAGGTATTATATGATCCATCTTCCACATGGTAGACAAGGTCTTATATGATCCATCTTCCACATGGCATAAAAGGTCTTATATGATCCATCTTCCACATGGAAGACAAGGTCTTATATGATCAATCTTCCACATGGTAGACAAGGTCTTTTACATATTATTTATAGGATCAATTTTTTCGCATGGAAGGAAAATGTAATGCATGTGTGAGACGTGACATGAGAGACCAATATTTGAAAAATCCTACAGTGCTGAAATATACCTAAGCCTATCACTAGAACAAAATGATAATCCTTTTGTAAAGAAAAAAATCAAATCATTTCAAAGTCATTTAAGTCGGCCCCAAAAAATAAATAAATTAATTAATTAATCATGTATTTTTATGGCCTAGTAAAGTCGATTCCATTAAAATTATATTATAAAAGATATGCCTTTTTTAGTTTCATGTTGACTCATTTAAAGGATGACTAAAGGCTATAAATAATCCGCGTTCCATATCATTTCATCATCTTCCGCAACTCAAAACTGTGGATATTACAGAACTCAGATCAGACACACAAAGGAGAAAAAAAAGAGAGAAAAGGAGAAGAGGCAAGGACAAAGACAAGCCAGAAATTTGTGCAGACCTGTAGCAAGCAGTTCATGTAGGTTTTAACCCCATACAAAAATTACCTGCATACGAATTCTAATAACAGAAAATAAACAATAGCGAGAGCATGACACATAAAACAAATATACACAGATATTTTCCCCTGGATCCCAAAACTAGGACTACCAGATTGATTTTTCATTATGTTCATTTCAATGTTACAATACATATATATATATACATGGTGAAGCATCCAATACCATGGACTGAAAACCATTGCGCCCAAAACCATGTGTGAAAACCATGCACAAAACCATAGACAAAACCATGGGTCCAAAAAAAAAAAATTCCCAGGGGCGCTGCCCTGAACCACGCAAAGGGGGTTAACCACCCCCCTCAAACCCCATATGACCCCCACCCACTGCACATCGACGCAATGAAGGGGGGGCTCTAACCCCCCAGTTTAGCTAGGGGGGCTAGTCGTGGAAAGAATATAACACAACCCAATAGTTCAGACCTGTATACTCTTTAGACTTGTGCCAAATAAAATTCAGATCAATAACTTTATCAATTTGGACCTGTGACATTATAAAGTATTTGAATCTGTAATAATTCAGATCATTGATCTTGTGGAGGAACAAGGATATCTTTTCTATCCCAGAAATTTAGATCTATTTTCTGCAATCACTATCTTCAGACTTGAGAACATTACAGACCTTGAAGGCACAAATTTTGGACTTGCACTTCAAACCTTGATAATTTTTTATTGCAAACCTTGAAGACTTTGATTGGAAAGTTGAAAGCCCAATTTGATTTCATGTTGAAGACTTGTAGCTTATGTTTTGTGTATTTTTAAAGACATTTTAGGAACAAAATGAAAGAGGATTTTTAAGTCTGTTTAGAGTTTTCTTAAAAAAAAACATTGAAGTGAAGTATTTTGAAGAGCTGCTTTGAAGTCATTTTGATAAAGCTTTGATATAATATTTGTGGCACACTTAATAAAGTCCTTTTAAGCCTCTTGGAGAAGCCTTAAGAATATATTTGAAGTAGACATGTTGAAGAAATTTGTAAAAGCTGACTTGGAGACATAAGTAATTCCTCATGATGTGACCTTGAAGAAAATTGTTTGGGTGACATGAAGAGTTGTGGAGACACATAATGAGAATCACAAAGTTGTCATTAATGAGCTAAGCGAGGGAATTGTTGAAGGAAAAATTGAAGATATTGTCAAGGCTTGTTGTAGAAGGTTTTGGGAATCCTTGAAGAACCATTAAACCTACATTGAAGAGCTGAAGTAGATTGACAGGGTTGGTGCCCTAGTAGATAGGATTCCTCAAGAAAGATAGGGTTGGTACCCTAGCGGATAGGAGTCCTCAATAAAGATAGGGTTGGAGCCCTAGATGTTGGAGCCTCGTGAAGTCCAAGTTGGTGCTTGGAAAATTACAGGTTGGATCCAGGTGGATTGGAGATTGGTGTCTTCAACTAGCGTTGGAGCCCTAAACATTATTGCATTTGATTTATTGTAAAAATAGGATTGGAGTCCTCGATATTTCTCATTAGTAAAATTATTGTTCTTTATTGTTCATTTTGTGTTATGTTTATAAGTGATCTAAAACTGGTAAAATGACAATTGCAAAATAAATATTGATTCAACCCCCCTCTCAGTATTTCCAACATGTGATATGTGTTCTTTCATTTACGCTAACATTTATGAACTATTTCATTTTCTTAGTATGAATCTTGTTGAATGCATGTTGTTATGTTATTTTGATCATGGTTATCTTGTGAGCTATTTTGTAGGTTAACTTATGATTCTTTTATTGGTCGTGTGTCCCTTTTAAGCTAAGTAATATTACACACCTCTAAGGGGCCCATTCTTTTTCCCTTCAATGTGACAAAACTTTCATGCGTTGCACTTAACACTTCACAAAGACCATACACTAGTTTCCACCAAAATTACACATACATCATTCTATGCGGTTATTGCAGCCAAGGCACACTCTTAAAACCCACCACTTCAGCAATCATTCATATTCCTGTTGGGGCTCCTACTCTAAATGGTGTGGGGTCTAATTGGGACTTCACGTCAGGGAGACCCATTGCACCTGTTGGCGGCTTCTTTCCAACACTGTCAACAAGGATAAAAATATAAAATGATCATAACTTATCTTGTGCTTCTCAAATTGCCTATTATGTCCCCAATTATGAAATCCCATATATTCTCTAGATATACTAGCACTAGTTTGAATAATATCTATGCACTTTATCAAATGATATTCAATCTACAAAATTTTCAACCTCCTTAAAAAACCATAGAAAAATATATATCTACATCTTGGGCTTCGTTTTGGATTATTTTTTTGTTTGTTTGTTTGTTTGTGAATTGGGTATTTTTTTCGAGGGGAATTCGGATCTTGGACTAGATTCTCCAAATCTTACATAGAAAATCTAAGAAATAAAACAAATGTAGTCATCCACTTTTTTTTTTGATAAAAAATCAACAAAAAGATAAAATATATCATTTCATGCCCAAGAAAGAGCTCTAATACCACTTGTTGTGTATATATCTCCAATACTTTAGAGAAATTACATAAAATGTTGTGCAAAATCCATGAACACAAGAGAAAAGAGAGATAAACTATAAAAATATATCTTTGATCATCCAAAATAGAGATCTATGTTCACTTGCGAAGCAACCTCCAAGTGCAAGACTCCAAATACAATAACAAAATTCTTGACAAAACATTACATAACCTTCTACTCAATATATAGCTATCCATAGATAATCTTAACTACCTATGGGCCCACTTATAGTGAGAGCCTACTAACTATTTTAGACCTTATTAACAAAGAGGACCCTTTTTACAACGAGTGATTATTAATGTCTATTTAACGGGCCTCATTCAATGAAAATGGCATTATACATTAATAAAGTATCTAAATAAGGGGCTTACGGTAGGACATCAAGAAACCAAAAAGAGAAAAACAACATTGTTGATAGGTATGTCAACCTCAACTACTTGTACAAAATTTCACTACCTTGGTCCTAAAAGTGAGGAATCAAGCGGCCAAAGAAGGAAATTTTATTGTTGAGTATCTTTGAACTTGGGTTATCATAAAATATATGACATGTTAACAGGTCATATTGTGAGTAGTTGGAAAAAGGTTAAAGGAATTGTTCCAATACATATTGAGTCAATAAAATATTGTAGATATTAACAAAGTAAGGCAATATTGTGTTTTAAATGAACTCATTTATGTAATAGGTAATGGAGTCATTTAAAGTGTAATAGAAGTCGAGTTTCAAGGTCGAAGGAGTTGTGCATAAAAAGGACTACATGAAGGATAGTTTGAGTCTTAGATGAGTTGGTTTACAAATTTAGTTGAGTTTTAATGGTTGAAAAAGTACTTGAAAGTATATTATGAAATGTTGTTCGAATTGATATTGAGTCGATAAAATATTGTAAATATGAGCCTTTTAACAAAGTAAAGCAATTTTGTGTTTTAAATGGAGTCGTTTATGTAACGGGTAATGGAGTCATTTAAAGTGTCATATAATTTGAGGTTCGAGGTCAATGAAGTTGTGCATAAAAAGGACTACATGAAGGTTAGTTTGAGTCTTAAAAGAGACATTTTAAAATTTTAGTTGATTTTTAGTGGTCAAAAAGTACTTGGAAGTACATTATGACATGTTGCTGGTGTATTTAGTCAATTAAGTAAAAAATAGAGTCAAATGAAAGAAAGGAGATGTTAAATATCAACCTTCAAGTCAAACAATTCTCTCCACCTATTGTAATGCAAGTCAGTTTGTAGCCAATAAGACACGTTCTTAATTGGCATTAGTCAATATCTATTCAACAACATTTTGGTCAAACAAGTGAGTTTGGTACCAACAAAAATAGTTTTTGTGTCTTACTAATAGTTAGAGAGTTGTGGAAGTAAAGTCTAGTCATTGAGTTTTATTCAAATCATACAACATAGAGTTCTAGAATAGTGAGTTAGAGTTGCCCTTCATGCAAGTATGTTGCAAAATCCAATACATTGCCATAAACTTGAAGTTATATAGAAGCCACTAGACATTGCCCATGATGGATAGAGTAGCAATGGAAGACATAGTTTGAAGAATTGATGGAAAATATTCAATAAGAGCATCCATGTTTGACCAATAAGAAGAAGGGATCTCGATTAAGAAACATAGAAAAAAGTGTTGAAATGTGGAAACAAGAATATTCCAATTTTAATTTGTCCTTGAATTAAAATTGAGAATTAAAATTTGAATTTAGTCTCACCGGCTATTTGAAAAATAATTAATTAATTCATATTGAGTTAATTAGTTGGAGAAATTCAAACATGAAGTCTTTGTGAAGTCATGCAACCGTTATCCCTTTGATTGAGGAAGTTATCCCTTAATTAAGGAGATAAGGATGAGTTGTATTTGAGTTGTAATTAGTTAGCTTAGTTAACTGAGTTAAGTCCAGTTAAATTAGTTCCAAACAGTTTGTGGAACTAATTGTGAGTTCAGTCAGTTAATGCATACATGCATGAAACTAGTGTACTCCAGATAACTGAATATTCTCTCATAAATAACTCACGCATGTTAGTTCAGACAAAGACCTAGTTGAGATTAAAGGCAGGGACAGTGTACTATCAGTTGCAAGAATTTTCCTATAAGAAAATCTCTTGCATGCAGAAGGAATTCATTCCTTGAGATTTGCACAGTTTTACAGTGTGTTGGAGCAGTGTGTGGGATCAGTGTCACACAAGGTTATAGCTCGAACAACTAGGGAAAACAACGCAAGGAAATAGGAGGCTTGGAGGGTAGAGGGAAAGGCATATGAGTTGTCTAGTCGGTCTATGAGCAGTGTGAGGGATTGTACTGAGATTTGGATAGCTGCGAGAGTTAAAGCTTTGTGTAATCCTGAGATATTTCCACTTGTATGATAATACATATAGCGGGGTTTCTAACTGAGTCTTTCCCTAGAGTATTCTTCTGTGTTTCATGTGTATTGATTCTTCTTCTCTGTTATATGTGTTCTGTTTGACCTTGCTCAAAATCGATTAAGCTTTCGCAAGTTTGATTGTAGAAGTAGATTAAGTATTTTGCTTTAATCTATTGCATAATCAGTTTAATCTACAGTAAGAATTTCTACATGGTATCGGAGCAAAGGAAATTAGAGCTGTGAACAGTATACTGAGGAGGGAACTTCGAAGTTTGAAGTTCTTGATTGCAGGCACAAAAATTGAATTCTTATCACATCTCAAAGTTCACCAATGGAATTCAATGGCTTGAGACTCGATTATGCACTAGATGGAAGCTCAAATTACATAGCATGGAAGTGGTATTAGAAGACAATGGTTTGAAGGATTTCATTAATCAAGAAATCCCCAAGCCAGCTGCAGCTAATGCATAAGAAATGGCTGAATGGAAGAAGTGTGTGGTGAAGGCGAGGAGGATTCTTCTGGAGGGAGTTCGAGACCATATTGTCTCGAGTCTCCATGGGAAGGAGACTTTGTTTTCAATTTGGAAGAAGACCTATATCAGAACAATAGCGACCAGAGGAAACTGGCGCTCAAGGATAAGTTTCAGAAAATCAAGTGTGAAAAGGGCGACTATATTTCTACATATCTGAACAAGCTCACCACCTGCATATATGAGCTTGGTAGTGTGGGAATAACGACAACTGATGATGATATGGTGAGTCTTGCTCTCCTCGGTCTTCATAAGAGTTGGCATAGCTACCAGGACTCTGTGAATGGAAGAGAGAAACTATCAGATTGGGAATGACTCTAGTTAGATCTGATGCAGGAGGAGATCAGGAGGAGCACCAGAGATGGTTCTTCATCTAAGCATGATGATTAAGAAAATATGGCCTTATAAAGTAAGGCAAGGAAAGGGGAAGGGAAGACTTCCCATTTCAAATCGAGTTATTCTCATGGAGGGAAGAAGATTGACAAATCTAAAGTGAGATGCTTTAATTGTCATGAGGTGGGCCATTATGCAACTAATTGTCCATTGAATAAATCCAAGAAGGGATCCTCCAAAGGATCAGAAGGTGAGGCATTTGCCTCTCAGTTCGAATTGGATTTTACCCTCATTGTGTTGTCGCATTTTTTGGTTTTGATAAGATAGAATATTTCAAAAAATGTTAAGTTAGGATATGGACATAACAATAGTGAATAAAATGTTAGTTAAAGAAAATATCTTGATGATGATGTCCATATCAAAGAAAATGTTAGGTTAGATGTCCTAAAAAATGAAGACAAAAAGAAAATTTTAGGTTAGAAAGAAAAGAAAGCAAAAAAACTCTGAAAGTGAGCAAGTCTAAATGCCACTACTTTGTTTCTAGAAAATAATGGTTGTGTGTAGCTTGTGTTAAATGCCACAACCCATGACAGTCAAATAGTTTAATCTTGACTTCTTCATGCTTTAAATTTGATGTTATAGTTAGAGAATAAGGATCTGGCCAAACTGTTTAATCTTGGCAGATCAGTAGTTAGGTAGAGAATAATAAGCTGCTCATCAGTTTAATCTGAGCCCTTGGAGGTTATAAGGGTATATTTAGATAGTTTGCTTTTGTAAAATAAAAAGAAAGGAAAAGGGTTTGCTAGCTTAAATGCACCCATTAAGTGAAGCAAGAATGATAGGATAAGCAAAGGGTAAGTAGAGAAAGGTTGCACAAGTTTGATTATTCATTGGACTAAAGGTACATTATCATGTTTCACCATATGTTTCTATGTCCATGATTCAATTACACAAAGCAAAAGAAGGTCTACAACATAGATTAATTAACTTCCCATTCATCCCCATTCATCCCTATATTCACTAATTACCCCTTCTCACCTTCATACATTCATATTCACTCATTTTCCACAAAAACCCCTTTTCCTAAGGTCAAAACCCTTTTTGCCTAGGAAAAGTGAAAATCCCATGTAAAATCCCCTTTTACATGAAAAACCCACAAAAATATGTTTTCCCTAAGTATTGATGCATATATGAAAAGCAAATAAATCATTAAAAAGCACTTTACTTAGTGTATTCCCCCTTTTCCGCTCATATTTCATATGATTCCTTTTTTTGCCTATAAATCCCCTTTTCGCATATATTTACCCTTTTTTCCACTCATTTTCCACTCATTTTCCATATTAACACTAACTATAGTATTAAACCCCTAAAATTCCACTTTCTCGTATATTATTAACTTCTTTATTAAATATCCTGAAACCTTAGTTTTATAATAAAACTATGTATTTTAATATCCCATCACAATATTGTCGCATCGCAAGCCTTTCATATGAATACACTCTTACCTGATTGTGATGTGTGATCAATGATGAGCCCGAACCTGACCAAATATATATTATAATCCATACCCATATCGCATCTGCCCCTCATCGCAAGTCCCGTTAATAACATAAACCTCTGCCAGTTGTGATATGCGATCAACGATAGGCCCGGACCTGACCAAATATATATTATAATCTATACCCATATCGCATCCGCCCCTCATCATAAGTCCCGCTAATAGCATAAACCTCCGCTAGTTGCGATCTCCGATTGCGATTGGGGCCCGGACTTGATCACATATCATATATCGTTTATTCCCACGTCGCATCTGGCACCTATCACATTCCTTTGTGATGGGCCGTCCTCCGCTAAACTGCGATTGTGATATGTGATATAAACCCGAACCCGATATCCTTATCTGCGTGAGTTCATAAAATTTCAAATCTGCTATATGTGTTTTTGCAAACAATTTCATTGTTAAATCAATTTTTATGATTTAAACGAAGAATTGACTTAAACCTTTGTTTAACCACTAAAATTCCATTTCATCACTAATCTGAGTTTTAACACATAATAAAGCCATGTCCGCCATATTTATTCATTCATACCCTTCATACTGCTCCTTCACTCCACCACCGTTCGATCACATACATCCAGATCCAACGGCCCTAGGCGATTTTGGGTTAGCTCTCTATACGAGCATTACCCACCAGAAAAGCGGTATTCCACCATCCTCCATTGCTACGTGTCAGGCTCAAGTTATTTCAGGTGACCCCCTCCTAAAACCTCCCATGCTTCATAAGCGGTGCGATGAAAACCGCCTTCCGCAAAACGACAAAATAGTCACTATTCACTATTGCGCCATAATTTAAATGGAAAACTATTTTTTTCCCGTTTAAATGCCAAAATGACCATTTTGCTCTATTTTCGTCTATTTTCACAGTAAACCTTCCATATGCATTTGAGACCACTAAAACCATCATTTGACCTTCTGATATGCTTTGGACTCCTTCCAATGTCCTTTCAAGCTCAAAAAGCCATTCGCGACCATCTCTGTCACCTTGTTTTTCTTAATAGTTTCGATGTTTTGCAGGTAAAGACCTTTGTTCCAGGCTTACAAAGAAAAAGCATGCATACAGTGGGAAGACAAATATGGAGACCATATCAATTTACTTTACCCTGTGACATAAAATCTAAAGTGATTTACTATTGAAAAACATAGTAGAAACCTCAAATGCACTGTAAAGGTAAAAAGAAACAGTAAAGGATACTCAGCAGGCTTAAAGGAGATTTACAGAGTTTAAAGGGTATCAGATGAAAGATCAAACTGAAGAAATCAACCAGCGTGAAGGATACAAACAATAAAGCATCTTAAAGTGAAAAATATCAACCAACAAAGCCAACACAACTTGAATAAAAGGGGACAGCAAGAAGCAGTTCAATAGTTGCCCCTATCTTCTTGCATGAAGATCTTTTCCTTTCCTAGAATAAATATTAATCAGTTTTAGGATATTTCTTAAGTTTATTATTGTATAAATAACTCTCTTCTCGAGATGTTATAGTTTCGGAGTTCAAGATTCATAGTTCATTTCTTGTAAAGTCTTGACTGTTAATATTACTTTGAACCTAGAAGCCACCTTTGAAGGAAGCTTTTGCAGCCACTTGATGTACTCAGTCTTTCTAGAACCTTAATACAAAGCAGAGGATTCTGAATCTGGTTTTACACAGTTTTGTGTTATCCTGTAAGTTTTTCCAATTATCAATCATTGTGTTTTTCTTCATATGCTTATGACTTATAGAGATATCTAGGTAGGAATGATTATGTCTCAGTTACTTCCCATAAGCTCCTGAAGTGATCATCTATTAAGAGAATGGATTAATGCACTGTCTATTTAGCTAATCCCCTCTAATAAATAAATCATCAGCATCTTGTGTAAGCATTAAGTATACTGCCTTGAACCTTTAGAATGTAGTTTATAAGGTTTTCCAACTTATGATTGTTTTATTTTACAGTCTGGAAACTGTGATAATCATATTTTTTGTTGTCTTCTACTCACCACTATTTTTGAGCTATATCACTGTGTAATGCTTTATAGCAGCCCTTTGCTGAAGTATTAATATAACCCAAAGGATTAATTACTTTAATTCTACATTTGTCTTCATTCATTGGTCTTCCAAAAACTTAAACCAAAAACCCCAAAAGAATTATTTTAGATGATCTGGCATTGGTAGCTAACCTACTACTATCTCAAAGGTACAACATCAAACCGGCGCCGTTGCTGGGGATTCGAATTTCATTTAAGTTTCCCTTGGGACAATGATATTCATTCATTCTTATCCTTTAAAGGTGATTAAAGGGTTTAAAAAGGTTAAAATCATTCACCTAGGCGACTCCACACTCCCAAGTTGGCACCTTATAAACATACTAGATCTCGCTCAAACGCTGACATAGTTAAACCTCTATCAGATCCTAAAAGACTTCTGAGAAAAACCAGTTCTAAAAGGGGACACCAACCATCTTCTTCTTCCTCTTCAATCCTACAGTCTGAAAAATTAGAATCATTTGACCCCTATAGTAATATCCCAGTTGATCCTGATTACTCCCATTTATCACCTAGGGTTGCTGAACTTCTAGATAAAGGAGTTGATTTTAAGTCAGCCTACCTTATCCATTCATTATAATCTCATCCAATACCCACACTACCCTCAGGGTCACCTAAAACTGAATTTGATTTGGGTGTCAATCTACCAGAATATAAACCCATAGATTTCATATCCCCTACCCTATAATTTTACCTCCATTTTTGATCGACCTGAAGCTTCTTCTTCCAAACAATCTGAGGAGACCTTTTCTATATATTCCAATCCTCTCTTTGAAACAAAATAAGGTATTCCTTTACAGGTCCCAAAGTTAGTTCTTAGGACTCCTTTGAAGTCTTTCAGGAGATCTCCTCCTTCATCTCCTCCTTCACCTCCAACTAGTCCATCAACCCCTGAATCACCATCTTCTTCCTCTACTTCTTCTTCATCCTCTACATCCACACAAACACCTCATACTCCACCTGGACAACCTCATACACCTCAACAACCTCATATACCTCAAGCACCTCATACACCACCTACTGTCATGGCTTTCCGACCTATTGTACAGGCTAGATATGCTGCCTTAGTCTTACCTAATAACCTTGATGCATTCCCAACTCGATACTTAAAATACCTTCCAAAGTACAATGGAGAAACTGGTCCCTCGGCTAAAGACCATCTTCAAGCTTTCCTAGACTTTGCAGACAACATGAATATTGAACAAGAAAATGTTTATATGAGATTGTTTGTACAGTCACTTGAGGGAAATGTGAGGATTTGGTTTAGGCAATTACCAGTAGTTACCATTAGAAATTGGGAAGAGCTTACAACCATATTTAAAAATCAATGGGGTGTGAAAAAGGATCCTCTTTACTTCCTCACAGAATTTGAAGAGCTTAAAATGAACTTCGGTGAACCAGTGTCAGATTTTATCAAAAGATTCAATAAACTCTATCACAAAATGCCTATTGATTGTAAGCCCCCTGTAGCAGTAGCTAAGTCTATATTTTCTAAAGCTTTTTATGATGACTTTGTTGTTATGCTACGAGAAAGAACTTCAAGAACTCTTGAAGATATGCAAACAAACGCTATAGAAGTAGAAGCAAGTAGGGCAACCTCAACTTCTTTAAAACTTAAGGAAGAAAAGGCCCAAAGAAAACTCAAATCTGTTCAAGAAGCCTCTAGTTCCTCTAAGACTAAATTAGAAGACTCAAAAATAGATGAAATAACATCTCTTCTTAGAAACCTATCAAATAGGATTTCAAATATTAAGACTCAACCTAGAACAATACAACAAATAGTTACTAGACCTCAAAACCAAAATCAAGGTCAATATAAAAGAAATCCACCACTAAAAATTCTTCAGAGACCCAGCAATGATCAATAGGTTCCTACTCCTCTATTGATAGATGACCAACAACCTGATGATAATACTATGAAAATGTTATGAAACCAGCTCAAGAAAAGATAGAAAAGATAGATCAACGCCTTAGAATTCAGCCTCTTCAAGGGGGCAACCTCCTTTACATTACATAAATGAACAATTCTTGGATGATTCAAATGACAAAACCTCCTTTCTATATATAGGAATCTAAGGAGTCACAATATAATCCAGCCGACCTAACAATAATAATATAAAGCCACAAAAATAACAATAGAGGGATTCTATGGGCACATTAATAACAATATGGGGGCAATGGGGACACAACAATATAAATAAGGGGTATAACTACAATAGTAATGGGGTAATCACTAGTATTATAGGGACCCAACATGCCCCTCTCCTTCAAAAAAGTGTTGTCCTCAACGCTTGAGTAGTTCTGGATACTTCTGCATAAAATTCTCATCCTCCCATGTGGAATCTTCAGCGGATAAGTTCTTCCACTTGATAAGATACTCTGAAATTGATCGATTTCGTAGCTGTCGAGTTCTTGTTTCTGTGACTGCTTCCGGTTCCAATATAATTTTTCCTTCCTCGTCAAGTTCTGGCAATATTGTTTGAACTGGGAGCTTGTCGCCTATAACCTTCTTTAAACATGAAACATGGAAAACTGGGTGCAATCGAGAAGCTGCAGGAAGCTCCAATTTGTATGCCATAGTACCAATCTTTTGCAACACCTTGTACGGACCATAATACTTTGGTGATAATTTATTATCCTTCTTAGCTTGCTTGAGGGACATTTGCTTATATGGTTGTAGCCGTAGGAATACCCAATCACCTACATCAAAACTTCTTTCACTGCGATGTTGATCTGCCTGTTGTTTCATTCTATTCTGTGCCAACACGAGGTTATCCTTTAAGAGTTGGAGGACTTGTTGTTGATGTTCGATGTGATGTTCCACTGCCTGAACCTTAGAATTTTCTCTTAAATATGATGTGATGGATGGTGGTTGATACCCATAAAGTGCCATAAATGGGGTCATTTTTGTTGCTGTATGAAAGGAAGTGTTATACCACCATTCAGCCAGAGGCAACCATTTGACCCATTGTGTCTGTTTATCAGATACAAAGCAACGAAGATATCCTTCCAAACATTTGTTTACTATCTCAGTTTGCCCATCAGATTGAGGATGATAAGATGAGCTATGAGCTAACTGAGTACCAAGACAAGAAAATAATTCTGTCCAAAAATTTCCAGTGAAAATGGGATCTCTGTCACTTACAATAATCTTTGGGTTTCCATGTAGCTTTTGAATTGTTTCCATAAATGCAGTAGAAACTGTACTGGCTTTAAATGGATGTGATAATGCACAAAAGTGTGCATACTTGGTAAGTCTGTCAACTACCACCATGATGACACTCTTTCCCTCAGACTTGGGTAAACCTGTGATAAAATCCATTGAAACCTCCTCCCAACGTTGGCTTGGAATGGATAAAGGTTGTAATAGACCGGGTGTCTTAATTGTTTCAACTTTATTTTGTTGGCAAACCAAACATTCCGCCACAAACTTTTGAATATCTGATTTAAGGCCATCCCAAAAAAATTCCTTCTTAACCCTGTGGTAAGTTTTTAAAAATCCTGAGTGCCCTCCTAAGGGAGAAGTGTGCAATTCCATAAGAATCTTTTGTTTTAGCTGGGAATTCTTACAGAGGTATAAGCGATCTTTGTACCATAACGAATCATTTTTCCAGCTAAATGTATCAGACGTACTGGAATCTTGTTGTAGCTTTCGAATAAGTGCCCACACTTCTTCGTCATTCTTCCATTCCTCCCTTGCTTCGTTTATCCAATCTGGTTGGATAATAGAAATGGCGCACAACAATGCTTCCACATCCTCATCCTTTCTTGAGAGTGCATCTGCCACCACATTTTGCTTCCCTTTTTTGTAGATGATTTCAAAGTCATAACCCAACATCTTTGTGACCCACTTTTGTTGCTCTTCAGAGGATAATCTTTGTTCTAAAAAGTATTTAAGGCTATCATGATCCGTTTTTACCTTGAAGTGTCTTCCCATTAGGTAGGGTCGCCATTTCTTAAGTGCATGGAGTATTGCCAACATTTCCTTCTCATAAATAGCTTTTCTTAAAAACTTTCCCTTGATTGGACGACTTTCAAAAGCAATGGGTCTTTCATCTTGCATTAGAACAGCACCAATTCCATTTCCTGAAGCATCACATTCCACAATAAAGGTTTTTGTGAAGTCCGGTGTAGCTAAGACCGGTGCTTGGCACATTGCCTCTTTAAGATGTTCAAAGGCCTTTGTTGCTTCCGGAGTCCATGAAAATGCATCTTTCTTCAATAATGTTGTTAGAGGTGCTGCTATTCTCCCATAATTCTTAACAAACTTGCGATAATACCCTGTCAACCCAAGAAATCCTCGCAGATGCTTTATGGATGTGGGGATTTTCCATTCCTTAATGGCTTTAATTTTGCTAGGGTCTACCTTAACTCCTTCATGAGATACAATATGACCCAAATATTCCACCTCCTGGACTCCAAAGAAACATTTGGATCTTTTTGCATATAATTGTTTCTCCTCCAATAGTTGTAGCACCCTGTCAACATGTTCAACATGATCCTTCCAAGACTTGCTGTAGATTAGTATATCATCAAAAAATACTAACACAAATTTTCTAAGGAATGGTTTGAAAATTGAATTCATCAAACCTTGAAATGTTGAAGGTGCATTGGTAAGGCCAAAAGGCATGACCAAAAATTCATAATGACCCTCATGAGTTCTAAATGTCGTTTTCGGAATGTCTTCAATCTTCATTCTGATTTGATGATATCCTGAACGAAGATCCAACTTGGTGAAGTAAATTGATCCATGCAATTCATCCAGTAATTCATCAATGACAGGAATGGGGAACTTATCTTTAATAGTGAGCTTGTTGAGCTCCCTATAATTCGGACACATGCGCCATGATCCATCCTTCTTGTGCACCAATACTACTGGAGCAGAGAAAGAACTTTGACTCGGTTGAATTATACCAGCCTCTAGCATTTCTGCAACCATACGTTCAATTTCACTTTTTTGGACATAGGGATATCTGTACGGCCTGATGTTTGGAGGAACACTTCCTGGAATCAGATGAATAGCATGATCATGATCACGCATAGGTGGGAGACCTTTGGGAGTCTCAAATACCTTGGAATGATTGTCCAGGACTTTTTGGAGATCTGGAGAAATAGATGATTCCAATGTGGAAACATCTAGCGAACATAATTGTGCAATTACACCTCTTTGCTCCTTTTTTAGAAGCTTTGTCATACCATTAGAGCTGATTATCTTTCCTGGTTTCCCTGCAATACCCCTTAATTCAACTTCCTTTCCTTCCGTAGAAAATTTGATGAAAAGTTCTTGAAAATTAAAAGCTATTGTACCCAAGGATTGTAGCCATTGGACTCCTAGTACAACATCAGCACCTCCCATTGGAATGGAAAGCATTGGGCTAGTCAATACATATTCTCCCATGGATAGCTTGATATTATGGCACTTTCCAGAGCAATTTATTGTTCCTCCATTTGCAATCATCACTTGACACTCTGGTGCTGGATATAGGAAGCAATTCAATTCTTTTGCTACCCTACAATGAATAAAATTGTGGGTGCTTCCTGAATCAATCAACACTATTACCTTTTTCTTCTTGATTTGTCCTTCTATCTTGATGGTTTGAGGAGTGGTAATTCCCGCCAATGCATTACAAGATATGGTCGGATTTATTTGTTCTTCATCTAGGCTTTGTTCCTGGAGTATATCCTCTTCTTTTGACCTTTCTTGCTCCTTTTCTTCTTCCTCTTCACAATCTATGTAGAATAATTTCTTCTCAGCACACTTATGACCTTTAGTGTATTTGCTATCACAACTGTAACAAAGCCCTTTTGCTCTTTTTTCTTCCAATTGTTGTGGTGTCAACCTTATAGGTTGTGGAAGACTAGGGGCAACAACACTTCCGTCTTTATAGTTGTGAGTGGTATGCTTCCTAGTTGCCATAATTTTGCTTTCCATTTTTCTTGCTAACCTGAATGCCTTCTCTAATGAATCAGGTTCCCAAAGGCGAACATCATGTTGGATATTATCCTTTAAAGACCCTATGAACACATCAATCCTATGCTCCTCTGGAATATCTTTTACCCTTATGTTCAATTTTTGGAACTCCTCAATGTGCTCCATTATTGAACCCTTTTGTTTGAGACTTATCAATTGGCTAAAAAAAGTGTTGCTTTTTGTATCCTCATAATGTGCTATCAATTCTTCCGTAAAAATTGCCCAAGTGATAAATTGTTTACGAGAGCAAAGCCATTGATACCATACAAACTGATTTGGTTCCAAATATAAAGTTGCCATACGTACCTTTTGTGTGTTTTGCACATTATTGAGATCGAAGAATTGCTCCATCTGTAATATCCATGTGGCGGGATCCTTGCCATCAAACTTCCTCATATCGATTTTTGGAATATGGTGGGTCTTCGATCCAACATTAGAGTCTATGGAATCATGATTAACATTTCTTTTGTTCTCATCATGAGTTTCCTTTACAACCTTTTCACCATTAGTAAGTATTTCTTGTAGAAAATTTGTCAAATCTGTCTTCAAATCTGCCATGTCTGTCTTCAAATTTGTCCTCAAATCTGCCTTCAGATCATCCATCTTAGCTTCCATGCCCTTTATCTTAGATTCCACGCCATTTATCTTAGCATCTGTTAGCTTTTGTGAGCGTGACATTTGTTGCACTTGTTCTTGTAATTTTGATATATCATGTAGCATTTCTTCCTCTTCTTCATGAGTCATGCTAGAGCTTTCAGGTTCCTTACTAGGTGTTTGCATTTTCTTTCCTCGGGGCATCAGTTACCGATAATAATGCTTTACTATGCCCTTTGAATTCCTTCAAACCAAGCTTATGCAAAAAATTAAAAAAAAAAACTACACACCTTTTTTTCTTTGTAGAAGCCTGATATTGAATCTGATGTATCTCTGTAATTTCGAATCATCCAGTTCTGAAATTGTGACCTGTAGTAGCCTTCTATGTCCTCTTTCCAATGCCACTAGTCTGATCCAAATTGGATTCTCCAAGAAAGAGTTATGCACAATCTCTCACAGTGACCTGATTATAGACTAGTTCAGTAGAGCGAACTTGTATGAAGTGCCACGTGTCACTGTTTCAACCTTTGACTCTGAAAAATATATAAAAGAAAACTACAGTCCGTCCTCTTTTTGTACCTTCTTACGAAATTTCAATTTGATGCTCAGAAAGAAAGTTATGACGATTTTCACGAGGTCACCTGTTTTGAGTGTAATTCAGGAGTCTGCAAAAAGACCAACTTCCTCAGATCATATTTCCGAAAATATTGCACAAAAAGCTCTGAAATTCGGACCCAAGGTTCAGCACGATTTCTTCTCAAATGTTGTGACTTCTGAAACTTCACAGAAAAAAGTTATAGCAAAAATGCCACGATGACCTGTTTGGAGCAGCGAAACCCTAGAATCCAAAGCTCTGATACCAAATGTTATGAAACCAGCTCAAGAAAAGATATAAAAGATAGATCAACGCCTTAGAATTCAGCCTCTTCGAGGGGGCAACCTCCTTTACATTACATAAATGAACAATTCTTGGATGATTCAAATGACAAAACCTCCTTTCTATATATAGGAGTCTAAGGAGTCACAATATAATCCAACCGACCTAACAATAATAATATAAAGCCACAAAAATAACAATAGAGGGATTCTATGGGCACATTAATAACAATATGGGGGCAATGGGGGCACAACAATATAAATAAGGGGTATAACTACAATAGTAATGGGGTAATCACTAGTATTATAAGGACCCAACAGAAAAATATTGAAGATATTAATAGTATGGATTCTTCTTCCAATCAAACAGCCATCATTCCTCTCTCACAACAAAATCAGATTCAAGACACTGAGGAAGCTTCACAAGTCTCTAAATATCATGCTTTCTCTGAATTTGTAATTGCAGAGTTAAACAAGAGGTATGATCTTAGGCCGAGGCCTGGTCCTGGGAGACCTCCAAAGGAAACTCTAGTAATTGAAACATGTGCCAAAACTGTTGAAGCTCAAACAACTCTTATTCAGCCCTTAGTGTTGTTGGGAAAAGTATCCAATACGGAATGACCCTATCCCACTCTAAGGGTGATAGTACCTCAGCAACAATCGAAGCAAAGCTATCTAAGATTTCTTCTTTATGAAAGTAAAATAGGGGAGAAAGAGATCCACTAACCGATGTCTTCCGCTAATGGTTGATCCAATCTTCTCTCCTTACTGCTTGCTCCCAGCTCTTTGCTCTTTCACTGGCCCAGCTACACCAAGATCCTATAAAATGGCAAGAGAGGGAAACTACAAGAAGCATACATTCATAATTGATTCAAGGATTAGAATAAATCAAATACACAAGTATAACAATACACCATTGAGACACATGCATATAGAAGAACCTCAAATGCTTTATTAATGGAAGAAGTAAAGTTCAGGAAGTGATACAACCATAAAAGGCCCAATCCAGCATCACCTCCCAGCAGAACGAAATCTCCTCTTCACCTCCTTCAAAGCAAATCACCCAATAGTTCTAAACTCAAACCAACAGCACTTCCTTACATTCACAAGATTCCAGCCTCCTTAGACCTCATGAGAGAGCTCTATATATAGGAGTTTTGGAGAAAGGATGAGTCAGCTTGAGGCTGGCATGAAGCTGACTAGTGTCCTCTCCCACTTTAGTTATTCTTCAGTTCTTGAGTCCACTTGGAGGTTCTTGCTTCCACTTGGAGATCTAGACCCTCTTACTCATCACCAGTCGAATTCCTTGATCCAAGTGTCATTTTGGAAGCTTCCTGGGCATTGACACCTTGAGGAATGACTGTGCCACATGTCCCAACTCGCCCAGCGCAGGTAGCCTTCTTTGCAGTTGACATTCAGCACAAGTAGACAGTGGAGCAGTTGACATTCAGCGCGGATGCTCAGTGGAGCAGTTGACATGGTCCAGAATTAGCTTGTTTTTGAGTGCTTTCAGGTGGAGAACTGATATTCAGTGCTGTGGTTTGCTGACCTTGTTCCTCTAGGGGTAGGAACAACATGTTTAGGGACTTTGGATCCCTTAGATTATGGACATTTCATGCTTCATGCTGTAAGGCACAAAAATGTCTATAACAGTTGCCCCCTAAAGTATGAGGTCGTTTATTGGGTGAAATGCTTTATCAGGAGGATCCGAAGTTCATTCAATCACTGAGAGGTGACCTGTAATAAAATACAATACAATACATTATTTTTCATTCTGCTTTCATGATCTAGCTGAGGCGGGCATTCCCATGCTCAGCTTTATAAATTCATTTTGGTACATAGAACAGATGATCGTCTGATGGTAGACTGATAATTCTCTGCTGAAATTATCATCCTTTGAGTAGGATGATCATCTGCTGCAATGATGTACATGTCAAATGTCTTTATATTTCCTGAATATATATCGCAGCACGGATGGATGAAACTAGATCCGGGGTCTTCAAACTCGTTCGATCTTCACTCTAAGTACAAGTCGATCCATGTGAGAATTGCGCTGAAGTCGAACATGGAAAGACATCGCTTGATTACCGGTCAATGATGTAAACCGTTAACAAGCGCGAGAGGAATCACCGATAATGATAATGACCCTCAAGGTACTGCAGTACAATTCACGTGGTGTGAATAAAGGACTTGACGTCGAACACCACGCAAAATCTTCTGGTCGAAGGTCATTGATGTATACCTGTCGCCGGAAGTGAGAAACTTGCCATTGAGGCATGCAAGCTTCAAAGTACTGAGGGGGTTGTTCCTAGATCAACTTCTTGGATAATGAGCTGAAGTCGACAAGAAGCGATCCGTCAAAGGAGGGCCTTAATGAATCCCACATCAGTGACACGGAACGGAGCTAATGATTTTAATGGAGGTGAAAAACAATTTGTGACATATGATTCAGGGTGGCGATCATGGGTGGATGAAGGATAATGTATGGCAGTGGATGGGACACGGTTGACTCTTTCTGAACAACATCTCTTGAACATATAACGACACTGATGCGATGGATCGGTAGCATTACCCCAAATACGGATGGTTTGGGGAGACCATGGTGATGAGACCGGTGAATGAAACAACCCAACCCGATGTGATACGGAGGAAAAGTGTCATGTTCAAGAGCGACTTGCTACCATTAAAGCTTTGAGATTCTCCCAATTTTTCCCCAGTCATTTCTGACCAGTACCTCTTTATTTTTGTCAAGCTTGAGGAGGATAACATATGCTTGTTCTATAACCTGCCCTTCGGGCAAACCCATCGCTATGTTTTAACGAGCCTAGTGATAGGGAAACTCGTTCTCGTCTAAAGACAAGTTTGTCGCTATTTAATCATTTTAACGAGTCTAACGACAATGAAAACTCGGTCCTTTTCATTTTTAGAGAGTCTGAAAAGGTACAGAAATTTAACTCCATAATTCCTTTTTCGTCATCTAATCCCTTAAGTCCAAAAAAGTATAAAACAATACAGAAGGGATGAGTTTTCGATAACTTTAACGAGCCGAATAAAACAAGCGCTCGACCTTTTTGTGCAATAATCCCTCAGGTCCAAAAAGATTAAAATCTAGAGGAGGGATAGCTCTTCCGGTCACTTTAACGAGCTGGAAGGCCAAAACTCGGCAATCTTTTCATATTTTACGAGTCAGTTGAAAAGAGCTCAAAGAAGACTCGTCTTTTGAGGAACGAGTGATAAACAGGGATAGCAGCAGATTCCAGGTACAGGTTGGAATTTTCCAATCACGGCAGTGTCACAAGGATGGCTAGGTGAAATCACTCTTCGCAGCTGTTCCTCAAAATGGGTAAACAATCATATGGAGGTGAGCGATCGGCCAAATGACGGTGGAGGTGGCAGGTGCAAACACGACCAAGGCTTTTTATGGCTGATAAATTTACGATCACAGAGGTTATTTACCGGAATAGGTTCATTTTTTATTTAAAAATGAGCTTAAACTCTGGTAGAAACATTGCTCACTGCTTTTATTTATTTTTTAACGAGCATGAAGACCGCGTTAAAACTGCTCGGATCTTGCGTTTATTTTTTAACGAGCATGAAATTTATGCTAAAACTGCTCGAATCTTATGTTTATTTTTTAACGAGCATGAACTATGTGCTAAAACTGCTCGATATACCAGTCATAAGATAAGAAATGTCCCCTGTGAGATCTCTATTTTTTATGGAGCTTCATCTCACTGAGCTTTGCTCCGCTCCTTTCTTTATGCAAGTTCGGAAACGACTAATCCAAAAAACAAATAAATAACCGCTCTCTGCTTGCACTCCAAAAGGGTTGCATGCCCCCAGGTATAAAATACAATTTCAAGGCTGCCCCTACTTATCCATCAAAACATTTGTTTTAAAGGGTGAGGCTTACCTCTTTCAGGTTACCCAAAGATTGTTCTGTTAATCTTTCAAACTGAACACTTCCTCGGCAATGTCTACCGAAATAGACAAGGGTGAATGACCTTTGTCAAACACGTAACTTTGACAAAAGAATCCTGTTCCAGAACAACCCCTCTTCCTCTATGGACGGGGTACGGACTAGTCATATTCTCTCGCGGAAATTCTATCTTATACCCAAGGTTTTCTCTGCCCAAAGCAGACCAGGATGCATGCCCCCTGGGTTCCAGTCCCATCTTTCCGAATCACTCGCACTCATCGGGAAGAAGGACTGGGGGTGGAGACATTTCTTGATTGAATAGACCATTCAGGGTTGGTATGTGACTATTTGCGATGCGTGATCCCGGAAATGAAAGTTGGTCTACGAGCTTGACCATTCTTCCTTCGTGTGGAAAACACATTACTCTAAAGAGTGAGGAGACTATTGCTCCCATGCAATATATATAGTCTCGTCCAAGGAGTAGGTTATAATCCAAGGGTCCTTGAATGACCATCACGTTCATTTGAACGGTCTTCCCTTTCAATGTTACAGGCACATTGGGGAGGATCCCTAATGGTCGACTCGTTCCTTTATCGAAACCTGAGAGATTTCTTATCTCAGGCAAAAGCGTCGGGGAACCCAGTGCTTTCCAAGCAATAGAGGAAAGGATACTCACAGATGCCCCTTCATCAATGATAGTGCCAGCCATTACCATTCTGTATATTTGGACTATGATTCTGAATGGTATACTGGCTAGCAACCGGGGTCTGCCTAGTTGATTCCAATCAAAGGATACAACCAGGTTGCTTGGCGGTGGGACCGAATATACGGCCGGATATGACCCTAACGATGTTCCTTCCTGCGATAAAGGAATGGGCACATTGCCCTGATGCTCGTCAGAATCTGTGCTGATGAAAAGAATCTGGATGGTGTCATCCTTATTCTCTTCGGTGAGGGTGTCATTTGAAGATGAATCTTCAGTGACGGTGTCATTTGACGATGAAACTTCTGAAGGAAGAACCGGGTCAACTGCCGTTTCGACCTTTGGACTTTCGTCCGGTCTGGATTCAGTAGGTTCATCTTCAATGACTGACGCTTCAGCTGACCACTTGAGCGGGCCAGCTGTATTCTCAACCAACGAAGGACTTGGCACAAGTTTTTTGTATCCAGGAGGAAGTCTCAACGGTGAAACCGGACGATCTTCCAAAACTCTCTTCGCTTCGTCTAAGAAGGGACAACGGTGGATGGCGTGATTGCCTTCACACAGTCTGCAGGGGGATCTTGCTCCCCCTCTTTGTCTTGAACCTTCACTTTCGTTGGTTGACGGTAAGCATTCAACATGACTATCAGAGGTTGATGCTCCCGAATTATGTAAACGAGAGGACCAGTCCCTTAGTATCCGGGGAATACAGGGACAATCTCTATGGAAGTGGTCTCCTCTACATATGACACATGGTGATTTAGGCCCGGTCTGTGCTGTGTGTGGATTTTCGTCAGATCTCTTTTGCTTGCCCCCAGTCGCCTTAGGCTCCTTCTTCTTCTTCTCTCTCTTCTTCTTCTCCTTCTTCTCCATGGGAGCTTGGCTTTTGCCGGCTCTACCTTGCGAAGATGAAGGATTGGAGGAAGAGTTATAGGAAGTAGAAGGCTGCTGGGCAGCTCTAGACTGATCTAACTGTTGACTCGACTGTTCAGGAACCATGGTGTTCTGAACTACATTGGTTGAGAATAGCCAAATTGGCAGGCCAATTGTCAGTCCTGGAAGCGACAATGTGGCCATGTGGGGCGCACCAACTTCTCCCTAAGAGGAGAAAGTACTAGGATTTCCATCATGTGGAATTCCTTGGTTGGGGCGTTCCATGTTCTCAACCTACAGATCAACGCAGGAATAGGAGGTGATTATGTTTCGTTTAAAATAAATTTTATAACGACGCTTTAGACACAACTTGCTTTTTCAGTTTTTAAGAGTCGAGAAAAAGCTAAAGATGACTCTAGTCTCCTTCGATGTTTTAACGAGCCCAAAGTGACAAATGCTCGGATGGACTTTTTCAGTTATAGAGTTTGAAAAAGGCCAAAAGAAACTGCTTTGGAGATCTAGGCAGAGAGTGTGCCAAACTTTTCGCAAAACCACAGAATACGTTTTACGGTACGAGTGGTCGATCTTCGTGAATGCTGTGTTCACTGCATTGCGATCAGTAGGGCGGCCGACACGGCTTCCTATGGATAAAGGCTTTGTTCCTATAGGGGTCTCCCAATATATACGCGACGATACATGGGAGCACAAGTCCGTATTGATACTTATCGCTTCACCGTGGAGGAATCACCCAACCACTCAACGCTAAGATATCACGTTTAACGACGCCGGAACACGTCTCTAGCTTAGACCTCTATGTGTTTGCGTTATGTTTCAATGCGTTGTTATGTAAATTCAATTTATTTTAAGGTTGATCTTGTTTAGCAGTTTGCCTTTATGGATCACCACGTGATGTATGATACAACTTCCTAAATGCAGTCTAAGATGATAAGCAAGCTTTTCAATCTTTCAACTTTGAAAATCTTAACTACTGAGGGAAAAGAAAGACATCATCTTTTCACACAGATCATAGAGCACACACTAATGCACTTTTTCCTAAATCAACATACAAGCTGTCAAAATGCACATGCACAATGCAGGTATTTCTTTTCTCTTTCTTAATGTTGATTTACTACAAAAAGAAAGCTGTTGTATAACTTTGAATTCAATTTCAAGTGAAAGCAAACAAGCTTTGTCCAAAATCAAAAGACACCTTAAGATTTACTTGTTTCGACACTAGAAATATATAAATTCAAACCATATGACGAAAGCAAAAGCTCAATCAGCTATGAACAGCAAACAAACTAACTCTTAAGATCAAAACGACACTTATCACAGGTCTAGATCTAAGAGGCCATAGCAAGACTAGTTCACTTTTCGTTATGGGAAACTGCAAATGATATAAGAAATACACAAAGAACAAATACAGTTTCTTTATACAACCGAGGCGGAATAGTGGCAAGGAAAGGTGGTTTCAGATAGGCACATTGACTGATAACAGGCTGCAAAAACAAGGATGAAAACAGGGCAACGAACAGCAGGGAACCCCAGTAGCACAAGGCAAAACTGGTTCAGCGCAGGTAGTACACTGTCAGTTTGACCTTCAGCGCAGGTAGCCCCTTCGGGACCTGCGATGAAATGCAGACTACCTTCACAGTGCCTGCAATGAAGAGATAAACTTTCGTTTTTCTCAGTTTCCGGGTTACAGATTGCTCAAAAATCCACAGTTTTTGGCCAAATCAAAGGCTATCAATCAAGTACACACTAAAGGGTAATTAGGAGGATGAAAAGCTATCACTAAGAGCTATTCAGAGTCCTTGTGGATCAGCTCTTCAAATCATAAACATGCCCAGAAACTGAGCTAGAGTAGCTGCCCTCTACTTTGCATTTGAAAGATCCAAATGCAGTTCGATTCGGTACTCCCTTTGTTTATGGAATGAATAGCAAAAACACAAACAACCAACAAGATACGATCCCCAGCGGAGTCGACAATTTGTTGTTGGGAAAAGTATCCAATACGGAATGACCCTATCCCACTCTAAGGGTGATAGTACCTCAGCAACAATCGAAGCAAAGCTATCTAAGATTTCTTCTTTATGAAAGTAAAATAGGGGAGAAAGAGATCCACTAACCGATGTCTTCCGCTAATGGTTGATCCAATCTTCTCTCCTTACTGCTTGCTCCCAGCTCTTTGCTCTTTCACTGGCCCAGCTACACCAAGATCCTGCAAAATGGCAAGAGAGGGAAACTACAAGAAGCATACATTCATAATTGATTCAAGGATTAGAATAAATCAAATACACAAGTATAACAATACACCATTGAGACACATGCATATAGAAGAACCTCAAATGCTTTATTAATGGAAGAAGTAAAGTTGAGGAAGTGATACAACCATAAAAGGCCCAATCCAGCATCACCTCCCAGCAGAAAGAAATCTCCTCTTCACCTCCTTCAAAGCAAATCACCCAATAGTTCTAAACTCAAACCAACAGCACTTCCTTACATTCACAAGATTCCAGCCTCCTTAGACCTCATGAGAGAGCTTTATATATAGGAGTTTTGGAGAAAGGATGAGTCAGCTTGAGGCTGGCATGAAGCTGACTAGTGTCCTCTCCCACTTCAGTTATTCTTCAGTTCTTGAGTCCACTTGGAGGTTCTTGCTTCCACTTGAGATCTAGACCCTCTTACTCATCACCAGTCGAATTCCCTGATCCAAGTGTCATTTTGGAAGCTTCCTGGGCATTGACACCTTGAGGAATGACTGTGCCACATGTCCCAACTCGCCCAGCGCAGGTAGCCTTCTTTGCAGTTGACATTCAGTGCAGGTAGACAGTGGAGCAGTTGACATTCAGCGCAGATGCTCAGTGGAGCAGTTGACATGGTCCAGAATTAGCTTGTTTTTGAGTGCTTTCAGGTGGAGAACTGATATTCAGTGTTGTGGTTTGCTGACCTTGTTCCTCTAGGGGTAGGAACAACATGTTTAGGGACTTTGGATCCCTTAGATTATGGACATTTCATGCTTCATGCTGTAAGGCACAAAAATGTCTATAACACTTAGATTAGTCAATTGATACTGCCCAAACTGGTAAAAACATTTTGACTACCTTTAGTGTTGAAAAATAATTAGAGAGGGTTAAGATCCCAATTCCACTATCAGAACTTTACAAAAACCCTGGTTACAAAAGCCAAGTCTCAAAATGGATACAAAATACCTCAGTTGATGCTGAAGGTGATGTCATAAGTCTACAAGATGAAAAACTAGCAGTAGTTTTTGGCCCTAGTTCAGACATGATAGATGAGATAGTGCCTCCTTTTTATGTAACTCTTAAAACAAATGATTCCATATATAATTGTATGCTTGATTAAGGAGCATCACACAACCTTATGCCAAAATCTATCATGGACCATTTGAAACTCGACATAACTAAATCCTACCATGACCTCTACACCTTTGATTCTAAAAGGGTGCCCTATTTAGGATTGATCAATGATCTAGTGGTTACCCTTGCCCAAATTCTAGTGAAAAGTGTAGTACTTGACATTGTTGTCACAGATATCCCTCCCAAGTTTGGAATGCTCCTTTCTAGGTCTTGTTGTGCCAAATTAGGGGGAACTCTACAGATGGATATGTCATATGCTACTATTCCTGTTTATGGAGGAGAGCAATTAAGATTATATAGAGAGGTAAGATTTGTACATACTGTTTGTAAGACTGACCAACCAAGGAACCATCCAATTTATGCAATAAATCAAGACTTTGGTTGTTTTCAACTCACTTCAAACCAACATAAAACTCAAGCCAAAATTGAAGAGGTAGTTGAAATTCCTGAACCAAACCAAACTAATATTTGGGAATTGTTCTTTGATGGCTCTTGCACAAAAGATGGGGCAGGAGATGGAGTAGTTTTAATTTCACCTGAAAAATAAAATATAACCCAATCATGTAAATTATACTTCAAAGTTACCAATAATGTTGCTGAATATGAAGCTTTCCTTTTAGGATTGTTATTAGCCAAAAGCCTAAAAGTTCAAAACTTAAGTGTTTTTACTGATTCAGAACTTATTGTTAAGAAAGTAAGAAATTATTGCCAAGCCAAGCACCCAAGACTTAGGTCCTACCGAAATGAAGTATGGGATTCAGTTGAAAACTTCTTTGATGCTTTTAATTTGACTCATGTTCCCAGAGATTAGAATATTCATGTAGATGCCTTAGCTATCTCTACTAGTTCTTTTAAAATTCCTGATCATATTGATGTACTCTATCAGATACAAGTCAAATATAGGCCATCTATCCCAAATAATCTGAAACATTAGCAAATATTTGAAGATGATGAACATTTGAAATCATTTCTGCATGTAATAGATGATTTTTCACTTCTACAGATTGATGAAGAAAGAATTGAAATAAATGAAAATGCAGATGGAAATGTGTTATAGCTCCAAATCTCACTCTTGAGGTTTGTGATGCTGCACTCATGGCCCAGGGCAACCCCTCCTTCCAGACCTGGTCCAAAATTTAAAAAACAGTGTTTTATTCCCTATACGCGACATTGCCCTGAGCTAAACGCGTGTATACGCGGGTCTGTGTATACCCAAACCGCGTATATGTCTTAAAACACTTTTAAAAAATTAAATCTCCTTAATTTCGTGCGGAGATCACGGGTTTTACCTGTTGATCACCTGTTAGTGCCTGTGGCCCAACTGTTCCCAATGAATTCCCAACTAAAAAACTACTTTGGGAGAAGTATAAAAAGGCTTCAATGGGAAGGCCTAAGGGAGTTGAGAAGAGAGAGAAAGGTTATTATGCTGAGATTTCCCTAACCAGGTCTGAAGATCCTAGTGCCTCCTGCACTTCCCTCATTTATAGGAAACCCTTGTTTCCTTGTGTGATGATGTCTATCTACCATTTGAGATATCATGGAGTAAGTCATGGAAGGAGTTTGCTAAAGGCTTGAGACTGGACGAATCCAGAGGACGGTTCCGCTTGGAACCTGTGAAAGGACGAATCAGGTGAAATTATTCCTTTCTATACTTTATTTCTCTATAATAAAAGAAACACTGGTCTTTGTTCCTGATATAAATCTTCTTCATGTTTATGATATCCATGTTATGATTCATATGTGAATGGTTGTTTAATTGCATAACCAACTACCTTTCAATATACTATGAAGATGATTTCTTTATGATGTTTAGTCCATATACTGTTGTACTTTCTTGAATTGATTGTTTTGCAGGTTGAAGGAGCAAAAGGAACTCCAAGAGGGTTTGGACCCTGGAAGGCTCTTCTCGAATGTAGGACCCCCAGGTACACCCCTTATCGTATAGTTTGCTTATCTTAGCATCATGGTTGTATGGAATGTGTGTTTCTCTGTATAGACAACCTCTGATCTGCTAGGGTTTCAACCCAAAGACCCTAGGGGAATTTGTCCCTTAACAGAATTGGCGACTCCACTGGGGACAACAGTATTGTTGTTCCTAGTTTGGGTTTATTCAAGCCAATCAGACCTCAGCTGTCTATTTGCTTGCTGTTGCTGTGTAGTTTGTTCCTGTAGGAACTTGAATTGTAAGTTTGGTCAGTTTCTTCAGACTGTTTTTATTTTTTCATGAAATCTTTTATATACATTGTTTTTTTTGTTTACAGAAGCGTATATACGCATTTTTCCTCAAGTAAATCCGCGTATACGCAGGTTTCCTTAGGCTCAGTCGCATATACACGCAGCTGTACATCAATACAGTCGCATATATCTTGCAATTTTCAAGATTTTTTTAAATATTTTTGTTTCTGAAAGTCTGTCTGCTGGTTTGATTCAGTCCTGAATAGTTACTTTTTAGTGTCAGTTTTTAGTTTTACAGCAAGTATCTGATTTCAAATTCTCTCTGATTCTGGAAAGTGTTGGTCTTATTGGTTTTATTTGCAAGCGTCATCGTTTTGTTAAGCACACAAGATTTCTTGTTAGGATTCTTGGCTGCTCTGTTTTGCCAGAGCAAAAAGACTAATCTCAGTCTTTGTGTCAAATCTTGTTTTCGTGACCTTTTGTGTTTGCTTGTTAAAACTACATTTTTGTGACCATCTACTTTTCTTGCTTTCGAAACTTGTTGATTGACACTTTCTTGAAAATTGTCTTTTTGATCTTTTGCTCTTTGTTTCCAAACCTCTCATTGCTGCTTTTGATTGTTAAAAGCATCTCGAAACACATCTTTTTTGTAGAGTTTTCATCCATTTTGTGTTGTCAGCTTGCAAAGTGTTTGGTGCCGATTTTTCAATCATAAAGTTTCAGTCTTGTTGAGAGCACTTTTGAAAAGACATTTTTGCTCTTGCTTTTGAAGAAAACTTTTTGAAAAACTAAGTTTTTCTTTCTTGAACTTTGTTTTGATTTAGTTTTCTTTTAGTGAATGAAAGTGCAATTTTGTTTGTCTTGAAACTTGCTTTTAGTGTTTAGATGAAATGAACGATTAGCAACTCATATTCCATCTAAACATTTTAAGTGGAAAATTAAAAATTGATAAACAAGTAACTTTCATTTCTTGATTTAGAGTAGTCTTAAGTCTTGCATCAGCATGTACTTATTGCATTAGGATAGAGTTGCACATCTTTTTAGGCATCTATAGTTTTGTTAACTTTTGTGAGTGTGAAGCGTGAGTAAAAGAAAAGAAAAGAAAAATTTGTTGTTTTTTTTTTAAGTTCCTCTGAACCCTGTAGAAATTTCTTTCATCGAAAAACGAAAACAAGTGCATTTGCATGTAGTTTGGTTTTTATTAATTTCTTTTGCATCAAAACACCACTAGTTTCACTTCCACTTACCCCGTGACTTAAAGAACAGCCCATTTAAAAACAAGCGCTAATTAAAATATACTAGAAATTTTTATAATTGTCAAGTTAGACACACCAACAAGTTTTAGGATATTTTAGGGCCTTGGATTAGGCGAGTGGAGAGATAACTCTCCAAGGCCATTTAAACTGTCAAACATAGGAGTCTGAATAGTGAGTGAAAATCCAATAGCGTTAGGGAGACCAGGAAAGCTCCGGATCTGGGAGTTAAGCACGAGGGTTTTTGAAGACAGGGAAGAGAGATACCCCCTCTCCTACTTGTTGGATCTAACCTCAAGACTGTTCCACCTGGCTTCTGATACGAGTTGGTAACCTTAGTTGCTACTCCTAGGGATCTACACAGGTGGCTATGGAGGGGAATCCCATGGCACCTGAGGTCGACGTTGTATCACTCTCAACGGTACTACTAGAGGGCACCCTTGTGAAGCTTGGGGGCTTGCACCGGTGCAGGCTGTTGTTAGGAGGTCAGCGTAACTTCCTCTCTTACCTTCGCTGATAGGACTGGGCCATCATTATCCCAAACTATCTTCGGAAGGCCCCTTACTTCACTTTCTTGTATTTTGGTGTCCGGTCCTCATCACCCGGAGCGGAAATACTCGAAAGTTGTTTGACTGGCTGATATCTTTTAGGGACTTTTTAGTGTGTGCTCTGTGCTCCTAGTTGGCCTAGCTTTCAATTTTTTGAGTCTTTAGCTAGATCTTAATAAAAAATTCAAAGTGGCTGACCGATCACCTAGATGGTCTCGAAGACTTCGTGGTCTTTCACCACCAAGTTTAGAGCCTTCTCCTAGAAGGCGCAGAGGTAATACTGCCGGTGGGTTTCGTCCCGTGGCAGTTGACGCATCGGGGATTGATCCTCCTCACAGAGACATTAGTGTTCAAAATAGGCTTGGTACTTCCACAGAACAAGAGAGGAACACTCCAGTTCTTTCTCGAGTTCTCTTTCAGACGGAAGATAACATAGAAGTAGAAGAATTTCAAGAGTCATTAGCGGCTCCGAATTCTCCCTTACCTTCTAGCTATCCAGAAGTATTACGATACGTTGGGACTCTGACGCATAGACCGTCAAGTCCAGGTCGCACTACGCACTTACCATCGATGACCACTACTAGAAGCATGGCTTCTACTACAAGTGCTACAACTATGCAGACTCCAACATCAATACAAGGGGGAGGAACCATTTCCATCCCCTCTGCATCTTTATTTGGGTCTTTTGCTAGCACATCTTTTGTTGGGTCTACCTCCATTCCGTCTATGAGTGGAAATTCCCAAGCCAATGTTTTTAGTACTGGATTCTTCCCATTTGGCACCCATTCACAGGGTATTCCATCAGTTCCATTTAGTGCCTCCACATCCATGATGGGTGGATCGGCTTCATTCCAGGGTTTTCCTTTCAGAAGTGGTCATATACCACATTCCAACCTGACAGTAGGATCTATGCCTTTTTCTTCTACAGGACAAAGCAGCAATCCTTTCCAAGGTTGGACTAACCCTGCGGTTAGTGGCATGGGAACTAGGAATCCATTTTTCGGCCAACAAGGGAATGGGCCGTACTCCACAGTTAGTTCTTTTCGAAGTATTCATCCCTTAGCTACTGCTTGGAATCCTTATCAGGGGTTATCCACTCCTTATAATCCTTTAGGAGGAAGCTTCGCCGGTCATGGAGGTTTTGCGGCCGAAGTTGGTCAAACTTCGAGTTTTGCTCGATGACAAGGCTTGCCTTTTGGTTCAACCAGTTCTACTGGATACTTCGGGTAGCCTGGTTACTTCCAAAATCCAAGTCCATCTTTTTAGAACTTTTGGGCCCCCGCCTAGTCTGGGTGGAATCTCCAAGGTCCTCCTAGGCTTCCTTTTTTGGCAACTTTCAACTTGACAAATCTCACGAAATTAACAAAGGATCCAATCAAATACAACCTGGCCTAGCCTCCGGTCCCAACCAAACTCCCTTCGGACATTCCAAAATTTGAAGGGAAGGGTGGTGAAGACCCAGGAGACCATGTAACCACATTCCATTTGTGGTGCTCATCAAACTCCTTTATTGATGACTCGATTAGGTTGAGACTTTTTCAATGCACCTTGACTAGTAATGCGGCCAAGTGGTATATAGAGTTGCTAGGGGGCAGATTTACATATTTCGCTGACTTAGCTAATATTTTCTTAAATCATTTCTAGTTTCCTATCTGTTATGATGTAGGAACTGAACTTCTGGCCACCTTTCGTCAGGACAAGGCAATTCACATTTCTGACCATATTCAGGAATGGAGACGGAGAAATAGGCTCATTAAAGCTGAAATCCCTACGGAATATCGTCTCGAATGGTTTTTGAAATCTTTACAACCTGAAATCTCTAAGGATGTCTCCATGTTCAGAGTCTATTCTAAGGAGCAAGCTATTTTTAGGGCCCAGCAATTAGAATTGATTTACTCTCTGTCTGAGATCCTTCGAAAAATCTTGCCAGATGCTCCTGGGTCTAAGGTTGATATAGCCAAGTCGAAGCCAGGCCCCCAATGCGGATGGTATCATTGGATCAGCAGACACAAATGCGGTAAAATTTTTGAGGCAATTGCAACAGTTGTCTTTACAAACTGCTTCTAACAACCAAGTCACATCGTCTAACCCTGCGTCTTCCCAACCCTCTTCATTCAATGTCATCCAATCTACCAACCCCAAAGGAAATCAAAATTCCAATGGGAAGAAGAAAGGACGAGGTAAGAAAAAGAGTCAAGATGGGAAGACTAATGCAAATAATCCTGGCAATAATGCTGGTGGTGGTAGAAATGAGTCTAAAAAGAAAGTCAAGTTTCCATGCAAGTTATGCGGTGGAGACCATTTAACTCACCTCTTCCCCAAGATTGAAGATGCTCAGTGCTTGTTAGGGCAGCAAGGGACTTCTAGTTCTCAAGTTGTGTTAACCAACCCTTTTCCCAAGGGCAGCAACTTCTTGCTGGCGCGAGTTCAAACCCTGGTACCTCCGCAGGGGGAAACTAGGAAGGGGAAAAGTCATCAAATGTTTCCATGATGAGTTCCAATGTCCTTGTGCCAACTCGGTCACGTGATTATGGTGAAGCCAAAACTTCCGAGGACAAAACTTCTCTCGGAAATACCGACCTTCATATTGAGCGACCCCCTGTCGAGACTATACCACGAATACTGAAAGGTTCCGCTAAACGCACGACTATTAATCCTAATGCTAGGGCTGCCCAAAACTACTCCATTGTCAAGGATCTGGCTCAGAGTCCATGTGCGATGTCCGCTTTAGAGGTTCTCCAATCGTGTCCAACTCAACGAAGTGCTTTACTTTCAGCGATTGGGGCATTTGATCCAACTAACTCTTTAGTGCTCACTTTCGACATGTTAAATGTCAAAAAGCAACTCCCTCATTATATGGATTTCTAAATAAAGTCTACATACCGGAAAATTAACATTTTTCGTACCGTTATTGATGAAGGAGCTTCCACGTGCGTCATGTCGATGTCATGCTGGAAGGCTATTGGATCGCCTTCGGTTGTTCCTTCACCCACTGTCCTGACTGCATTTGATGGGCATTCTCATAAGTCACATGGGATTATCTCAGCCTTTCCCATATGTGTTGGGGGAAAGGTCATTAATATTGAAGCAGAAGTCATTGATGCTAACCTGGACTACAATCTCCTCTTAGGAAGGAACTGGGTATATGAAATGGATGCCATTGTTTCGACTCTATTTTGTGTCATTTGCTTTCCTCATGAAGGGAAAATCATTAAGGTTGATCAACTGGATTTTTTTCCAGTCGATCCTCAAGCAATCTCTGACTCTATTGTTCCTCTAGTGGATAACCCTTGTCCACCTACTCAGAATCTAGGAGTTGGGATGTATTCCTCAATGATGGGTACCTTTGATTTTCCCTCTCCTATCGCTAGAATCAATGTCGTTTCATCATTTAAGGAGTCTCCTCAAAAAGAGTTCTTTCGAACTCATTATTTTTCATACCCTTGGACCTTGCCTTCACCTACGACCACATTAGCTAAAGGACAAGTTAATGGAATGGCATTCCCTATGTCTGCAGCTGAGCTTAGATATCAGTCTATTGTTAACTCTGCAGACGACCACTCTACTCCATTTTCTAAGAAGGAGCTAGATGGTGATGTGGCCCCAGCTTGGACCCTTGATTCTACCTCTGCCTTGGACTGCTTAGATACGGTTTTACCTTCTGAAGAAGCAATCCTCGAAGTAATGATGGGTGTAGATCGACCTTGGGAAGACTTACACCATCGTTCATATTTTCTTCCTCCATTGCAGGAAGTAGAGTCTAGGTTCTCCGAGCTCTTTACTAGTGATGTTTGTACGGTATCAAATCCTTTGGCTCCAGCACACTTTCGTGCCGAAGGTAACATGTCGGTGATTTCAAAAACGATACCTATAAACATCTCTACGAACCCTAACGTGATCGAGAATATCTTCATCGGAATCGAATGTTCCCCTGAAGAAATTCAAGTTTACACTGACCTTTTCAAGGAATTTCGAGATGTATTCGCTTGGTCTTATGAAGAAATGCCTGGCATTGATCCATCTATAGTTCAACATGAGATCAAGACGTATGAAAACGCCAAACCGGTTCGTCAAAGGCTTCGGCCGGTTAATCCTAGGAAAGCAGCAGCCATTAAAGCTGAAGTAGAGAAGCTGCTCAAGGTGGGTTTCATATACCCTGTTCCTCTTACCGATTGGGTGTCTAATCCAGTCCCTGTGGATAAAAAGCAAGGAACAATCCGAGTATGCATCGACTTTAGAGACCTAAATAAGGCCTGTCCAAAAGATAATTACCCCACACCATTCATTGATCAGATTATTGACGAGTGTGCGGGTAATGAGATTTTTTCCTTCATGGATGGTTTTTCCGGTTATAATCAGATCTCTATCCGTCCTGAAGATCAACATAAGACAGCTTTTATATGTCCCTAGGGTACCTTTGCATACAGAAATATGCCTTTTAGTCATAAAAATGCTGGAGCCACTTTCCAGCGGGCCATGTCATATGCTTTCCATGACATTAAACATATCATCGAAGCATACTTGGACGATCTCGCTGCTCGTTCTTGAAAGAGAACTGATCACCCTAGTCATCTTCGATTGGTTTTTGAGCGATGTCGTTTTTATAAAATCCGGTTGAATCCCAACAAGTTCGTTTTCACGGTTACGTCTGGTCGGTTATTAGGGTTCATCGTATCAAATGAATGGATTCAGGTTGATCCCTTCAAGTTGAGGCAATAATTCAGTTGCCTCCCCTGTCCTCAAATTGACAACTTCAAAGTCTTCAAGGGAAGGCTAATTTCCTAAGACGGTTTATAGCAAACTATGCTGAGATCACTAAAGGGTTTATGTGTTTGCTACGCAAAGGAGTTCCATTTGTATGGGACGACTTTGCGCAGCGGTCTTTTGATGCTTTTAAAAAGCCATTAGTCTCTGCCCCACTTTTGAGTCCACCGGATTATGGTAGGGACTTCCTTTTATATCTCGCTGCAGCAGAATCAACCATTGGTATGGTTCTTGTTCAGGAGGACGATGCTCTCACAGAGCATGTGATTTATTATTTGAGCTAAGGCTTAATAGGTCCTAAACTTCGCTATTCACCGGTTGAGAAGTTGGCTTTGGCAGCTATCCATGCTGTCCATCGGCTCCGTCATTATATCTTGCTACGCAAAACTTTTCTCTTAGCGACGGTCAATCCATTTCAATTTTTCCTCAGTAGGCGAGTGATTGGGGGCAAATATAATCGATGGATAGTTATTTTACAAGAATTTGATCTTGAGTTCTTGTCTGCCAAGTCTAAGAAATCCATGGTTTTCGCCAAGCTAATTTTCAAGCTGCCTTGTCGAGAGGATACTATTTATGAGGAAATTTTTCCAGACAAACATTTATTCCTCATCTCTTCACTCGACCCTTGGTATGGAGATATCATTGTCTATCTCCAGACTTTGAAGTTTCCCTCTACTTTCTCTAAGGATGAACGCCAGAAATTACGTCACCTAGCTAAGAACTATGTTATCATAGGTGATACATTATATCATCGACGGGTTGATTCAATCCTTCGGCGTTGTTTAACCTTAGAGGAAGCAGATTCAGTGCTCAATGACTGCCACAGTGGAGCTTGTGGTGGTCATCTATTAGGGCTTGCTACAACCCAGCACATTTTGCATGCCCGCTATTTTTGGCCTTCACTCTTTAAAGACTGTGTTGAAGCATTCAAACGCTATCACCCCTATCAAATCTATACAAGAAATATGCGCGCACATCCAGCTCCTCTTTTTCCCATTGTCACTGTCAGTCATTTTACTAAGTGGGGTATCGATTTTACAACCTGTAATCTGCCTTCAACGACGAATCACAAGTACATTATCGTGGCCATAGACTACTTTATGAAGTGGGCCGAGGCCATGCGCACTTATAAAAATGATAGTGAAACGACAACATTATTCCTTTTTAATCAGATTATCTCAAGGTTCGGTATCCCGAGAGAGATTGTCACTGACCATGGCAGTTATTTCCAGAATCAACTAATGTCTGAATTGGCTCTCAAATTGGGTTTTCGGCAGGAGCATTCGTCTCCTTATTATCCTCAGGCCAATGGACAGGTCGAGGCAGTCAACAAAACTCTTAAGACGATCCTACAACGGACAATCGACAAAAATCAGTCCAATTGGCATCTTATGTTGTATTTGGCTCTTTGGGCATACCGAACCTCCGTGAAGACTGCTACTGGTTTTACACCTTTTCAGTTAGTTTATGAGATAGAATCTATCTTTCCGATCGAATTTGAAATTCCATCTCTTAAGTTAGTTGTTGAGCTCCTTCCAGAGACTTCTAGTCTCGAAGAGCACCTCATTCATTTGGAACATCTCCATGAGCAGCGTTGAGATGCTGCCACAATGAATGAGGCTCATAAGAAAAGGGTTAAAACACATTATGATAAAGTTTTTCATCCTTGAGTCTTTTCTGAAGGTGACCTTGTCTTAGTCTATGACCAAGATAAGGACACCTTGGGGGCAGGCAAGTTTAAGCCTATGTGGTACGGTCCTTTCATAATTAAAAGAGTTTTAGAAAAAGGGTCATATTAGTTAATCGATTTTGAGGGAAACAAGTTGGCGGAGCCCCGAAACGGGCTCTACCTCAAGAAGTACTTTGCTTAAGTAGAAGCTAGGCAATGGCTTCTTTGTACATTGTGTATATTTGTACATATCTCATCGAGGGTTTTTGATATCAACACTTTTTGGTCTATTGTGGCAGGTGTTGAAGGATGACTTGGTCTATTTTGGATTCGTCGATGGTGCTATTCGGCACACTCGGAACCTTACTTCCGCAGCTTGGGTACTCTACTATCCAACTGGTCAGTTGATGGTATCAAGGGGAGTATGCATTGGTCCTGCTTCAAATAATATGGCTAAGTATATTGACATCATTAATTTACTATCTGAGGCAATTTCTCACGAAATCGACTCGTTAGTAGTTTATCTTGATTCACAATTGATAGTGTCGCAATTGAATAATATTTATTGGGTAAGGGATCCATGTTTATATCGCCAGTATTTAAGGGTGAGGTTGTTGTAAAGATCATTTACTTATATTAATTATTTGCACATTCCAAGATCTCATAATTGGTTAGCTGATTCTATCGCTAATCAAGCATTAGACTGGCACATTAATCATTCATCACAATAAAATCAAGCATCAAAAAGTCGAACTGTATCAATATATATATATATATATATATATATATATATATATATATCATAAAACATCTCGAGTGTACATAAGTTTGTCCAAAAAATATACAAAATTGGGACTCAAATGCCCATAATCATGTCTAGTGCATCTAATGCCCCGGCTCAGGATGAGCGGCTAAGTAAGAAGCTATCACATTGGCCACAAGCCTAAAAGTGCGGACCCAGTCACGTGGCATGCCAACCACACAACGCTGCATATCCTCAAGAAGATCCTCTACCGCCGCCATCGGTACTCCATGAGTGAGTCTCACCAAGTGCAACTGGACAGTGTGAAGTAGTTGCTCTGTGTCTGCAGTTGCCTCTTCAGCCCCTCGGCTGCGACGTCTGTGCCGTGGGAAATCATCTGGTCGTACCGGCCCAATATCTGGAACATGATCATCATATTAGTCATTTGAATCCTATCAAAAACATTTTTCAAAATTCATTATTATATTTGAAAAATCCAAAAAAAACATAAAATCAAAAAATACTTACCAATGTCACCCCATGCTGCGGTTGGTGGTAATACTAGATTGGGATCTCCTCAAAAATCCAACCCAGCATAAGGGTAGTCATCTATGGCGATGATCTACTGATCCCACCAGGAAAAGAAGTCATCGTCAAATGCAGTCCGTGGGACGTCCCCACCCCCTAGACGTTTCATCAAGTCGGCCCACCTGCCCATGCGTGGATCTCGTGGGGTGCTGATGGAAACTGCTACCCTAGGGCGCAGCGCAGGGACCCTCTCAAAAAGGAAAGAACACAAAATAGTCCCATATCCAAAGCTTTTGGTCTGTCCTCTTTTGATGGAAGTGAGCTGACTTTTCAAGTTGGCCAGAATAGGAGTACACCAGTCAAACACGGTGGTGAGATAGTCTACTGCCAAGCTCATGGTTAGCCATGATGCCTGGTGCAGAGAAGTTGATCCATTCACTCTAGCTATGGTGAACAGGATTATCCTCGGCGATAAACTCTCCACATGTGTGATTGAAATCTGACTTCCAACCTTTTTGGGATGTCCCGGGCAATAGATATGCACATAGTCCTCGATCGAGAGACTACCTCATGTCCTGCCCCTGGAATGTACTACCTCTCCCCTTCGGAAAAGGCCCATGATGAAATAAATGTCGTCCACTTCTATCCTGAGTGGCATCTGGTCAATCATAAATGAATCATCATCGATACTCCAGTAATCAATGAGCATCTCAAGCAGACGTGTGTTTGCTTTCATATTTGGCAATTTGAAGAATTTTAGCAAACCACATCCCCGTAAGGCATCCAAAGCATTAGGATCATTCATGACCTCATCATCCACTGCGGTATGCTCTCTTTCTCACCAAGTGACCGGCATCCTAAAGAAAAAATGATTTTAAACCGTTAGTTTTTTTGTTTCAAATGTTCACGGTGTATACGCGGGTCCATTTGCACACAGTCATGTGTAGGGCCCACGTGTATGCGGGTTTCATATACTCAACCCACGTATACGCCGCGGTGAAATTTTTGACAAAGAATTCAACGGTAAAACATAAATTAAAAATTCTAAAACTAGTCACAATTGATTGCAAGACAAGTATAAGAGTTACCTGGGGATTTTGGAAGAATCTGATTTGGCGTATGGAAAAGTTGCTTCTTTTGCTCCACTTCTTTGCTCTCAAACTCAAATGGTGAAAATGGTGAGTCCAAAAACTCTTTTATAGGTTTTGAAAATGAAAACTTTTTTCAAAATTTTATTTTGTTTGGCCTCATGTAACTTTTAACTTGGGAGCTTGGAATGTCAAGAATGGTTTGATTTTCAGGACATTTTGGACGTTTTTCGATAGTTTCAAGACGGTTCCATGACTGCTAACCCGTCATGGCAGGTATCGTTTTCTCACTGGCATATAGGTTAGGGAAGCCATTTTTCCGTTGCATTATGCATACTAGTCTCCATCTGTCGATACATTTTCCATAGGGTCAATCCCATCGTGTTATGGTTCATAAACCATTTTCACTCTCTGATTCTTTAAATCATGACACGATGGTAGAAGCCATCCTTTACATGGGCATCGTAGTTAGCACCTCACTAAAATTTGTTGCCCATGCTGATCTGATTTGAGTAGGCTCGGGAGTCCTCTGTAGTCCCGCCATGACCTTTGTGATGAAGACTCATTCCTCTTTGCTTCTTCGCTTTTGTTCTTGCCTTATACCCTAGAGGCTCCTTTGTGTTGAGTTGTACCACAGCATTGCATTTTGACCATTTGCACCTTTTGGCCTTTAGCCGACTTCACTTGGACTCATGTTTAAGCCAACTTTTGACCATGACGACTGCAAAATCAAACTTGCATACCTTTAACTTCTCCAACTTGACACACCTTGACCCGTGGAAGGAATACGCCTTTGAGTGTCATTGACTAGTTTTCGCCTCCCTGCATTGAGCATAGGAACGTTTTGATCCCAGCAACTAGATCATCTGTTTCACCAACACTCGTTCTTTCCAATGTACTTTAGCATTCTTTCATTATTTTTGCAGCTTAAAATAAAAAGACAAAAAAATTATATATTCCAAAAAGAGCGGGAACGGGACAATATTTCCATTTATTGTTGGCAGCTAGAGTCAGTCGTGTCGCCCTTGAACAAAGCACTCAAAGCAAAGTCTCCTCCATTTGGGCGGGATTTAGTTTGACTTAGGTATGCCTTACCCTTGTTATTGAATCAGTTCTCCCCCGATTAGTTATCTCTTCCAATCATATGGAGGGTTCGTTCGTGCGTCCTGCATGACGAGCTTATACGGAGTCATCATATGCTGCCACATAGTCATATTGAGTCGTGCTTTTGTTCAAGGGAAGTTAGCCTGAGTCGGCCTCTCTGCGGTGTCCCTTGACTCATTTTTCAGTCGGCCATCCCTGATTGTCAGTATCATGTTTATCATCACATCAGCTATATTGGTCCTTTACTCGTGCCGGTTTGAGAAGGTCCCCATTGACTTCTTGCTGGCGGGTCTTGTCCTTATCGACGACGACATCTTGCTTTGAGGATAGGCCTAGAGCTGCACCCTGGCCCTATTTTCATTATTGATAGGTCACCTTGTGCTCAGCATCGCTCAGTATCATGGGTATTTGACTGAGTGGTTTCCCTTGTGTTCGACATCAACTTACATTATCACACATTGGGATTCATGCAGTACCTTGGTTTCCATTTGACCCTCTTGGTGGATACCTCGCCTCTGTGTCAGCTTTCATTATTGGTTGGTTCAGAGGGTTTCTGTCGTGCGCTAGCCACATCTTGTGTATGCCGGAAACATACTTCGGTCGGGTTACTACATCTTTTTTGTCCGATTCCTTCCACATGATTGGCCTACGGGTTACACTCATGCTAGATTGATGAAGGATGCCTTAATGCCTTCCTTCTAGTAGATCTTTCCTATCGACTTCGACTCATTGCTTTGGGGAAAATATCTAGAGTCCATTTGGCAGTACCTTGGGGTTTGCAGTCATTAGTGGCAGATCCTTCGCTATCAATAGTGGGAAACCATCATTGTCTCCTGATTGATAGATTCTTACAGGTGTTTGACTCCAACTCATCTATTCACACTTGTTAGATTGTACTGGGTACCTTGATGCTCATTATCATTATCGGTGAGTAGTCTCGCGTTTGTTAACGATATACATCAATGACCAGTAATCAAACGATTTCTCACATGGTCGACTTCAGATCATTTATTCCCATGGTGTATAAATGTACCACGGCGGTCAGTGAAGACCTCAGGTTGCATCAGCATTCATTGGTTCACTTGACAGTTTCTCCTGTTGCTGCTAGTTGATACCACTCCACCTTATATGTTGCAGTCATTCATGGCAACATTCTATATGTTGGCACCTGAGTTTACAGTGTAGTACCATCCTATTCCATCATGCTCAGTTGGTACCGTTTGTGATCAGTCTTTGATATCAGTGATCCGGTTTATTCTTCAGCACCATTGACATTCTTATATGTGATATTCAGACATGCACTTGTTCGATCATGATAAGATGATCCATTTCAGTTAGTCTATGGGAAAGATGCAATTTTCCCTACCAATTTGGCTTTCCCTATTTTAAAATTCCTGCAGGATTCAACAGATGAACCTGCTAATTTTTCAAGAAGGATAAATCAAATTATTGAACTCAATGAAAATAGAGATTAAGTTCAATACAAATTGATGAAATATCAGAATAAGATGAAAACCCTGTTTGACAGAAGATCAGGGGAAAGAGACTTTAAGGAAGGTGATCTAGTTCTAAGATGGGATGCCGGGAGAGAAGAGAAAGGAAAGCATGGCAAATTTGACAATCTATGGTTTGGACCTTTAGCAATTGTTGAAGTGAAGGGTAACAACTCTTTTGTGTTGCAAAACCTTGAGGGGCTATATTCAACTTATCTTGTAAATGGAAGGTTTCTCAAACATTACATTCAGTACTAAGAAGTTGAAATAGCTTTCATTGAAAATACTCCAGTTTTCTTTACTTTTCAAGATGTCAATTTGATTTTCCTTACAGTAAGGACTCCATAGCCAGAGGAGAAGGCACATGGATATGCAGTTTCTCTACATTATACAGGAGAAAGCAGTCCCCAATCGGAGCCAATGTTGTAGCATTTTATGGTTTTGATAAGATAGAATATTTCAAAAAATGTTAAGTTAGGATATGGACATAACAATAGTGAATAAAATGTTAGTTAAAGAAAATATCTTGATGATGATGTCCATATCAAAGAAAATGTTAGGTTAGATGTCCTAAAACAATGAAGACAAAAAGAAAATGTTAGGTAAGAAAGAAAAGAAAACAACTAAACTCTAAACGTGAGCAAGTCTAAATGCCACTACTCTGTTTCTGCAAAATAATGGTTATGTGCAACTTGTGTTAAATGCCACAACCCATGACAGTCAAATAGTTTAATCTTGACTGCTTCATGCTTTAAATTTGATGTTATAGTTAGAGAATAAGGATCTGGCCAAACTGTTTAATCTTGGCAGATCAGTAGTTAGGTAGAGAATAATAAGGTGCTCATCAGTTTAATCTGAGCCCTTGGAGGTTATAAGAGTAGATTTAGATAGTTTGTTTTTGTAAAATAAAAAGAAATGAAAAGGGTTTGCTAGCTTAAATGCACCCATTAAGTGAAGAAAAAAATGATAGGATAAGTAAAGGGTAAGTAGAGAAAGGTTGCACAAGTTTGATTATTCATTGGACTAAAGGTACATTATCATGTTTCACCATATGTTTCTATGTCCATGATTCAATTACACAAAGCAAAAGAAGGTCTACAACATAGATTATTTAACTTCCCATTCATCCCCATTCATCCCTATGTTCACTAATTACCCCTTCTCACCTTCATACATTCATATTCACTCATTTTCCACAAAAACCCCTTTTCCTAAGGTCAAAACCCTTTTTGCCTAGGAAAAGTGAAAATCCCATGTAAAATCCCTTTTTACATGAAAAACCCACAAAAATATGTTTTCCCTAAGTATTGATGCATATATGAAAAGCAAATAAATCATTAAAAAGCACTTTACTTAGTGTATTTCCCCTTTTCTGCTCATATTTCATATGATTCCCTTTTTTGCCTATAAATCCCCTTTTCACATATATTTACCCTTTTTTCCGCTCATTTTCCATATTAACATGAACTATAGTATTAAACCCCTAAAATTCCACTTTCCCATATATTATTAACTTCTTTATTAAATATCCTGAAACCTTAGTTTTATAATAAAACTATGTATTTTAATATTGCATCGCAAGCCTTTCATATGAATACACTCTTCCCCGATTGCAATATGCGATCAACGATGGGCCCGGACCCGAAAAAATATATATTATAATCTATACCCATATCGCATCTACCCCTCATCGCAAGTCCTGCCAATAGCATAAACCTCCGCCAGTTGCAATCTCCGATTGCGATTGGGGCCCATACTCGATCACATATCATATATTGTTTATTCCCACGTCACGTCCGGCGCCTATCGCATTCCTTTGCGATGGGCCGTCCTCCGCTAAATTGTGATTGCGATATGCAATATAAACCCAGACCCGATATCAATATCCTCCCGAGTTCATAAAATTTCAAATCCGCTATATGTGTTTTTGCAAAGAATTTCTTTGTTAAATCGCTTTTTATGAGTTAAACGAAGAATTGACTTAAACTTTTGTTTAACCACTAAACCTTCATTTCATCGCTAATCTGGGTTTTAACACATAATAAAGCCATTTCCGCCATATTTAATCAAACGTACCCTCCATACTTCTCCTTCACTCCACCACCATCCGATCACATACATCCAGATCCAACAGCCCTAGGCAATTTTAGGTTAGCTCTCTGTACGAGCGTTATGTTGGCATTTTGGCATAGGTGTGGCCCTATGGTACAGGTGTTGTCCTTGATGGCAACTCACTTTGGTGTCAGACCTTAGTTCAGGCGCTCAGAATGAAGGAAATCTTGTATACGCAAGTTCACCTTGCCGAAGATGCGTATACACGCGAGTTATACGTTCAGAAGTCGCGTACGCATATACACGCACTTTTATGCATAGAAAAGCGCGTACATGGTGGGAAACTTATTTTTGGTCCATGGTTGTTAGTCCTTGGAATTTGAACCTATGGTTTTGGACCAAGGTATCTCGTCAGAAGTGTTGACCCCAGGTTTTGGGCCCTTGGTATTGGTTTATTATGGTTTTGGACCGTGGTATTGTGGAAGGCCTAAAACTATAAAAGAGGAAGGAGATCATGTGACAAGGTATCATCTGAATTATTATTGAATATCTGATAATGTACGAGATCTGAAATATTGGTGATTAGCATTGTGGAGCAGATCTGGATCTGAATGAAGGAGGAACCTTAGCAAAAAGAAGGATAAGTCTATTGATGGGTCATAATCTCTTGGCTTGAATGATAATATCTTTGCATGATTTTGATCTGTTATATCTGGCACATGCGTGATCTATAAATCTGATAATCTGGGTTAATCAGTGCCTGAATACTTGAAAGGGCGAATTATGTTTGTAGATCTGTACGCAGGTTCAGTTCAGCTAAGGCGCGTATATACGCAGGTTCAGTGAAGGAAAATAGCGTATACGCAGGTTTTCCCATACGCAGAAGCGTATGCACGCAGGTTTCAAGCCATTAAAGTAGCGTATACATTTTGAGTTGTGTTTTTGCTGCTTCTATTTATTGTTGCAGTGTTATGGGTTCAGTTTTGGTGTGTGGTACTGTTACTATGATCTGGGTACAATCGTCAGAGAGGTGTTTATGTTGATTTAGTTTTGGTGAAAAGATGATTGGTTGATGCAGAAATTCTTGATGGTTGATTGATGTTATTTGTGGATCCAGTCTGAAAATTTCTGAAACGTGGTCCTTGAAAGAAAGAGAAGGTTGTAGCCTTCTGTAGGCCAACACCTACATACTAGTATCTTGGCTAGTGCAAGAGCTAAGGGGGTTGTAGCTCCCTTCCAGGAGAAGCTGAAAATGAGAGAGAGTTGTAGCTCTCTGCAAGTTGCAGCCTGCGTACTGTTAAAAGGACTGCACTAGTAAATTTGTAAAAAGAAGTTTCTAATTAAAGAAAAGATAGAGACGAATTGCAGCAGGTGGTTTTCACCCACATTGGGTTTCCACCTTATATCTTGTGTTCTTGTGTACGATTGTCTTTCTGCTCTGCTTTACTGTTTCTGGTTACTAGTTATTTGCTTCTGAATCATAGATTAATAACTAACATCTGAAAGATAAATCAAATTATAAGTCTGCTTTGTATACACGGGTTTCTTTATCTATAGTTGCATATATACGCGGTTTTTATTAAGAGAAGTAGTGTATATCATCTGGAATTGGAAAAGGAAATATTTGACTTGATAATACTGATTCACCCCCCCTCTCAGTATTATTTCCAACAATTGGTATCGGAGCCAGGTCCTTCTGAAGAAGCTTGATCGCTTGAAGGAAGATCCTTCATCATGAGCAACTACGAGAGGGAAGCATCAATTAGGCCACTGGTTTTTGATGGGACAAACTTCGTATATTGGAAGGTAAGAGTTACTGCCTATCTTCAATCGTTGGGTACTGAAGTCTGGGATATCATAGATACATTATATACTTTTCCAGCAGCAACTCCTACAGATCCGGCTGAGAAGAAGAAATATGAAACAAATGCAAAGGCAGTCAATACTCTATTGGGATGTCTATCTCAATCAGAATTCGTGAAAGTTATGCAGTTAAAATCAGCAAAAGAAATATGGGACAAGATTGTCCTAAGCTATGAAGGAGATGATCAGGTAAAACGAGCAAAACTTCAAACCCTCAGGATTCAGTACGAAAATCTCAAGATGTATAATGATGAAAGTGTGGCTAACTATTTTCTTCTTGTAGATGAGATTGTTAATTGTATGAAAATTTTGGGTGAAGAAATAAAAGAGGCTGTTGTGGTTGAAAAAGTTCTAAGATCTTTGTCCCCTAGGTTTGAATCTAAAGTTTCTGCAATAGAAGAAAAGGAGAATCTACAAAGCCTTAAAATGTCACAGCTGCACGGTATTCTAATTGCTTATGAAATGAGGAAAGGAGGACCATCAGACAGGAGAGAAGCTACCTTCAAGGTTTCAGGCAAAGGCGAGTACTATGAGTCAAGACGCGTGTCAGAAGAAGAAGAAGAATCAAATTTTGTCAGAAATCTTCAACGGGGTACTGGACGGTTCCGAGGTAAGTTACCTTTCAAATGCTTTGCTTATGGAAGAGTCGGTCACTATGTTGCCAAATTTCCTCACAAGGATAAGATTGACAAAGGGAAGGAACCTGTTAGATGGAACAAGAAACAAAATGCAAATAAGAAAAGCTATTACACTCATGAAGATAGTGATGGACTTTCAAATAGTGACGAAGATGAACGAGGTAATACATATAAACTTTTAATGGCTTTTGAAGATGATGACTACATGGATGCTATAGATGTAGAATGTTTTTCTGAAGAGATGACTAATCTCAAAATCTTCTTAGAAGAGAAAAGTGCAATTATTGAGTCTCTACAATATCAACTGGCTGAAAGTGAAAAACATCTTGAAAAATTGGAATGTGAAATTGTTTGTCTTAGAAAGGAGATTGAGAAAACAAAAGCTATTAATCTTAAATTTGTTAAAGGATCTGAAACTCTGGATGAGATTATCAATGTGCAGCGTTCAATGTGCAGCGTTCTCCACTAATCAAGACAGGTCTGGGATATAATGGAGAAACATCTCAAGCTTCTACCTCCAAAAGTTATCTTGATGCAGCAAAGAAGAGCGAGCAAAGGCCTAATAGAAATCATCAGGTAAATCAGGGACAGTTTACCTCAAGAACGAATAAAGACTATCAAGAAAATCGGGGACAAGCTACCTTAAGGACAAACAGAAGCTACAATCAGCCACAGGTAAAATCTTCCCAATTTTCCTCAAGAATGGATGTCAGTAGAAACTACAATCGATTGGATGATAGATTTGATAATCGCAGGAGTTTCTTCAATGGCCAATGTTTCTCTTGCCATAATTTTGGTCACAAAGTAGCTCAATGTGTTGCCTATAAGACAATCATGACTAGAGAAGCTCAAAAACAAAGGAATATGAATGGAATCACGAAAAGGACTTATAACAACTTTTCGGCCCTTGAAAATGAAGTTGAATGTTCTATTTGTAATAACTTTGGTCATGAAGATTCTGAATGCAGGAGCAGGTTTTGGAAGACAACTCAGAAGGAACATACCTCAAGTGCCAGAACATGGAGAATGAAGGAACCACAACCAGAAAGATGTGGGATATCCTTCTATGCAGAAAGATAGGAAAATATATGGTATATCGACAGTGGATGTTCAAAGCATATGACAGGGGATAAAGAAAAACTTGAATCATATACTGTAGTAGAAAAGGGGAAGAAGGTGTCTTTTGGAAATGATACCCCTACAGCCATAAAAGGAAAAGGCACTGCTCAGTTGAAAGAACAGGTCAAAGCTGGAAATGTTTTGTATGTTGATGGCTTGAAGCATAATCTACTAAGTGTTAGTCAGATGTGCGGTCAAGGAACCGAGGTAATATTTCAATCAAATGAATGTAGTGTTTGTGATCTTGATATAGGAGAAACAGTGATCAAAGGCAGAAGAACTCCAAATAATCTATACATATTTGAAGAAGGACAACAGCAATGCTATTTAAGCAAGGATGATGAACACTGGTTATGGCACCAGAGGTTGGGGCATCTAAGCTTTTCACAAATAAGGAAAGCATGCAAATACCAGGCAGTTCGTGGTCTTCCAGATATCAAAATTCCAGACAACACCATATGCAAATCATGTCAATTTGGTAAGCAAACCAGAACTAACTTTCCTGAGAAGGAAGGATCAGCTAGCAGGCCTCTTGAGCTAGTCCATACAGATGTATGTGGTCCATTTAGGACAAAGTCACCTCGAGGAGAAGAATACCTTATACTATTCATTGACGACTTCTCCAGATTTGTTTGGTTAGGACTTATGAAGCACAAAGACGAAGCATTCGAAAAATTCAAATCCTTCAAAGCCTTGGCTGAAAATGAATCAGATTACAAAATTAAGTGCCTCAGGTCCGACAGAGGTGGGGAATTTACCTCAAATGAATTTTTTGATTTCTGTGAAGAACATGGAATAAGAAGGGAATTCTCTACAGCTAGGACTCCTCAAAAAAATGGAGTGGCGGAAAGGATGAACAGAACATTCCAACAAATGGCTCATGCTATGCTTGATGAGTCTGGAACTCCCGCAACCTTCTGGGGTGAAGCTGCATACGCAGCAGTTGTTATTCTCAACAAAACAAATGTCCGAGTGAACATCACTCAAACTCCTCATGAGCTCTGGTATGGTGAAACTCCTTCGGTAAAGCATTTCAAAATTTTTGGGAGCAAATGCTATATTAAGAATACTGATGAGCAGCTTGGCAAACTTGAACCTAGAGCAGATGAAGGCATTCTCCTTGGTTATTCTCCCTACAGCAAAGCATATAAGTGTTACAATAAAAGACTTGGAAGAATTGTTGACAGCATTGATGTAGTGGTTGATGAAAAAGGATACATCCCTAGGCAAGTGAATCATGAAAATATCGATGAGGATGAAGAATACTCTCCAAATCAGACAGATGATGAAGAAGAACCCCAAGAGGCACCAGAGGAATAGATAAGGATAGAAGAAAAGACTCCATCCAGGTACGTTCAAAAGAATCATCCAGAATCTCAAATTTTGGGGCAGAAAGAAGCAGGTATACAAACAAGAAGAACAATAGCAGAAGCTTCAAGCTATTTGGCATTGCTCTCTTCCACTAAACCGCAAAATGTAAAAGAAGCATGCAAAGATGAGTGTTTGGTTAAGGCAATGGATGAAGAGCTTGAGCAGATCGAAAAGAATAACACTTGGGAGTTGGTTCCTAGACCAAAAGACAAAAATGTCATAGGAACAAAATGGATCTTCAAAAATAAGTTGAATGAAAATGGGGAAGTGATTAGAAACAAGGCCAGACTTGTTTGTAAAGGGTATGCTCAACAGGAAGGAATAGACTTTGAAGAAACTTTTGCTCCCGTTGCTAGACTTGAGGCCATCAGAATGTTCCTTGCTCTCTCTAGCTTCCAGAAGTTCAAAGTATTTCAAATGGACGTAAAATCAGCCTTTCTGAATGGAGACTTAGAAGAAGAAGTGTACATAGAGAAACCAGATGGCTTTATCCTTGGGAATGATCCAAATCTTGTATGCAGACTTAAAAAGGCTCTCTATGGCCTTAAACAAGCTCCAAGGGCTTGGTACTACCGCTTGGACAAATACCTTCATCAACAAGGTTTTTCAAAAGGATCAGCAGATAGCAATCTTTATATAAAAAATGAAAATGACAAATTGCTAATACTTATTGTGTATGTAGATGATATTATCTTTGGCAGCAACGAAGAAGGTATGAGTCAAAGCTTTTCCTTGGTGATGCAGAAAGAATTCGAAATGTCTTTGCTCGGAGAACTGACATACTTTCTTGGATTGCAAATCCAACAAAATGAAGGCGGTATCTTCTTGTCTCAAACCAAGTACCTCAAGCAGATTCTGAAGAAGTATGGCATGGAAGATTCAAAACCAGTATGTACCCCCATGGTTACAGGATGCAGCCTCAGTGCAAATGATGAATCGGCAGCAGTGCATCAACCAACCTATAGATCCATGATTGGAAGTCTACTTTATTTGACAGGTACCCGACCAGATATTATGCATGCAGTGGGAATAGTTGGAAGATTCCAGGAAAATCCAAAGGAAACTCATCTTCAGGCAGTCAAGAGAATCTTCAAGTACCTTCAAGGAACTCAAAACTATGGCTTATGGTACTGTTGAGGGCCCTGAAATCGGGTCAACAACAAGGGGGATACCCACCCCGTCGGGAACCTGGTTGGCGGCTCCGTGCCCGTTTCGTGTAGCGGGTCCGACTGGGGATAACGGGACCAGCTTCCCGATCTAAGGGGGTGCGTGTGTGTGTAGGGTTTGATTATGCTGTTTCTTGAGAACTGTTGAGAGCTAATTTAAATCTAACTCATGATTTGAATATAAGCTGCTGAAATCTAATGAAAACAACATGTGCAATCTATGCTAACCCGGGGTATATCTTTTCCATCATGCGATCTAAAAAGATTTCATATAATAATTGTTGGAAATAATACTGAGAGGGGGGGTGAATCAGTATTATCAGATCAATCAAACTTTTCAATGCTCAGAAACATATACGCTACTTCAGTTAGGTGAACCAGCGTGTACACGCTACTGTGACTAAATAAAACAGCGTATAAGAAGAAAACTCATAATTTAGTTAGCTTATTCTTCAGTTAAGTTCATCAGGACATTATTCACCACATTAACAGTAAACAGGTGCAGTATAACAGAACAGATCAAAAGCCACACACATGAACACCAAGATGTAAGGTGGAAACCCAATGTGGGTGAAAACCACCTGCTGCAAGTTGTCTCTATCTTTCTTTTATATGAAACTTCAGTTTACAATCTTTTGTACTGGTGCAGCCTTATACCAGTACGCAGGCTACAACCTTCTCTCGTTCTCCAAACTTCCTTGGAAGGGAGCTCCAACCCCCTTTGCTCTTGTACTAGCCAAGATACTAGTACGTAGGTGCTGACCTACAATCTTCTTTCCTTCAGGTACCACCTTTCATACATTTTCAGACTGGATATTCCTGAAGCACAACATTACAATCTGTAGACCCCAATTCATTCAACTTTCACAATAGATCATTGAAGCATAAAACAACCAATACTAGTATTATCAAACTTTGAATCACTGAACCACTGAACCCTGTCAATCACCAGATACCAGAACACAGAGCAGTCTACAGAACTCTGTAATAACAGTCAGATCCAACTGCAAACCCAAAAATCAAGCTTTAAGAGATATACGCTACTTCAATGAGCGAAACCCGCGTATACACGCGCTTTTACCTAAGCCAACCTGCGTACAGATCTAAAAATAGATTCTCTCAACTTGCAGCTGTACCAGACATCAGTTAGATCCAGAACATAATATTGCGACAGTATGCAGATCTAGAAATACGCATAATCAACCATATCATAATAGTGCATTTCAAACCATTAGATCCCGATTTGTCCTTAGATCTAGTCTTCCATCCACCGATGTGATTTCTCCTTAGCTTATATCAAGCAACCCAGACCCTGCATATCAGATCTCTTTCTCTCTTAGATATTCAAGTCTTGTCGAAAGATGATTTTGCCTAATGATCTTCTTCTCCTTATATAGCCTTAGGCCTTGCTCAATACCAAGAGCCAAAACCATAGTAACACAATACCATCAACTTCAAAACTAGGGATCGACACGCCCGTCGAGACACAATGGTCCGAAATCATAGGCACAACTTCCAAGGACTAACCACCATGGACCAAAGGTACTTTTCCACATACACGCGCTTTTTCTGAATCCAACTAGCGTGTACACGCGACTTGGGCTTAACGAACCTGCGTATATGAACTTCCTTGGCATGCTGTACTAAGATCTGTCTTCTGATTAAGTTGCCATCACCTGTACCAACCTCTGAGCACCTGTACCAACCTCTGAGTGAGTTGCCATCAAGGACAACACTTGAATCATAATGCCAACAATAACTGGTAATGAAGATTATTCAGCTACTATAAGAATATAAACCATTTAAGATAAACCATTCTGCATAAGAAGTTAAACAGGACAGTTGTGGACTGCATATCGCATGATAAATCATTCATATGTCAAGCATGAACAAATGACTCTATCGTACAAAAGTGCCAAATGGTAACCACACATTTATACATTAACATATCAATAACATTAGCTGTATATCACTTTAAGCAAATAAGTAGAAATTCATCAAGAGATAAAAGTACCATTTATGACTGATTTTTACTCACAAACTTCAAGCAATAATGATTTACTTCTACTTACTTCTAACATCTACTAAGAGTACAGAAGTGCAACATCAATAGCAGGTATTAAAATGCAAACATAAATAAATCTCGATCCGTCCATTCATCAAAAACCCCCTCCGAGGGTGCAAAAGTGCATGTTCTGAGGACAAGTTTTTTGACAAATTTCCGGACCCTTCTCCAATGCAACGAGAAGGGTTAAATACTACTAACCGGCTAATTTTAATTACACAAATTTAGGGAACGGCTTCAAATGACCGCCCTTTTACTAAAACAAATTTATTTCTAAAAACTGAATCTAATTTCTAACCATTTATGTATCTGCTCCTTAGTGCTGTAAGCGATGCGCTGTTCGCCGTGAAAGAGTCGGTTGCTTGTCCTTTCCTTTTGTTCGAGCTTGAAAATTAGAAATAACAAGAGTTGGCACCTCTTTCTGACAAACTAGAAGATATTTTTGAAAGTGTTCTTCTGGAGGAGTGTCTTCACGGCGTGTATACTTAGTACAACTCAGATTTCTTTCAAACTGATTGTGCTGTTGCTATTTCGGTTTCCGGCCGTGCGAATGACTCAATGAGCTGGGGATTTTGTTGCCTGAACGATTTTCTCAATTGAAACTTGTTTCCATTCTTTGTTCCAGGATTTTCTGAGACGTCTTTCCCCTTAAGCGTTTTTCTTTTTGCTTTACCCAATTTGGGACTCAGGATCTTTCATAAACGCTTTGCTTTTGTGCACCTTTGACTCTGAGTCTTGGATAGCCTATTTCCATCAGCATTTGTTGAGTGATACTCTGGAATCCGCGGCCCTGCTATATGCGGTATCCATCTGCGAAGTCATCTCCTCTCTATTCTTCTAGCTCTGGCGCTTTTCCTTAGATGTTTCCTGCATATAGTTTTATATCAGTCGCTGACTTATAGTTCACGTAAATGAAAAGAGACAGAAGAAAAGATTGACATGAAAGCAATTAAGTTCTAATGAATGCATAATCATGTCACCCATTATGACTTGACTCTTCGAAAGACGCAACATAATCATCTTTGGATACACAGGCGTACAATCATTAATTTCCCGTAAGGTGCGCGCCTAATATTGGGCTCACAGATCATGCCAAGGAATGCCTGCGACAAATGGCTTCTGCGATTTGCATCGCAGCATCGAAGATTGCGATGTAAATAAGTGGTATCGCAGCAATTGATGGTCTCATTCGTCGCAAACCATAGATCGCAGGTCGCAGCTTTGCATGGTCGCAAATCGCATATCGCAAGATCGCAAGGTCGCAAGGTTTTCGCTTTGTCACTTTGTGCTGCTTATGCGACATTGTGACGTGCGACGTCGCATATCGGCCATCGGCGATTCTTTAGGTTTTCCCTTTTTGAGCGCTTTTAACGCACGCGGTGTGATGAGTTCTCGCGTCGCTCCCTTTCAGTGTATTTATGCGCTTTGGGAGAGTGCCTCTTTTTCTTTTGCAACGCGATATAGCTCTTAGGAAGTTAATACAAAAGATTTTTCAAACAAAAATATTTTTTGGATTTTTGGTTAAGGGTCCCCCTTTGCTTGATGTTATTATTAATATCAAACAAAGAGGGGGGTTGTTGCTGGCCACAACAATTGGCGATTCACTTGGGAGAACTAGTTATCTCTGCATTTCTATTGACGCTTTTAAAAACTTCTTAAAAATTTTGAACTTTATTATAAAAAGATAAGACAAATGAGACTTCAAACTGCCTATGATGTTTCGTTTCAAACTCTTTCTGTTTTAATTATTTGTACACCCAGTTCGTCTTTGCATCTAAATCAGCTGTTACTTGGTCTTTGTAAAACATAAAATAAAGTCTTCTCTGTTTATCAGTCCTTTAGTATGCTCCTTAGTCGCAGGTAGAGCCTCTGCTGCCAGCAAGCGTCCATAGCCTCGATAGGGTTACCTTTTAACCAGCAATGATCCTTTATCCTGCTTGAGGTTACTCGCAACATTCCAGAGAAAAATCCTTTTTGACACACTTTTCCTTTTTTTAATTCTCTAAAGAACAATGTCTTGGTTTGGTGGCCAAATTATGACACAGTCATTCACTTGATTTACACTTTTGCTGAACAAGCCGGCTCGTGATGAGACCTCTTGTCTTTTGATTGCAACAATCTTAAGTCGTTGCCCTGTTTTGATAGACAGTATTGGCAAAGTCAGCAAGTAATAATATCTGTGATCATGATAAGTCGACTCGTGATGAGACCTCTTATTCTTTGAGATATAGTGTTTTCCTTGGGTTGTTTCTCTGAATGTTGTAATTTCCTTTTAGCAGGGAGGAAGTCATTTTTTTTCCTTAAGAAAGTTCTGGACGACAATGATATGGCCGATTTTTTAATAAAGGTTGTTTTGACAGAGAATGCTTATCTTACAATTGATACCTTTCATTGTGCTGACTTAAAACAAATCCTATACTGAGATAGCTTTCTTTAAAATTTTGGAGTTCGAAACTATCATCATATATGGGTTGAAGTTCTAATGATAATAAAGATCAAATTTTTAAAAGATTCGCTGTTGATAGTAGCAGAAGTTCCAAATTTTCAACAGAGACAAGGTATCTTCAGTAAATGTCAAATGTCTTTGAACCAGAACAAACATTATTATGGAGGAAATTTAAAAAGGAATGATAGGCAAATATTTTCTGAGGTTATGAAGAGAATATGTATAGCTTTGCCTATCGGTTATTAAAAACAAAAACCTAACTAAATTACTCCTACTCCTACTCCTACTCTAACCATATACAGGAAACAACTATGTGAAATGATATTTCCAATGGAACCATCTATCCATTTTTATCCCTAGCCGAATGAATCTTCCAAGCATTAATAAAAAGAATCGAATTTTTCTTGGATTGTAATTGTTGGCTAAGAAATAAAAACACAGAACCTCAATTGGAATTCTGGCTGATTTTTTTTTTTTATGCGAAGTTGTTTCCAACTGGGTACCTATTGGATCATAAAAATCAGAATGAATTTCAGTTGTGAATTGATGATGTCGCAATAGGAAGGATAACAAGTCAAATTGTGGACAAGATTTTTTGATTTCAATGACTTGTAACCTTTTATCTATTAATTTCGGGTTTTTTGTGATTTTGTTCGAAAAGAAAATTCTCATATGTAAGTCGCTAAAACATAATCTATCAAAAGTTTGAAGATTTGAAAAGAAATCCGATTTTGTACATAATGAGTTTGAGTGAGAAAGGAATGATTGGGAATCTATACAAATAGTGTTACAGCACGACTGGGTTTTCACAAAAACTGGCCATGTTTTGTGAATAGGGAACTAGGTCATGATTACAAACAGGGATGGAGCTTTCTTCATGATACGAATCATAGATCGGGGTATTACCTGCGATAGTAAAATCATTTAAGTGATCTTCTACTTTGAGATGAGGGTGGACTGGCATGATTTCTGATTTAAGATGTCCTTTATCTTCTGACCCTAGTTGAGTTATCTGAGAAAACTCAACAACATCATCATTGTCAAAGTAACTATCACAAAAGACTCTACAGATTTCCCCAGGTTCCTCCTTTTCATTGTATGTTTTCTGACAAGGGAGGTCAGGCAATTCCTTTTTGTCATTGATCGAAAGATGTGTTAATGCGATCTCTTTAACTTGAAAACCTAATGATGAGTCATTTAAATAACCCTCTGTAGTTTTTGAGATATCTTGAATATTAAGAGGGGAAAGATTGTCATCACTAAAAACATCAGGATAAAGAGAAAAATGTAAATCTGGAACAATGCATTTGAAAACATCATAAAAGAAACTTTGTTCATCAGATCCATCATAAATGTCAGGCTTTAGATCATACCTTTTTGCGCTGATACTTTTTGAAAGAGAAACAGTTGATTGATCTAACCTTGGCATGTGCATTCGTTGACTTGAAATGATATTGTCAGAGTCATCTTCTGTTTCCAAGGTAATTTTCTTTTTAGCATCCTCATCTCTCTTTTCTGGTAGTAGAGCATGCATGACTCCCAGGCTTTGTAGATTTTCTTCATTATGGATGCTTTGTGTATTTGACTTGGAATGATCATTCATATTAGAAGAAAATATAGCAAAGGTAGAATTAATCTCTGATTGGTCAGACACAGGAGGTAGGAAATACTCATCGTAATCTGAAGATTCTTCGTCTGTGAGCTCATTCTCGAGATCATACTGTAGGCATTTAAGATGAAATCGCATATTGAAATCCCTTACGGGTTCATCTTGTTCTCTAAGATAATCAATTTCATCATATACCTGGTCGTAATCATAACAATCAACTTCCAAGATGAAAATCTTAACGAACTGGTCCCAGCTGTGAATTTATGCAACTAGGAGGGTTCTGCACCATTTTGTAGCTTCTGCTGTGAAGGTAAGAGTAAAAATCTTGCACAAAACGCCTTCATCAATCTTCTGAGTATCAGAAGTTGAAACTTTTTGTATGAACTGAAGGGCGTGATTGAATGCGGAAGAGTTTTTCTTACCATTGAACTTTACCTGAGACAATAACCTTACCACGTCCGGTGGAATGTTGGAAGAGGTATGAACATAGATGCAACTCCAAATAGGAATTTCATGAGTAGTCATCCTGTTTCAAGATTCATAATTCGAAAAACATTCCAACAGGTATTATGCTCAGGCCCTCCTTCTAGCGCCAAATATGTTGAGGGCCCTGAAATCGGGTCAACAACAAGGGGGATACCCACCCGGTCGGGAACCTGGTTGGCAGCTCCGTGCCCGTTTGGTGTAGCGGGTCCGACTGGGGATAACGGGACCAGCTTCCCGATCTAAGGGGGTGTGTGTGTGTGTAGGGTTTGATTATGCTGTTTCTTGAGAACTTTTGAGAGCTAATTTAAATCTAACTCATGATTTGACTATAAGCTGCTGAAATCTAATGAAAACAACATGTGCAATCTATGCTAACCCGGGGTATATCTTTTCCATCATGCGATCTAAAAAGATTTCATATAATAACTGGTAATGAAGATTATTCAGCTACTATAAGAATATAAACCATTTAAGATAAACCATTCTGCATAAGAAGTTAAACAGGACAGTTGTGGACTGCATATCGCATGATATATCATTCATATGTCAAGCATGAACAAATGACTCCATCGTACAAAAGTGCCAAATGGTAACCACACATTTATACATTAACATATAAATAACATTAGCTGTATGTCACTTTAAGCAAATAAGTAGAAATTCATCAAGAGATAAAAGTACCATTTATGACTGATTTGTACTCACAAACTTCAAGCAATAATGATTTACTTCTACTTACTTCTAACATCTACTAAGAGTACAGAAGTGCAACATCAGTAGCAGGTATTAAAATGCAAACATAAACAAATCTCGATCCGTCCATTCATCAAAAACCCCCTCCGAGGGTGCAAAAGTGCATGTTCTGAGGACAAGTTTTTTGACAAATTTCCGGACCCTTCTCCAATGCAATGAGAAGGGTTAAATACTACTAACCGGCTAATTTTAATTACACAAATTTAGGGAATGGCTTCAAATGACCGCCCTTTTACTAAAACAAATTTATTTCTAAAAACTGAATCTAATTTCTAACCATTTCTGTATCTGCTCCTTAGTGCTGTAAGCGATGCGCTGTTCGCCGTGAAAGAGTCGGCTGCTTGTCCTTTCCTTTTGTTCGAGCTTGAAAATTAGAAATAACAAGAGCTGGCACCTCTTTCTGACAAACTAGAAGATATTTTTGAAAGTGTTCTTCTGGAGGAGTGTCTTCACAGCGTGTATACTTAGTACAACTCAGATTTCTTTCAAACTGATTGTGTTGTTGCTATTTCGGTTTCCGGCCGTGAGAATGACTCAATGAGCTGGGGATTTTGTTGCCTGAACGATTTTCTCAATTGAAACTTGTTTCCATTCTTTGTTCCAGGATTTTCTGAGACGTCTTTCCCCTTAAGCGTTTTTCTTTTTGCTTTACCCAATTTGGGACTCAGGATCTTTCATAAACGCTTTGCTTTTGTGCGCCTTTGACTCTGAGTCCTGGATAGCCTATTTCCATCAGCATTTGTTGAGTGATACTCTGGAATCCGCGGCCCTGCTGTATGCGGTATCCATCTGCGAGGTCATCTCCTCTCTATTCTTCTAGCTCTGGCACTTTTCCTTAGATGTTTCCTGCATATAGTTTTATATCAGTTGCTGACTTATAGTTCACGTAAATGAAAAGAGACAGAAGAAAAGATTGACATGAAAGCAATTAAGTTCTAATGAATGCATAATCATGTCACCCATTATGACTTGACTCTTCGAAAGACGCAACATAATCATCTTTGGATACACAGGCGTACAATCATTAATTTCCCGTAAGGTGCGCGCCTAATATTGGGCTCACAGATCATGCCGAGGAATGCCTGCGACGAATGGCTTTTGCGATTTGCATCGCAGCGTCAAAGATTGCGATGTAAATAAATGGTATCACAGCAATTGATGGTCTCATTCATCGCAAACCATAGATCGCAGGTCGCAGCTTTGCATGGTCGCAAATCGCATATCGCAAGATCGCAAGGTCGCAAGGTTTTCGCTTTGTCACTTTGTGCTGCTTATGCGACATTGCGACGTGTGACGTCGCATATCGGCCGTCGGCGATTCTTTAGGTTTTCCCTTTTTGAGCGCTTTTAACGCACGCGGTGTGATGAGTTCTCGCGTCACTCCCTTTCAGTGTATTTATGCGCTTTGGGAGAGCGCCTCTTTTTCTTTTGCGACGCGATATAGCTCTTAGGAAGTTAATACAAAAGATTTTTCAAACAAAAATATTTTTTGGATTTTTGGTTAAGGGTCCCCCTTTGCCTGATGTTATTAATAATATCAAACAAAGAGGGGGGTTGTTGTTGGCCACAACAGGTACCCTAGAGATACAGATCTCACACTTCATGCTTACACAGATGTAGATTGGGCCGGAAGTGTGGATGACAGGAAGAGCACAAGTGGTGGTGCATTCTTTATGGGTTCCAGATTAGTATCTTGGTTCAGCAAGAAACAGAGTTCAATTGCTTTATCTACAGCTGAAGCGGAATATGTGGCTACTGCATCTTGTTGCACTCAACTTCTTTGGATGATGCAAACCTTGCAGGATTTTCAAATCACTTGTACTCCGCCTGTCTCTATCTTATTTGATAATACAAGTGCAATAAGCATTTCAAAGAATCTTGTCATGCATTCAAAGACCAAGCACATACCTATCAAATATCACTTTCTTCGGGAACAAGTGCTTGAGAAAAAAGTCAATTTGGAGTATGTTCCTTCCAAGGAACAAATTGTTGATATCCTTACCAAACCACTGCCGAGGGAAACTTTTGAATATCTCAGACAGAAGGTGGGAGTAGTTGATGCTTCATCCTGCTGTTGAAGCTTGTCTGTTTCAAAGAAAAGTTGGTGTACGCAAGTTAGATGAGGGAATCCACGTACATACGCAGATTTATGCAGATGTAGTCGCGTATATGGAATTCTGAAGAAAATCAGCAAGAACAGACTCTGGTTGAAGAGAGTCTGATATGGGTCTGTCAGAGATCATCAGGCACGGGTTCAGGGGGAGCAGATAATCTTCTAATAATGCATTGTTGGCATTACCTTAGAAGCTCTTGGTTCTAGTACTCAAGCTGTTTTTGGTTCAGGTGGATCAGCTGCAGAAAGGAGATCAGAAGGAGAACATGGTTGCTGATATATACAGTGATTGTCAGAAGCTGTTGATAGTAGTTATTGGTCATTTGCATAAGTCTTGATATTTCGTCTCTATGTCATGTATATTATTTTATCAAGGTCATGTAACAGCCTATTTTGGTTTCCCCACTATGCCTGGGAGGATTGATGTGATTGGTTTTCATATGTAAAATTCTGATGTATCCCCACTTGGTTGGGTGATGGTTGTATGTATTGAGTATTGTGGTGATAGGAAGGTCTTTTATGATGTATATGGTTCTTCTTGAAGAACATCTTTTTGCAGATCTTACCTACAGTCAGGGGGAGCATGTTCAACATAGCAGAGCAGAGATATCAGCATGTACTCAAGAGGAGCACAGCCCTTTGCCCTTGATGACAAAGGGGGAGAATGACTTTGAGGATCATGGGGTTGCCATCAAGTCCAAAGGGGGAGATTGTTGGCATTTTGGCACAGGTGTGGCCCTATGGTACAGGTGTTGTCCTTTATGGCAACTCACTTTGGTGTCAGACCTCAGTTCAGGTGCTCAGAATGAAGGAAGTCTTGTATACGCAGGTTCACCTTGCCGAAGACACGTATACACGCGAGTTATACGTTTAGAAGTCGTGTATGCGTATACACGCACTTTTATGCATAGAAAAGCGCGTACATGGTGGGAATCTTATTTTTGGTCCATGGTTGTTAGTCCTTGGAATTTGAACCTATGGTTTTGGACCGAGGTATCTCGTCAGAAGTGTTGACCCCAGGTTTTGGGTCCTTGGTATTGGTTTATTATGGTTTTGGACCGTGGTATTGTGCAAGGCCTAAAACTATAAAAGAGGAAGGAGATCATGTGACAAGGTATCATCTGAATTATTATTGAATATCTGATAATGTACGAGATCTGAAATATTGGTGATTAGCATTGTGGAGCAGATCTGGATCTGAATGAAGGAAGAACCTTAGCAAAAAGAAGGATAAGTTCTATTGATGGGTCATAATCTCTTGGCTTGAATGATAATATCTTTGCATGATTTTGATCTGTTATATCTGGCACATGTGTGATCTATAAATCTGATAATCTGGGTTAATCAGTGCCTAAATACTTAAAAGAGTGAATTATGTTTGTAGATCTGTACGCAGGTTCAGTTCAGCTAAGGCACGTATATACGCAGGTTCAGTGAAGGAAAACAGCGTATATGCAGGTTGTCCCATACGCAGAAGCGTATGCACGCAGGTTTCAGGCCATTAAAGTAGCGTATACATTTTGAGTTGTGTTTTTGCTGCTTCTGTTTATTGCTGCAGTGTTATGGGTTCAGTTTTGGTGTGTGGTACTGTTACTGTGATCTGGGTACAGTCGTCAGAGAGGTGTTTATGTTGATTTAGTTTTGGTGAAAAGGTGATTGGTTGATGCAGAAATTCTTGATGGTTGATTGATGTTATTTGTGGATCCAGTCTGAAAATTTATGAAACGTGGTCCTTGAAAGAAAGAGAAGGTTGTAGCCGTCTGTAGGCCAGCACCTACATACTAGTATCTTTGCTAGTGCAAGAGCTAAGGGGGTTGTAGCTCCCTTCCAGGAGAAGCTGAAAACGAGAGATAGTTGTATCTCTCTACAGGTTGCACTGGTAAAAGGACTGCACCAGTACATTTGTAAAAAGAAGTTTCTAATTAGAGAAAATATAGAGACGAATTGCAGCAGGTGGTTTTCACCCACATTGGGTTTCCACCTTATATCTTGTGTTCTTGTGTATGATTGTCTTTCTGCTCTGCTTTTCTGTTTCTGGTTACTGGTTATTTGCTTCTGAATCACAGATTAATAACTGACATCTCAAAGATAAATCAAATTATAAGTCTGCTTTGTATACGCGGGTTTCTTTATCTATAGTTGCGTATATACACGGTTTTTATTAAGAGAAGTAGCGTATATAATCTGGAATTGGAAAAGGAAATATTTGACTTGATAATACTGATTCACCCCCCCCCCCTCTCAGTATTATTTCCAACACGTTACCCACCTGAAAAGCAGTATTCCACCGTCCTCCATTGCTACGTGTCAGGCTCAAGTTATTTCGAGTGACCCCCTCCTAAAACTGCCCGCACTTCATAAGCAGTGCGATGAAAATCGCCTTCTGCAAAATGACAAAATAGTCACTATTCACTATCGCGCCATAATTTAAATGGAAAACTGTTTTTTTCCCGTTTAAACGCCAAAATGACCATTTTGCTCTGTTTTCGCCTGTTTTCACAGTAAACCTTCCATATGCCTTTGAGACCACTAAAACCATCATTTGACCTTCCGATATGCTCTGGACTCCTTCCAATGTCCTTTCAAGCTCAAAAAGCCATTCACGACCGTCTCTGTCACCTTGTTTTTCTTAATAGTTTCGGTGTTTTGCAGGTAAAGACCCCTGTTCCAGGCTTACAAAGAAAAAGCATGCGTATAGCTGGAAGACAAATATGAAGACCATATCAATTTACTTTACCCTGTGACATAAAATCTAAAGTGATTTACTATTGAAAAACACAATAAAAACCTCAAATGCATTGTAAAGGTAAAAAGAAACAGTAAAGGTTACTCAGCAGGGTTAAACGAGATTTACAGAGTTTAAAGTATTAGATGAAATATCAAACTGAAGAAATCAACCAGCGTGAAGGATACAAACAATAAAGCATCTTAAAGTGCAAAATATCAACCAACAAAGCCAGCACAACCTGAATAAAAGGGGACAGCAAGAAGCAGTTCAATAGCTGCCCCTATCTTCTTGCATGAAGATCTTTTCCTTTCCTAGAATATATCTTAATCATTTTTAGGATATTTCTTAAGTTTATTACTGTAAAAATAACTCTCTTCTCGAGATGTTATAGTTTCGGAGTTCAAGATTCATAGTTCATTTCTTGTAAAGTCTTGACTGTTAATATTACTTTGAACCTAGAAGCCACCTTGGAAGGAAGCTTTTGTAGCCACTTGATGTACTTAGTCTTTCTAGAACCTTAATACAAAGTAGAGGATTTTGAATATGCTTTTACACAGTTTTGTGTTATACTGTAAGTTTTTCCAGTTATCAATCATTGTGTTTTTCTTCATATGCTTATGACTTATAGAGATATCTAGGTAGGAATAATTGTGTCTCAATTACTTCCTATAAGCTCCTGAAGTGATCATCTATTAAGAGAATGGATTAATGAATTATCTGTTTAGCTAATCCCCTCTAATCAATAAATCATCAGCATCTTGTGTAAGCATTAAGTATATTGCCTTGAACCTTTGGAACGTAGTTTAGAAAGTTTTCCAACTTATGATTGTTCTGTTTTACAGTCTGGAAACTATGATAATCATTTTTTTTGTTGTCTTCTACTCACCACTATTTTTTATCTATATCACTGTGTAATGTTTTATAGGAGCCTTTTGCTGAAGTATTAATATAACCCAAAGGATTAATTAATTTAATTCTACATCTGTCTTCATTCATTGGTCTTCCAAAAGCTTAAACCAAAAACCCCAAAACAATTATTTTAGATGCTCTGGCATTGGTAGCTAACCTACTACTATCTCAGAGGTACAACATCAGACTGGCGCTATTTCCGGGGATTTGAATTTCATTTAAGTTTCCCTTGGGACAACGATATTCATTCATTCTTATCCTTTAAATGTCATTAAAGGGTTTAGAAAGGTTAAAATCATTCACTTAGGCGACTCCACACTCCCAAGTTGGCACCTTATAAACATACTAGATCTCGTTCAGAAGCTGACATAGTTAAACCTCTATCAGATCCTGAAAGACTTCTGAGAAAAACCAGTTCTAAAAGGGGACACCAACCATCTTCTTCTTCCTCTTCAATCCTGCAGTCTAAAAAATTAGAATCATTTGACCCCTATAGTAATATCCCAATTGATCCTGATTACTCCCATTTATCACCTAGGGTTGTTGAACTTCTAGATAAAGGAGTTGATTTTAAGTCAGCCTACCTTATCCATTCATTAGAATATCATCCAATACCCACACTACCCTCAGGGTCACCTAAAACTGAATCTGATTTAGGTGTCAATCTACCAGAATATAAACCCATAGATTTCATATCTCCTACCACCTATCATTTTCCCTCCATTTTTGACCGACCTGAAACTTCTTCTTCCAAACAGTATGAGGAGAACTTTTCTATATATTCCAATCCTCTCTTTGAAACAAAAGAAGGTATTCCTTTACAAGTCCCAAAGTTAGTTCTTAGGACTCCTTTTAGGTCTTTCAGGAGATCTCCTCCTTCATCTCCTCCTTCACCTCCAACTAGTCCATCAACCCCTGAATCACCATCTTCTTCCTCTACTTCTTCTTCATCCTCTACATCCACACAAACACCTCATACTCCACCTGGACAACCTCATACACCTCAACAACCTCATATACCTCAAGCACCTCATACACCACCTGTTGTCATGGCTTTCCGACCTATTGTATAGGCTAGATATGCTGCCTTAGTCTTACCTAATAACCTTGATGCATTCCTAGCTCGATACTTAAAATACCTTCCAAAGTACAATGGAGAAACTGGTCCCTCAGCTGAAGACCATCTTCAAGCTTTCCTAGACTTTGCAGACAACATGAATATTGAACAAGAAAATGTTTATATGAGATTGTTTGTACAGTCACTTGAGGGAAATGTGAGGATTTGGTTTAGGCAGTTACCAGTAGCTACCATTAGAAATTGGGAAGAGCTTACAACCATATTTAAAAATCAATGGGGTGTGAAAAAGGATCCTCTTTACTTCCTCACAGAATTTGAAGAGCTTAAAAGGAACTTCGGTGAACCAGTGTCAGATTTTATCAAAAGATTCAATAAAATCTATCACAAAATGCCTGTTGATTGTAAGCCCCCTGTAGCAGTGGCTAAGTCTATATTTTCTAAATATTTTGATGATGACTTTGTTGATATGCTACGAGAAATAACTTCAAGAACTCTTGAAGATATGCAAACAAACGCTATAGAAGTAGAAGCAAGTAGGGCAGCCTCAACTTCTTTAAAACTTATGGAAGAAAAGGCCCAAAGAAAACTCAAATCTGTTCAAGAAGCCTCTAGTTCCTCTAAGACTAAATCAGAAGACTCAAAAATAGATGAAATAACATCTCTTCTTAGAAACCTATCAAATAGGATTTCAAAGATTGAGACTCAACCTAGAAAAATACAACAAATAGTTACTAGACCTCAAAACCAAAATCAAGGTCAGTATAAAAGAAATCCACCACTACAAATTCTTCAGAGGCCCAGCAATGATCAACAGGTTCCTACTCCTCTATTGATAGATGACCAACAACCTGATGAAAATACTATGACAATTATTGAAGATATTAATAGTATGGATTCTTCTTCCAATCAAACAGCCATAATTCCTCTCTCACAACAAAATCAGGTTCAAGAAGCTGAGGAAGCTTCACAAGACTCTAAATATCATGCTTTCTCTGAATTTTTAATTGTAGAGTTAAACAAGAGGTATGATCTTAGACCGAGGCCTGGTCCTGAGAGACCTCCAAAGGAAACTCTAGTAATTGAACCACATACCAAAACTGCTGAAGCTCAAACAACTCTTATTCAGCCCTTAGATCAGTCAATTGATACTGCCCAAACTGGTAAAAACATTTTGACTACCTTTAGTGTTGAAAAATAATTAGAGAGGGTTAAGATCCCAATTCCACTGTCAGAACTTTCCAAAAACCTTGGTTACAAAAGCCAAGTCTCAAAATGGATACAAAATACCTCAGTTGATGCTGAAGGTGATGTCATAAGTCTGCAAGATGAAAAACCAGCAGTAGTTTTTGGCCCTAGTTCAGACATGATAGATGAGATAGTGCCTCCTTTCTATGTAACTCTTAAAACAAATGATTCCATGTTGTATAATTGTATGCTTGATTCATGAGCATCACACAAACTTATGCCAAAATCTATCATGGACCATTTGAAACTCGACATTACTAAATCCTACCATGACCTCTACACCTTTCATTCTAAAAGGGTGCCCTGTTTAGGATTGATCAAGGATCTAGTGGTTACCCTTGCCCAAATTCCAGTGAAAAGTGTAGTACTTGACATTGTTGTCATAGATATCCCTCCCAAGTTTGGAATGCTCCTTTCTAGGTCTTGCTATGCCAAATTAGGGGGAACTCTACAAATGGATATGTCATATGCTACTATTCCTATTTATGGAGGAGAGCAATTAAGATTATATAGAGAGGTAAGATTTGTACATACTGTTTGTAAGACTGACTAGCCAAGGAACCATCCAATTTATGCAATAGATCAAGACTTTGGTTGTTTTCAACTCACTTCAAACCAACATAAAACTCAAGCCAAAACTAAATAGGTGGTTGAAATTCCTGAACCAAACCAAACTGATATTTGGAAACTATTCTTTGATGGCTCTTGCACAAAAGATGGGGCAGGAGCTGGAGTAGTTTTAATTTCACCTGAAAAAGAAAATATAACCCAATAATGTAAATTAGACTTCGAATTTACTAATAATGTTGCTAAATATGAATCTTTCCTTTTAGGATTGCAATTAGCCAAAAGCCTAAAAGTTAAAAACTTAATTGTTTTTATTGATTCACAACTTATTGTTAAGCAAGTAAGAAATGCTTGCCAGGCCAAGCACCCAAGACTTAGGTCCTACCAAAATGAAATATGGGATTCAGTTGAAAACTTCTTTGATGCTTTTAATTTGACTCGTGTTCCCAAAGATCAGAATATTCATGCAAATGCCTTAGTTGTCTCTGCTAGTTCTTTTAAAATTCTTGATCATATTGATTTACTCTATCAGATACAAGTCAAATATAGGCCATCTATCCCAAATAATCTGAAACATTGGCAAATATTTGAAGACGATGAACATTTGAAATAATTTCTACAGGTAATAGATGATTTTTCACTTCTACAAATTGATGAAGAAATAATTGAAATAAATGAAAATGCAGATGGAAATGATACTTCAGATTTTAAAACCTAGATTGCTAATCATGACATTATTCAATTATCTAATAATTTTATTCCAAAAGGACTCATTCCTTTAGAAAAATTGTTTGATCAAAACGATGTCCTCCAAAACCCTCAATCCATTTCTTTAGAAGATGGCATAGAAGAGGCTAACATTGGGACTAATGAAGATATCAAAAACATCAAAATATGTGCATCTCTAGACCCTAAGATCAAAGCTTAATATCTTAAGTTATTGCAAAATTATAAGGATGTTTTTGCTTGGACTTATGTTGATCTAAAGACCTATGATACTTCATTAATACATCATAAGATTCCTTTGAAGACAGAAGAAAAACCTTATCAACAGAAACTTAGAAGTATAAATCCAACCCTTCTACCAACTGTAGAAAGGGAGATAAAGAAAATGCCAGATGCTCAGATCATCCTCCCTCTTAGATATTCTAATTGGGTTGCAAATTTAGTTCATATTAGAAAGAAAAATGGAGAAATAAGACTTTGTGTGGATTTTAGAAATCTGAACAAGGCATCATCAAAATATAATTATCCTCTCCCAAAATGGAACAGTTACTTCAAACGGTTTCAAGAGCACAAAAAATTTCTATGCTTGATAGTTTTTCAGGTTACAACCAGGTAAATGTTGATTCAGCAGACAGAGAGAAGACAACCTTTAGTACACCCTGGGGTACATTCATGTATGCTAGGATTCCATTTGGCTTGACCAATGCTGGAGCAACATTTCAGAGAGCTATGGACATAGATTTCGTGGGTTAGGTAAATAAATTTGTGGTTATTTATCTTGATGACGTAACTGTTTTTTCTAAATTTGATCAGAAACATCTCAAGCACTTGATGAAGGTTTTTGATAGTTGTAGAAAATTTGGAATATCATTGAACCCTAAGAAGTCATCTCAAGTGCTAGGGCTCATCGGATGCTGCTCGCGCTAGGGCTCGAGCGTTAACCCTTTCATTTTTCTACTTTGTGCTATTGGTGATCCTGACTCAGTACTTCGACTGAGTTCTTCACCATGGATTCGCCCTTTGGAGGGGCGGGCTCAACCCCCCCCTTCATCCACCGGTCCCTCTTCTGACAAGACAGAACGCACAGACCCTCTGATCAATCCAGGCGCCCTCCCTTGGACCAACCAGGACACTGAACCTGCCACCGATGCTATTGGGGACCCTGCTGCAGGTTCTGCGGCCGCAAATGATATAGGCAATGACCAAAAGACCTCAACGTCACAGCCAAAGGCGTCTTCTGCAACATGCATTCTAAAGACTGCAGAAAGAATCAAAGTAGATCTCCCTAGTCATAGAATCAACAGCGAAGTCCAATATATGAGGGATCACGCACTCATAGGCAAGTTCCTCGGATTCTGGCCAACTGAAAAGGCCTTGCATGGATGGATAACTTCAAAATGGAAGCCTAAAGGACAAGTTACTCTGCAGCTTGGCCCCAAAGGCTTCTTTACCGCCACTTTCAACTGCTTGGAAGACAAAATTCACATCTTCTAGGGAGGGCCATTTTTATTCAACTCTTCAGGCCTGTATGGTTGAAGGGAAAATACCCCTAGGGTCCTTTGGGCTAAGACTCTACCAGACTGAAAATTGCTTATTCAAAGAAACACACACACAGCCATCATCTTTACTTTTAAGCAAATTCTAATGTTAAGGGTACGTACCTAAGGTCCTACGTTCGAGAAGGCCTTTAGGGTCCAAACCCTTCTTGGAGTTCCCTTCTTCTTCCTTTGACCTGTAAGACAAACAAATCAAAGAACACAACAGTACATGTACAAATACTTATGTATAAACCATCTTTATGCTATAAAGTTAGTTATAAAAATCTTTAAGTAACCACTTGCATAAGAATTCAAAACAAGAATCTCATAAGCATAAAGAAAGATTGTTTCGGGAACAAAGACGTGTTTCTTTATATATAAAGGCAAATAAAGTACATATAATGGAAAGATATCACCTGAACACCTTCAGCAGGCTCCAAGCAAAGCTTCCTCCCGGATTCGTTCCAGCCTCAAGCCTCCAACAAGAGCTCCTTCCAAGTCTTACAATGATGATATCAAGGATGAACGATCACCAATACACATGGAAACAAGGGTTTCCTATGCAAAATGGGGGAAGTGCAGAAAACACCAAGGACTTCAGACCTGGTCTATGGGGAAAATCTCAGCATAATAATCTTGCTCTTCTTTTCTCTCTCTCTTAGGCCTTCCCTTTGATGTCTTTTTATACCATCTCCAAAGTATTTTTTTAGTTAGGAGTTGGTTGGGAACAGTTGGGCCACGGGCACTAACAGGTGATCAGCAGGTAAAACCCGCGATCTCCGCCCGAAAATAAGGAATTATATATTTTTTTAAGTGTTTTAATACATACACGCGGGTTGGGTATACACAGACCCGCGTGTACATGCGTTTAACTCAGGGCAATGTCGCGTATAGGGAATAAAACACTGTTTTTTTTAATTTTTGGACCAGGTCTGGAAGGAGGGGTTGCCCTAGGCCATGAGTGCAGCATCACAAACCATAAGAGTGAGATTTGGAGCTATAACAGATGCCCCCTAATGTATGAGGTCAGAAGGGGAACATGATGGCTGAAATATATTATGTAAGTACATGGAAAGGAACTCTGTCGAAAAACCGAGGAGGACTGCACCAGAATTCAGCCTGCCAAGCCACCGAAAGGAGATCAGAAAGAAACACTGTCTGAGGCGGGCATACCCATGCTCAGAAAAAGTAAAGCACGTCCGCATATCAAGTACAAGCGGATCCACTAAGTATACAAGTATAAATGACTGGAAGATACATAATGGATCATCTGATCATAATGAGTAAGTACATGTCTGAATATCACATATAAAACTGTCAATGATGCTGAAAGATGCAACGGATCACTGATATCAAAGACTGATCCCAAAAGGTACCAACTGAACATGATGGAATAGGATGGTACTACACTACAAACTCAGGTGCCAGCATATAGAATGTCGCCATGACTGACTGCAACATATAAGGTGGAGTGGTATCAACTAGCAGCAATAGGAGCAACTGTCAAGTGAACCAATGAATGTTGATACAACCTGAGGTCTTCACCGACCGCCGTGGTACATTTCTACATCATGGGAATAAATGATCTGAAGTCGACCATGTGAGAAATCATTTGATTACCGGTCATTGATGTATACCGTTAACAAACGCGAGACTACTCACCAATAGTGATAATGAGCGTCAAGGTACCCAGTACAATCTAACAAGTGTGAATAGATGAGCTGAAGTCGAACACCTGTAAGAATCTATCGATCAGGAGACAATAATGGTTTCCCACTGTCGATAGCGAAGGATCTGCCACTAATGACTGCAAACCCCAAGGTACTGCCAAATGGACTCTAGATCTTTGCCCCAGAGCAATGAGTCGGAGTCGATAGGGAAAGATCCGCTAGAAGGAAGGCATTAAGGCATCCTCCATCAATCTAGCGCGAGTGTAACCCGTGGGCCAATAATGTGGAAGGAATCGGACGAAAAAATATGTAGTAACCCAACCGAAGTACGTTTCCGGCGTACACAAGATGTAGCTAGCGCACGGCAGAAACCCTCTGAACCAACCAATAATGAAAGCTGACACAGAGGCGAGGTATCCACCAATAGGGTCAAATGGAAACCAAGGTACTGCACAAATCCCAATGTGTGATAATGTATGCTGACGTCGAACACAAGGGAAACCACTCAGTCAAAGACCCATGATACTGATCGATGCTGAGCACAAGGTGACCTATCAATAATGAAAATAGGGCTAGGGTGCGGCTCTAGGCCTGTCCTCAGAGCAAGGTGTCGTCGTCGATAAGGACAAGACCCGCCAGCAAGAAGTCAATGGAGACCTTCTCAAACCGGCACAAGTAAAGGACCAATATAACTGATGTGATGATAGACATGACACTGACAACCAGGGATGGCCGACTGAAAAATGAGTCAAGAGACACCGCAGAAAGGCCGACTCAGGCTAACTTCCCTTGAACAAAAGCACGACTCAATGTGACTATGTGGCAGCATATGATGAATCTGTATAAGTTCGTCATGCAGGAGGCACGAACAAACCCTCCATATGATTGGAAGAGATAACCAATCGGGGGAGAACTAACTCGATAACAAGGTTATGGCATACCTAAGTCAAACTAAATCCCACCCATGCGGAGGAGACTTTGTTTTGAGTGCTTTGTTCAAGGGCAACACGTCTGACTCTAGCTGCCAACAATAAATGGAAATAACGTCCCTGTTCCCGCTCTTTTTGGAATATTTAATTTTTTTGTCTTTTTCTGATAAGCTGGAAAAAGAATAAAAGAATGCTATGGTACAGTGGAAAGAACGAGTGTCGGTGAAACAGATGATCTAGTTCCTGGGAAAGGAACGTTCCTATGCTCAATGCAGGGAGGTGAAAACTGGTCAGTGACACTCAGAGGTATGTTCCTTCCACGGATCTGGTTTTGTCAAGCTGTAGAAGTCAAAGGTATGCAAGGTTGATTTTGCAGATGTCATGGTCAAAAGTTGGCTTAAACACGAGTCCAAGTGAAGCCGGCTCTAGGCCAAAAGGTGCAAATGGTCAACATGCAATGCAAAAGTACAACTCGACACTCATAGGAGCCTCTAGGGTATAAGGCCAGAACGAAGCGAAGAAGCAAAGAGGAATGAGTCTTCAACGCATAAGTCATGGCGGGACTACAGAGGACTCCCGAGCCTACTCAAAATGAAGCAGCATGGGCAACAAATGTCAGTGAGGTGCTAACTAGGATGCCCATGTAAAGGATGGCTCTACCATCGTGTCATGATTTAAAGAATCGGCGAGTGAAAATGGCTAACGAACCATAACACGATGGGGTCGACCCTATGGCAGATGTATCGGTCAAATGGAGGCTAGTATGCATAATGCAACGGAAAAATGGTGTCCCTAACCTATATGCCAGTGAGAACACGATACCTGCCATGACGGGTCAGCAGTCATGGAACCGTCTCGAACCGTCGAAAAATGTCCAAAATGTCCTGAAAAACAACCCAATCTCGACATTCCAAGCTCCAAAGTTAAAAGTGACATGAAACCAAACAAAATAAAATTTTGAAAAAATTTTGCATTTTCAAAACTTATAAAAAGAAATTTTGGACTTACCATTTTCACCGTTTGACTTGGAGAGAAAAAATTGTGGAGCAAAAGGAGCAAACTTCCCTGTGACTTATTCAACCGTTCAAACTTGCCGAAAACTTCCAGGTAAGCACTAAACTTGTCTTGCAATTAATTGTGATAGTTTTTAGGAAGTTTAATTGATGTTTTACCGTTGGATTTTTGCAAAAAATTCCTTTGCGGCGTACACACGGGTTGGCTATATAGAACTCGCGTATACGACGGCCCTACACGCGACTGTATACAAAGGAACCCGCGTGTGCGCAGCAAACTAATTTTATACACAAAACTAACGGATGAAAATGATTTTTTTCTTCCAGGATGACTCTCACATGGCGTGAAAGAGAGCACTCAGCTATGGATAATGAAGTTATGAACAATGATGAGGCATTAGATGCCCTATGGGGATGCGGGTTGCTAAAGTTCTTCAAATTGCCAAATATGAAAGCCAACACGCGTTTGCTCGAGAGACTCATTGATTATTGGGATGTCGATGAGGAAGCATTCATCATTGATCAGATGCCACTCAGGGTAGAAGTGGAAGATATATATTTTATCACGGGCCTTTCCCGAAGGGGAGAGGTAGTGCATTCCCGGGGTAGGACACGGAATAGCCTCAGTGTAGATGACTATGTACAGATTTATTACCCGGGTCATCGGAAGGTCGGGAGTCAGATCTCTATCCCACATGTGGCGAGTTTGTCACTCAGGATAATCTTGTTCACCATAGGTCGAGTGAACGAATCATCCTCACTACATCAGTCATCACGGGTAAACATGAGCGTGGCAGTGGACTGTCTCACTACAATGTTTGACTGGTGTACTCCTCTCCTTGCCAACATGAAGGAACAACTCACTTCTATCAGGAGGGGACAGACCAAGAACTTTGGGTTCGGAACCATCTTGTGCACTTTCTTCTTCGAGAAGGTTCCCGCACTCCGCCCCAGGGTAGCAGTTTCCATCAGTAGTCCACGTGATCCACGCATGGGCCGGTGGGCTGACTTGATGAAACGTCTGGGGGGTGGGGAAGTCCCTAGGAATGCATTCGACGATGATTTCTTTACCTGGTGGGAGCAGCAAATCATCGCCGTGGATGATTACCCCTATGCCGGACTGGATTTCCGAGGAGATCCTGATCTAGTGTTACCACCGGATGCAGCATGGGGCGAGATTGGTAAGATTTTTTATTTTTATGATTTTTTTTGGATTTTTCAAATATAATGATGAACTTTGAAAAATATTTTTTGATGAGATTCAAATGACTAATATGATGATCATGTTCCAGACATTGGGCCCGTACGACCAGATGGATTCCCGCGGCATGGACGGCGTGGCCGAGGAGCTGAAGAGGCGGCTGCGGATGCGGAACGAACCTTAAACAACGTCCAGCGACACTTGGCGAGACTGAGCTGCCAAGTACCGATGGCCGAGATAGAGGACCTTCCTCCAAATATGCAGCGTCATGTGGTTGGCATGCCACGTGACTGGGTTCGCATCTTTCGGCGCGTGGCCCACACTATAGTGACATACTTAGATGCTCATCCTGAGCCGAGGCGCTAGATATGCCTGACATGATTATGGGCATTTGAGTCCCAATTTTGTATATTTTTGGACACACATATGTACACTCGACACGCTTTGCGATATATATATATATATATATATATATATATATATACAGTTTGACTTTTTGATGCATGATTTTATGAATGATTGATATGCCAGTCTAATGCTTGATTAGCGATAGAATCAACTAACCAATTTTGAGATCTTGGAATGTGCAAATAATTAATGTAAATAAATGATCTTTGCAACAACCTCACCCTTAAATATTGGCGATATAATAATGGATCTCTAACCCGATAAATGTTATTTAACTGAGACACTATCAATTGAGAATCAAGATATACTACCAACGAGTCGATCCCATAAGAGATTGCCTCGGATAATAAATTGATAACAGCTGTATACTCGGCCATATTGTTTGAAGCAGGACCGATACACACGCCTCTCGATATCATCAACTGACCAGTTGGGTAATAAAGTACCCAAGCTGCGGAAGCAAGATTCCGAGTGTGCCGACTAGCACCATCGGCGAACCCAAAATAGACCAAATCATCCATCAGCACCTGCCACAGCAGACCAAAAAGCACTGATATCAGAAAACGCTCGACAATATATGTATCAATATATACATGAAATACAAAGAAGTCATCGCCCAGCCTGAACTAAGCAAAGTACTTCTTTAGGTAGAGCCCATTTCGGGGCTCCGCCAGCTTGTTTCCTTCGAAATCAATTAACTCATATGATCCTTTTTCTAAAACTCGTTTGATAATGAAAGGACCGTACCACATAGGCTTAAATTTGCCTGCCCCCAAGGCGTCCTTATCTTGGTTGTAGACCAAGACAAGGTCACCTTCAGAAAAGACACGAGGACGGACGGACTTATCATATTGTGTTTTGACCCTTTTCTTATGGGCCTCATTCATCGTGGCGGCATCTCGACGCTGCTCATCGAGATGTTCCAAGTGAACAAGGCGCTCCTCGAGACTTGACGTCTCAGGAAGAAGCTCAACAGCCAACTTTAGAGATGGGATTTCACATTCAACCGGAAAGATAGATTCCATCCTGTAAACCAACTGAAAAAGAGTAAAACCAGTAGCCGTTTTGACGGAGGTTCGGTATGCCCAAAGCGCCGAATACAACATAATGTGCCAATTGGACCGATTTTTATCAATTGTCCGTTGGAGTATTGTCTTAAGAGTTTTATTGACCACCTCGACCTGTCCATTGGCCTGAGGATAATAAGGGGACGAATGCTCCTGACGGAATCCTAATTTAAGGGCCAATTCGGACATTATCTGATTTTGGAAATGACTGCCATGGTCAGTGACAATCTCCCTTGGGATACCGAATCTTGAGATAACCTGATTGAAAAGAAACAAAGCTGCCGTGTCACTGTCGTTCTTATAAGTAGGCATGGCTTCAGCCCACTTCGTGAAGTAGTCTACAGCCACTATAATATACTTGTGATTCGCCGCTGAAGGCAGATTACAAGTCGTAAAATCAATACCCCACTTAGTGAAGGGACCGACGGTGACAACGGGAAAAAGGGGAGCTGGATGCGCGCGCATCTTGCGAGTAAAAATTTGACACGGGTGGCAGCGTTTGACCGCTTCCACACAGTCCTTAAAGAGTGAAGGCCAAAAGTAGCCGGCACGTAAGATGCGTTGGGCTGTAGCAAGCCCTGATAGATGACCACCACAAGCTCCACTGTGGCAATCATTAAGAACAGACTCTGCTTCCTCTAAGGTTAAACAACGTCGAAGAATTGAATCAACCCCTCGATGGTATAATGTGTCACCAATGATAACATAGTTTTTAGCCAGGTCGTTCATCCTTGGAGAAAGTAGAGGGAAACTTCGAAGTCTGGAGATAAACAATGATATCTCCATACCAAGGGTCTTGTGAAGAGATGAGGAATATATATTCATCGGGTAAACTTTCCTCATAAACAATATCCTCTCCACAAGGAAGCTCAGAAATTAGCTCCGCGAAGACCATAGATTTCTTAGACTTGGCGGACAAGAATTCGAGATCGAATTCTTGTAAAATGACTATCCATCTATTATATTTTCCCCCAATCACTCGCCTACTAAGGACAAATTGAAATGGATTGACCGCCGCTAAGACAAAAGTTTTGCGTAGCAAAATATAATGACGGAGCCTCTGGACAGCATGGACAGCTGCCAAGGCCAATTTCTCAACCGGAGAATAGCGGAGTTCAGGACCTATTAAGCCTCGACTCAAATAATAAATCACGTGCTCGACAAGAGCATCGTCCTCCTGAACTAGAACCATACCAATGGTAGATTATGCTGCCGCGAGATATAAAAGGAAGTCTCTACCATAATCTGGTGGACTCAAAAGCGGGCAGAGACTAATGCCTTTTTCAAAGCATCAAACGACTGCTGCGCAAAGTCGTCCCACACAAATGGGACTCCTTTTCGTAGCAAACGCATGAACCCTTTAGTGATCTCGGCATAGTTTTCTATAAACCGTCTTAAGAAATTAGCCTTCCCTTGAAGACTTTGAAGTTGACGAATTGAGGACGGGGGAGGCAACTGAACTATTGCCTCAACCTTGAAGGGATCAACCCGAATCCCTTCATTGGTCACAATAAACCCTAACAACCGACCGGATGTAACCGCGAAAACGCATTTATTGGGATTCAACCGGATTTTATAGAAACGACATCACTCAAAGACTAATCGAAGGTGACTCGGATGATCAGTTCTCTTTCGAGAGCGAGCAGCGAGATCATCTAAGTATGCCTCGATGACATGTTTGATGTCGTGGAAAGCGTATGACATGGCCCGCTGAAAAGTGGCTCCAGCATTTTTAAGACCAAAAGGCATCTTTCGATATGCAAAGGTACCCCAGGGACATATGAAGGCTGTGTTATGTTGGTCTTCAGGACGGATAGAGATCTGATTATAACCCGAAAAACCATCCATGAAGGAAAAAATTTCATTACCCGCACACTCGTCGATAATCTCATCAATGAATGGCGTGGGGTAATTGTCTTTCGGACAAGCCTTGTTTAAGTCCCTAAAATCAATGCATACTCGGATTGTTCCTTGCTTTTTGTCCACAGGGACTGGATTAGAAACCCAATCCGTAAGAGGAACAGGGTATATAAAACCCGCCCTTAGCAGCTTCTCAACCTCAGCTTTGATAGCTGCTGCTTTCCTAGGGTTAACCGGCCGAAGCCTTTGACGAATCGGTTTTGCGTTTTCGTACGTCTTGATCTCATGTTGGACTATAGAAGGATCAATGCCGGGCATTTCCTCGTAAGACCAAGCAAACACATCGTGATATTCCTTAAATAGGTCAGTGTAAATTTGAATTTCTTCAGGGGAACACTCAATTCCGATGAAGATATCCTCGATGATGTTAGGATCCTTAGAGATGTTTATAGGTATCGATTTTGAAATTACTGACATATTACCTTCGGCACGTACGTGTGTTGGAGCCAAAGGGTTCGACACCGTACAAACATCACTACCAATGAGCTCGGAGAATCTAGATTCTACTTCCTGCAATGGAGGAAGAAAATATGAACGATGGTGTAAGTCTTCCCAAGGTCGATCTATACCCATCATTACTTCGAGGATTGCCTCTTCAGAAGTTAGAACCGAATCTAAGCAATCCAAGGCAGCGGTAGAATCAAAGCTCCAAGCCGGGGCCACATGACCATCTAACTCTTCTTCGGAAAAAGGAGTAGAATGGTTATCTGCAGAGTCTACGATGGAATGATATCTATGCTCAGCTGCAGATATAGGAAACGCCATTCCATTAACTTGTCCTTCAACTAATGTGGTCGTAGGTGAAGGCAAGGTCCAAGGGTCAGAAAAATAATGAGTTCGGAAGAACTCTTCTCGAGGAGACTCCTTGGATGATGAAATAGCATTGATTCTTGCAAAAGGAGAGGGAAGATCAAACGTACCCATCAATGAGGAATACATCCCTACTCCTAAATTCTCAGTCGGCGGGTGAGGGTTATCCACTAAAGGAATAGTAGAGTCGGAGCTTGCTTGAGGATCGATTGGGGAATAGTCCAATTGATCAACCTTAACGATTTTCCCCTCATGAGGAAAGCAAATGACACGAAACAGAGTCGACACGACGGCTTCCATCTCGTACACCCAGTTCCTTCCTAATAGGAGATTATAGTCTAGGTTAGCATCTACGACTTCAACTTCGATATTAACGACCTTCCCTCCAACACATATAGGAAAGGCCGGGATAATCCCATGCGGCTTGTGAGAATGGCCATCAAATGCAGTTAAGACGGTTGGTGAAGGAACAGCCGAAGGTGAACCAATAGCCTTCCAACATGACATGGACATGACACATGTGGAAGCTCCTTCATCTATAACGGTGCGAAAAATATTGATTTTCCGGTATGTAGACTTTATCTGAAAAGCCATATGATGAGGGAGTCTCTTTTTGACATTTGACATGTCAAAAGAGAGCATTAAAGAATTAGTTGGATCGACTGCTCCAATTGCGGAGAGTAAAGCACTTCTCTGAGACGGACACGACTAGAGAACCTCCAAAGCGGACATAGTACACGGGCTTTGAGCCAAATCCTCCACATGGAGTAATTTTGGGCGGCCCTAGCATTAGGGTTAATCGTCGCGCGTTTGGCGGAACCTTTCGGTATCCTAGGTATAGTCTCAACAGGAGGTCACTCAATATGAAGGTCACTACCTCCAGGAACAGTTTTATCCTTAGATGTTTCAGCTTCACCATAATCACGTGACCGAGTAGTCACATGGAAGTTTGAACCCATCATAAAAACATTTGATGCTTTTTCCCCTTCCTGGTTGCCCCCTAAGGAGGTCCCAGGATTCGAATTCGCGCCAGCAAGAAGTTGCTGCCCTTGGAGAAACGGGTTAGTTAACACAGCTTGTGAACTAGAAGTCCCTTGCTGTCCTAACAAGCGCTGAGCGTCTTCAATTCTAGGGCAGAGATGAGTTAGATGGTCCCCGCTGCATAACTTGCAAGGGAACTTAACTTTCTTTCTCGACTCACCTTTACCACCACCAGCGTTGTTGCCGGATTTATTTGCATCGGGCTTCCCATCCGAGTTCTTCTTCTTACCACGTCCTTTCTTTTTCCCATTGGAATTTTGATTTCCTTTGGGGTTATCGGATTGGACGGCGTTAATGGAAGAATTTTGGGAAGCGGGAGGATTAGACAATGTGACTTGGTTGTTAGAAGCAGTTTGTAATGACAACTGCTGCAATTGATTCAACAAGTTCACTGTAGTCGAGTCTACTGACCCAACGATACCATCCACATGCGGACCTGGATTTGGCTTAGCTAAATCAACCTTAGATCCAGGAGCATCTGGCAAGTACTTTTGGAGGATCCCAGACTGAGAGTAAATCAGTTCTAACTGTTGGGCCCTGAAAATGGCTTGCTCCTCAGAATAGACCCCAGACATGGAGACATCCTTGGAGATCTCAGGTTGCAAAGACTTCAAAAACCACTCTAGACGGTACTCCGGAGGGATTTCGGCTTTGATGAGCCTCTTTCTCCGTCTCCATTCCTGAATGTGATCAGAAATGTGGGTTGCCTTATCCTGACGAAAGGTGGCCAGAAGTTCAGTTCCGGCATCATAGCGGACAGGCAACTGGAAGTGATTTAAGAAGATATTGGCTAAGTCAGCGAACGATGTAAAGCTGCCCCCTGGCAACTCTATGTACCATTTGGCTGCATTACCAGTCAAGGTGCGCTGAAAGAGTCTCAACCTAATCGAATCCTCGATGAGGGAGTTGGATGAGCACCACAAATGGAATGTGGTTACATGATCGCCCAGATCTTCACCACTCTTCCCTTCGAATTTTGGAATGTCCGAAGGGAGTTTGGTTGGGACCGGAGGCCAGGCCGGATTATACCTGATTGGGTCGTTTGTTAACTTTGTGAGATCTGGCAGGTTTAACGTTGCCAGAAACGGAAGCCTAGGAGTACCTAGGGGATTCCACCCAGACTGGGTAGAACTCCCTAAGTTCTGAAAAGATTGTCCTGGGATTTGGGAGGCACCAGGCTGCCCGAAGTGACCAGTAGAACCGGCTGAACCAAAAGGCAAGCCTTGTGGTCCAGCAAAATTCGGAGTTTGACCAACTCCTGTCGTATAACCTCCATAGCCTGCAAAGTTTCCTCCTAAAGAATGGTAAGGAGTTGATAACCCCTGATATGGGTTCCAAGCCGAAGCAAGGAGAGGAATACTTTGAAACGAATTAACCGTGGTGTACGGCCTATTCCCTTGTTGGCCGATAAATGGATTCCCAATTCCTGCACTACTAACCCCAGGGTTATTCCAACCTTGGAACGGATTGCTGCTTTGTCCTATAGAAGAAAAAGGCATGGATCCTACCGTCGGGTTGGAATGTGGTATATGACCACTTCCGAAAGGAAAACCCTGGAATGAGGCCGATCCGCCCATCATGGACGTAGCCGCACTAAACGAAACCGATGGAATACCCTGTGATTGGGTGCCAAAAGAGAAGAGTCCAGTACTAAAAGCATTGGTTTGGGCATTTCCACTCGTGGACGGAATGGAGGTAGACCCAAGTAGAGATGTGCTCGCAAAAGATCCAAACAAGGAAGTGGAGGGGATGGAAATGGTTCCTCCCCCTTGCACCAATGTAGGGGTTTGCATAGTCGCAGCACTCGTAGAAGCCATGCTTCTAGTAGTGGTCATGAATGGTAAGCGCGTAGCGTAACCTGGACTTGCTGGTCTATGTGACGGAGTCCCAACGTATTGCAATACGTCTGGATGACTAAATGGTAGAGGAGAATTTGGAACCACTAATGATTCTGAAAGTTCTTCTACCTCTACGTTATTCTCCGCTTGAAAGCGAACTCGAGAAAGGACTGGAGTGTCCCTCTCTTGCTCAGAAGTACCAGGCCTTGCTTGGCTGCTAATGTCCCCGAGAGGAGGATCAATCCCCGATGCGTCAACCGGCGTGGGATGGACCCCACTGGTAGTACTGCCTCTGCGCCTTCTAGGAGAAGGCTCTAAACTTGGTGGCGAGAGACCACGAAGTCTTCGAGACCGTCTTGGAGATCGGTCAGCCACTTTGAATTTTTTGTTATGATCTAACTAAAGACTCAAAAAATTAAAAGCTAAGCCGACTAGGAGCACAGAGCACACACTATAAAGTCCCTAAAGATACAGCCAGTCAAACAACTTCCAAGTATTTCCGCTCCGGGTGATTAGGACCGGACACCAAAATACGAGAAAGTGAATCAAGGGACCTTCCGAAGATAGTCTGGGATGATGAGGGCCCAGTCCTATCAGCGAAGGTATGAGAGGAAGTTACGCTGACCCTCTAACAACAGCCTGTGCCGGTGCAAGCCCCCAAGCTTCACAAGGGTGCCCTCCAGTAGTACTGTCGAGAGTGATACAACGTCGACCTCAGGTGCCACGGGATTCCCCTCCGCAGCCACCTATGCAGATCCCTAGGAGAGGCAACTATGGGTACCAACTCGTCGCAAAAGCCAGGCGGAACAGTCGTGAGGTAAGTTCGGACAAGTAGTAGAGGGGGTATCTCTCTTCCCAGTCTTCATAGACCCTCGTGCTTAACTCCCAGATCCGGAGCTTTCCTGGTCTTCCTAACGCTATTGGATTTACTCTAGTTAATTAGACTCTTATGTTTGAAGTTTTATGTGGCCTTGGAGAGTTAACTCTCCACTCGCCTAATCCAAGGCCCTAAAATCCTAAACTTGTTGCTGTAACTGACTAAAACAAAAAAGTTCTAGTGGATTTTAATTTAGCGCTTGATTTTATTAGGCTATTCTTTAAGTCACAAGGTAATGGAGATGAAACTTGTGGTGTTTTTATGGATGCAAAAGAAATTAATAAAACTTAGCTACATGCACATGCACTTTTTGTTTTCGATGAAGAGCAATTTCTATGAGGTTCAGGGGTACTTATAATATAAACAAATTTTCTTTTTCTTTTCAGACTCCACACTCACAAAAGCTAACAAAACTAAATATGCTTAAAAAGAGATGCAAATCTATCCTAATGCAAGAACTATATGTGGATGCAAGATTTAAAGACTACTTCTAAAAACAAAGAAGGAAAGTCGCTGCTTTACCAAATTTTGTCTTGCCACTAAAATGCTTAGATAGAAGATGATGTGTTACCAATCATTTCGTCCAAACAATAAAAACAAGTTTTAAGATAAAAACAAAGCACTTTCACTTCGCAAAAAAGGAAATCAAATGAAAAGCAAGTTTAAGAAAGCGAAACTCAAAACTTTCAAAAGATTTTCTTTCAATCAAACCAAAAAGTCTTTTTCAAAGGAAAGCTCTCAAAAATACTGACACCAATGATTGATAAATAGGCAACCAAACACTTTTGTGAATTGACACCTTTCAAATGATGAAAACTCAACAAAAATAAAATGTGTTTGAAATCGCTTTTGACAATCAAAAGCAGCAATGAAAGTCCAAAAGATCAAAAGACAAGTTTCAAGAAAATGGTAACAAACAACTTTCCCGAAACGAAGGAGCAAATGGTCACAAAAATGATTTCGTTAAGCAAACAAAAGTGTCATGAAAGCAAAATGGACACAAAGCTTGAAATCCAATCTTCCTACTCTGCCAAAACAGAGCAGTCAAGATTCTTAACCAGAAATCTTGTGTGTCAAAAATCAATGACGCTTGCAATCAACGAAAACAAGACTAGTACTCCTCATAACTAGAGAGAGTTCAGAACAAGATGCCCCCTGTTAAGAAGAGGACTGTTACTGGAAAATGACTGCTTGAAACTGACCCAAACCACCAGACAAACATTCAGCAACAAAAAAATTTATAAATCTTGAAAATTATATAGTATACGCGCCTGCAATAATGTGCAGAATGCGTGTACACGTGACTGTAACTAAGGAAACATGCGTATACGCGGGTTCACTTAGTTCAACTTGCGTATATACGCTTCTGTAATCCAGAAAAAGAGCGTATCTGAAGTCTTTCAAGAAAAATAAAAAACACAGACTGAAAAACTGGAAAAGCTTGGAGTTCAAGAACAGATCAGACAGTCAGAGCCAACAAACAGAGGGGCTGAGCCTTGATTGGCTTGAAGACTACCCAAACTAGGAACAACAAGAGTGTTGTCCCCAGCGGAGTCGCCAATTCTGGTTGAAGGGAAAATACCCCTAGGGTCCTTTGGGCTAAGACTCTACCAGACTGAAAATTGCTTATTCAAAGAAACACACACACAGCCATCATCTTTACTTTTAAGCAAATTCTAATGTTAAGGGTACGTACCTAAGGTCCTACGTTCGAGAAGGCCTTTAGGGTCTAAACCCTTCTTGGAGTTCCCTTCTTCTTCCTTTGACCTGTAAGACAAACAAATCAAAGAACACAACAGTACATGTACAAATACTTATGTATAAACCATCTTTATGCTATAAAGTTAGTTATAAAAATCTTTAAGTAACCACTTGCATAAGAATTCAAAACAAGAATCTCATAAGCATAAAGAAAGATTGTTTCGGGAACAAAGACGTGTTTCTTTATATATAAAGGCAAATAAAGTACATATAACGGAAAGATATCACCTGAACACCTTCAGCAGGCTCCAAGCAAAGCTTCCTCCCGGATTCGTTCCAGCCTGAAGCCTCCAACAAGAGCTCCTTCCAAGTCTTACTCAATGATGATATCAAGGATGAATGATCACCAATACACATGGAAACAAGGGTTTCCTATGCAAAATGGGGGAAGTGCAGAAAACACCAAGGACTTCAGACCTGGTCTATGGGGAAAATCTCAGCATAATAATCTTGCTCTTCTTTTCTCTCTCTCTTAGGCCTTCCCTTTGATGTCTTTTTATACCATCTCCAAAGTATTTTTTTAGTTAGGAGTTGGTTGGGAACAGTTGGGCCATGGGCACTAACAGGTGATCAGCAGGTAAAACCCGTGATCTCTGCCCGAAAATAAGGAATTATATATTTTTTTAAGTGTTTTAATACATACACGTGGGTTGGGTATACACAGACCCGCGTGTACACGCGTTTAACTCAGGGCAATGTCGCGTATAGGGAATAAAACACTGTTTTTTTTAATTTTTGGACCAGGTCTAGAAGGAGGGGTTGCCCTAGGCCATGAGTGCAGCATCACAAACCATAAGAGTGAGATTTGGAGCTATAACACTGTACCTCCGTGACTGGAAAGAAAGGTTCAACCCAGACAAGGAAGATTTCTGTTGGGCTCTAGTATGGATACGCATGTATTCTCTTCCACTGGAATACTAGAACGAGGAGACCTTAAAGGACATAGGCAACAACCTGGGGGTATTCATAAAATCTACTGAGGAAACCAAAACTCGGAGATACACCTCCTATGCCAGGATCTGTGTTCACATGCATTTGACTAAAGCACTCACGGACTCGGTAAGTCTATTTCATGACGACTATGAATGGATCCAAACAATAGACTACGAGCATGTTCCTTTTCGTTGCAGAAAATGCCATGAACATGGCCATCTTTTTAGGGACTACCCACTGAATCTTAAGTCCAAAGCCCCAGTTAATGAGACAAGCAAAGACACTGAGGGTTTTACAAAGGTCCCTAGTCGCAGAAGGCATGCCAAGAAAACTCCGGCAGCTCCAGGTACCTCCAAAAATCCTGAAACCCAGAACAGATTTGAAATTCTGACCTCTCAAAATACTACGGAGGATCACCCTGAAATCCCTCTTGCAGATCCCTCTCCTTCCTCAACCCCCCAGCCCCTTCAATCTGCAGTTCTGAAATCCGCCTCAACTCTTACCAGCTTTCCCGCCTCTACCTCCTCTGAGAAAATAGATCCAGAGACCGCCCAGAAGTCTTCCACTATGGAAATCGATGCAGCTCTAGCTCTCAGCATTCACCAACAGATAAACGAGGAAGAACAGAATACCCCGATCCACATGGATGAGGAACCAGAGAGCGTAGATCTGGAAGGTCTAGACATTCTCAAACTGGAAACAGCGTGCAGACAGAAAGAATTTAATACAATACCCCCCCGGGAAATCGAAAGGCTTGAAGTAGTTCTAGCCAGAGCACAACATAACAAATGTCTAGGTATTCAGGCTGGCAGTCCTTGGGATGGAAAGAAAATCTTGAAAGACACGAAGAAATGAGGGCGCAAGACAGATCTGCAAAGGACAATTATCATCGGAGAAATGCTGGTGGATTCTGGTAGATTCCCCAAGCTGACCAGGTTCTTCAAATCTCTCCCCCACAGTTCCTCATGAAGCTCATCTCATGGAATGTGAGAGGGCTTAATAGCCCCACAAAACACAGAATGTTAAAAAATATGATACAGAATGTTAAAAAATATGATCCAGCAAGAAAAGCATTCAATTGTATTCCTTCAAGAGACAAAAGGAAGTAGCACTGTACTGGAAAGGATTCTAAATAAGGTTTGGTCAGGATGCCGCTCAGTCTCAGTGGACGCTTCTGGCTCTTCTGGAGGGCTGGCAATCTTGTGGAACCCACAGGTACTCTCCCTTCAAGACTTTCATGCCTCACACTTCTTCATTCAATCAACCTTTCATCTAATTGGGACCAATATCCATGGCCATCTCTCTAATGTATATTTTCCACAAGACTTACAACAAAAGATGGATCTACTGGACACACTCACAGCTCTCAATTCAGATAGGCGATTTCCCCTTTGGATTGGTGGCGGTGACTTCAATATAATCACGGCTTTGGAGGAAAAATCTGGAGGTAGATCGAAGCTAGAAGCTGACAGAATCGGCTTCAAAAACTTCATCAACAGTAATCAGTTAATGGACCTACAGACTTCCAATGGTATGTACACCTGGACCAATAAAAGAAGGGGACCACAACATATAGCTTCCAGGCTGGACCACTTCCTTATATCGGATAATTCCATACACCTGGGTGGGGAATTTCATGCTTCCATTATGCCTCAAGTGGGCTCTGACCATTGGCCCATAATGCTTCAGTGGTCGCGTCCAGGCACAAAGTGCAATAGACCTTTCCGCTTTGAGGCCTTTTGGCTCTCTCATCCCAAATTCAAAGAAGTAGCTAACGAGACTTGGAAATCCTTCAATCCCCCTGCAGGAGCCGAGATGTTCCAGTTCCAACAAAAACTAAAATATCTCAAACAAGCTCTCAAATCATGGAACCGGACTCAGTTTGGTAACATCGTTGAAAATCAGAAAGAGCTGGAGTAGCAGATGAACTCACTACAATAGAGAATTATCTTGGAGGGAAGAACAGATGAATATGCGCAATAGGAGCGGACCCTCTTAACCAAGATCGAAGCACGAAGGCAGCAAGAAGAAGTTCTATGGCGACAAAAATCCAGAATCAATAGCACGCTGGCTTCTAGACGATATACCAGAGCCAATCCAGACCCAGATCCTCCTCATATCTACGAAAACCCCAATTTGATTCCGAGACTCCTTCGTCAAGAAAGCACCATAACTCCCGTGTTCAAATCCCATTCATGTCCCGACATTTTTGAGTATCTTGAAGAGCTTGAGTTTGACGAACGGTTTGAGATATCATTGTTTGAGTCCAAATCCGAAAGGGTTGTTGACTATACTGTCCCCAATTCGCAATTTCTTGTAGACTTAAAAACAGAAAGAGCTAACCAATTAATCGATAATTATATTGCAACACAGCCCCAAACTCCAATTTCCAGCCCCTTACAAACTGTGCACACTCCTCCAACAACCCCAAGGCCAAATCCACCGAGAGTGATGGCTGCCCGTTTTGCACCACTTGTTTTGCCCCAAGTTCTAGATGATATGTCAGCGGATTATCAAAGTAAAATCCCATTTTTTAATGGCACTCCTAACAGCATTACTTCTCAGCAACATGTGGAAAAAATGGCAGACTTCTATGAACTCCATGAGATCGATGCGGAGAATGTGGCAATGAGACTCTTTGTACAGACATTTGTAGGTGATGTGAGGAAATGGTTCAGAGGTTTTCCGGCAGCAAGTATCACTACCTTGGTTGAACTACAAAGACAATTTTTAAATCGATGGGAAGTGAAAAAGAATCCCCTTCAAATTCTGGCTGAATATGAACAAATCAAACGAAACATTGGTGAGTCGGTACAAGATTATTGTGTTAGATTCAATACAGTTTATAACGAGATTCCAGATCATCTAAACCCACCTGTGGGACTGGCTATGATGAAATTTCCGGATGGTTTTGACACTGATATGGCCTACCAATTAAGAGAGAGAGAACCGGCCACAATGGAAGATATGCAGAAAATTGCAGTCAGCGTTGAAGCAAATCTGTTGTCCAAAAGAGCTAGAGTGAAAGCAGAAAAGAAAGTCACTATAAAGAAAGAGTCTTCTTCAATGGATCAACTACTCAAAAAGGTAGAGTAGATGCTTGAAAGGGTGAAGCTCGAAAAGCCTGAGCCACAAGTTAGAAATCCTAACTTCCATGGCCAACAACAGCCACAATATAGAATAAGATAGAGAGATCAGTGAGCCCAAGAGTAGACAGCACAACAGCCGGTACAAACACCTTTGCAGCAGAATTTTGTGCATGGACCGGAGTCAGATGAGGACGGGAATGTAATAGGTGAAGAAAACCACCTCTTTACTCCAGATGAGCTGCCTACTTACATTACCGAAGAAGAAGAGTGTGCAGTGAGTTCAACGGCACACAAAGACACAGATTTCATTCTAGCTAGTGACACTGTTCTAGAAGAAGAATCAGAGGAGTATCAAAGGGGGTATATGAATGCTCTGTCCGCACAGCAGCAGCGATATTCACTTAGAAACAGAGATGTGCCAGCCAAACCAATTCAGAAAAAGAAGGAGGTTGAAACAGCAAAGAATGATTCATCAGCTACACAAAGAAAGGGAAAGGAGGCGGTTGGTCCGGAGAGCAGCAAATCAAAATCAACAGAACAATCATAGCAGGAAGTTGTCTCAAAGGAAAAAGAAAAGAAAGAAATCCCAGTCAAAGAGGTAGAAAAGACTCCCACCTTTAGCTTAGAGAATGAGATTTCTAAGTTAAGGTATGCATCCCCTTGACTGAAATAATGAAGAACAACAGTTATAGAGGACAGATATCTAAATGTTGAATTTGGACCCAATGTCTGACATGGTAAATGTAGAAGATAATCAACCTGAAATGATTTTTGGACCAGCATCGAATGGTGAGTCTCCTAACAGCAATGTGCCACCATTCTATATCAGTTTATGATTGCATGATTTTGTGTTACATAATGCCATGTTCGATTTCGGAGCTTCTCACAATCTCATGCCTAAGGCTATCATGGATAAGCTTGGTCTGGACATAACCCAGCAATATCATGATCTCTATTCATTCGATTCCAGCAGAGTAAGATGTATAGGACTCATCAAAGACTTGGTTGTGAGTTTGGATAAGCTTCCCATGAAAAATGTTTTGATGGATGTGGTGGTAGCAGATATTCCTCCAAGGTTTGGCATGCTTCTTTCCACGTCTTGGGTAGCGAAACTAAAGGGTACACTACAGCTAGATTTCTCCTATGCAACGATTCCGGTGTTTGGAAAAATGAGGAAATTATATCAGGAACAAAAAATGAAGTATATGATCACCAGCAAGGAGAAACCAATAAATCATCCAATTAACTATGTACATACAGATTTAGAGTCTTTTGTTTTGTTTTCAGATAGTTTAAATGATATAGATAGTTAGATAGTAGAAGCAGATGATATTCCAGAAATAACAGAAAATTTCAGAGAAATTTTGAAGAAAAAAGGACAAGAAAAGCAGAAAAATGTTGGGCAATCAGCTGAGAGCAATGGACAGCAAGCAGGCAAGGCACGACAAACAAATTTCCAGCACTTACAAGAGGAGGAAGAAGGCTTGTGGACCATGGATTTTGATGGAGCAGTAGGAAATGATGGCGCTGGAATTGGAATTTGGGTACACAGTCCTTTCTCCGCCCCAAACAAAGTGCCTAGCAGCGTGAGGGTTTGCTCTTACAAGCTGGCCTTTGAGTGCTCAAACAATGAAGCTGAATATGAAGCTCTAATTGCTAGCCTGAATATTTTAAGAAAGTTGTTGCACAGCAATTTGTCACCATTTGTGACCGTCCCTGTTACCCCTCACCCGCACACTGGAGGACTCATTCCGGGACCTGTGAAAAGTGACATGACCTGAAACCACTTGCATCATATTCCTCTAAGTATGAGCTTCATATGCCCTGAAGACATCTCCTACAAAATACCCATGAAAACAGCTCTTTTTGCATTAGCGCGGGTCCACAGTTCACTGCCCGCGCCAATGAGGGAAATCCTCTAAAAAGGGTGCGCCATTGGCGCTCTGTCTCAGAGTCGCACTCGTGCCAACCGAATTGAGTAAAGTTTTCAATGAACAAGCTTCCGAAGGTTCTCCGTAACCCATTCACCAACTGAATCTATGTTGAGCTAGGATGGTTTGGCTTCGAATCTCCATAGAAGGGAAGTGGTTTGCCACCTTTCATGGAAGTTTCCAAGTGATAAAGCAAATCCCATGAATAATGTGGTTGATCCTATCTCTTTCCTCTCTATCTATAAAAGCTTACCTCTATGCCTTGAGCAAGCTAGTCAGTAGTTCCAGCATAGTGATAGAGAATACCAGGAGTTCAAGAGTTTGAAGCTGCAAGAGCCTTCTTTGCACCCATAAGGCCAAATCTAAGTAAGGAGATTCTTGTCACCCAAAGAGAGAGAGGCTTGTTCCCTATCCTAACAAGCTTTGCAAGACTTGTGTAGCTGACTACCCAGCCAAAGGAGGATTTGACGTCAGAACAATGGTTGTATTCTTCTTTGTTATTTATCAATAATACATGACTATCATTATGGTTCCACTCTCATTGTCTTATGTTTGATGTTGAGTTATATCTTTTCTGACTGATATATAATTGCATCTACTAGATTTTATGCTTATATTCGTGTTATTCTTTGCATGTGCAGGTGTCCAATCACGGAGATCGTGGGGATTGTGACCGGCCGAGGCAAAGGAACGAGAGCGACGTCTCTTCTACGAACATCAGCGTTGGAATCCAAGTAGGTTCTCACCATCCACTTTTTATTTGCAATTAGGAACTTGCGTGATAGCATTGTGTGATTGTTGCTAGACCCGGTCTGGGCTAGTAGGGATCGTCTCTGTCCACAAAGAGGATTTACCTCCACAACAAAAGCTGAATGCGAAAAGGATTTTGGTATATGGCGACTCCGAATTGGTAATAAAGCAGGTCAGAGGTGAGTATCGAGCAAAGCATCCTAAGATGCGGGCCTATCGTAATGCAGTTTTAGACATCTTAAAATTATTTTCAGAATACGCCTTGACATGTGTGCCTCGTATACAAAATAGTATTGCTGATGCTCTTGCCAAGGCAGCAAGTAGTTTGAAGATCCCCATGAGCTCCAGCAATAAATTTTAAATCCATGTCAAGCATCGTCCAACCATTCCAGACAATTAGAGATATTGGCAAGTGTTTCAAGATGATGAGGAGATTAAGGATTTTTTGCAAAATAAAGGCAAGTTCAAAGAAACCTCAATTGATGTAGAAAATGACGATGGTAAAGGGAATGGTACAAATGACGTGCAGATCAATGAAATGGACGTGTTGCAGCTGAAGAATAACATTATTCCTAAAGGCTTGATACCTCTAGAAGAACTTTTTGATCAGGATGATGTAGCCCACAAGCCAACATTGCAGCCAACAAAGAAGGGTGTAGAAGAGGTCAACATTGGAACAGTTGCCAATCCTAAGTTGGTAAAATTGTCTAAAGCATTGCCGCCAAATATCAAGGACAAATACATCAGTTTGATGGCTTCATTTGCAGATGTGTTTGCTTGGGACTATTCTGATTTAAAGACCTATGATACCAATATTATTCAGCACATGATACCCATCAAGCCCAATCAAAAACCATTTAGACAGAAGCTGAGAAGGATAAATCCAAAGTTGTTGCCATCTATTGAAAAGGAGGTAAACAGGTTGTACAAGTCAGGTATCATTGTGCCCATCAGATTTTCAGATTGGATCTCTAACTTGGTGCCCGTACGAAAGAATACAGGTGAGATCCGCTTGTGCATTGATTTCAGAAATCTCAATAAAGTCTCATTGAAGGACAACTATCCACTGCCCAAAATGGATCACATACTTCAACGAGTAGTGGGGGCATCTCGTATGTCACTACTTGATGGTTATTCCGGATATAACCAAATTTCTGTCCATGAGGATGACCAAGACAAGACAACATTCACCACTCCATGGGGAACGTTTCATTATGCCAAAATGCCTTTCGGTTTAAAGAATGCAAGTGCCACATTTCAGCGTGCAATGGACTTGGCTTTTGTGAATGAGAAGGATGTGTTTTTGGTGGTGTACCTGGATGATTTGACGGTGTTTTCCAAATCTGATGAAGAGCACATGCATCATCTAAAAGCTATCTTTCAAAAGTGCAGAAAATATGGTTTATTGTTGAATCCGAAGAAGAGCTTATTCGCCATGGAGGAAGGCAAATTGCTCGGGCACATCATTTCAAAGGATGGCATTCGTATCAACCCAGCACGTGTGCAAGCAATTTAGCAAATCGATCTGCCCCGGAATAAAAAAGAGATACAATCGTTCAATGGTAAGATGAATTTTCTGCGTCGCTTTGTGCCTAATCTTGTTGAACACTTAAGAGAGATGACCAACATGCTCAAGAAGGACAGCCAAGTGAAATGGACAGAGGAGGCTGTAAAATCTTTCAATTTGGTCAAATTAGCCCTTTCTTCAGCTCTTGTTCTAGTCGGCCCGGACTACACTCAGGATTTCATATTGTTTTCATTTGCTTCGGAGCACACTATGGCAGCAGTATTATTGCAGAAAAGAGATGATCACAAAAGACCCATAGCATTCTTCAGCAGGGCTATAAGAGATGCAGCTTTAAAGTACAACATCATCAAGAAGCTGCTGGAAATAAATAAAAAGAGTTGGAATAAGAGGTTGGTCCATGCGCTTTGGGCAGATCGGATCAGTCAGAAAAGATCAATTGGTATGTCACTGTTTAAGCTTGTTTATGGAGTTGACACAGTATTTCCCACCTCTCTTGCTGTCCCAGTAGTCAGAGTTCTTCAAGAGGCAGGAGGTGAAGAAGATCCCATGCAGAGAAGGTTGAATCAAATGGTCCACTTGCAGTAGACAAGAGAAGAAGTTTTCAAGAACACATCCAAATTGCAGGAGAAAATAAAGAAAATCTATGACAGAAAAGCAAAGGCAGATAAATTTCAGTTGGATGATGTGGTGCTGAAGTGGGATGCAAGGAATGAAGAGAAAGGTAAGCACGGAAAGTTCGAGAATCTTTGGAAAGGTCCTTTCAAGATTGCAGCATATAGGGGTCAGAATGCCTTTCTTCTGAAGGAAATGAACGGGGAAGATTGTCCAGGAGGGCCGATCAATGGTCGGCTGCTCAAGCGGTACCACTGTTGAGTTATTAACGTTGCTTCCACTATCATTGTAAATACCATTTTTATTTCAGTTTTGGTTTCAGTCTTACAAGTTAGTTTTTGAGTCATTTCAATGTCAAGTTTAAGTCAATTTCTTGGTCATTTCAGTTTCATAAGTAAGTCAGAGTCCTGTTTTGTAGTCAAAATGATGACTCCATAGCCCAATGAACAAAAGGCACTGTCTAGCTCCTCCAGAGATCTGTTTTTCTTGGCACCTCCAAGGAGCTACCATCCCCCATTGGAACCAATGTTAGAGTTGGTCTGGTCAGTCCTCCGTCAGAGATCAAAACTCTTTATGCATTTCATTTTTAGGTGTCCCGCTCCATTCACTCAACTGCATTCCGCTAGGGGCATGCGATGATCTGACGGAGAAAGTCATGCTAGTCATTTCCCCTCATGTCTGGCCCCTGCTGGCTTATGTCTTTGTGTCAAATAATCAAAAAGTCTATGACAGTCAAGTTCTCGTCCTTCAACGGACAAAAGTCATTTTTGGTCATTTGGTCTAGGAATTAAAATGATTTGGTCTTTAATATGCTCAGTAAAGCCATGCAGGCTAGAGGGATACTCTTGCAAAGTAATGATCCGCAGAGTTTCACCATCATATTGATAGACTTCGACTATTCTTCAAAACTCTATTTTGAAGAAAATTCAAATAGTGTCATTTGTGACAAAATTTTCAAAAAGAGTCGACAGTTGATTTCTTCAGGTGCAGTCATGGTTCCTGTGAATAAATGCTCTGTCATGAAATCCCTGCAAAAAGTGTCGAAAATTTCATCGTTTGAGCCAAAATTTCAGAGGAAAAGTGAAAATCAGGGTTATATTAAAATCAGTGAAAAAGTGTTGAACAAGACATTAGAAAAGTGGGTTTTTTAAAAAGTAAATTTAAAACAAGACCTCCAAGGCTATATATACAAGTTTTCATCAAAATCAAAGGCATTGTGCTAATCCAAGCCTTGGAGAAATGTTGCAAAAGCTGTGAGTGTGCATCCTGAGTGTTTGAGGGAGTTGGAGGCAATTTGAAGGCGCACGGCGCACACAGACAGGGGCGCGGCGCACACAGAACCCGCCTGGAGTGTTAAATTACAATGGGCGCGGCGCATACCCAAGGTGCGATGCACTGGGTTTTGTGCGCGACGCACACAGACCAAGGGCCGAAATAAGGCCAAATCACCTCCAAATTTTTGCGAAGCCCATCAAATTAAGAGGTAGGCTCTTTGACATCATTGGTTCATCAAGTTTTATAAATGATATGGTGGTTTATAGCGATGTTTGAATGCAACCAAATTCAATAAAATCAACCATAAGAAATCACCAAAAAACCATGATGGCTAGGGTTGCTAAAGTGGGTTGTTAGTGCCAAGGTTCCATTCCACCCATCATTTTCCCCTCACCTACCATTTTTCCTATCCTCCCTTTCTCATTTTTCCTAATATCCCTGCCCTAAATTACTACCAAACCCTCTCACCTATCCCTCCACTATTTGGTCAACATAACATCCCAAACCCTACCTTGTTAAAACCCCAAACCCTACCCTATCAAAATACCCCAAAGCCCCCTACCTATCCCTAAACAAAATTCTCCTATAACCCCTATTCCCATTATATTATCCCCCTCCTAATACTCCCTTGTTTCATTGTCCCCTTGGTGGCAGATTATCAAAACAACATAGCTTTCATCATCATCAAAGGGGCAGCCTAAATTCAGCTTATAAAATAGCAGCCATGGCATCTGAGGTTTCATCAGAGTATTAGGAGGAAACCCACAGTGATACAGCTTCAGGAGAACAGGCCCCCAGGAGACATCACCGGAGTGGCAAACATGTTAGAGATGAGCCAAACACCCTCACCGAGTTGCAGGCATGCCCTCTTGCTATGTCATGTTTCCAGCATTTAGCATGTCTTGAATTTTGTCAAAGGGTGGCAAATGTCAGATTTCATCATGAGTTGGCCCGTCTTTTTGCACTTCACCTACATGGAGGTCAGTCTAGCTTGGATGGGGTCACTTTCACATTGACACCCGAAGCCATATCAGTGGCAACAGGCATACCAAATGTTGGAGAACAGTGGCATAAGAAGAAGAAGATGGAGAGGCATCATTATGAGCCTTACATTAAGGCCAGTTGTTTGAGTCAGCTTACAAGAGTCTTCCCATTCAGATTTTTTAGAGATGAGTATGCTCCGCTCATGAAATTGATCATGAAGTACTTCAGTTGTGAGGGGAGGCTTTCTCGCCTTTATGCCTATCACATCAAGTTTCTCATGCACTTTACCAGGGTGCGAATGATGAACCTCCCATTTTTCATCTGCGGGAACATAGAGAGGATGAAAAATTTCATGTAGCACAAGACCCCTCGACAACAGCTTAACAGTGTTTATCACTTTGCTCTTATCCGGATTTTGGTGGACCATCAGTTAGGATTGCAAGGCATTGCTTGGGAGGACTTCATCTCCCATGACTTCTTCAACGCTCCACAGGTAGTATCAGAGGCAGAGCATGAGATAGGTGGTCCATCACATCAGTATGAGCGCCATGAGACTGCTACTATGCCAGTAGTCATCACCTATCAGAGAGGCAGTAGACCCTTATTTGTAGCAGCAAAGCGAGTGTTATCTCCACCCAGGGTGGAAGGTGCCTCGCTTCCGACATCAGCATCACATGAGCAGGGCAGAGGTAAGGATCCAATACAGGAGGAATGGCCATCTGGTGAACGAGAGACCGAATTCGTTCTCCTCCATGATGATGAGACAAATATAGAACCAACAAATGCAGAACTTACAGAGATCATCCAGGAGCATCAATCAGTGATTAAGCCCTTATCCCTTGACTTGGAGAGGGCCAAGTGGAACATGAAGTACCTGGAGCAGAGAAAAAAGCAGCTTGAGGATCAGCAGGCGATTATGGAGCTGCAAAACATTCGTGAGCATCGCCAAGCTGCTCAAAGGAGAAGAGTTGAGCTCACATCATTGGAGCAAGAAATCAATGAGGATCGGGAGGCCCATCTCGAGAGCGTGAACATGCACTTGGAGAGGCTGCTGGACAAGGCCGATCAGGACCTTGCCTTGCTGAGACACATGGCTTATCGTTACAAGACATGAAATATGAGTGCAAGGGCCCGGATAAGGAGCTTGAAGGCGAAATTGAGGAAAGCAACAAGAAAGGCAAAAAAGGAAAAAGAGAAAGATTGGCTTCGAATCCTGGTTGAGGCTTCCTTGGCCCACCATAACACCCCATAGAGAGCCTCCACCCCAAATTTCAAGAAATTTAGGAAATTTTTGGTCACATGACAAATTTTTGGGTAAAACACAGGGTTTTTCTCCCACTAAAATTCTAGAGCTCCAAATGAGGAATGGTTTGCATTTTTGGATTCAACATGGAAAATCACGACTACTGGTGCCCAGACAAGAAATTTGGGCAAGATATGAGTCTCCAAAAGGTCAAAAAACACCCAAAAATGGCCTCTCTGCCCTTTATTTGACACACAAGAAGTAGTCTTGGGAGAATGAAGATTTGGAGGGGAAAATGAGCACCAAATTCAAAAATTCCAGTGGGGTTAGAAATTAGACAGGACAGGCTTTCCAACAAGCCCACTTGGGAACATTTTGTACACCTGAAAGTGCCCCAAAACAGGCCCCAAAGTAGCGCGGCGCACAGAGGAAAAATTGCCAAATTTGCTTCCGTTTCGCGAAATTTCGGTTCGCGACTTCTCCAAGTGGGCCCGCTCATCTACACTTCGATTTTTTGGCACCAAAGGCGACATTTAAAGTATTTTTTCTCCAAATTGGCTTCTATCCAAGTGGCGAAGGAAGGCAAATGGTCACCCAAGCCAAATGTCATGTTTGTAGCGCTGCACCTGTAGCTGATGGTTGGCTCTTCATCTCCATTTTGTAATGATTCGAGTAACTCCCCAACCCTTGGGCGTTCTATCTCTTCATGACACATTCTATATATTGTATGCAAACTATTTGCAAAGGGTTGGTTGGCTTGTAACTTCTGGGAGACTGTGGGAAAGAAACTTCGCTTCTTCACTGTGTATTTTTGACAGAGAATTAATGAAAGGCAGCGGCTCTGTTTCATGAGATTCTTGTGGTTGTGAGTGTAGTAAATGTGTCTCTTATGTTTTCATATGTATTTCGTTATGTTTCATAATTCAATTCATGTTCATTTCCAGTGAAATTTTCTGAGTGAGATTAGGTAGAATTCAATTTTATTGCTCTGCCTATGGGAAAATTTCATGTTCAGTGTTTTTCTTCTGTTGAAAAAGATTCATGTAACTATGCCCTTTTCACTTTCTTCAGCAATCTATTCATTCCGCGTTACCTCAAACTAAATTGCTACATTTTCCGCCTGCCTTGCCTCACGGAATAATCTGTGCCTTTGTATTAAATTCTTTGTTCCTTGCTGAACGTTGGTCCCGTACCACCCCAGAAGCTCGGTCATTCATGAAAATGGTTTCTTGTATCCCTATTCACTTACTAGCCTAAGATCAATATTTAACTGTAAGTCATCTCAGACCTTTTTGCTTATATATTCACTGAGCGTGACTCGGAGAGAGCCCTCTCCTGTTCTAGTAGGGCTAGCTACCAGACTGAGCGTGGTTTGTGGTTACCCTAATTTTTGCCTTCCTTCAGCGTAAGGCAGATTTAGGTGCTAACAATGGCTTTGGAGGAAAAATCCAAAGGTAGATCGAAGCTAGAAGCTGACAGCATCGGCTTCAAAAACTTCATCAACAGTAATCAGTTAATGGACCTACAGACTTCCAATGGTATGTACACCTGGACCAATAAAAGAAGAGGACCACAGCATATAGCTTCTAGGCTGGACCACTTCCTTATATTGGATAATGCCATACACCTGGGTGGGGACTTTCATGCTTCCATTATGCCTCAAGTGGGCTCTGACCATTGGCCCATAATGCTTCAGTGGTCGCGTCCGGGCACAAAGTGCAATAGACCTTTCCGCTTTGAGGCCTTTTGGTTCTCTCATCCCAAATTCAAAGAAGTAGTTAACTAGGCTTGGAAATCCTTCAATCCCCCTGCAGGAGCCAAGATGTTCCAGTTCCAACAAAAACTAAAATATCTCAAACAAGCTCTCATTTCATGGAACCGAACTCAGTTTAGTAACATCTTTGAAAATTGAAAAGAGCTGGAGCAGCAGATGAACTCACTACAATAGAGAATTATCTTGGAGGGAAGAACAGATGAATATGCGCAACAGGAGCAGACCCTCTTAACCAAGATCGAAGCACGAAGGCAGCAAGAAGAAGTTCTATGGCGACAAAAATCCAGAATCAAATGGCTAAAGGACGGGGAGAAAAATACAAAAAAAAATCACAGATCTACTATTCAAAGGAGAATGCACAATAACATCGCCTTCATAAATAATCGACAAGGGGAGAGATTAGAGGTGCATGAAGAAGTGGAACAGGAATTCAAAGAGTACTTTCAGGATATTCTTCGGGAGTCGCCAGGATGCAAGGATCAAGCCATTCGATCACTCACAAAACATATTCCTAAACTTGTTACAGAGGACCACAACAAAATGCTGCTCCAGCCCATCTCCAAACAGGAAGTGGAGGATGGCATGGCCCAACTGAAGGATGGCAAGGTGCTTGGACCCGATGGCTTTACAGCCAACTTCTTTCATGTGTTCTGGGAGCTGATTAACACAGAGGTCTGGGAGATAGTGGAGGAATCAAGATCGATGCACTGGATCCTTCCTTCCCTAAATTCTACCTTCATAGCACTAATTCCTAAAGTGGATGAACCCAATACGCCTGAAAAATACAGGCCCATAGCACTTTGTAACGTCATTTACAAGCTCATATCCAAAGTCTTGGCGAACAGGCTTAAACCTCTTCTCCCTTTCCTCATTTCGCCAGAGCAGATCGGATATGTCGAAGGGCACCAGATAATGGATGGCATCATTCTCTCAAATGAAGTGATCCACTCTCTCAAGCTATTAAAAAAACCAGGTATGATTCTCAAGCTAGATCTTCCAAAGCTTTTGATAAACTCAGCTGGAACTATATCCATCAGATGTTACTGGCATTTGGCTTCAGCGCTACTTGGACTCGGTGGATCATGAACCTCATCTCTTCACCTAGCTTCTCCATCCTGCTTAATGGCTCACCTTCTGCTCCCTTTCGTCCTTCCCGTGGCATTCGACAAGGTGACCCCCTTTCCCCTTTCCTCTTTGTTCTCATGGTCGAAGGCCTCAGTCGCCTCCTTCATTCTGCCATCTCCTCCCATACCCTAAAGGGCATTTCCCTTCATGGTCTCCCCCCTATTTCCCATCAACAGTTTGTCGACGACACTATGCTTTTCGGCCACCCGTCAGCTCAAGAGGCCTCCGCCTTTAAAGCCCTGCTCAATCTCTTCTCAGAAGCCTCAGGAACATCCATCAATGCCTCCAAGTCCCAGCTCTTCTTCTTCCATACTCCCACCCTGACTCAGAGGAACATTGCCAGGATTCTAGGCTTCCCGATAGTCGTGCTTCCTTCGAAATATCTGGGAGCTCCTTTGCTGGACTCTGCTATTAAGCACGCCTCCTGGAGAACCCTCATTGACAAACTAGAAACCAAGCTCTCTTCTTGGACCTTCCGCTCGCTCAACATAGCTGGTAGGCTCATCCTTATCAAATCCGTTCTCCAAGCTATGCCCCTTTATCTTTTTCCTATATTGGTAGCTCCTAAATGGGTTCTCAAGAACATCCACAATCTTCAAAGAAACTTTCTTTGGGGGTCTGCAGAACTCAACAGGAAATGGGCTCTTGTCAAATGGACTGAGGTCTGTCTACTGAGATCAGCTGGTGGGCTAGGTTTGAGGGATCCCCTTCACAACAACAATACAATGGGAGCCCATATCTAGTGGAATTGGATTTCCAAACCGCACATTCCTTGGGCACGTCTCTGGCAAGCCAAATACGCGCCAGGCAGTCAATGGGACGATCTCATCAGAATCAACACAACAACTCCTGGCTCGTTGATCTGGAACGCTGCCAAGCAACATAGTGCCTTTATTCAAGCGCACAGTTTTTGGGAAATCCATTCGGGCACTACAGCTAGATTTTGGAAGGACTCTTGGCAACAGCTCCCCAAACTAGCCTCTCTCTTCTACAAACCCAACTGGCAAGCTTCGATGTAGCAAAATAATCAAATCCATGTTCATCAGTTTTGGCAGCAGCAATCCCCTCAAGATTTTCAACTTTGGAGATCAACCAGCACCTGGCAGGCAAATTGGCAGGGGGAAACATATGAAGAGATCGATCAGGAGCTAAATCTCAGGAAAATTAAATACTCTGATCAAAAGGACAAATTGCGATGGGGACACATGCCAAAAGGTATGTTCACTACCAAGGAAGCATACCAACTTCTCTATCAACCCATGCAAACAGTAAAGGATCAGATTTGGCAACCTAGCATCTGGCCTAAGGTTTCCACTTTTCTATGGCTTCTGAGCAAGCAGCGAATCCTTACTTGGGATAATCTACAAAAGCATGGATTTATTGGACCTTCTAGATGTCCCAATTGCAATCTCAATTCAGAAACCATCTTGCATCTCCTGGATACCTGCCCACTAGTAGCACAGTTTTGGGAAAGAATTGTTCAGTGCAATAGAAGATCGGGCAGACGTGTGGGAGATATCACAGACACTATCAGAAACTGGCCTCGGCATCCTTTCCAAAGCCTTCTTCTCAACTCCCTTTGGAGCCTCATTCCAGGCTTTGTCTATTGGATCTTATGGAAGGAGAGAAATAATAGAATCTTCAACAATCTTAGCAAGCCACTTGATACCCTATGGCTCCTTCTCAAACAAAATCTGCAAGAAAATCTTGCTCTAAGACACTGGCAAGACTCAGACCTGCCAGACTCTCCTCAGGAACGCCTCATCCTGAGAGATTGGAATTTGGACCTCACTTTCTTAGCTCAAGTCAAGACTAGTCCCCCAATCAGCACTGCTTCTCCCCACAATTGGTCTCCCCCGGCTTCCCAATATTACAAATTGAACTTTGATGGGGCTACTAAGGGCAATCCTGGGTTGGCTAGCTATGGTGGTGTCTTCAAAAACAAAGTTGGTTCAACATTGCACATATATCATGGGTCAATTGGAAAAGATACCAAAAACGCTGCAGAACTTGAAGGTTTATGGAAAGGTCTATGCATAGCAGAAAAGGAAAAAAATTTCCCTCTTGAGGTAGAAGGGGATTCTCAAATCTTAATAGCAGCAGCCACAAGGATTCACTCAGGTACCTCAGCAGCAAAGATTGCCTCGAGTTGGCGGCTTCTAAGCAAATTGGAACAAATAGAGGAATGGCTCAGGACTTCCAAAAGCATTACCTTCAAACATATTCGGCGATCGGCCAACAAGGTAGCAGACAGATTGGCTAATCAGGGAGTCAATCAGCAACTCCTATTTTTCTCAGGTCCTTTAAGCGATTCAAATGACGCACAACTCAAACAAGACTGCACTTCTCTGGTGCAACAGGATTCATCACCCCCGGATGCGGGTGCATAGTCAAGAGAGTAGTACGTTGGCGGCGAGGAGGGTGGGCGCGTGGCTCATCACAAGCGCCAGCCGGCATCGCATGAGAATAGAATTAATGTTACAGTCCATCAACTTAAATGTTGCATTAACGCAGCTCATTCCCTCTTGACAGTGTGTTAGTATATCGGTAATGATGCTCTGCTTGATATTCACTCCCACTCCTCCCTCGCGCTTATGCTGGTTCAGCAAGGTTGAAGATAGTCTAGGGTATTGTCTGTCTCTGTATCAAAGAGTCGAAACTCATATGGGCTTACATGCTTCAAACAATCCTCTTTGCATCTTCCTCGGTCGCCCACTCTTAGTCCCCTCCACGGTTGCTTGTTTGGCTCCTCCAGAATACTTCAAAATGCCCAGAGTGCGCTCAAGGTTGAGTTACAGAAGAGGTAGCTCCCGAGGCCATGTCTCCCGCCAGCCTTCCTCCACAACCTCGAACCCTTCGTCAGAGGCTTCGGATTTTTGGTTTGATAGATACCCTGTGACCAGAAGCGGTCGTAGCAGGGGTCGAGGGCAGTTCTTCACCGAAGTGCTCTCTCACGATCCCAATTCTCATACAGCTCGCTTTCGCTTCCCATGAGAATAGAATTAATGTTACGGTCCATAAACTTAAATGCTACGTTAACGCGGCTCATTCCCTCTTGCCAGCATGTTAGTATATCGGTAATGATGCTCTGCTTGATATTCACTCCCGCTCCTCCCTTGCGCTTATGCTGGTTCAGCAAGGTTGAAGATAGTCCAGGGTATTGTCTGTCTCTGTATCAAGGCGTTGACACTCATATGGGCTTTCATGCTTCAAACAATCCTCTTTGCATCTTCCTCGGTCGCCCCCTCTCAGTCCCCTCCACGGCTGTTTGTTCTGCTCCTCCAGCATACTTCAAAATGCCCAGAGTGTGCTCAAGGATGAGTTGCAGAAGAGGCAGCTCCCGAGGCCGTGTCTCCCGCCAGCCTTCCTCCACAACCTCGGACCCTTCGTCAGAGGCTTCGGATTTCTGTTTTGATAGATACCCTGTGACCAGAAGCGGTCGCGGCAGGGGTCGAGGGCAGTTCTTCACCGAAGTGCGCTCTCACCATCCCAATTCTCATACAGCTCACTTCCGCTTCCCATGCACTCTAGGAAATTCCTCCTTCATTGCATCCGTCACCGTAGAGTTGTGTGAGGATTCTGTGGGTTTGGGGGCTGTTAGTCCAGGGGATCCTTTGGAACCAAGGATGGAAGACCAGATTGAATCCTCGCAGAATGTGACCACTCAGAGAAAGGCCCTAGGCGGCTCTGCAACTCTGGATTCGACCATCCATGCCGGTCCGAGCGCTCCTGTAGGTGGTGGTCCTTCAAGTAAAGAGGGCCAACCCTCTGAGTTTGAAGACCCAGACCAATTCGGCTACCGCATTGTTGAAGAATCACCTCCAACATCGCATGAAGACTGAACAGGTCTGCACCTTCTGTTTTTTGTTCAACTGCTGAAAGAAGTTGCTCAATCCCTTCCGGATTCATAGTCATTTCATGTTTTTAGTTCTTAGAATCAGGTCTTTCTCAATTTTTGACTTGCCGGTTTCCCCTGCGTGGGCGGAAATCTCCTGTTTCTTTGGTCACTGTCTTGGTTCAATCTGTTTATGGGTCACTGTCTTGGTAGCGGCTGCACTGTTCCTTTCAATTTGTCCCGGTCTTCAGTTACCGTTTCCAGTTATCTCAAGTCTCAAAGCAAGTCATTATGCAGGTCTTTTGGTTAATTTCTCAAGCGATTTTTGTAAGCATGCCGTCTCATGGGTTAGAACTATCGAGGCCTCTGCCTCTCTGTAACAATATTTTTGTATCAATATAGGAGTAGACAAATTCAGAAAAAAAAAAAAAGGTCCTTGTTTGCTGTCAAAGAAGGAAAACTGTTGGGCCATATTATTTCAAAGGAGGGAGTAGTAATTGATCCCAAACGAGTATCTTCCATTGAAACATTGACCTTACCTAGAAACAAGAAGGAGATTCAAGCTTTTCTAGGCAAGATTAATTTTCTAAGGAGGTTTATTCCAAATTATGCAAAGATTGTAAAAGACATAACTGACATGCTCTGAAAGGACCATGAAGTCAAATGGACTCCTTCTAGACATGCATTTGAACAAATAAAAAGGGCTATCTCTAAAGCTCCCACCTTAGCCATCCCTAATTATACTAAGCCATTTAGTATTTTCTCTTTTGCCTCTGAAACAACCCTTGCTGCCGTTCTATTACAGTAAAAATGAAGATTCCCATGACCAACCCATAGCATTTTTCAGCAAGGTTATGAGAGATGTTGAGCTTAAGTATGACATCATTGAGAAGCAAGCCTATGCCCTCATTTAAGCCCTGAAATCATTCAGAATGTATGCCTTACATTCACCTATTACTGCTTATGTCCCTAATAATGATGTGAAAATTGTCCTAACCCAACCAGACACTGATGGGAAAAGAGGTAGATGGATCACTCAAATTCTAGAGTTTGATCTAACTATCAAGACTAGCAAGCTAGTAAAAGGTCAAGGATTAGCCAAGCTTCTAGCTGAATCCAACTGCAAAGTACTTGGAATCAATTCTGTTCTAGAAATACAAGGGAAGAATACACAAGAACCTTCTGTCCTTGGAGAAGGGGAGAATTCACAAGAACCTTCCCTTCATCCTAAAGGGAAGAATCCACAAGAACCTTCCTTTCATCTAGAAGGGGAGAATCCACAAGAACCTATATCTTCAGAGCAGATCAGTCCTATATGCATTGATGAAAAATTCTTGTTGTCAAACTGGTATCAAGATATTGTAAATTTCTTGATTCATTTTGAGTGTCCAGCATCATTCTCCAAAAGCCAGTGTAAAACCCTTTAGTTAAAATCAGTCAAGTACTGCATTATAAATGCAAATTTATACTGGAAAGATCCACTGAATATTTTGTTATTATGTTTAACAGAATAAAAAACTGAAGGAATCATTGATCAGTTTCATACAGGATTTTGTGGGGGACATTATGCTTGGAGAGAAACAACATACAAGATTCTGTAGGGAGGATTTTATTGGCCCACATTGTTCTTACAGGTAGGGGCAAAGGTCAGAGGTTGTGTTCCTTGTCAAATGTTTGCTAGTAAACAAAAATTAGCAGCTCTTCCACTCGTTCCATCAATAGTTTTAGAACCTTTTTCTCGATGGGGATTAGATTTTATTGGAGAAATTCACCCACTTAAAGTAATTAGCATAGATGGATTCTCACTGCAATAGACTACTTTACTAAATGGGTGGAAGAAATTTCAGTCAGAAATGCTACTGATGCAGTAGTAATTAAGTTTATTGAGGAGAATATCTTATCTAGATTTGGTTGCCCAACTGAGATTGTCACTGATAATGCAACAACCTTTTCTAGTGTTAAATTGATTGACTTTTGCCAGAAATATCAGATTTTATTACATCATTCAACTCCATACTACCCTCAAGGTAATGGCCTTGCAGAATCATCCAACAAAAGCCTGGTAAAGGTAATCAAAAAGACTCTAGCTGATCATAAGAAGAGCTGGGATTCACATTTGATTTATGCAGTATGGGCAAACAAAATTACTCCAAAGAGATCAACTCGAAAATCTCCATTTTAGTTATTCTATAGGAAAGATGCAATTTTCCCTACCAATTTAGCTTTCCCTGCTTTAAAATTCCTGTAGGATTCAAAAGATGAACCTGATGATTTTTCAAGAAGGATAAATCAGATTATTGAACTCAATGAAAACAGAGATGAAGTTCAATACAAATTGATGAAATATCAAAATAAGATGAAGACCCTGTTTGACAGAAGAGCCAGGGAAAGGGACTTTAAGGAAGGTGATCTAGTTCTAAGATGGGATGCCAGGAGAGAAAAGAAAGGAAAGCATGGCAAATTTGACAATCTATGGTTTGGACCTTTAGCAATTGCTGAAGTGAAGGGTAACAACTCTTTTGTGCTGTAGAATCTTGAGGGGCTATAATCCACTTATCCTGTAAATGGAAGGTTTCTCAAACATTACATTCAATACTGAGAAGTTGAAATAGCTTTCATTGAAAATACCCCAGTTTTCTTTACTTTTCATGATGTCAATGTGATTTTCCTTACAGCAAGGACTCCATAGCTCGAGGAGAAGGCACATGGATCTGCAGGTTCTCTGCATTCTACAGGAGAAAGCAGTCCCCAGTTGGAGCCAATGTTGTAGCATTTTTTGGTTTTGATAAGATATAATATTTCAAAAAATGTTAAGTTGGGATATGGACATAACAATAGTGAATAAAATGTTAGCTAAAGAAAATATCTTGATGATGGTGTCCATATGAAGGAAAATGTTATGTTAGATGCCCTAAAAAAATGAAGACAAAAAGAAAATGTTAGCTTAGAAAGAAAAGAAAACAAATAAACTTTGAAAGTGAGCAAGTCTAAATGCCACTACTATGTTTCTACAAAATAATGGTTGTGTGCAGCTTGTGTTAAATGGCACAACCCATGACAGTCAAATAGTTTTATCTTGACTGCTTCATGCTTTAAATTTGATTTTATAGTTAGAGAATAAGGATCTGGCCAGACTGTTTAATCTTGGCAGATCAGTAGTTAGGTAGAGAATAATAAGGTGCTCATCAGTTTAATCTGAGCCCTTGGAGGTTATAAGGGTAGATTTAGATAGTTTGTTTTTGTAAAATAAAAAGAAAGGAAAAGGGTTTGCTAGCTTAAATGCACCCATTAAGTGAAGAAAAAATGATAGGATAAGCAAAGGGTAAGTAGAGAAAGGTTGCAGAAGTTTGATTATTCATTGGACTAAAGGTACATTATCATGTTTCACCATATGTTTCTTTGTCCATGATTCAATTACACAAAGCAAAAGAAGGTCTAAAACATAGATTAATTAAGTTCCCATTCATCCCTATATTCACTAATTACCCCTTCTCACCTTCATACATTCATATTCACTCATTTTCCACAAAAACCCCTTTTCCTAAGGTCAAAACCCTTTTTGCCTAGGAAAAGTGAAAATCCCATGTAAAATCCCTTTTTACATGAAAAACCCACAAAAATATGTTTTCCCTAAGTATTGATGCATATATGAAAAGCAAATAAATCATTAAAAAGCACTTTACGTAGTGTATTTCCCCTTTTCCGCTCATATTTCATATGATTCCCTTTTTCACCTATAAATTCCCTTTTCGCATATATTTACCCTTTTTTCTTCTCATTTTCCATATTAATACTAATTATAGTATTAAACCCCTAAAATTTCACTTTCCTGTATATTATTAACTTCTTTATTAAATATCCTGAAACCTTAGTTTTATAATAAAACTATGTATTCTAATATCGCATCGCAATATTGTCGCATCGCAAGCCTTTCATATGAATACACTCTTCCCCGATTGCGATATGCGATCAACTGATCCGAAATGGATCCTCAAACAATTCCATGATAGTTAAGAATGAATGGTGGACTTCAAGAAAACTTATAGCTATCAGAAATAACCTCAAAATAATGGTAATTTGTAACCAACATCGAACAACGAGGACCTTCGGTCAAAGCACGCTGACCATTGGCCCATGGAGACCGCGCATGGCGCAAAAATGACAATTGGGAAGCTCAGACCCAGAAATGGAGGTTGTTTCTGATACGCGATTAGCACAATCGCTGGGCAAAACCCCTCGAGAAGGAAAGGCCCCGAGCGCTCGATCACAAGGGAAACCAGAAAACTATGGGAAAGCGCTAAAACTGGCAAGGTGGGTCTCGCGCTCAAAACTGGGGGAATATCGGAGGCATTTCGGGCAATAAGCAGGTTTGGCCGAGGACCCAGCGATTCCATACATCGAGTGACGCGTGTCCAGTGGGGAGAGAGAGAAACTGCTTACATTGCGGATTAATGGTTGAGCAACTCAACCGTGCGATAGGAGCAAAGACTGTAGGATCTGGCGGCTCCAGATCAACGGAGATGGATGACCGGACCCATTAAGAAATAAACTATGGTGCATAAGATTTGAAGTCCGATTTGACCGATGAATTGACAAAAGGATCCGTTTCGCAGGCATCTGTGGAATAATGGAAAAAACGACCGTTCAGGAAGAACTGACACTTAGTTTGCAAGGAGACAGGTGGCCACCTCTCTACGAAGCGTTATGCAGCAATGATGATGCAGGGTAGAGGAGTCCCAGTGGACAGAGGCAGGCAATTCAGAGAATCGGGAAGCCGAAACAAACAGTCGAAGGAACGAACTGGCTTTAAAGCCACGAGCTGCCAGAGACAGGATAGATAGTGAGGCAGAGAAGCAGTGAAGAAGCCGAAGGCCGAGAAACACAGAAAGAGAGGTAAAATTGCAGAGGATAGAGAAGTCGAGCTGACCATCAGAGTAAGGGTAGCATCGAGCAGACAGAGAACAATTGAGGTCGAAATTTGATAAGGGGAGTCTGTGAACTCTAAGGACTTGGGAATTCCAAGTGCCATCCTATTGATCATCCTCTATCAAGTGAAACTCAGATTGAGCTCCTTATTGTAAGACTCTGCTTTAAAAAACCTAATAAAAAGGCCACCACTGAAGGCTGAACCAGGAGACGTAGCCTAGGAGGATTGGATGAACTCCATATTAAATCTTATTGTGTTTATGTTTTTCTTACTGTGATCTCTTACTGTTTCAAGTGTCTGTGTATTTTGCAATCTTATCGATCCATTGCACAAGATAACATAGACACACACACCAACACATGAGTTTGTAATACCTTCATTAATTTCCAGAGGTCACCTAGGGATAATTTCAGATCAAGTGGTATCAAAGCTATAGGTTGTTAAGGTTAGACAATCGTGTGCTGGATTTAGCTGTTGAATGCTAACTAGATCAAAGCTCAAATTAGGAGAGGGAGAGTTGGTAGAAATTAATCCTGAAATTGGAAGAGTCTATCCTCAAAAGACAATGTCGGAGGAAGGTTCTGTGGGCCCAGACCCACAATTTATAGATAGTTTCCTGGCCATGAGGTCCATGGTAGAAGAAATGTATAAAGACTTTAGAAAACACAAAGATGAGGAATCATCAGGCTCCAAACAAGATAAGGGGGAAGAAGAATCTTTCCTCCATGACCACTCCAAAGGCAAAGGGAAAGAAGAAAGCTTTCTCATACCTCCTAATAGCCCTGAACATAAAAAGAAAGCATCTTTGATTAAACTAGATGTTAAATTTGATTTACCAATATATGATGGAGAGTTGAATGCAGAAAAGCTGGACAATTGGATCAGACAAATTGATGTTTATTGCAAAGTGCAGAGTATTGATTTAGACAAGAGCAAGATTCAGCTGGCCAGCCTATGCCTTGGGGGCACTGCCTTGGTTTGGTGGGAAGGCAAGACCCAAGCTGACATGAAGAAACATGGTAAGACTCTTTCTGTCTGGAGTGAATTTGTTTCTGCAATAAAAAAGCAGTTCTATCCACTGGCTTACATGCAGCAAGCCATGATGAGTTGGCAAACTCTTCACCAATTGAAAGGGCAAAGTGTACAAAGTTACACCCAAGAATTTAGGAAGAGAGCTTTGATTCTAGGAATCTCATTAGACTCACCTGAGACTCTATTGAAGTACATCGGTGGTCTACACAGCTACATGAGGCACACTATCCTCATGTTTAATCCCAATAGTATAGATGAGGTATCTGTTCAAGCTATGCATCTAGAAGCTAGAGGAAAGAATGGGAACCCAGAAGTTGGAGGATCATCCAAGCCCATTGCAAGCAAGAATAAGGAGAAAAGAAAACATAAATGGAAAGAGAGGAAGTCCAACACTGTACAGAAAAGCAAGTCTTCATGCACTCACTGTAAGAAGGATGGGCATGATGATGAGCATTGTTGGATCCTGCATCCGAAATTGAGACCTAAGAAGTTCAAAGGCAAGAAGAAGAAGACAGTTGCAGTTATTCAGAAAGATTTGGGGTCAAACTCAGGAGATGAAACAACCATTGTAGCCACAGGTATAAAAGGTAAGAATTCTGAAGCATCTACTAGTAATTCTGCACAATCTACTATTGATGAAGAAAATGAGAGAAAAAGACATGAGCTTTTCCATATTCGAGTTATTTCCAAACATCAAAAGATTGATACTTTGTTTGATAGTGGCTCACAAGTAAATTTAATTTCTGAAGCAATTGTAAAGAAGTTGGGATCACTGACTACACCTCACAAGAAACCATACCCATTAGGTTGGTTAAGTGATAAAGCACAACTACAAGTGACTAGACAATGCAAACTTAAGTTTTCTTTTGGGTCAGCATTTGTAGATGAGGTTGAGTTAGATATAATTCCTTTGGATATATGTGGAATTGTTTTAGGAAGTCCTTACTTGTATGACAGAAAAGCTATTTTCTATAGAGCTGAGAACAAGTATCTACTCGTTAAAGATGGAATCGAATACTTTGTAAGAGCTCATAAGCTCAAGAATAATTATACTCTCATAAACTCAGCACAGATGAAACAAATTGTAAATTCATGCAAACAATTTTTACTGATGGTTGCAAAGGAAAAGAAACTTAATAAAACCTATATATTTGAGGGCTGTGATGCTAAACAACAAGCTGATTTAGAAAAAGTTGTTTCAGAGTATGATATCTTGTTTCAAGAACCTAAAGGTTTGCCACCCAAAAAGGAAATAGTGCATGATATTAATTTGTAGCAAAATGCTCCATTGCCTAACTGTTGACACCTAATCCTCAACGGATGGGTGAACTAGAACGTGAACAGTCATCAAGAAGATGAACTGTTCCATCTCCTTCTTGTATATAATCAATAGTTCTCTAATGAAATTAGACATTAGTTTTTCTTCCGCTCATTCTGGAGTTACCCTGGCCTGACATGGTATCAGAGCACAGGTCCCAGGATCTAAAATTAGTTGTAACTCCTGCCTCTGCCCTGAGCACTGCGCTGCTCTGCCTCTGCCTGGTCTGACATTGATTCTCTATGCGCATTGATTGCCTGCCTGAACGGTTGTCTGGCCATGCCTGAACGTTTCATTCTCTGCGCATCGAAGACTGTGTGAAATTTCGTTTTTCCATTCAATACACCCGTTACTATTGACCAGGTCTTGTTGCTGTTTCTTTGGAGTTTTGTCTACGAAGGGCGAAGAAACGCCGACTTGTAGCTCGTTGTTCTCAGTTGCAGATTATAGAATTGGACCCGGTGAAGGATATTGGCCTGTTAATGTCAAGTTTTATTAATGCGAGATGTCTGAAAGCGTAATGTATCCCTTTTGGTGAGTTATTTGTCGTTTGCTTCCGTTTTCGACCCAAGGAACGCAAAATATATTGAATATTTAGAGTGAAATGAACTTTAAATTTTGGGAAAGATCGAACTGGGCAATCTATTGACTACAGAAACCGTGAGTCTTATTACCGTGACAGTCAATAGGAAATGAACTCAAAGCCGGGTTAATCATCTGGGACTACACCGTTTTTCAAACTTCCCCTCCTTGTCATGAAGAATGAAATCCAAGATCCGCCTCTGCGGAGGAATTTCGTTTCCGTCTTTGGCGCTTGCAGTCATTAGAATTCCTACATTCTCTTCATCTACAGTCTTCTCTCTTTTCGCTTCGATTATACAATCCTCCTTTCTCAGCCTCAGGGCACTCTTCTCTTTGAAATCATTGCACGAAGCCGCGCGTTTGGGCAACTTCCTCGTGTTTTTTGGGTCCCCGCCATCATCGTCTTCATTTCTGGCTCGTTTTTCCTTCTGCGGAAGACTCGACCCGTTTTTCTTCAGTTTTTTGGAGCCCTTCTCAGACGCCTCTGATGAAGCCAAGTAGCTCATGCACTGCTTCCAACTTCGGAACTTCTCCCCAGAAGGTGTAATGTAGGTCCGGCGAATGCGGCCATTGGGAGCGGTAAAGGTTTGACATTGATATATTTGCACTGTAAAGGTTGGAGGTGAAGACAACAGAACCGGCAGCCAAGAGTTGAAAGCCTGGGTGATACTTAGATAAGCATATACAAGACGTTAATCTGTGTTTCGAAGTTATCTGACCCACTTTACCTGATTGAACGAAGTGCGCGGATCCTGCACAACTTCGATACTATTCCCATATTAGCCCATGCGGTAATTAGTTTTTAATATGATTCATCTTCCAAGGAAAGGTCAGAACATCTGGATGTCTAATGCATTCTTCTAAGCACATCACTTGATATATATATATATATATATATATTAATCTGGGTAATGGCTGTATTGATTCTTAAAGGAAAGTTAAGGTGCTTGTAGTCCCAGTGATATGTACAATGAAATGCTGATGCTTTTAGCAAATATTAGAGGGATTTAAAGGCTGTAAAGTAAGGATTTTTTTTTAGCAGAAGTAATTTTTTACAGAATGCATTCAATCATCTCTATGGTCGGAATAGTTCTCACTAGCAAGGAGAACTATTCTGAATGGTCTCGGATGGTAAAACACACCCTCATCTACAATGAGTTGTGGAAAGGAGTGTGTGTCGGAGAAGAAGACAAAGACCCTGTGCAGCCTACATCAGATAAAGAACTTGTCATTTGGGAAAACAAGAACAGCAAAGCCTATGCATTGATCGCAGCATCTGTAAATGAAGAAGTAAGTCGTCATATTTCATCCTATTCCACTGCCTTTGAAGCTTTACAAAAGCTGAAAGAACTCTATGATACACATTCTGCACTTGAAGTTGTTCAGCTCATGATTAAACTCTTCACTCTTGAACTGAAAAATAATGATCCTCTTGCTCTTGCATCTGAAATAAAGTCTATAATGCATGATATTAAATCCACTGAGGTTGAGCTGGATATCTCTCTTATTGCCTTTCTCAAAGCACTCTATCCTACCTACTCCAATTATCTTGAGTCATTACAAGCAAATGGAAATCTTAAAGATATAACCTTTGACTCTCTTGTGAAAAAGTTTGTTGAAAGAGAGAAAGCCTTTGGAAAGAAAACAGTCCCTGAATCTTCTGAAGAGACTGTTTGCCTTGCTCATAAAGAAAAGCATCCTGCTCAAGATTCTACAAGAGGAAGAGGTGGACGAAGAGGAAGAGGAAGATACTTCAGAGGCAGGGGGGCAGACATTTTCAAGTAGAAAAGGCAGATCTGCATTGCGTTCGCTGCAAACAAAATGGATCACATGATGCTTCTACATGCAAGCTACCATGGGACAAAATTGAGCAGAGAAGAAATCAGCAGAAAGGTAAAACTGATGACACAGACAAAGGTAAAGCCCCTGAATCCGCTCACTATATTGAGGCACAATGTAACATTGGAGTAAATGAAGATTTGTTTAATGCTTCACTTGCTTCTTCGAAAAATGATTGGTTGCTTGATTCAGGAGCAACCTGTCATATGACTCACAGGAAAGATTTTTTTGAAGATTTCACTGACAATGTTGATGGAGCAGTATACTTTGCAGATCAGTCAAAAATCAAGCCATCAGGGCTTGGCACAATCAGGCTTAAACTGCCTGGTCTTCCAGACTTTCTTCTGGATCATGTTCTATATCTCCCACAGCTCAAGAGAAACTTGTTGTCCTTGGTCCACATCCGCCAGCAAGGTCACTCCATTCATATGTTTGATGGAAAGCTTGAGGTAAGAAAGGTATCTGACCACTCACTTGTCATGAGGGGTATAGAAGAAGAAAGACTTCTTAAACTGCAAGGAACCTCTGCTCATGCACAACATTTCTCATATATTTCTCATCATGAAGAAGGTACACTTCCGTCAAGTTTATTATGGCATGCTAGATTTGGACATTTAAACTATGATAGTCTTCGCTTGTTGAAGAAAAATGGTGTTGTTGGTTTGCCTACAATTCCTAGAAAACATAAGCAATGTGATGCTTGCATTCTAGGAAAGCATAGCAAACAGTCTTTTCATGATTCACATTCAAGAGCACATAGGAAGCTTGAACTCATTCATTCAGATTTATGTGGTCCAATGCCTATTTCTTCTGCAAATGGAAATAAATATATCATGACATTTATTGATGATTACACCAGAATGTGTTGGGTTTATTTATTGAAGAACAAATCTGATGCTTTTCAAACATTCAAGAATTTTCATAAATGGATTGAAAATGATGCACAATCTCATATTGGGTCTATTCGCACTGATGATGGAAAAGAATATACATCAAATGAATTTGAACACTATCTTCGCCAACATGGGATTAAACATCAAACAACTGTGCCTTATAATCCTCAACAGAATGGTGTAGCAGAAAGAATGAATAGAACAATCTTGAATATTGTACGATCCATGCTTTTCTTCAAAAATGTAAAGACAATGTTTTGGGCTGATGCTGTTCTATGTGCTGCATATATAAAGAATAGATGTCCATCTAGTGCTATAAGAAACAAGACTCCTTATGAATTGTGGTATGGACATGTTCCTTCGGTAAAACATCTCAGGATTTTTGGTTCCACCTGTTATGCTTTAATACCAAAGGTACATAGAAACAAACTTGGTGCTAGAAGTCGTAAGTGTATCTTCCTGGGGTATTCAAACACCTCTAAAGCATACCGTCTCTATGATGAAGTAAATAAAAAGTTTGTTATATCTAGAGATGTCATTTTTCTTGAATCATCCAAATCTGACAGTGTTGTTGAGCGGCAACTTGATCGCTTGGATAGATTCACAAAACCGAAATCATTTCAAGAGTTTGATAATCAGATTCCACATCTTGAAGGGGGGATTCCTATACTAGATCAACATGTGGAATCTTCTTCTTCTGAAGAACAATCTCCCCTGCATGACACTCCAACAACGGATGATGCTTTAAGTGATGTAATTGATAGAATTGGGAGACTTAATCTTGATTCAGTCCCAACTCAATCAACAGAGCAGCCTGGACCATCTCAGAAAGGTCCCCCAAGGTGGCTGACAAAGACACTTGAAAGTGTTCATCCTGATGAAATTGGAAAAACAGGAACCAGAAATACAAACCGACAAGATGGAGGTGATGTAGATAACTCTAATTCACCTGTTGATATGGATGTTACTTATGATTGTGAATTGAACTTGTCTACAGATTTTGAACCAACTTCCTTCAAAGAAGTTGCTTCTCATGATGAATGGAAAGAAGCGATGCAGAAGGAGTATGATGCCCTCATAAAGAATGGCACTTGGAAGCTGGTTGATCCTCCATTTGGAACCAAACCAATTGGCTGCAAGTGGGTCTACAAGAACAAGTACAAAGCTGATGGCTCACTTGACAAGCACAAAGCTAGGCTTGTGGCAAAAGGTTTTGCACAGAAGGAAGGGGTTGATTATGAGGAAACTTTTGCCCCCACAGCAAAATGGGCCACCATCCGGACACTCTTTGCACTAGCTACTCAGAACGGTTGGAAATTCCATCAAATGGATGTAAAAACTGCATTCTTGAATGGAGATCTAAAAGAGAATGTTTTTATGTCCCAGCCTGAAGGATTTGCTGTGAAAGGACATGAACACAAAGTATGCAAACTTGTGAAGTCCTTGTATGGCCTCAAACAAGCACCACGAGCCTGGTATGAAAAACTAACTGAGCATCTTCTGAAACTCAACTTCAAACATTTTGATCTTGATGATGCAACTTTATTTGTCAATAAAGTTGGCAAAACAGTTGTATATCTTGTGGTATATGTAGATGATCTTTTAATGACAGGGAACAATGAAAGCTATATTGCATCCATAAAGAAAGAATTAGGAAAAAGTTTTGAAATGACTGATTTGGGCTATGTTCATTACTATCTTGGCATTGAAGTAACCCAACATCCAAAATCCATATTTCTTTCTCAAAATAAATACATTGGAGATTTGTTAAATAGATTTGGCATGACAGAGTGCAATCCTCTTTCTACTCCAATGGAACAAAACTTGAAGCTCACATCTATTGAAGGAAAGGAATTTGAGGATGCAACAAAGTATAGACAGCTTGTAGGAAGTCTCATCTACCTCACTACTACCAGACCAGACATTTCATTTGCTATTGGAATCCTCTCCAGGTTTATGCAAAAGCCTTGTGAGGGACATTGGTCTGCTGCAAAAAGAGTTTTAAGGTACTTGAAGGGAACTCAAGACCTTGGAGTCAAGTATACACAGGTGGACGATTTCAACTTGATTGGATACTCTGATTCAGACTTCGATGGAGACAAAGAAACTGGGGTATCTACTTCAGGATATGCTATGAGTCTTGGATCAGGAGCTGTCTCCTGGAGATCACGCAAACAATCAGTACCAGCAGATTCCACAACAGAAGCAGAATACGTGGCAGCAGCTGAAGCAACGAAAGAAATTGTGTGGCTCAGGAAAATTCTTGAAGATTTGCAGGTAAAACAAATACAATCAACTCCACTCATGATTGATAACACCTCTGCAATAAAGTTGGCCAAGAACCCAAAGTTCCATGATCGTACTAAGCACATCAATACTAAATATCATCTGATCCGACATCATGTTGAGGCCAAAACAATCCATCTCCGTCATTGTTCCACAAACGAGCAAATTGCAGACATCTTCACCAAAGCGCTTGGAAGAGAAAAGCTTGAAAGATTCAGAACGATGCTTGGACTCACCAACATCCCTTCAGATTAAGGGGGGAATGTTGACACCTAATCCTCAACGGATGGGTGAACTGGAACGTGAACAATCATCAAGAAGATGAACTGTTCCGTCTCCTTCTTGTATATAATCAATAGTTCTCTAATGAAATTAGACATCAATTTTTCTTCCGCTCATTCTGGAGTTACCCTGGCCTGACACTAACATTGGGATGTATAGGTTGTCCACTTTAGAGAATGCAAAAATCAAGAAGCAGGTGCAGGAGTTGCTTGAGAAGGGGTTCATCAGACCTAGCACATCACCATGTGGATCACCAATCGTTTTGGTGAGAAAGAAAGATGGCTCGTGGAGAATGTGCATTGATTATCGAGAATTGAATAAGATAACAATCAAAAATCGTTATTCCCTTCCTCACATAGATGATCTATTAGATCATTTGAAAGAAGTTGTTTATTTTTCCAAGCTAGACTTACGTAGTGGATATCATCAGGTCAAAGTTGCAGAACAAGATGCATGGAAGAATGCTTTCAAAACAAAGGAGGGATTGTATGAGTGGTTGGTTATGCCTTTTGGCTTAACTAATGCTCCTCCTACTTTCATGAGAATAATGGATGATGTGCTCAGACCTTTTCTTGATGATTTTGTTATTGTATATCTGGATGACATTCTTATATTTAGCAAAACATGGGAAGAACATTTAAAGCATGTTAAGCAGACACTAGATGTTTTGAAAAGAGAAAAAATTTATGTTAAACTCTCAAAATGTGAATTTGGCAAAACATCTTTGAATTATTTGGGACATATAGTAGGGGGTGGTGAATTGAAGATAGATCCCTCTAAGATGGCAGTCATTGTAAACTGGCCTAAACCCAAATCTGCTACAGAAGTTAGGAGCTTCTTAGGAGTAGCACAATATTGGAGAAAGTTCATTTCTAACTTTTTCTTAATTGCAACTCCCTTACATGCTTTAACGGGATTGAACAAGGTGTTTCAATGGGGAGGCAAACAGCAGAAAGCCTTCGACACCTTGAAAGAAAAGATTAGTACAGCACCAGTACTAGCACTGCCAGATCTTCAAAGACCATTTGAGATCCAAACAGATGCCAGTGACTATTCCATGGAAGCAGTGTTGATACAGCACGGTAAACCCATATGTTATCTTTCTGAGACATTTAGCTCTGCAGTAGTTAACTATCCCACATATGATAAGGAATTGTATGCATTAGTACAGAGTGTGAAAAAGTGGAAAAATTACTTAATGGGCAAAGAAACAATTATACATATTGATCTTCAACCACTTCAATATCTACACTCCCAAACTAAGTTGCAGCAATCAAGACACTACAGGTGGATGGGGTTCCTATAGCAGTTTCATTTAGTCATCAGATATAAAAAGGGCATACATAATAAAGTTGCAGATATGTTATCTAGACCCATTATAAATGCATCTACTATAATTAAGCATAATTCTGTATTACATGAAAGCTACATTGAACAATATGCTCAAGATATAGACTTTAAAGATGTATATGCAACTTTAAGTCAAGGCAAATGAGTAGAAGAATTGGATTATCATATTAAGGACCAACTCTTGTATCATTGTGGGAAGCTATGCATTCCACAAACTGAAAGAGTAAAGATAATTAGAGAAGCACACACTTCTCTAATATCAGGTCACTTTGGGGTAAGCAAAACAGTTGCATAGCTGCAAAGATTTTGTTATTGGCCAAAAATGAACGAGATAGTTTCTAGATATGTAAGAGGGTGTACTATGTGTGCTAAAAGCAAGCCCAGCAATAGGAAACTAGGCTTGTACACTCCACTACCAGTTCCTTCTCATCCTTGGGAAAGTGTTTCCATGGACTTTGTTGGAGGACTGCCTAAATCTAGGAAAGGTCATGACTATCTATATGTTGTTGTGGATAGGTTCAACAAAATGTGTATTTTGATACCTTGTAATAAATAGATTACAGCTGAACAAACTGTAAAACTATTCTTTCAACATGTATGGGTTCATTTTGGATTACCCACTTCCATTATATCTGATCGAGACACCAGATTTGTGGGAAAGTTTTGGTCAAGTCTGTGGGAACTGATGGACACCAAACTGAAGAAAAGCACAACTTTCCATCCACAAACTGATGGCCAGACAGAAGTAGTCAACAGGACGGTGATCCAGTTGCTCAGGGGATATTGCAGCAAGCATCCCAAGCTTTGGGATGAACATTTGTGTTATGTGCAGCATGCTTACAACCGAGCCAAACATTCTTCCACACAGAGATCTCCTTTTGAGACTTGTTTTGGTTTCACACCAAGGTCTCCCTTGGATTTTTTCTTTGGTAAGGACACAACAGTTGAGGGACACAGCGATGTGGACAAGGCAACTAGGTTCATTGAACAAATCCAAGAGATCCATTAGGCAGTACAGGAACAACTAGAAAAGAGCCAGGCCAAATACAAGGCAAGGCATGACAAGCATCGGATGGAGCATAGTTTCCAAGTTGGTGATCAAGTATGGCTGTATATTAGCAAAGACATGATGCAAGGTGAAGGTAAAAAACTAAAACCAATAAGGTATGGACCATTCAGGATCCTTGAGAAAATTGGTGAGAATGCTTTTCGACTTGATTTTCCAGCTTATATGCACATCTATAGTCGTTAATGTAGATAGCTTGAAACTATTTGAACCTTCATTAATTGAATATCCTGAAGAGCAGAGTCAATTACCTTCTACTGATGACCTGCTACCTGAATATCTTAATGAATTGCAGGAAGACACAGTTTTGGACAGGAAGGTGAGGACGACGCGTAGGGGAGATGTTGAGTACCTCAGAATTGGGCTCAGGGGTTCAAAGCCAAGCAATGCAAAATAGATAGAGATTGGACAGGTGAGAAAGTGGTATCCTCACTTAGTCGATGCTTGAAAACCAAATTTTGGTGTTCCAAAAGATTTTTTCAATGGGAAGGTCGTGATCCAAATTGGATCCTCAAACAATTCCATGATTGTTAAGAATGAATGACAGACTTAAAGAAATCTTATAGCTATCAGAAATAACCTCTGAATAATGGTAATTTACAGCGAGGACCTTTGGTCAAAGTGCGCTGACTGTTGGCCCATGGAGACTATGCATGGCACAAAAATGGCAATTGGAAAGCTCGGACCCAAAAATGGAGGCTATTTCTGATATGCGATTAGCGCAATCACTGGGAAAAACCCCTCGAGAAGGAAAGGCCCCGAGCGCTCGGTCACAAGGGAAACCAGAAAACCGTGGGAAAGCACTAACACTGACAAGGTGGGTCCCGCGCTCAAAACCGGCGGAATATCGGAGGCATTTCGGGTGGTAAGCGAGTTTGGCTGAGGACCCAACGATTCCATACACCGAGTGACGTGTGTCCGACGGGGAGAGAGAGAAACTGCTTACATCGTGGATTAACGGTCGAGCAACTCAACCGTGTGATAGGAGCGAAGACCGTAGGATCTGGGGGCTTCAGATCAACGACGATGGATGGCTGAACCTGGGGGAGAAATAAACTACGACGCATAAGATTTGAAGCCCAATTTGACCGATGAATTGACAGAAGGATCCATTTTGCAGACATCTGGGGAATAATGGAAAAAACGACCGTTCAGGAAGAACTGACACTCAGTTCGCAAGGAGATAGGTGGCCACCTCTTTGCGAAGAGTTACGCAGCAATGATGATGCAGGGCAGAGGAGTCCCAACAGACAGAGGCAGGTGATCCAAAGATCCGGGAAGCCGAAACGAACAATTGAAGGAATGAACTGGCTTTAAAGCCACGAGCTGATAGAGATAGGACAAACAGTGAGGTAGAGAAGCAGTGAAGAAGCCGAAGGCCAAGAGACACAAAAAGAGAGGCAAAATTGTAGAGGACAGAGAAGCCGAGCTGACCATCAGAGTAAGGGCAGCATCGAGCAAACAAAGACCAATTGAGGTTGAAATTCGGTAAGGGGAGTCTGTGAACTCTAAGGACTTGGGAATTCCAAGTGCCATCCTACTGATCATCCTCTGTCAAGTGAGACTCAGATTGAGCTCCTTATTGTAAGACTATGCTTTAAAAACCTAATAAAAAGGCCACCACTGAAGGCTGGACCAGGAGATGTAGCCCAGGAGGATTGGGTGAACTCCATATTAAATCTTGTTGTGTTTATGTTTTGCTTACTGTGATCTCTTACTGTTTCAAGTGTCTGTGTATTGCGAAATCTTATCGATCCGTTGCACAAGATAACATGGACACACACACCAACACATGAGTCTGTAATACCTTCATTAATATCCTGAGGTCACCTAGGGGTAATTTCAGATCATAAACGATGGGCTCGGACCTGACCAAATATATATTATAATCTATACCCATATCGCATCCGCCCCTCATCCCAAGTCCCGCTAATAGCATAAACCTCCGCTAGTTGCGATCTCCGATTGCGATTGGGGCCCGAACGCGATCACATATCATATATTGTTTATTCCCGTGTCGCGTCTGGCGCCTATCACATTCCTTTGCGATGGGTCATCCTCCGCTAAACTACGATTGCGATATGCGATATAAACTCGGACCCGATATCATTATCCGCCCGAGTTCATAAAATTTCAAATCCGCTATATGTGTTTTTGCAAATAATTTCTTTGTTAAATCGCTTTTTATGATTTAAACGAAGAATTGACTTAAACCTTTGTTTAACTGCTAAACCTCCATTTCACCACTAATATGGGTTTTAACACATAATAAAGCCATTTCCGCCATATTTAATCATTCGTACCCTCCATACTTCTCCTTCACTCCACCACTGTCTGATCGCATGCATCTAGATCCAACAGCCCTAGGCGATTTCGGGTTAGCTCTCTGTACGAGCGTTACCCACCCGAAAAGCGGTATTCCACTGTCCTCCATTGCTACGTGTCAGGCTCAAGTTATTTCGGGTGACCCCCTCCTAAAACCGCCCATGCTTCATAAGCGGTGTGATGAAAACCGCCTTCCGCAAAATGATAAAATAGTCACTGTTCACTATCGCGGCATAATTTAAATGGAAAACTGTTTTTTTCCTGTTTAAATGCCAAAATGACAATTTTGCTCTGTTTTCGTTTATTTTCACAGTAAACCTTCCATATGCCTTTGCGACCACTAAAACCATCATTTGACCTTCTGATACGCTCTGGACTCCTTCCAATGTCCTTTCAAGCTCAAAAAGCCATTCATGACCGTCTCTGTCACCTTGTTTTTCTTAATAGTTTCAGTGTTTTTAAGGTAAAGACCCTTGTTCCATGCTTACAAAGAAAAAGCATGCGTACAATGGGAAGACAAATATGAAGACCATATCAATTTACTTTACCCTGTGACATAAAATCTAAAGTGATTTACTGTTGAAAAACACAGTAAAAACCTCAAATGCACTGTAAAGGTAAAAAGAAACAGTAAAGGTTACTTAGCAGGGTTAAAGGAGATTTACAGAGTTTAAAGGGTATCAAATGAAAGATCAAACTGAAGAAATCAACCAGCATGAAGGATACAAACAATAAAGCAGCTTAAAGGGCAAAATATCAACCAACAAAGCCAGTACAACCTGAATAAAAGGGGACAACAAGAAGCAATTCAATAGTTGCCCCTATCTTCTTGCATGAAGATCTTTTCCTTTCCTAGAATAAATCTTGATCAATTTTAGGATATTTCTTAAGTTTATTATTGTATAAATAACTTTCTTCTCGTGATGTTATAGATTCAGAGTTCAAAATTCATAGTTCATTGCTTGTAAAGTCTTGACTGTTAATATTACTTTGAACCTAGAAGCCACCTTTGAAGGAAGCTTTTGCAGACACTTGATGTACTCAGTCTTTCTGGAACCTTAATACAAAGCAGAGGATTCTGAATATGGTTTTACACAGTTTTGTGTTATCCTGTAAGTTTTTCCAGTTATCAATCATTGTGTTTTTCTTCATATGCTTATGACTTATAGAGATATCTAGGTAGGAATAATTGTGTCTCAATTACTTCCTATAAGCTCCTGAAGTGATCATCTATTAAGAGAATGGATTAATGAACTGTTTGTTTAGCTAATCCCCTCTAATCAATAAATCATCAGCATCTTGTGTAAGCATTAAGTATACTACCTTGGGATCTTAAGGTTAGCTGTGGAGTGAGGCGAATGGAACAACACGGGTTTCCTTAGGGTTTTGACAGTACCCTGCAGGCGGCAGGCCTGTTGAGCCAGAGACCTGCGGTAAACACTGGTGAAGCAGAGCGCTGGTGGACGGAACCATAAGGGCCGGAACAATGTTTCCGCCCCAGGGGGAGGGCCAAGAGCCTCCCCCCTCTCCGGACGCGAGAGCACGGCAAACGACAGATGGGGACAAACCGAATGAAGTCAGCGAAGGTACCAGGCACAACAATCAGCAGAGGGATAAAGAATCTGAGACAGAGAACAGAAATAAAGCAAGTTCCTCAACTTGCAAACCTGTTGCCACTAATCGACCAAAGGTGTTCTTCCCAAGTGAAAGAATCAACGCCCGAATACAGTACATGCGGGATCATGCATTGATCAGCAAGTTTATAGGGATTTGGCCTACAGAACGAGCTCTGAGGGCATGGATCAGCACTGTTTGGCATCCAAAAGGGGACATATCTATGCATTTAGGAGCAAAGGGCTTCTTCACTGCTGTTTTCAACTGTCTAGAAGATCGAACCAGAATCCTGGAAGGAGGGCAATATTTTTTTAATTCGGCAGGCCTATTTCTCAAAGGCTGGGTGGAAAGATTCAACCCAGACAAGGAGGATTTGACTTGCGCGCCAGTATGGATAAGGCTTTACTCTTTGCCTTGGGAATACTGGGAGGAAACTTCACTGCAGGAGATCGGCAACGCTATTGGCGAATTTGTAAGGGTAGCAAAGGAAACAAGACTTCGCAAGCAGATTTCATACGCCCGGATATGTGTTTACATGGATCTCAAACAACCATTGCCAGATACGGTAAGCTTCTTTCACGAAGACTTTGAATGGGTTCAAGTCATAGACTATGAACAGGTTCCCTTTCGATGTAGGAAATGCCATGAAATAGGACACCTGTATAGAGACTGCCCACTAAATAAGCCACCCTCTATGCCGGACAAATCCAGCAATCATTCTCCTGATGGATTCACAAAGGTTGTCAATCGAAGAAGAGGAAACAAAAAGCCCACCAACAATCCCAAGGCAAACCCTAGCAATAAGGCAACATCTAGCAACAGATTCGAAGTTCTGAACAAAACAGATGAGAAAGGTTCGGACGAGGAACAGGAGAAAGACGAAGCAGTCCAGCAACAACAATCGGGGGAAACATCAATGCAAGGAGGGAAAAATATCATCCATCAAGAGCACCTGAAAGAGCCTCATAATAACATGTCAAAGCCAACTGAAAAAATGGATATGGAGTACTCTCAACTAAGCGGAAAAGCTTCGACAGAAATAGAGGATATTCTTCAATCGCCCCAAGTGATGGACGAGGACCTGGAGACCCTGGATATCGGGGAGCTGGATATCCTAGGTCTGGAACAAGCATGTCGTACAAAGAACTTCGAAAAAATCCCGGAATAGCAGCTGGACAATCTAGTAGAAGTATTAAGCAAGGCACAGAAAAAATATTCTCTAGGGGTACAGATTGGCAGTCCATGGGACGGCAAGTTCATAACCAAGGACAACAAAAAAAGGGGACGGAAAACCACCCTAGAAAGAACAATCAAGATAGGAGATATTCTGGTGGAGTCAGGGCGATATGCCAAACTGACTAAGTACTTCAATGTACACCCCAACCTTTCTCAATGAAGTTAATCTCTTGGAATATTAGAGGGCTTAACGGCCCCAGGAAAGGAAGAATCCTAAAAAACATGTTGAAGCAAGAAAAACCCAGTATTCTCTTTCTACAAGAGACGAAGTGTAACTCCACAGTTCTGGAAAGAATAGCTGCGAAGGCCTGGCCAGGAGGGCTCGTCACAGCAGTAGACGCACACGGTGCTTCCGGGGGCTTAGCCATTCTTTGGGATGCCCGGACAATCCACCTCAGCAACATTCAAGCTAATAAGAACTTCATCCAAGCCACATTCCATCTCTCAGGTACGAATGCTCATGGACTGCTAACTAATGTGTATTTCCCACAGGAAACAGCTCAAAAAAACCAACTTCTGAACACATTGTTGGAACTCAATAGAGACAGACCTCTTCCTCTATGGATCTCTGGAGGAGATTATAACTTGATAGCCAGTATGGACGAAAAAATAGGAGGCAGAAGCAACTCAAATAATGATGACGGTCTTCTAAAGAACTTCATAAACAGCAACTGGCTAATGGACGTCCCAACCAGCAACGGAATCTTCACCTGGACAAATAAGAGAGCAGGAGCGCAACAAATAGCATCGCGCCTTGATCGGTTCCTCATCTCAGATAACGCAACTCATGTAGGTGGAGAATTTACAGCTTCCATTATCCCATGCTCTGGATCAGATCATTGGCCCATAGAACTCCAATGGAACAGGCCTGGTCAAAACCTCAAACGCCCCTTTCGTTTTGAGGAATTTTGGCTTTCTCATCCAGATTTTGAAAAGATGGTCAGATCATGCTGGACAAATTTCAATACAACCGAGGGTACAAGAATGGCCAGGTTCCAACAAAAACTTAAAAATCTCAAAAAGGCCATCAAAAAATGGAACCACAAGACATTTGGTAACATCTTTGCAGATCAGGCCCAACTCCATACTGAAATGAAGAAAATACAACAATCAATTATCACTGGCGGGCGAACAGAGGAACTCTCCAAACAGGAACAAGATATAAAATCAAAAATCTTAGAAAGAGCTAAGCAGGAGGAAATCCTATGGCGGCAGAAATCTCGAATAAGATGGCTCAAAGAAGGGGAAAAAAATACAAAATTCTTTCACAAAATCACAGTCCAAAGAAGAATGATGAATCAAATTACTCATGTTACTAATGAGCAGGGTGAGAATATTGAAACACATGAGGGCATAGAAAAGGAATTCACCAACCATTTCACAAAAGCCTACCAAGAGCCCGAAATCAATCGAATGCCAGCTATCAACCGACTCACTAGGAACATACCCAAGGTCATAACGGAGGAGCACAACAGTTTACTGATCCAACCTATCACTATGCAGGAAGTTGAAGAGGCGGTTAAACAGATGAAAGAAGGAAAAGCGCCCGGACCGGACGGTTTCACAGCAAACTTCTTCCACAAATTCTGGGACCTGATAAATAACGAAGTATGGCAGGTGGTCAAGGAGTCCAGAGAGCTCAGGTGGATGTATCCAGGACTAAATGCTACTTTCATTGCTCTAGTCCCTAAGGGAGAAGATTCCAACAAACCGGACAAATACAGGCCTATTGCACTCTGTAACATGATAAACAAAATTATTTCAAAGGTCATTGCTAACAGGCTCAAACCGCTTCTTCCCCTCATCATCTCGCCTGAGCAATCTGGCTATGTTGAAGGACGCCAAATTACAGATGGAATTATTCTCACTCATGAGCTAATTCACTCTCTAAAAGTAACAAAAAAACCAGGTATGTTGCTTAAACTAGATCTCTCCAAAGCTTTTGACAGCTTAAGTTGGGTATACATTCACAAAATTCTAACAACTTTTGGCTTTGCTCCCGCCTGGATTAGATGGATCTATAGTTTAATATCCTCTGCTTTCTTCTCAGTTTTAATTAATGGCATCCCCTCAGCCACTTTTCGCCTCTCTAGAGGCATAAGGCAGGGAGATCCCTTATCCCCCTTCCTTTTCGTTATCATGGCGGAGGGCTTGGGTAGAAGCATCACAGCAGCCAAGACCAATAGAAAGCTAAGAGGTCTCTCATTTCACAACTCCCCGGTCCATACCCACCAGCAATTTGTAGATGACAACATGCTTTTTGCCCATCCCTCGGTCCAAGAAGCTCGTTTCATAAAAACCCTTCTTTCCACTTTCTCTGATGCATCCGGCGCCCTCATCAATCAAGTCAAATCCCAAATTTATTTCTTCAACACCCCCGTCACCACTCAAAGAGCAATTGAGCGCATTCTGGGTTTCACCTCCGCCTCCTTGCCGTCCAAGTATCTAGGAACCCCGCTCACAAGCTCCGCTCTCAAGCATTCCTCCTGGAAGCATCTCTTAGAAAAATTAGAAGATCGTTTGTTCCTTTGGACTAATCAATCTCTGAACATGGCAGGCAGAATAGTCCTAATAAAACCAGTACTCCAATCTATGCCTTTGTATCTCTTCTCCATTTTAGCGGCCCCTAAATGGGTCCTAAAAGAAATCAAGAATCTACAGCGAAGATTTCTATGGGGAGGCTCAGGACAGAATCGAAAGTGGGCCCTTCTAAAGTGGGAGAAAGTATGTTTACCCAAATATGCAGGAGGCATAGGTCTGAGAGATCCCGAGCACAGCAACAAAGCAATGGGGGCCAAAATCTGGTGGCGATGGTTGGCGAATCCTAAAACACCATGGGCTTCCCTTTGGACAGCCAAGTATGCCAGCAACCATCCATTGGAGGAAAGACTACACATGACTGAGACAAACTCAAGATCTGCAATCTGGAACGCGGCCATACAAAATAGATCTCTCATTCAAGAACACTGCTTCTGGGAAATAAAAAATGGCAGTATAGCACGTTTTTGGGACGATTCGTGGCAGCAGATGCCAAAAATCAACGACATTCTTCAGGGTCTTCCAGACAACGCGAGAGGAATACACCATCAAGCCAAAGTTAATCAATGTTGGACCTCCGAAGCTCCTCAAGACTACAGGAAGTGGAAAGACATACATCTGCTCCTCCCGAATGGCTCAGAACAGACACATCTACTCCTCGAAACAGAGCTTCAAAAAAGGCAGATAAGAGTCTCGGATGAACCGGACATCTTAAGATGGGGACACGGAGAAAAAGGAGTTTTCACTACCAAGGAGGCTTATAACATAACCATACAGGGGCAAATACAAAAAGATAGAGTATGGGGAAATGTCTGGCATAAATCTACCTGGCCGAAAGTGTCCACATTTCTTTGGCTTCTCTGTCATAACAGAGTTTTAACTTGGGACAATCTCAGAAAGAGGAATTTCTCAGGCCCATCCATATGCTACATGTGCCGACAGGAGGAAGAAATAGCAATACATCTAATGCAGAACTGTGCAATGGGAAAGAAATTATGGGAGAAGATAGCATTCCGCTGTCAAAAAGAAAGAAGAGTGCAAGACGACCTCAGAGGAACCATCGACAAAGGAAGTCAAGCCCCCTTTCAAAGTCCCGTTCTCAATGAGTTATGGACACTCCTCCCCGGTTTCCTGATGTGGAATTTGTGGAAAGAGCGCAATCGAAGAATATTCAAAGATCAAATGCTGACGCTGGAAAAACTGTGGAATCTTGTCCAACATAACATTAAGGAAACTCTCTCACTCAAGGAATGGCACCCCGATGACCTTCCGACTCTACCTCAAGAAAAAGCCATATGGGACAACTGGCAAATGAGTATAAACCATTACTCAACTAAAGATAGAACTCCTAACAAGCATAGACAGGAAGCAAATTCATGGAATCCTCCTCCGGCAGGCATGATTCAACTCAACTTCGACGGAGCCTCTAAAGGAAACCCCGGACAAGCAGGCTATGGAGGCGTGTACAGGGATCACAATGGCCATCCTCTAAGCATCTTCATGGGCTCGATAGGCTGGGATACTAACAATTCTGCGGAATTGGAAGGTCTATGGCGAGGACTCAAAATAGCACACAGGAAAAATTTCTTCCCCCTCATTGTAGAAGGGGACTCGCAGATAATAATCAGAATGGCCACAAAGCTTCAGCATGGCTCCCCGGTACACAAAATAAGCAGCAGTTGGAGAATGTCCCAGAGGCTTGAGTTGATCAACCACTGGATATCCATGCACCAAGCTATAACTTTCAAGCATATCAGATGGGAAGGAAACAAGCTAGCCGATCTACTAGCCAACCTTGGAGTGGAAGCAAAAGATAACCACTTCGAAGGCGCTATAGACAACCTTCCTTCCAGAGATCAATTAGACACACTGAAGGCAATCATCTCTCAGGAAATCTCACAGATTCAAACCTCGCACCCGGATGCGGGTGTCTTTACTAGCCCATAACTATGGCATGTGCCATGACACCTGGAGCCAGGAAGGAGCGCCGACGTCTGTACAAGGAGGCCTATACAAAGCTCAGACAGTTAATGCACCAGGTTAATGTTCTTGGTCTGCGGCAAAGGAAGAGGGACGCTGCATTGATGCCGAGCATGGCTGCTCAGGCTTCGATGCGAAAGGGGAGAAAAGCCCAAGGCCGTTCCCCTGTGTTGCGATTGCAGGTTACGCATTATATTGATTTTGAAATGCCAGGTATGACGCAGAACCAACCCATTGTTGCTTTCAGTGCACGGAGAGAGGGCTTTCTGTCTGCAAATTTTCAAGAGATTATTGAGTGTTTGGTAGCGTTACTTTTACAAGCCATGTCGCGCAATCGAGGGGTTCCTAGGCGTGGAGGAAGGTCCGGTACCCGTGTGGTTCTGGAAGACCTATACCCAATTGAGCCAATTGCTGCAGAGCCACCTTCGTCTCCCAGTTCGGATCAGGAATGTCTTCTTCCTCAGGGCACCTACCAGACTTTTAGATTCAGATTTCCAAGCCGCCTTGTTAGACCTGAAGTGGTAGTCACTTTCACCGTCTTCATCTCTGAAGAAGAGCCTGGCCGGTCAAATTCTAGTTCCCCTGCAGCTGAAATTGTCCAAGACAGCAATATCCTCCTGGGTGATATGGAAGGATTGGTGTACCGAACTCGTCGACACGCGGTAGCTCCAATTCAACCTGCTTCGGCCCAGCAAGCTATATAGGAAACTTCCGGTCATAAAGCCTCTGTGCAAGAGGTCTTGCCGCCCAATTCCAACGTGGAGATGGAAGTCTTCAGCTCCTGTGCTCCGATACAGGGCAACTCTGGTTACGCTACCTCTGTGCAAGAGGTCCTGCCGCCACCCAATTCAAACATGGAGGTGGAGGTCTTCAGCGCACGTGCTCCGCCAGATCAAGGAGAGCCGATTCAGAACGAGGACGAGATGGTGATTTGGCTCGACTCGCCAAGCCCAGACAAAGGAAAGCAGGAGGCCTCATCCGACCAGCCAGTCTAGTTCTCGGGTGCTCTGTTTTGTTTTTTTCTTACTGTCATGGTATTGCAAATCGTGTTGTGTCTTTGGGTCCTTTTTTGTGTCCAACTCAGTCCTAGGGCTCGATTAGGCCACTGCTGCAAGTCTCAGGCTTCAGCAGTTTGTTATTTTTGTTTAATGGTTAATGATGAAAACTGGCTCTGTCCTGCCAGTAGATATGGAGTTTTTGTCAGTTTGAGTCCAGACTATATGACGTCCAGGAACTATAATGGACTGTGTTTTATGAATCGGTTAAAGCTTCTTCAGCTTGAGGACTGGCTTCGGTCTCCTCGCGGGATGTAAACCTCTGTACATATTTTCTTTTCTTTAATATAGCAGTAGTCTTTAATTAGAAAAAAAAAAAAAGTATACTACCTTGAACCTTTGGAACATAGTTTAGAAGGTTTTCCAACTTATGATTGTTCTGTTTTACAGTCTGGAAATTGTGATAATCATATTTTTTGTTGTCTTCTACTCACCACTATTTTTGATCTATATCATTGTGTAATGCTTTATAGTAGCCCTTTGCTGAAGTATTAATATAACCCAAAGGATTAATTACTTTAATTCTACATCTGTCTTCAATCATTGGTCTTCCAAAAACTTAAACCAAAAACCCCAAAACAATTATTTTAGATGCTCTGGCATTGGTAGCTGACCTACTACTATCTCATAGGTACAACACATTGCATGTATGGTTTCATCGATGGTGGGTTGTGTTTGGTATCTGGACAGTGGAGCCTCATTCCACATGACCAGCAATAAGGGTTTATTCAGTACCTTGGAGGAGAAAGACCTCAAGATGCGCATAGAGATGGGCGATGATGGAAAGTACCGTGTTTCAGGTGAAGGTACGGTTGCTTTTCAGAGGGAGCATGGAGCTCCTCTCACCCTGACTGATGTAAAGCATGTGCCTAGATTAAAGAAGAACTTGGTATCGGTCGCGATGTTGGAAGACAAAGGCTATGATGTAGTCTTCAGTAAAGGAAAGGCGTTCTTGAGACACATAGCCACGGGTCAGACCAAGAGGATTGGGATTCGAGTGAAGAATCTCTACAAGCTGGAGGTAGATGACTATGTTGCATTGAGTTCGAAAGCAGAATTGGTGCAAAGCCAAGACATTGGTGAGTTATGGCATAGGCGGTTGGGCCACTTGCATCATGGGGCCTTGAAGATAATGCAACAAATCTCTACTGAACTTCCCAAAGGTAAACTTGAGCAAGTGGACAAATGCAAAGGTTGCACCTTGGGAAAGTATGCCAAGTCTTCCTTTCATGATCGAGACAGTCAAGCTGAAGCAATCATGGAGCGAGTTCATACTGATGTGTGTGGACCATTCTCAACAACATCCACCATGAAACAAAGGTATTATGTGATTTTCATTGATGATTTTTCTCGTAAATGCTGGATCTATTTCATGCAGAAGAAGGATCAAACCTTCTCAAAGTTTTATGAGTTCAAATCTTTGGTTGAGAAAGAATCAAGGAAGAAGGTCAAGGCCTTGAGAAGTGACAATGGTGGAAATTATGTCCCTTAAGAGTTTAAGGACTTATGTGTAGCGAAAGGAATTAAATGGGAGTTGACGGCACCTCATAACCCACAGTAGAATGGGGTGGCCAAGAGGAAGAACAGAATGATTGTGGGGGCAGCTCAGGTGATGCTGCATGACCAAGGCCTACCACTTCATTTGTGGGTTGAGGCATGCAACACAACGGTCTATTTGTAGAATAGAAGCCCGCATCGCATACTTGGGATGAAGACACCAGAGGAAGCTTTCTCTGGGAAGAGACCAGATGTGGGTCACTTCAGGATCTTTGGCTCATCGGTATATTGCCATGTGACCAAGGATGCTCGAAAGAAGCTTGAGCTGACAGCTGAGTTGGGGATACTTGTGGGGTACACTGATACACCCCACAACTATCGGGTGTACTTGCCTACCAGTCGGAGGATAGTGGTTCACAGAGATCTCAAGTTTGATGAGCAGAAGGCCATGCGAGTTTCCCTTGAGAGGGAGCTCCAACTACAGGCTGTAAAGGAACTTATTGCTCCTGTAGCAAGGTACTTATTTATCATATCGATGTTGGCACTATCAACATAGATGGGTTGGAAGATCCATCAGATGGATGTGAAGATTGCATTCCTCAATGGCAAGATTGAGGAAGAGGTGTACATAGAGCAACCAAAAGGTTTTGAGACCTTCGATTGTGAGTTGCATGTGTGCTGACTAAAGAGAGCTTTGTACGGGCTGAAGTAAGCACCTCGTGCTTGGTATGCTAGGATCGACAACTACTTCACCAGGTTAGGCTTCACAAAGAGTGAAGTGGATGCAAACCTGTACCACATCATGGTAAAAGGTAAGCAGTTGATCATTGTTCTTTATGTTGATGATCTCATATTGACAGGTGATGATCAGTTGATCATGTCTTGCAAGGAGGACCTTGCAAGAGAATTCGAGATGAAAGACATGGGTCTCATGCACTACTTCCTTGGCATGGAAGTGTGGCAGAAGGATGGGGAGTTGTTTGTGTCTCAAGGCAAGTATGCCAATGAGATACTCAGGAGATTCCACATGGAGAAGTGCAAGCCCATGCAGACTCTTCTACTAGGTAACTGGAGGAAGGAGGATGCTACTTCAGGAGAAGTAGTAGAGGCTACTGTGTATAGGCAGCTTGTGGGTTCACTGAAGTACTTATTGAACACACGACTAGATTTGTGCTATGTGGTGAACCAGCTGAGTCAAGCTATGGTTTAGCCTACCAAGATGTTTTGGAAGGTAGCGAAGCATGTTTTGAGATACCTCAAAGGCACATCTCAGTATGGATTATGGTACAGATGAACAGAGGGAGTGAAGCTACATGGCTTCACAGATGCAGATTGGGCAGGGAGTCCATCAGATTGGAAGAGCACATCAGGAGGAATTTTCAACCTTGGGTCAGCTGCAGTTTCTTGGTACAACAGGAAACAAAGGTTAGTTGCACTCAACTCAGCAAAGGCCGAATACATGGCTGCAAGTCAGGCAGCATGTGAGGCCATTTGGATGCGGAAAATTCTAGTTGGTTTGTTTGATCAGAGGATGGATCCAACTGTGATCTATTGTGATAATCAGAGTTGTATCAAACTCTCTGAGAATCCAGTATTTCATGACAGGTCCAAGCACATCGACATTCGGTATCATCATCTTAGAGACTGTGTGGCGAGGAGGATCATGTTGTTGCAATATATTTCGACCGAGGAGCAAGATGTTGACATTTTGACTAAGGCATTGTCAAAGTGTAAATTCGAGTTCCATAGAGACAGGATTGGGGTGGCAGATAATCCCTTTCTTGTTGAGAGGGAGTGTTGAAATGTGGCAACAAGAATATTCCAATTTTAATTTGTCCTTGAATTAAAATTCGAATTTAGTCTCACCAACTGTTTTAAAAATAATTAATTAATTCATCTTGAGTTAATTAGTTGGAGAAATTCAAACATGAAGTCTTTGTGAAGTCATGTGACCGTTATCCCTTTGATTGAGGAAGTTATCCCTTAATTAAGGAGATAAGGATGAGTTGTAATTAGTTAGATCAGTTAACTGAGTTAAGTCCAGTTAAATTAGTTCCAAACAGTTTGTGGAACTAATTGTGAGTTCAGTTAGTTAATGCATGCATGCATGAAACTAGTGTACTCCAGATAACTGAATATTCTCTCATAAATAACTCATGCGTGTCAGTTCAGACAAAGAACCAGTTGAGATCAAAGGCAGGGACAATGTACTATCAGTTGCAAGAATTTTCCTATAAGAAAATCTCTTGCATGCAGAAGGAATTTATTCCTTGAGATTTGCGCAGTTTTACAGTGTGTTGGAGCAGTGTGTGAGATCAGTGTCACACAAGGTTACAACTGGAACACCTAGGGAAAACAATGCAAGGAAATAGGAGGCTTGGAGGGCAGAGGGAAAGGCATATGAGTTGTCTAGTCTCTCTATGAGCAGTGTGAGGGATTATACTAAGAGTTGGATAGTTGTGAGAGCTAAAGCTTTGTGTAATCATGAGATATTTCCACTTGTATGATAATACATATAGTGAGGTTTTTAGCTGAGGCTTTCCCCAAAGTATTCTTCTGTGTTTCATGTGTATTGATTCTTCTTCTTTGTTATATGTGTTCTGTTTGATCTTGCTCAAAATCGATTAAGCTTTCGCAAGTTTGATTGTAGAAGTAGATTAAGTATTTTGCTTTAGTCTATTGCATAATCAGTTTAATCTACAGTGAGAATTTCTACAAAAAGTTTGACTAGGAACACAAAGGGTTGACTAAGCAATTCAATTAGGCATATTGAGCATAGAGAGAATCCCAACTAGGCAGTAACTGAACATTCAAATATTATTGCATTAGAATTGAGCATTGATTGAGAATCGATATTGAGTTGATAAAAAATTGTAGATATGAACCTTTTAATAAAGTAAGGCAATTTTGCGTTTAAAATGGATTCATTTATGTAACATGTAATGAAGTCATTTAAAGTGTCATATACGTTGAGTTTTGAAGTCCATGAAGTTGTGCATAAAAGGGACTACATGAAGAATAGTTTGAATCTTGAATGAGTTAGTTTACAAATTTAGTTGAGTTTTAGTAGTCGAAAAGGTACTTGGAAGTACATTATTACATGTTGTTGGTGTATTTAGTCAATTGAGTCCAAAATAGAGTCAAATGAAAGGAAGTATATGTTAAATATCAATCTTCAAGTCAAACAATTCTCCCCACCTATTGTAATGCAAGTCAGTTTGCAGCCAATAAGATACGTTTTCATTAGCACTAGTCAATATATATTCCACAACTTTTTTGTCAAACAAGTGAAGTTTGGTACAAAAAAAAGGAGTTTTTGTTTAGAGAGTTGTGGAAGTAAAGTCTAGTCATTGAGTTTTATTCAAGTCACACAACATAGAGTTCTAGAATAGTGAGTTAGAGTTGTCCTTCATGTAAATATATTGCAAACTCCAATACATTGCCATAGACTTGAAGTTATACAGAAGCCACTAGAGAACACCCATGATAAATAGAGTAGGAGAGCAATGGAAGACATATTTGAAGAATTGACACAAAGTATTCAATAAGAGCATCCATGTTTGGCCAAGAAGAAGAAAGGATATTGACCAAGCAATAGAGAAAGAGTAAGAGTTTGACTAGGAACAAAAGGGTTAACTAAGCAATTCAACTAGGCAGTGAACACTCAGATATTGTTGCATTCGAGTTCAACATTGATTGAGAATTTTTGTATAGTTAATTGAACATTTGATTAGAGCACTTGCACAAAGTATTGGTATGAGATTCTCATTATAATGACAAGAGAAGAAGGCATTTAAGAAAGAAGCATTCAATGACACACACATAACTTAAAGAAAAGACGATGACATGAGAATGAAGGAAATGATTGAGCCCCCTGTTACAATAAGCTGCAAAACAATACCTTAGGTTATGACTCTAGACACTAGAATACAAAAAAATGAAAACTAAGCAAAGGAAAAAGTCACTCACATTTGACAAAGGAACTGATCTTGCTGCAAGTGTTGTGTACGACAAGAGGGTGAGCCAAAATGAAGACTCACTCCTTGCACAAGCACCTATCAAATTAAAGACAAAAATTAAAACATAACAAGATCGAGGAAATTGTTGCACAATTGCTTCAAAACAAAACAAGACTTTGAAATATCGTAAAATATTAAAAGACCTCTTAAACCAGGTAAATATCATCATAAATTGTATTAATATAATGAATATAAATATATAAAGTAAATGACAATTATACGAGAGATATAACATATAATTAAAATAGACATAATTCCTTCAACCATCCCTTAGATGGTATAAATACTCTTAAAAAAAAAAGAAAACTTAGTTGGTCAACCTTCCCTCTCCTAACCTAGTAACATATCACTTACCCTAGCATGAAATTGGACAAACAATCAGACAATAGTTAAATACCCTACCACACTAAATTTTGCAAGTAATAGGGGCAGTGGTTATCATGTCACCTTGAGCGATAGCTCCGGGATTACAATAAAAAAATGCATGCTTTCCAGGAAAGAATTCTCCTCGAATGAGAATCATATAATACTTTACAATATATCACTCCAGGAATTCTATTTTAATGCTTTTTCCTTGAAAAATGGAAAAGTAGAGAGAATTTTGGGAACTCCAATCCAGCTAAGGTAAGGTAAGGTTAGCCGCCTGTTCAAACACGGTGTCGGTGCCATCAAAATGCCATCAAATCGTTGGAGAGTAGTTAGCAGGGAACTTTCCTCCGCGATATGCTCAATCAAACCCCGTTTTCAACGCAACCCACGTTACTTATTTCTCGTTTTTCCCTATTTCAATGTCCGGAGATTCCAAATCTATTACATAACGCTGCTGTATGTAACTGAATGCATGGTACTAAATTATAAATGCTTGATTCGTACGTGACCAACCCCACCAACCACTGTATAATACGCGTAATTCACGTACAAAATTTGAAAAAGCCCCACCCAAGATGCCAAATCTGTGACTGCCGCTGCTCTACACTCTCTCCAACAGTCAACCATCATCAATACAAACCCATAAGTAAGACCGAGTATAACTGAGGTGACGTGTTTTTTTATTTTAGAAAATAATGAAATTTTTAGTATTATTTTGATTAAATTTGGTATAAATTTTTGGAAATTCAAGTTGAAATTGTCGATTTTAAATATCAAGGTTTTTGGCGGTGTTAATTTATTTAGTCAAAAAAACTATTCAAACACTTCTAGAATGCTAATTCATTTTGTCAAAAGATTTTATTTTAGAAAAAAATACCAAATTTAGTCAACGATTTTAGTTAGTGTTTTTCCCTCTAATTTAAAGCAGTAATTTAAGCATGCGATTTTTTGGGTCATTTGTTGGATGATTTTTTTTTTTTAATTTTATTTGAAATTTGATTAAAATTTTGGAAAAATCATATACTTTAATTGTTTTACGTTTTGAAATAGTTTTTTTTGGTATGTTTTTTAGTTACATTTATTTGAAAATTTAGAAAGATCTATTAGAATCACAAGTTTGAGTTGTAAACTCTACACTATTCAAGTTATCCTAAAATTTAGCATGAGTAATTGGAATCACAAATTTGAGTTATAAACTCTACACTATCCAAGTGCCCTAAAAATTTGAAGTTGAATCCGTTTTTCATTAAAAAAAAAATTAAACAAAAAAAACATGGACCAAACAATTACTTCATGAGATTTGATGCTAAAACTCCAAAACATAGACTAGTCCAACAACTCCATTTAGATTGTCAATTTTCACAATCCAAATGATTAACAGAGTTTCAAGACACTGAATCTATTTTTATATTAAAAAAGACAATTTAAACCACAAAACTCATGATGTCACAAAGAATCATATTATTGGATTCCAACCAAAAAATTACAGAAGATAGATATTAGGATTAAATTCCATATTGCCAAATTCCAACTAAAAAAGCCAAAAAAAAAACAGCTCCTTAAACTATAGATCATATTATTGGATTCCAACCAAAAAATCTACAAAAGATAGATATTAGGATTAAATTCCATATTGCCAAATTCCAACTAAAAAAGCCAAAAAAAAAAGCTCCTTAAACTATAGGCTTTTTAATAAGCCAAAATTAAATATTCTTGTTTGAATCTTGAATTTCATGATTCTTCATAATGGAGGAAGATAACTTAAGATCAATAGTCAACAATTTTAGTTAGTATTTTTTCTTCCTTTTAACGTAGTAATTTAAGAATGTGATTTTTTTGGGTCATTTGGACAAACAAAATTATTCTTGTTTGAATCTTGAATTTCATGATTCTTCATGATGAAGGAAGATAACTTAAGATCAATCTTCAACAATTTTAGTTAGTATTTTTTCTTCTTTTTAACGCAGTAATTTAAGAATGTGATTTTTTTGGGTCATTTGGACAAACTTTTGTTTTAGCAATCTTATTTGAAATTTGATTAGAATTTTGGAAAAAGTATGTAGTTTAATTGTTTTATGTTTTGGAGTAGTTATTTTTTGGTATGTTTTTAGTCACATTTATCCGAAATTTTAGAAAGATTTGTTGAAATCACAAGTTTGAGTTGTAAACTTAACGCTATCCAACTATCCCTCAAATTTAAAGTTGATTCTATTTTTCATTCAAAAAAGTATTTTAAACAACAAAAAAATAAAACCAACAATTAATTCATGCTAAAAACTTCAAAACATAGACTAGTCAAACAACTCAATTTAGATTGTCAATTTCCAAGGCACTGAATCTATTTTATATTTAAAAAGACATTTCAAGACACTGAATCTATTTTATATTAAAAAAGATTCCATCCACCAAATGATTAAATTTTCAAGGCACTAAATCTATTTTATATTAAAAAAATATTTTAAACCATAAAATTCATAATATTACAAAAATCATATTATTAGATTCCAACCAAAATATCAATAAAAATTAAATATTTTTAATTAAATTCCAAATTACCAAATTCCAACTAAAAATTAAAAAATCACCCCTTAAACAATAAGCGTTTTAATAAACCAAAATTAATATTCTTCTTTAAATTTCATAATTCTAATCTCAAAAAAAACCCAAAAAATCACCTCCTTAAACAACACCCTTTTTAATGTGTAAAAGTTGAATCTTTTTCACAAAATCTCAAAAGTTAATTTGATGTTGGACATTGTACACCCATGGGTTCCTTTTGACTCCCAGAGAAGTCCTTTTCTCGTGTTTGAAACTTCATTTAAATTTAATTTTACATTGTTAATTATCAGTTCAGGGTTGTTATTAAGATAAATTGACCTAAATTGGTTAGTAAATTTGAAATTAAAATAAAAAGAATAACAAATTTTCCCGTTAACTCCTCATCACCGATTTAAGATATTCTATATATAATTTATTAATCATCCACTTTATTTTTAAGTAATTTTTTTTTGCATATGCAATGGAGCATATGACTGACTAATTTAGAATATGCTTAATCCACAAAAGTGAAATCATCGTCAAATTATCTCAGAGTTAAAAAGTTAATCATAATTAGACTTGAAATTACTCCAATGAGAAATGGAGAGAACTTTTTTATGTTGTATTGTACTGATTTGAAAGATTCTATAGTTTTGTATTAATAAATCAAGAAACTGTCTCTGCCTATTTTGATAATAGAAACCTAGCATTTGAGGTTAAACCTGACTTAATACATATGGGAAGAATCAAATTTCTAGATTTTTTTAATGGAGTAGTTTAATGGTTAGATGTCTTGCTTTTTTCCATGCATCTTTTTAGGTAATTTAATCTGGGAAATTAAGTATTAGGAAAGATTTTCAAATATTGCTAGAATTTTTCAAAATATGGAATCTCTTTATACATTTAAATACACATTTTAAACCACCAAACTAAAATACATTATTTGACCAAAAAGTATATCACTAAATTTCGATTAAAAATACTAAATAAAAAACCTATGTTCTGATTCTTTGGTATCGTTACTTAAAAGTGAAGGCCATTTCTACAGATTTTTATCCAGAATACCCACAATCATGAGTTTTATGGATTGGTTGGCCAAAGAATAGTGGGAATAGATAAAGGCGTTTGAACTAAACAAAATTATATTATTATCATTGTGAGTGGAGTTATTATTGCCACTTGCTTTAGTGTTTTTGTTTTCCAGGATCCTAAATTTGGAAGTGGAGGTGATGAGTGGTGGTGGAAGATGATTCATTGGATGATGTTATAAATAATTTTATTATTATCAAGTGTCTAATTCTCATGGCCTGACGTTTTCAGAGATTAGGCTTTCACCTCAGGCCCACTAGCAATAAATATCGCTATAGTCTCTAGTGTGGTCATGTCATGTCATAAATCTGACCGCATGGGGTTCTATTCTTGAATGGCATTAGCGTTACGCCTGTTTTAAAAAGGGTGTCTTGACGGTGGTTCTGTGACGGTGTATTTAGGGATATTTTGAAGCCTGCAATGGCGGACTTGTGAAGGGGGCATTTGGATTTCTGTGTGCTTTTCTCGTTGTAGATTTTCAGGTCTGCAATGGCGGACTTGAGGTCGAAGAGCTTTGGGGATCTGAATAAGGAGGTTGTGCAGTCTCAGCCTTATTTTTCTGCTTTTGCTCACAGCCACTCGTACTCTGAGCCCGGGCCAAATCACATGCCGAATCCAAATCAGAGTGCCAACGGTGCAGGCAATTTCAATGGTATGAAGAATTCAAAAAGCAAATCTGCGAAATCTTGGAGTTTAAGTGACCCTGAAGTGAAGCGAAGGAAGAGGGTTGCAAGCTACAAGGTGTATGCGGTGGAGGGAAGAGTGAAGGCTTCGTTCCTTAAGAGCTTTCGTTGGATCAAGGACAAGTATACCGACATACTGCAAGGATGGTGATCAACTGAACCACTTTTACATTCATTCATTCTGTAAAGTTAAACTTTTGGTTTCTGCTGTTCTGGGTTTATGAAGACCAACTTCTGATTTCCATTTTCAGTTGATGAATCGTCACTTAGATGCGTTATTGGCTTTCGTGTCCTCTTCATAAGGCTCTTTGCAAGGGAGAATACATTGCAACTGTGTACAGGAGAGCTTAGATCATGATTCTTGCTCCATCTTTTGCATCTCAGTTACATATTGAGTAATTAATACATTATCGTTTCCAATGCAATATTGTATCTTATGTCCGCTTTTATGGAGATAGTGCTTGATTTGCAGAAATAATCATCGACATGAAAAGAATTAAAAGAAATTTTCTCTGCTGTTTTAATTTTCAGTTGCAGATATTCATGGATTTTGTGATTGATGGTATCAGGCTATAAATAGTTTGTGTTCTATGGTGGGTATATGTTTTCACAGTGGCATTCTCCTCTGTAGATTGTTGGATGAATTTGCTATTTCATATGTTACGGATTGAATTTTCTTGTTTGGGCTTTGGGACGAGTTTTTAATATTTATTTGATGTGTAATGAGTTTTGAACCCTAACATCCAACTTAATATAATACAGTAACCTATTTTAGCATGACCCCAACTAAGCATTAACACAATACAGTAACTCATTTTAACATGGATCCCCAACTCTGTATTAATAGGGGTAACGTTGGGGTTCCAAGTTTGCATCAACATGATACAGTAACCCACTATACAATGGGAAGGGCTGGAACTTTGATCACTTGCCTTGATCTATATATGGCTTAAGCTGAATAATATATTGTTTGTTGTATATTAAGCACAGAACATGTTCTTACCCTAGTTTGGGCACAAAAAAAGACAGTTTTAAACCCTCTACATATGGGCAGGCCCTGAAGTTTGGCAGGCTCAAGATCTTACCTTTATCAGGGTCTCAACTAGATAGATATGGGAGATTGTGTAATTTGTTACCTTCTAAAATACTTATAATACTTATAGAAAATGTAAACGTGATACCTTTCCTTTTTAGTTGTAAAATTTGTAGATTCCTGATAATTAGTTATGTGAGACATGATTATACACAGCTTACAGTAGATATTGATGTCAGACGAAAAGTAGTGTGTTTTCTCCCCATGCAAATTTAGTTGTGTTTTCTCCCATGCAAATTTATAATTTTTTTCATGTTCTGTATTAATATTTTTTCAATTCTGGTTCAAAATTGGGCTGGATGAATGAAAATTAAAAGGGAAAATGTGTTCCAGCATGAAATTTTACTTATTTTCTTGAAGGATTTGATGTATAACTTTGAGTGGCTTTTTCCCACTGATATTTGTTTGGACATATTTTTTTGATTCATTGCTATATTTCTGACTGTTTGATTAAACCATTTAATATTGCAATTTCTGATATCTTTGTTTCATAGAAATGTTTAATCTTGTGGCTCTGGAGTAGCTGTAGTTTTCATTGATTTTGATTCATTGCTATATTTCTCACTGTTTTATTAAACCATTTACTATTGCAATTTCTGATATCTTTGTTTCATAGAAATGTTTGATCTTGTGGTTCGGAAGTAGTTGTAGTTTTCATTGATTTATTGCAATTTCTGATATCTTTGTTTCATAGAAATGTTTGATCTTGTGGTTCGGAAGTAGCTGTAGTTTTCATTGATTTAAACATTGAAAGCATAGTTCTGTAGTGCTTTTATAATATTCCATTTGGTAAGGGTTGGTTTAATCCAGTCAAATCTTTTATGTTTTGGTGTTTTTTTTGTTTAATTTGTTGAAATATAATAAGAAAGAGTTAGAATCACAAGTTTGAGTTGTAAAATCTACATAATCCAGATATGTGAATAGAAGGAATTTTCAAAGTGCTAATCTATTTATCTATTCAAAAAAACATTTTAAATAATACAAAATCATAATCTTCCGGAAAATTATAACCCCAAATAAAAAACCAAAACACAAAATAATTAAATTTCACTTAATAAAATGATATTCAAACCTGTGTACAATGTTAACAGAATTAGGGATTGTTCCTTAATCTTATTTTTGAAGGAAAAGGGTCTTTAAACCTTTGTGCAATGTTAACACAATTCGGTTTTGTAGATCCTGATTCCTCAGGGCTCTATGTCAAAGTAAATTTGTCTGTAGTGTAAACAGAGAAGGCTCATAATGATAATCCAAAAACACAATTATAAAGAAAAAAATTGAATTATATAATGTGAAAATTGTCAAAAATATTTATAAACAGCGATTGCCAAACGCCAGAAATGTATTTAAGAAAATGTAACTAAATCGTAATTGCACTGGTTACTCGTGCTAAAATGTTAAGAAGTAATGCCTCCCATTGCAGCATCAGCAGACCAAATTGTGTGGTTCAGATGATGCTGCGATGATAAATGGATATGATCAACACTGGACAGCATAAGAATGCTATAACTCTCTTGCTACACCCGTCTAGCAGTTGGAGTAGCAAAATTTGCCAACTATCTATTTACTGTAATTGTGATTTTCACAAGCCTAGTGGGAGTCACCCATCAATTCATATCAGTCCTTTTACTGATCTGCACAGTTAGGGCACGGTTTCACAAGGTTGGTTGCTGTCATCCACGGTCCACCCATGCATCACCAGTCCTTTCATTGATCTACAGAATTGAGTGTCTCGAGAGCATATTTTCTTATTTAATATTTTGGTTAATTGTACCATCAACCGTACCATTTAAAAGCTTTAACACTGACAAAGAAAAGTGGATTAGTTTAACATTGATAAGTACAAAGTGTAATTATCAGATGTTTGTGCCTTTTTTGGTAGGGTAATACAGTTTGGTGTTGTTTATAGATGTTACAAATTCGTTTAGATGGTTTAGATGGTAATATTTTTGTCGGAATTTAGTAATTTTTTTTTCAAAAAATCAGAATGTTGGAGTGTTTGGATATTTTTTTTAGGGTGGAAATGGTTGCACTATTGTCAAAAATATCTAGGGCACCCAAAATCCTGAAGTTTGATATGTAACTCAGATTTTCAAAAATTTATACTGGATTTTGTCATAATATTGCCCTGATTTCCATTATTTTCAGGGCTAATTTGTGGGCTTTTTAGACTAGGCTATATAGTTTTTGGTAAAATTATGAATTTAAATTGTTTAAAATGTACATTTTTGGGTAAAATTATAAATATAAGTTGTTTGAAATATGTTTTCTTAGTGTGTATAAATGAATTCAATGTCCTGAAAAATCTTTGGGCACTTGATTTCTGCAAATTACATATGGTAAAATTATGAATGTACACTTTTTAAAATGTGTTTTCCAGAGTATACATGGGCTCAGCACCCTGAAAAATCCACTTGAATTTTACAAATTACATATGGTAAGATCATGAATGTAAGCTGTGTAAAACGAGTTTTCCAGTGTATAAATGGATTTAAAATAATGAATGTAAGCTGTTTTCTAGTGTATAAATGGATTCAACACCCTGAAAAATCTAAGGGCATTTATTTTCTGCAAATTAGATCACTAACACTTCACATTTAAAAAAAACTATACAAAATTTCAATTAAAATTAACTCAAAAAAATGTATAAAAAACTAAACTTCTAATTGTTGGAGTCAACCACCAACCAACTTTTACTAAAATTGTGTGTTTCAGATGCTGTCTACATATGATGTTAAGATGATAAATGGAAATGAGTATCACTTGGCAGCAGAGTTGGGATTTCAAAAACAATATAGCTGAAGGTTTTTACACTTTCCAATCTATCTTCACAGTTTTAAAGAGATCTTTAAGGATTTTACAATTTTTAAAACTGTATTTGACTGACAAATCACCTAATGAAAAGCAAAAGTTAAATTCCATCCCTAGAGAGCAATGGTCCGTTAAATTCTATTTATGGGGAGCAGTGGCCAACACAATAATTGCCAGGTAAATTCTATCCATGGTGAGCAGTGGTCAACACAACAATTGCCAGGTAAATTCTATAAGTGGTGAGCAGTGGTCAACACAAACGCTGGAACTATTTGTTAAAGGGCAAGCTTTCTTTGCTATAGCAATAAATATGTTGGGATAGTATATACCCACCATTAAATTGGAAGAAATAGGAGTTGTCTATAATGCGACTTTTTGGAGATTCCGGTGACGGAATCCGGTGGAAGAAATTGAGGTTAAATCTTGATTTGTTGCAGTTAAAATGGTTTTTTAACTGCATATTTGGATTCAACACCCTCGAAAACCCCTGGGACGCTTTCATTGTGCAGAAACTAACTATCAAACTTGGATTCCAATAAATTTCTGCCGGATTTTGACCGGAAAAACCCCCCGACAAGACTTTCAAAAAGTCGCGTTATAAACAACTGCAAAGAAATATATTATCCGACTATAAATATATACTGCCTCTATACATTTATGACTCTATAACATAGCAAATAAAACTTGCCTGGCTAAAGACCTGATAACTATTTATGTACTGCCATTGTCATTCTTACCAGGATTCAGACACCAATGCGTCATCAATTCTTGCACTCATCTGCACTATCAAATGGCTCGACACAGATTTTCTTATTAAAAAGTTTGGATATTTATATCGTCAACAATAAAAAACTTTAACACTTCAATAATAATAAAAGCCGGCTGAAGTCAGTCACCTGATCAGTCTTTTCACTGACCTGAAGGTTAATGTATGTCCGGAGAGCATATCTTCTTATTTATTATTATGGATAGCATTTATTATTTTGATTTCTTTTTTATCATTAACCATAGCATTTATTATTTTGATTTCTCTTTTATCATTAACCATAGCATTTATTATTTTGATTTTTTTTTTTATTATTTATTTATCATTAACCAGAGCATTTATTATTTTGATTTCTTTTTTATCATTAACCATAGCATTTAAAAGTTGTAGCAATGAGTAATCAAACAAATATGGAGGAAAATTATTCTAAGCCATTCACATAATGCTGCTGCAATAAAAGAAAATCAAGATGTTTATTATAGTTTAAATTTTCGAATTTCTTGTTTGTTTGGTATATCTTTTCGTATGTTTATTCCGAAATTGAATAGGAATTTATTGGAAGTTATAAACTTTGAGCTATGAAATTGATATACTTCAAAAAAATTTGGTATTTTTTTGCCAGGTTGAATTTATATATATATTCAAAAATATATTAGAATTATTAAATAATTTATTATCAAATTTTAATTAAAAAATATTAAAAATGTGCACTAAATTTTAAACAAATAAATAGACAAAAATTGAAATATTTATCTTAATATTAAAAGTCAGAAATCTATTTTTTTTTGGAATTTGTGAAGTGATTCAAGTGGGTTTTGCGGATTTATAGATGTTTTTTTTTTACGGGAATTCACCGAAATCTAGCAATAAAATTTTAAGATTTTTTGTTATCCTAAACTAGGAAGGATTAACATGCGGTTCCAACTTTGAAAAGAGTTGAAGCCACTTTAGCTTTATTTTGTTCCAAGTTATTTTTTTTTTAATAATTATTTAAAATTTTAATATTTTGGTAAAATATGGTAATGTATAAAGACATTTTTGAAAAAAATCACATTGAAGATTTTGGTCGATACGTTTTGAACTAACGATTGTGGTTCATCTTCAAGACATGATGAAGAAAGAGAGCTACGAAGAAGGTTAAATAGGGAGACTGATCAACTTAACAACTAGAAGATAACAATTATATTTAACTTGGGGAGGGAAAGGGGAATGTTTAATAATAAATTTTATTAATTTATTATTTCATATATATATATATTATTTATCAACTTAATAACGGCTAAATTTGATAAGGGTTTTAATGATATTTGACTCTTTTATTTTATTATCCATATAACCAAAGATATAATAGTCAGAGATTAATAATAATAAATAATCATATTTTTATTATATTATATTAAATTAAATTATGATGATGATGATGATGATGATGGTTAACGTCCACTAACTTTGGTCTATTGGACCTAAAGAAAACAAATTATTTAGTTGGATTTAAGATTTTATTCCTATGCTCAAAAAGGTTGGAGAGAAGCCTCCCGAGCTCACTATAATTTTGACATCCTAAAAGGCTAGGAAGGTTAGTGTTGCAATGAAGATTATGAAACTGAGATCTAATGTGGTTGCACGGGGCACTGGAAGAGGAAGTGATTTTCATTCTCCAGGTTTATATTCTCACACAAATGGCAAATTCTTTTCACTATGGAGCTCATGAGAGTTCGTTCTAATCTTGGCTATATTAATTTATTTCTTTGAGCTAGTTAAAACGGAGAGATACTTTTGATCTTTTAGGGTGGGGCTTTTGATCTTCTAGGGCGGGGTTTTGATGACCTCCTTACAATATCTTAATTTTCTTTTAGCTGCTAAATCTTTCTCACACCACATTTTTTCTTTGAACTTAGGTAACAATTTTTTTAATGTTAATTGTTTTGCAATGCAACATTCTCGTTGATCTCCCAATGGTTTAACTAGGCCCTGGTGTCTTTATACCAACCTGATTTGAGCCTTAGGTGATTTTTCGCTGGAATATATAATATAATATACTAATAAATAATATATATATATATATAGTTATTTATATCGATATATATAATATTGATAATATTTTTAATAAAAAAAATTAAATATAAATATTTATTTCGATCTATATATAAACTAAAGATTAGAGTTTAAGTAATATTTGATTCTTTTTATTTTATTTATATATATAATGATATAATCAAAGATTAAAAACTAATAATAAAGATTAAATTAATAATATTTATATTATATTATATAACTAAAGATTAAAAACTAATAATAAAAAAGATTTTAACATTACTAAACACTAGTATAAATAATAATAATGCTAATATTTATATTATTAATAATACAAATATTGATAATAATAATAGTAATCCTAAAAAAAAAACCAAGGGGCTTGGACAAAGACAGAGAAAACTAAGAAGAGAGGGCAGGAATCCAACAACGACTAATTTTCCAGCCGTCGTTCCTATTGATATCACTGGAAGACCTCTCAATATCAATGGCTTCCCTAAACTTATGATGGTGGAAATGAGGAATCTTAGCGATAACCCTAGCCTCCTCAATGCATATATGATGCTTGGTCATTTCTGCATGTTCGACCAAAGCTGAAGATTTGGTCCTCCCATACTTTATATCAATAACGTGTTTCTTAATCCTTTGGTTAATAGAACGACCATTTTCATCGATGTATGAGGTTCCACAGGGACAAGGGATGAGATAAACACCTTTCGTATCCATAGCGTTCACGCGGTCTTTAACAAACTTGAGGAAAATTCTAATGGTGCTGAGGGGTCTAAAGGTCGAGGGAATATTATGCTTCTTCAGGATTCTTGCAATCTTGTCTGTCGTCCCTTGGATGAAAGGGAGGCGGACTCTTGAACTGCGATCAATGGGTTATTTCTTGACCTTGGGACCTTTGCTTGCTTTGAGGAAAGCTTTGACACCGTGCTGCCTACTATAGCCATTTTGGACAAAAACATTAAGGAGATGGGACTTTTCCTTAGAAAAGTGGTCTTCGTTAGAATCTCTAAGAGCACGAGTGCGTAACGTGTTGAGAACATCTATCTCCTGAGCAGGAATATGGTGGGAATTGGCATGAAGACACTGTTCAGTATGAGTCTTTTTTCGATATAAATCATGGTAGAAAGATCCATCAACTTTCCTAGAAATGAGGACATCAAGTAAAGGAAGGCAACCATTGACCTCATGCTCCATCGTAAATTGGATGGAGTTACACTGATTATTGAGATGTTGGAAAAAATGATCCAATTTATCATGCCCGCGCTGCCATATGGTGCAGGGGTCATCTACAAATCTTTTCCAAAGCTTGGGTTTAAATAAATCTGAGGATAAAGCCTTGGATTCAAAATCTTCCATGAACAAGTTAACAACGATAGGGGATAGGGGGGAACCCATGGCAACCCCACAGATTTGTTCATAGAATTCACCTTCAAAACTAAAAAAAGTAGAAGTGAGGGAGATCTCAACTAATTTAGCCGTGTCGGGATCAGTAAGGCAAAAGATGACATCAAGGGCTTCCTTAATGGGGATGCTAGTGTATAGGGAAATTACATCAAAACTGACTAGATTGTTCCCTGTTTCAAATCTCATACCTTTTAATTCTTTAACAAAAGAAGATGAGTCCTTGACAAAGGACTCCGTCCACCCCACTAGGGGTTTTAGCTTTATGGCTAGATATTTAGCTAAAAGGTAGGTTGGCCCACCATTGGTGTTGACAATGGGTCTAAGGCGGACTTCCTCTTTATGGATTTTGGGAAGCCCATAAATCCTCGGAGTGATAGGGCTACTTTCAATTAGCTTATGACTAAAGGAGCCAACCGTGCCGCTGGGCTTAATAGCAAGAATGATAGTCTTAGAAATATTTTTCAAGGGATTCTTGTCAAGCTTTCTGTACCTTCCACTGTTGGTCAGATGATCGTGTTAGCTATGCTACAAATTCAGTGTGTAAGGATTAAAATCTAGTTGGAAAATGGGTTTTGGTGGCTAAGGAGCTTATGACAGATTTATTTCACCCTTCCCCTTTCATTTTTCCCGCTTAATCCCTTCACAAACCTGTGTACCCCTTTCCCTTTAGTCCCCGGGCATTTTTGTGTTTTTGTTAAAACACCACACATATAATATAATTTATAACCTTCAGTTTTGATAGAACCCGGGTCTGCAATTTTACTTGTCGCATCACCCGTCGTGTCAGCAATAAACCTGTGCAGTTATTCAGTGTCGTCTGATCATCTCGCTTCATCATCCGATGGCAGTCGCTCATCCCTCTCCCGTTACTTGCGCGCCTGTTAGCTCCTGGGAAAAGTGGTTTCCCACCCATCGCATCAGACACGCGGCGCATTTTCATTGTATCGCGCTTCCCCTGTACAAAAACTACCGTAACACAAAAGTGGTGCGGGAAAACCACTTCCCGCCATCGTACCGTTTCCTCGCCCGTTAACCATCGTTTTCCTCTGCCACCCGATCGCCGTCGGATCTGCCCGACCGCGATCCGACGGCCCGCATTTCTCCATCCACCTATCGCCCGATCTCCCTATGATCAAATGTCCGCCGTCCATTTCTCTAATCTAACGGCTCATGTTCAAGTTGCACCTTTGTGCCTTCTCATTGCCTGCCAATAGCAGATCTTGGCCGTCCGTTTTGCCATCCGACGGCTAGTGTTTCATCTCGGCCCCTGTTCATTTTTGAAGCGTTTTTCAGTGTATTCTTCAGTGTTTTTGGACCCGTTCTGCGCGCGCAAAGGAGAAAGCAAGCCATCAACTCCCTGTACTCTTTGCGTTAAATTCTCAGCTACCTGCATTCAAAGACAATACGGCCAAGGACGAGGAGAATGTTCCTCGAGTAGTTCAATGACAGTAGCAGTTATTGAAAATTAGCAAGATAATATTTCAACTGTTCAGGAAGGACACTGAAATACAGAAAGAGCCATTTTGTTCATTTAAAACAGTCAAAATGAATCAGAAGACCCATATCAAATTGTAAATGCGGTTGGTGATCCATTAAGACACCTCCATGCATAGCCTAATAGAGATATTTTGTAAACAAACTCTATATATACTGAGAAAAACGATGTAATAGGTTGATGAGTGTTAGATGAGTGCTATTCTGCTGTGAGCTTCAACTTCTGGAGACTGTAACTACTATGTAACCTGCAGCTTCTGGTCTTTATTTCCAACTAATACAAGCTTATTTTTCTGTCAATTGCTCATTTTTTCACTTCTTCTATGCTCCAGGCTGTGCCTGTCACGTATTATTTCATGTGCTGTTGATTTTTAACATTAGAGGGGTTGTCATCCCACCTCTATGTTAGAATTTAGCTATTTCATTGAAATTGCTTGCAGGTTTCTGTTGTTTTAATGCATAGAGCTGTCATCCTGTCTGTGTATTAAATAATAGATTTACAGACCTTTCACTGGTTGCAGCCGGCCATCACAGGGTCTTGTGCATTCGCTGGTGTGGTCAGTCTTCTTCATCATCACCTTATCCTCAAACTGTGAGTAATTGGTGGTTAAAAGCCTTGTAGTATGGGGGTGTTCACCCATGTCTGGGGTCAATCATAGTAGAAGTGGTTATCTGGCTTGAATATGCAACATTTCTTTTATTCATCCACCATTTATCCAACATTTCTGTTGAGTTTATAATGTTCTCGAGCATCACTGATATACAACCTAGGTGAGTTTCTTGAGGTGATAACATTAATTGGTGCCATTGTCGGGGAGAGAAAAATTGAAGCTTAGCTTCCCTGGGAGAATGACATAGTTTCAAGCTTTGATGACAGACAAAGTTTGAACACAGTTTCTGGTTGTAATCATCTGTCTGACGACTCCATCGGTGGAAAACCAACTTTTGGCGACTCCACATTGAAGTTCTGGCTCAGTTTGTGAGAAACCCTCGAAGAAATTCTTAGAAGCTACCGGCTGAACCAGTGCCTGAACCTGAGAGGATTGTTAAATCGAAGAAATATTCACAGAAAGGGGCATCAGGATCAGGTAAGCCTAAGAAATCTAGCTCACCTCTGAAAGATAAAGTTGTTGTTGAAGATTTCCAGTTTAAAGATTTGGAAGTCAGCACTGTTAATAAGGAAAAATCTGCAGAGATTAGTGAAGCCCCTTGTACAGTTAGTTCCCCTTTGAATCCCTGTCTAAAGAAAGCATCCCATTCAGTCCAAAACATCCCTTTATCTTTGCCATCCATCACATTACTCCCTACCATTCAATCTTCTAGTATCCTTCCACATATTCCAATGATGGCAGGACAGCAAGAACTTACGAGGATTGAGAGAATTGTAGCTGCTAAAGATGGACCTCTAGTCTTGCCTGTGCCTTTAAATCCTATGCCCGTGGGAGAATATAAAAAATATATGCCTAAATTCACTGGAACAGAGGGAGTAACAGCAGAAGAACACTTAGAAGCCTTTTACAGTTATGCTGATAATTTAGATATAAGTGAAAATGATGTGTGGATGAGAGTTTTTGTCCAGAGCCTTGATGGAGAGGCTAAGAAGTGGTTTAGAGAGTTACCCCAGAGATCAATAATTGATATTGAAGCATTAGATGATGCATTTTTGAAGAAATGGGGAGATAAGAAGGACTTGATGTATTACCATACTGAGTTTGGTAATTTGAAGAGGGAAAATGGTGAATCTATTCTTGATTTTAATAAAAGGTTCAATAGAATGTATAGTAAGATACCAGCTGAGGTGAAGCCTACTCCTACCTCTGCCAAACTCACTTATGCCAATGCTTTTGACTCTGATTTCTACCTGTTATTGAGAGAAAGAAGATGTGTTACCCTTGCTGATATGCAAGATGCAGCACTAGAAGTAGAATCCAATATTATGGCCGCAAAGAAACTAAAAAGTCAAGCTGACAGGAGAAGACAGAGAAATTAGACATATACTTCTTCTGCATCATCTTCAGAGTCTAAATTGGATAAAATGACTAAGATGATAGAGTCATTGGTTGCTGAAATTTCTAAGCTTAAGGTTGAGCAGAATTCAGCGAAAACAAGGCAGCATAACACATTTGCTTCAAGAAATCAGAACCCATTCAGAAGAGCAAATGAGCAGTTACAAATAATGCAGAGGGGTGAAGAATCAAAGGAAGATCAGAAAGTTAAAGCTCCCTTTCAGAATGTAGTCATGGAGGAGGAACAATTTGAAGAAGATGAGGATGAAATTCACTACATGGAAGATAAAGGCAGTGCCGCATTTTTGACATTGGCTAAATATGAAGAATCATCGCTGCAAGAACAAAACAGTCAGAAGTGGGACAGAGGAGCTGTTCTACAAACTGGTAACCAGCCGAGATATAATCTAAGATCCAATGAAAATAATGTCAAAGAAAATCCTGCACAAAGAGCTGCTGTCCAAACAGAACCCCAAAATATCAAGCAGAGAAGACCATCCGCTGATCCAGTCATCCTCAAAGCTCCAGTTCAAGAGGTAAAAAGTTCTGATAAATCATCTTCTCCTTTCAGCTTTGAGTCAGAAGTTCAGAAATTGAAAATCTCTGTGCTTCTGGTTGAGTTGGTGAAAAGTGAATTATTCAGGAAGCCTATCCTTGAAGCCCTTGAACTTGAAACCATAAAAACCTCCACTGACTCTGTTAATTTGCAAGATGACAAGCTTGCTATTGTGCTCAGTCCCATGATTGAACCTGGTGATAATAATTCTCCATCTTTTTATGTCTCATTGACCATTCATGACAAAATCCTCCACAATTGCCTGTTAGATACATGGGCCAACCACAATCTAATGCCTAAAGCTGTAATGGAGGAGTTGGGCCTTGATATCACTAGACTCTATCATGATTTATTCTCATTTGATTCAAGGAAGGTGAAATGTCTTGGATTGATTAAATATCTGGGCATTACCTTAACTTAGTTGCCTATGAAGAGCATGATGATGGATATTGTGGTAGTAGATGTTCCTCCCAAGTTTGGCATGCTGTTGTCCAGAGGGTGGATTAAGAGACTAGGTGGGACATTACAAAATGATTTATCTTATGCCACTGTCCCAGTTTTTGGAGGAGAAAGTAGGAGATTGTACAGAGAAGCACAACTGGCATACATTATCAGTGATGAGAAGAATCCTACAAATCATCCAATATATGCAGTGGACACTGATTTCGGAGCATGTATTCTCCAAATAGAAAAATCTCAGAAGGCCGAAATGCAGCTCAGGAAACCAATAGTTCAGGCTGAGAAAGAGCAAGGAAGTCAGATTGGGGAGATGTTTTTTGATGGAGCATGTACCAGGGAGACTGCAGGAGAAGGGGTGGTGCTAACATCTCCACAACAAGAAAGTATTCAACGATCTTTCAAGTCACAAATAACATAACAAAACATGAAGCTTCTCTGTTAGGCCTTAATGCAACAAAAGACAGAGGAATCAAAAATCTGAAGGTGTTTGGAGATGCTAATCTGATAATTCAACAAGTAAATAAAACTTTTCAGGTAAAGCACCCAAGGTTAAAGGCATACAAAGATGATGTATGGAGAATCAGAGGCTTTTTCGATTTTCTCTGTATCTCATATATTCCTAGAGCCCAAAATCAGCTTGCTGATTCTCTTGCTGTTTCTGTTAGTTTGTTTATACCTCCCATGCCTCCTAGATTAGTTTATGAGGTACAAATGATGTATAGACCATCCTTCCCTGATAATCTCCTGCATTGGAAAGTTTTTGAAGATGGTAATGAGTTAAATAGGTTCCTTCAAGTCATTGATGAGTTTTCTGAAACACAAATTGATCAAGAAAATGATGCCTTGGAAGAAAATCCCCGGTCCCAACTTAGAAATAAAATTGGTAAAGACAGCATAGTCCAGCTTCCCAGTAAGCATATTCCTAAAGGTCTAATCCCTCTTGAAAGACTGTTTGACCAAAATGATGTGCCTTACAAGGATGCCCAAAAAGAAGACCAATCTGCAGCCCGTAAGCATGATATAGGAAGTCCAGGTCAGCTTAAGCATGTAAATCTGTCCACTCATTTGTCTGCCGATCAAAGTGCTAAATACTGCAATTTAATGAGGCAATTTGCTGATGTATTTGTTTGGGAGTATAGTGACCTGAAAACTTATGACAAGAATATAATTCAGCACAAAATCCCTCTGGAAAAGGACACTTTTCCTTTCAAACAAAAGTTGAGACCAATAAATCCTATGCTTCTTCCATTGATTGAAAAATAAATTAAAAAGTTGTTGGTTGCCATGATCATAGTGCCCCTCAGATATTCTAAATGGGTAGCTAATTTGGTGGTTGTGAGGAAGAAGAGTGAAGAAATCAAACTTTGTGTAGATTTCAGAAATTTAAACAAATGTTCAAAGAAAGACAACTATCCTCTGCCCAATATGGAGTAGTTGTTGCAGAAGGTTTCAGGAGCTAAAGTGATGTCATTTTTAGATGGATTTTCAGGCTTTAATCAGATTGCTGTTCACCCAGATGATCAAGAAAACACTGCATTTACCATTCCTTGAGGCATTTTCATGTATGCCAAAATGCCATTTGGATTGATGAATGCTGGAGCTACCTTTCAGAAAGCTATGGACATAGCATTTGTGGGAGAGAAGGGCAAATTTGTGCTTGTCTACCTTGATGATATAACCGTTTATTCCAACAGCCATCAAAATCATTTGCAACATTTGAAAAGAGTATTTCTGAAGTGCAGGAGGATTGGAATATTAGTCAATCCCAAAAAATCACAATTTGCTTTGAACGAAGGCAAGCTGTTAGGACATATTGTGTCTGCTGCAAGTGTTCAAATTGACCTAGAAAGAGTAAAGGCAATACAGATTTTGTCAGTCCCAAGATCAAAGAAGGATATCCAGTGCTTTCTGGGTAAGATAAATTTTGTAAGGAGGTTTATTCCAAAATTTGTAGAATTGGTTAAGCATGTGACCTCCATGTTGAAGAAAGAATCAGAGGTAAGATGGACTGAAACAACAAGAAAATCATTTGATTCCATCAAAAAGGCTATTATGGAGGCTCCCACATTAATTAGTCCTGACTACAGCAAGGAGTTCCACATATTTTCTTTTGCCTCTGAAGAAACCATTGCAGCTATTTTATTGCAGCAAGATGAAGAAGGTTCAGAACGTCCAGTAGCATTTTTCAACAAGAATTTGAGGGATGCTGAACTGAGGTATGATATTATAGAGAAATAGGCATATGATCTTATTAAATCCTTAAAAGCTTTCAGAGTTTATATCTTGCATTCAAAAATAATTGCATATGTTCCCTCTGCTGCAATAAAAGATGTATTAACTCAACCTGATGCTGATGGAAGGAGGGCGAAGTGGATTGCTAAAATGATTGAATTTAACATAGAGCTGAAGCCCACCAAGCTGGTCAGAGGTCAAGGCCTTGCCAAGCAATTAGCTGAAGAAAATTGCAGGTCTCTAGATGTTGACTTACTGTGCACAATTGAAGAAAATGATTGGGTAGAAGAAGAAAAAACCACTGAAATAGAGATAAAATAGTCAGTGGCCGAGAATCTAGCTTCGTGTGGTTGGTATTTTGAAATAATTAATCTCTTGCTGAAGCTAGGGATCCCTTCAGGATTTACTCAAAGTCAAGCTAGAACTTTAAAACTCAGGGTAGCAAAATATTGCATCAATAACAATCTGCTCCACTGGAGGGATCCATTTGGAATATTTTTAAGGTGTCTGGACAAAGAACAGTCAAAAGAAATTATGTAGCAGTTTCATAACAGCATGTGTAGAGAGCACCATTATTGGAAAACCACAACCCACAAAATTCTTAGAGCTGTGTATTATTGACCCACTTTATTTTCTGATGTATTTGATTTTGTTAAATTTTGTGACAGGTTCCAAAGATTTGAAGGAAAACAGCAGTTGAAATCTCTGCCCCTAAAACCAATTCAGGCAAAAGGACCTTTTTAGCAATGGGGTTTGGATTTCATTGGAGAAATCAATCCACATTCCAGTGGCCAGCACAGGTGGATATTAGTAGCCACTGATTATTTCATAAAGTGGATTGAGGCAGTCCCTACTAGGAAGGCTGATCATAATGTGGTCATGAAGTTTTTAACAGAAAATATTTTCAACAGATTTGGTTGTCCACACAAACTAGTAACAGATAATGCAGCAGCCTTCAGAGCTAAGGAATTGGTGGAAATGTGTGATTCAATGGGCATTAAACTTGTTCATTCCACCTCATATTACCCTCAAGGAAATGGTCTAGCAGAATCCTCTAATAAAACTCTGATCAGGATAATTAAAAAGTTGTTAGAGGACAATAAAAAGAATTGGGATTCAAAGCTCAAGTATGCACTGTGGGCTAACAGAGTGACCATAAATAAATCCACAGGGAGTTCTCCATTCAAACTAGTGTATGGCACTGAGGCCGTATTCCAAATTCAGTTAACTCTCCCTGTGGCAAAATTCCTTCAAGAAGAGCAAGATGAGGAAGAAGACATGGAAAGGAGAATCACTGATTTGACAGAGTTGCATTAGATTAGAGAATAGCTAGTTGAAAAGCTGCATTACATCAATAGAAGATCAAGGAAGCCTTTGATAAGAAGGCAAAAATAAATAATTTTCAGGCTGGTGACTTGGTTCTGAAATGGGATGCACTGAAGGAAAAGAAAGACAACCATGGGAAATTTGATGCTTTTTGGATAGGGCCTTTCATCATTTCACAGGTTCAAGGGAACAATACCTTCATGCTAAAAAGTATGGGAGGAGAGACAGTTTTTGATGGCCCATTTAATGGACGGTTTTTGAAAATTTATGTTGTTTAAGGTCTTTGGCTTTAAAGGTTGTAAACAGTTTGTTTTTATCAGTTTTATGCAGGCAGAGTAGACTCTATGCCCAATGGAACACTAGGAATTTTGGTTAATTGGTTTTCAGCTGGAAGGCATTGGTTTGCAGGTTCTTGAGACTTCACAGGGAGGATTTCATCTCGAGAAGGAGCCAGTGTTTGCTATCCTACAAATTCAGTGTGTAAGGATTAAAATCTGGTTGGAAAATGGGTTTTAGTGGCTAAGGAGCTCATGGCAGATTTATTTCACCCCTCCCCTTTCATTTTTCCCGCTTAATCCATTCACAAACCCGTGTACCCCTTTCCCTTTAGTCCCCGGGAATTTTTATCAGGGAAAACTTTAAGAACCCCCCCTAAATTTACATGTATAATAAATGGGCGAATCTCCATGGTATATAGAAAAAATGGAAGGCGATTTTATCAATAATATGATATGTATATATAATTTTTTGGCGAATCTCTCACCAGGCATGGCAAATATTTTACTCAATTATAAAATCTTGTGTTTATTGAATACACAAATGAAATCATTGCATTTCTTTAAAATATCTTTTGAAATCAAAATTACCGAAATTACATATCGATAACCTAGTGGGTGTAGGATAAAATTCACTCGTGCCATTCATAGAAAGCATGAGAAAAAAGCTAATACTATATATAAAACCAAGAAAAATTCAAATTCATAACTTCTAGGGACCTCGTAACCACCCTGCCAATACACAAGTATGTTCTTGTTTGCAATTAGAAAAATTACCCAAATTACAATATGTTTACTCCAGCATATGTTGGAAAGTTATAGAAGGATGACTAGTGCAATCAATCCATTCCTTTTAGCCCTGGATTTGTTTCAGTTTAAAACAGAAGTATACAAATATACTTGTCCAATGTTTATTATTTAACCATTCACCTAAAGATGTTTTTACAATATAATTTCCTAAGTCTATTTAATAACTTAATTATCATAAAAACCAACCTATATCCATCTTAACTCCACATCTACCACTCTTAGGGGGATGAAATCTATTTATCCCTCTGAGCACTTGGTAGACCCAGAATTAAGATGGATCTAACATGATAGAATTTCCCCTTTAAATAGTCTATGCTCACATGAATACCATGGTATTACCATGGGTCAATACCATGGGTTATCATAAACCTGGAGCTTACACATTACTATTAGTAATTTATAAAAATTAATAAAATTAATAGTTGATTTTTATTTTATTTTTTATTTTAACCAAGCTAAAATGTTTAACATACATTAAATTACAACATCCATTTTTACTTTTGATCGGATCAAATATTTTTTCACTCTATGCTAGTTTGCATATCACGATATTTGATACCTCTCGGAGGTTAGTAGATCCAGAGTAAAGATGGATCTATGCTGGTTTAATTCCCCCATTTAAATAGGCTACATTCTAGGTGAATACCATGGGTCAATACCATGTGCCATTTTTATTTTTATTAATACTAATATTAGGGTTAATAATGAGTGTTCAGGTGACTTATGGAGTAAATATAAAAAAATGTTTTATTTGTTTACCATACCTCTCGTTTATTTATATTTTTATTAATTTACCATACCTTTTTTACAAATATGGTATTTTGCCCATAGGATTCACTTAAATAAAACCTCTCTCTTGAGCCTTCATAAATAGAACGAGGGTTATGGACTAAATATAAAAAGAGGTTTTATTTATTTACCATGCGTCTAGTTTATTTATATTTTTATTTATTTACCATACCTTTTGAGTAAGTATAAAAAGACGTTTTATTTATTTACCATACCTCCACTTTACTTATATTTTTATTTGTTTACACCCTTGCATGTATACAAGGTGACTTATGGAGTAAATATAAAAAAATATTTTATTTGTTTACCATACCTCTCATTTATTCATATTTTTATTAATTTAGCATACCTCTTTTATAAATATGGTATTTGGGCCTTTGGCCCATAGGATTCACTTAAATAAAACCTATTCTTGAAAATGGGCGAATGGAAGGTTGTAACTCCTAATTTCAAGGGCTAAATTTACCTTTTTAACCCTCTCCCTTAAAATAAGGTGGGCTATTTGAGGTGATTTGTAAAAATGTATTATGATACAAAATATTCGCCCACTAAAAATTTAAAACCCCTTAATTTCGCCAAAGGGCGAACATTCACCCCTAAAACTTTCTATGATTTTTATGTTTTTGTTAAAACACCGCACATATAATATAATTTATAGCCTTCAGTTTTGATAGAGCTCGGGCCCGCAGTTTTACTTGTCGCATCACCCGTCGTGTCAGCAATAAACCCGTGCATTTATTCTATGCCGTCCGATCATCCCGCTTCATCATCCGATGGTAGTCACTCGTCCCTCTCCCGTTACCTACACGCCTGTTAGCTCCCAGGAAAAGTGGTTTCCCAACCATTGCATCAGACACGCGGTGCATTTTTCATTGTATCGTGCTTCCCCTGTACGAAAACTACCATAACACAAAAGTGGTGCGGGAAAACCACTTCCCGCCATCGTATCGATTTCCCACCCATTAAGCATCGTTTTCCTCTGCTGCCCAATCGCCGCCGGATCTGCCCGACCGCGATCCGATGACCTACATTTCTTCATCTGCCTATCGCCTGATCTCCCTATGATCAAATCTTCATCGTCCATTTCTCTAATCTAATGGCTCATGCTCAAGTTGCGCCTTTGTGCCTTCTCATTGCCTGCCAATAGCAGATATTGGCCGTCCTTTTTTCCATCCGACGGCCAGTGTTTCATCTCGGCCCCTATTCGTTTTTGAAGTGTTTTTCAGTGTATTCTTCAGTGTTTTTTGACCCGTTCTGCGCGCGCAAAGGAGAAAGCAAGCCATCAACTCCCTGTACTCTGTGCGTTAAATTCTCAGCTACCTGCATTCAAAGACAATACGGCCAAGGACGAGGAGAATGTTCCTCGAGCAGTTCAATGACAGTAGCAGTTATTGAAAATTATCAAGATAATATTTCAACTATTCAGGAAGGACACTGAAATACAGAAAGAGCCATTTTGTTCATTTAAAACAGTCAGAATGAATCAGAAGACCCATATCAAATTGTAAATGCGGTTGGTGATCCATTAAGGCACCTCCATGCATAGCCTAATAGAGATATTTTGTAAACAAACTTTATATATACTGAGAAAAACAATGTAATAGGTTGATGAGTGTTAGATGAGTGCTATTCTGCTGTGAGCTTCAACTTCTGGAGACTGTAACTACTATGTAACTTGCAGCTTCTGGTCTTCATTTCCAACTAATACAAGCTTCTTTTGTTGTCAATTGCTCATTTTTTCACTTCTTCTATGCTCTAGGCTGTGCCTGTTACGTATTATTTCATGTGCTGTTGATTTTTAACAGTAGAGGGGCTGTCATCCCACCTCTATGTTAGAATTTAGTTGTTTCATTGAAATTGCTTGTAGGTTTCTGTTGTTTTAATGCATAGAGAGCTATCGTCCTGTCTGTGTATTAAATAATAGATTTACAGACCTTTAACTGGTTGTAGTCAGCGATCACAGGGTCCTGTGCATCTGCTGGTGTGGTCAGTGTTCTTCATCGTCACCTTATCCTCAAACTATGAGTAATTGGTAGTTAAAAGCCTTGTAGTCTGGGGGTGTTCACCCATGTCTGGGGTCAATCATAGTAGAAGTGGTTATCTGGCTTGAATATGCAGCATTTCTTTTATTCATCCACCATTTATCCAACATTTCTGTTGAGTTTATAATATTCCCGAGCATCACTAATATACAACCTAGATGAGTTTCTTGGGGTGATAACAGATCCAGCGTTTTCTTCCGATAATCTTCCTTATCAAGGATAACAACAACCCCCCCTTTGTCATCTTTTAAAATGACGATGTCAGGGTTCCTATGTAGGGATTTGAAGGCTTCAAACTCACCTTTGTTGATGTTATTCTTAGGGGGCTTTTCTTTCCTAAGAATAACAACACAGTCTTGTCAAATAATATCTTTAATATTATCCGGTAAGCCCTTTATCCCAAATTCAACGTCACACATAATATCAGCCACCGGAATATTTTTGGGAGCAAGGGCAAAATTCAATCCCCTCTCTAAAAGATTGAAGGCCAGAGGAGGAAAAGAAAAATTGGATAAATTAACAACTTTATTATTAGGATGGTTAGTAATATTATTGGAACTACTATCATTATTATAATTGGTATTATTATTATTATTGTCATTATTCCTAATAATCTTGTTTCATTTTTGGCATCTTTATTATCGTTACTATATTTAAGGGTTCTTTCATTATTATTTTTATCGCTGAATCTAGTGATTTCATTATTATTATCTAAGGTGCTGGATTCAAAATAATTTCTATTACTTCCTTTATTCATAAAGCTAAAATACTAATAATAATAATAATAATAATTATTATTATTATGATTTTTGTGAGAGGTGATCATCTCGACTAGAAGCAAAACTATAATCCAAATTGGAAGAAAGTCAGCTCTTCGACTAGGGTTTGAGTTAGGGCTTGGTGCTGGTAACCATGGTGGGTCGTGGAGGAGGGAGTTCTGCTCCCTCCTATAGTCAAATAACCGTGAACAGAAACAAGGAAACTGATCTGCATCGCTTCAAGAAACCAACAGAGGTGATAACTGAGGATACTAACACAGGAAATACCGAACCTCACGAACAGAGAGCGAATCATGAGGAAGATAGCAGGGAGAAGAGAAAAGAGGGCAACAGTCAGAAAGCTGCACCTCTAAGGGCGACAGGCATCTATAAACCCAAGTCGACCATCACTCCTCAGGTTGTTTTAAGTGACCCAGTGCTATAGGTGCACAGAGATCACATGACGGAACACGCGATCATATGCAAATTTATGGGGATTTGGCCGACAGAGAAGGCCTTACATGCATGGATAAAGAACCACTGGAAACCTAAGGGGGAAATAAACCTTCACCTCGGATCCAAGGGTTTCTTTACGGTGGTGTTCACGAGCTTAGAAGATAAAGACAGAGTGTTTGAGGGAGGACCCTATTTCTACGCTGTTGCAGGCCTTTACATGCGACCATGGGTGATGAACTTTGTCCCAGAACGAGAAACGTTCACCTCAGTACTGGTATGGATACGACTTTACTCCCTTCCTTTAGATTATTGGTTTCCGTAGTCTTTAAAGAATATCAAAAATAAACTAGGACATTTTATAAAAATATTAGATGTGACATTAAGAGGCAAATACACTTCCTTCACCTGGATCTGTGTGGAAATGGACCTATCTGGGGCACTCCCAGATGAGATCATTTTAGAAGTCTATGATGAAGAATGGGTGCAGGCGGTGGATTATGAGCATGTCCCATTTAGATGCCGTAAGTGCCATGAACACGGGCACCTTTACAGAGACTGCCCATTCTGTTAGCGCTTGGAATTCACCTAGGCTGAGATAGACAAACTCTCAAGGCTACATCAAACCATTTCACCTCGTAGCTAGCCCTACGAGGTATGAGAAGGCTCTCTCGGGTCAGATTCGGTAGATCTTTCAATAGGATAAGCTGACCAATTAGGGATAAAGATTTTAGGCTAGTAAATTGATAAGGGAGGTTGATTTAAAGATTTTTGGGGTTTTTGGTGGCAATTTGGAGGGAGTGCAATTCAGGGTGCGGGGATTGGGCTCAGTTTTTGCAGGGGGATCTTTGGGGAAAGGTAGGAGTGAGTGCTGATGCCTTAATCTGAGATGGAGGATCAGGAATGATAGAGGAGGAGCTAAAGAGGGCAAACAACAACTTTGAATCCTCTTTAGACAGTGGAAAACATAGATATTGAACAAAATTAAAAGCTGAGCATGGCATGCATGAATTCAAACTTTATCACTTCATCTGTTCAATTAGCAGCAAAGAAAGAGATGGAACACATAAACACACTTACAATAACATGTAGAGGACACACCATCAACACAACAATCCACAAGAATCCACAATGATGTCTGCAAAACCCTGGCCTTCCCTTTCCTCAAATTGCAGAGATACAAGTAAAATATACAATAGAGCTTCTCCCTCAAGAGTCCAACCATGAAAATGAGCAAGAGAAGGCATAATATAGACCATCTAACTCCTTTCCCCACCTCTAGGGGTCGAGCTCAGCTTCCTAGGAGCAGTTTGAACTAATTCTAAACTTAGCACTAGATAATAGGCAGTCAAAACAACTTGCCTCTAAAACTTAGCTAACTCATCCATGCATTAAATATTCACTATTTACATCAAGGAAGCTTCTAGAAGGGTTAAGAGAGATTAAATCTATCAATGTGCCATGAAAATTATCCATACATCCATCATTTACAAGTACAAATGATTAACCAAGGTAAAAACTGAGTTTTGCAGGCCGAAAAGTCAAAACTGGCAATTTTCAGCTCGAGTGGTCGCGCCCCCTGCTCGAGTTGTCGCGCCCCTTTGCAGCACTTTTTGAGTGGGTTCCAGTTGTCCAAATCAAGTGCAAGATGGCTCATTGGAAATCTCTGTGTGTCTACTTTCCATCCCAAGTGGAATTTCTGGATTTGGAGTTGATTTGACCCCTCAAAAGTCAATTCTCCCAAGGTCACTTTCTGCAACTCAAAAAGTGGGCAGAAAGTCAAAATTTTGATGTATTTTGAGCTTTTGGAGGCCCAAATCTCGAAATCAAGTTGACCCCAAGTATAGGTAATTCTAGTTTTTGCATGCCCTTTCCAAAAATGTCAACTTTTTGTGATTCTGAGCAGTCCTCCCGAGTGGTCGCGCGGGGGGTGAGACCACTCCATAGGCAAAAACCTGTAAATTTCCAAAAAATTTCCAAAATGCTCCAAAACTCTCAAATTTTTTTGATTTTGCTGCTGGATGAAAGCTAATGAGTACCATGGTGAGTGAGGGATGCCTCAGCCAAGATACGGAGTGGGTTTGTCCTTTTCTTCTTCTTTTGGGCCTCTGACAGCTTCCTTCGGAGAATTTTCATTTTAGCCTTGCAAACATGCAATCTTGCCCAATAGTGTGTTTTCATGTTGCGTAGCAGCTCTTTGTCACGATTTGCCTTCTCCAACAATCTCTCCAAGTGTGCATTCACACGGATAAGCATGGACTCCCGGTCAGCAGGCAATGGGTCACCGGGCCTCCTACGGTTCAAAGTTCGATCATTGCGGATCCTCCATAGCTCATCAAGTTCTTTTTCTTCTTCTAATTGTTTGGTGTGCTGTTCTAGATAAGTGATGGTCCATTGAGCCATTTGGAGCTTTTGCTGTAACACGAGGTTCTCCTCCTCTCTCTGCCTGATAATCTCATAAAAATCTGAAGAAGGAGAGCGGGCATCACGACCAATGAAATCATCATGTGTATCACCAGCTCTCTCATCCTCAATCATGGGCTGCTTGCCCTCCCGTACTGCCTCTGCTGATGAAGAATGCGAGGCCCCTTCCACCTGGTGTGGAGATAACACTCGCTGATCTGAAGAAGATGCCGATACCCCTTCCACCTGCTGTGGAGAAAATACTCGTCGAGCTGCTGCAAATAAGGTCCTAGGACCTCTCTGATAGGTGACCCGAGGTGAAGAAGCCACATGTCTCGGAACAATAATCTCGGGCTGGTGTGATGGACCTCCCACCTCATGAATGACCTCTGGCTGTGGCTGTGGCTGTGTGAAGAACTCACGGGAGATAAAATCTGGCCAAGAAATGCCCTGCTGGCTCAGCTGGTGGGAAACAATCAGCTGGATGAGACCATGATGACACAAGCTCCTGAGCTGCTGAGCTGGGGACTGCCTCTAAAACACGGACACCATCCTCTGAATATCCTGGAAGAAGTATACCGGGATGTTCATCATCCTCACTCGGGTAAAGTGCATCAACAGGCGAATGTGACAAGCAAAGACTCGTGAAAACCTTCCCTCACATGTGAAGTAATGCATGATAAGCCGCATGATCGGAGCATACTCCTCTCGGAGGAATCTGAAAGGAAAGTTCCCTGACAAGTTGTGTATGTATGTTGGCCTGACATATGGCTCAAAGTAAACAAAATCCAGCCACTTGCGCTTTGGCCACACCTCACCCACATTGGGTATCCCGGTAGCCAGTGAAATAGCCTCTGGAGAAAACACAAAATTCACCCCTGCAAGGGTGACCTGCCCGTCATGAAGGTGTAAAACAAATAACCGGGCCAGCTCCCTATGATGTTGAATCTGTGCAAGCCTCTCGCAAAACTGATAGCATGACATGTACTGAAAGCCAGTCACTGCCAATGGGCAAGCCTGCAACTCTGCCAAGGATGTGGGCTCTTCTCTCTTGTGGTGACCACCCTTGCCACCCTTACGAGGCCTCCGCTGTGTCTCAACCTCCGTGGATGAAGATCGGTCATCACCTTGCTCATTAGTTTCAGTGGTTGACATGATGTTATTGAGCAAGGTGGAACAAATAAGCCAAGATGACTGTTGCCCTGCCTGCAAAAATGCTGAGAAGTATGCTGTTTTCAAGGGGAAAAATCATGAGGGAAATGTTAGGGGAGGGAATTTACATAAGGAAAGGGAAAATATATATAAACAACAGGGAACTTTGAAGGAAATAATCACATAATGTCAAATATGTCATTCTATCTCTCATCATTTGCAAATAAATACTTTATTAGGGAAAATAGGTGTTATGATCACCAAGGGAAAGGACAATATAAATTTTCATCATGGAAGGAATGAGGGTATGATCATCAGGGTATGAGGTAGCATCAACTACAAGCAATTAACAGGCTGCTCCCTTTTTATTTTGTCTTTGAATGCCTTTCATGAGCATACTTTGTTTTTTCAACATTTAAAATGGCCATTGATGCTTAATGGGAAACAGGGATCTTTACTTATTTGATCATAGGGGAGGGGAAGGGTTTTTATGGCAGTTTGAAAGGGAAAAGGGATATTTTGTATCAAGGGTATTAGGGAGATGGAGGGAGAAAGGAAATTAGGATTTTGGGACTGGGGAACACATTAACAATCTCTGCCAACTATACTTTATAACAGCAGTTCCTTTAACAATGCTGGCAGCTTCATGAATGCTTTTTGTCATAGGTGAAATAAGGTTTCATTTACATGCTTTGACAAAGGGAAAGGGATTTCAATTGCATAGGAACTTTTAGGAAGAGATAGAGCAATTGAATTAGGGTTTTGGTGAAGGGAAGGGTAGAAAAACAGAGTTTTGGGATTAGGGAGATGTATCATGCCCTTGTGCAAACCCTAGCACAGCAAACTGTTCATTTTGACCACTAGTACATTGATAAACTTTGTCATGGACACTCCCACAGCTATCTAACCTCTGATATTTATACAGCAACATATCCTTTTTTGCTCATGTCTTTTACTAGGCTATGCATAATTACATTACTCTGTTTTTTTATGATATTCATGTGCATGCCTCTTGCCATCATATTTTTTCTTTTCAAAATGTTTCTTTTCATTTTTTGCTGTGTTTTTTACATATATATTTGCTGTATGACATAGTACTAGGGTTTGGGTAAGTTTGTATGGGAGAAATTAGGATTTGAATAGGGTTTTAGGGAGGGATTGGGTTTTTTTTTTAGGAAAGTGAACTGGGGTTTAGCATTACTTGCAAATGAGATTGAATAAATTAACACTCTGACATTTATGCATAATGATGGGAAACCATGGAGGGAAATGAAGGAATAAAAAACCTTGAAGAACAAACAATAACCCTAGCATAATGCTTGCAAAACAAACAATCACTTAACCTATCTTTTCATTAATTTCTCATGATAAAAATGACCATAATCATCCATTGAATCCATGGCACAATCATTAACAATGCAAGGGAGGCCTACCTCAGAGAATTCACGAGCAATCACAAAATTTTTTGAAGTTTTGATGCGTTCTGGAGCAAGCTGGCCGAGTGGTCGTGCACCAGTCTCGAGTGGTCGCGCCCCCCTCGAGTGGTCGCGCCCGACCAAATTAACACAGGGAAATGTTGCTGGAGTGGTCGCGCACCTCCCAGGTGGTCGCGCACCCTGGTGGAGTGGTTGCGCACCCTCAAAAAGCCTGAAAACTGCTAAAACTTACCAAATTCGCCCTCTTGCCTCTCTCCTTGTGTTTTCTTGCCTTCAAATGCACAATGAGTCTCTTTTGAGAGGGAATTGGCCTTTATATGCTCACATTTGAAAAAATTAACTTGAAAAACCCACTTTATAATGTTTTCACTTTTGCATTCTTTTTAACACTGTTTTTGAGTTGATTTTGTCCTGAAATTAGCTTTTTGAGGTGTTTGACTCCGTTCTTTTTGCAGGTTGACCATCTGATGGACTGTGGCGAATGAACCAGGGTTGTTGCCGGCACTTTTGAAAACTTTTGAAAATTTCTTTATTTTTACAAATTTCTCATGACCTTGAACTTAAAAACAGGGTTTTTAAATCCAAGGCATTAAATGACCTGTAGCTGATGAAAATAACAATGAAACATATGTACATACCTCCTTCCGGCTTGCTGGGCACCCATGGACCTCTGACTCATGATCTTGCAATGACATTTGACCGAAACCCTAGACCTAAGACTTTGGACTTCAAGACAAAACAAAACAAGCGTGACAAAAGTTCATTAACTGATATGACCTGATCCAGCAAAGCCAAGAAGGGAACAAGGACCAGCTCCTCCATCAGTTTTATGGCATGCCTAATGGAATGCAAAACTGACATCGATGAGACACCTACTTATGCAAAATGCAAAGAGCTTTTGATCACCGATGGAGGGCTCAAGACCGACACTAACACAAAAACCACCACAAGTAAAGATCCCGAGAGTTTCACCAAGGTGGCAGGTAAGGGGAAATGAGGAAAGTGAAACCTAAAGAAAATCAACGAGGATGTACAACTGAGCCACAATAGTTTCAAAATCTTAGAAGAAGATATAGGAAACAACGGGGAAAACCAGAAATCAGAAACTAAAACCAATGAGAAGGATAGGGATACTAGCATGGAGGACATACCAGAGAACAACTAGCAATAGGATGATCCACTAAGCATTGTGGAGCTCAGCAGGGACCATGAGATGACCGCAAGTGAGGCAGGAACGAAGGATTATGAACTATAGGAGATTCTTGAGAAGGAAAACTTGGATCTAGAAAAGTTTCTGAATCAGGGTATTACCAAAGGAGTTGACTCCCTGCCAAATGAGGAGTTTGACAGGGTTCAACAGCTCTTCCTATGGCGATCATAGTGGAAGAGTTCTGGAGTCAAAAGAAACCATGACAACTAGGAAAATAGAGGGATGAAGATAATGGAGGAAACACAGGGGCACTCTTCCAAGAACTCGGGTAGGAAAAGAGGAAGGAAAAGACAGAATGAGCTGCTAACAGAATGTGGAAAACTCATGATCAACTCAGGTAAGATGAAAGATCTCACCAGTTACTCTTTTACAAACCTATCTTAATGAAGTTTACAACATGGAATATTAGGGGCCTAGGAAGCAAAAGGAAACAAAGAAATCTCAGCAGTAGAATAAAAGAAGAAAAACCAGACATGGTTTTCATTCAGGAAACAAAGTGCTCAATGGATAAAATCAGAGAAATCCACAGCAAATGGTTAAGCAGGTATGAGTATCTAGAGGTTAAGGCAGACAGCTCGGCAGGAGGGATTTTGATGCTTTGGGATCCCCAAAAACTTGGAATATTGGATGCAGAAGCGTCCAGGAACTATCTTTCACTGGTAATACAACCTGTGGGTGATAAGGAAATTTACATGATTACAAATGTCTACGGACCTCAAAAACTAGAAGACAAACTCAAGCTTCTCACTTCCCTTGAGGAGCTAAGAGAGAGACATCCTGATATACCCTGGATTCTGGCAGGAGATTTCAATATGATCAAATCTCTTACAGAGAAAAAAGGTGGCACCAGAACACTAGGTAGAGACTCCACTGCCTTCCAGAACTTTATAAATAACATGAGATTAGTGGATGCTGAAACATTAAATGGCACTTTCACTTGGAACAATAAGAGAGGAGGGGCTTCTCAAGTTGCCTCTAAACTGGATAGATTCTTGATCTTAGAGGACCTATTTCTCACGGGCCCTGACATGTCAGCTTTTATCCTTCCATTTGGAGGTTTAGACCACTGGCCTGTCCAACTTGAAGCCACTTTTATGGGTACACCGAGGAATAGACCTTTTAGGTTTGAAAATATCTGGCTCTCTCACCCTGACTTCACCAACAACATTGAGAAATGGTGGATGGAAGAGTTGCCTTTTAAGGCACTAAAATGTACATGCTACAACAAAGAATTAAACACATCAAACCCAGACTCAAAGATTGGAACAAAAAAAGTTTGGCAACATTTTCAAAGCAAAAAAAGAAGTTGAACAAAAACTTCAAGGGATTAATCAGCTTATGATCACAGATGGCTTTACCGAGGAAAGGAATACTCAAGCTGATGTTCTTCAGAAGGAATGGGATGATAGGTGCAGGCAAGAGGAGATTTTCTGGAGACAGAAATCGAGAGTACAATGGATTAAAGAAGGGGAAAGAAACACAAAGTTTTTTCATAAGTCAACTTTGAGTCACAGGTCACATAACAGAATTTTGAAACTCAGAGATTCTCAAGGAAAAGAGCTCATCACCCACAAAGAAATGGAATATGTCCTAGTTCAACACTTCCTTAACATTGCAAAGGAGCCTCTCTTAGACAGGTCATAGTTTATTAATAAATTCACAAGGTAAATCCCCAAGCTGGTAACAAGGGAAGACAATCATAATCTCAATAGGCCAGTATCTAAAGATGAGGTCAAGGAAGTTATCAACGAGATGCAAAATGGGAAAGCTCCTAGCCCAGATGGTTTCAATGTGGACTTTTTCAAAGCATGCTGGAAAACAATCAAACAAGACATCCTTAATGCAGTTGATGACTCAAGAAGATCCAGATTGGTCCTGAAGGCTCTCAATGCCTCTTTCATAGCTTTGATTCTGAGGTAGGAAAAAGCCATCACACCAGAAAGATTCAGACCCATAAATTTGTGTAATGTGGTGTACAAAATTATTTCCAAAGTGATCGCTCACAGACTCAAGCCCCTTCTTCCAGCTCTTATCTCAAAAGAGAAAACTGGTTATGTGGAAGGAGGACAGATTCTCAACAATATCATTCAAGCTCATGAGATGGTACACTCTTTGAAAAACAACAAGCAAGATGGAATGATCATACAACTTGACCTAGCGAAAGCTTATGACAAGCTAAGCTGGTCTTACATCAGAGAAATGCTGAAAGCTTATGGTTTTGACCACAATTGGATTGGATGGGTCATGGCCCTTGTATCCACGACCAGTGTTTCAATCTTACCTAATGGATCGCCCTCAAGAACATTCATGCCTTCTAGGGGTTTAAGACAAGGAGATCCACTCTCCCCCTTCTTCTTTGTGCTCATGATGGAAGCACTAGGCAGAGCGATAAAATTGGCAAGCGCTGAGGGAAGAATCCGGGGTTTGAAACTCACCACAGATGGCGTGGCTTCAACTTACCAACAATTTGTGGATGACGCTACGCTGCAGGGCATTCCCACGGTCAAGGAAGCCAACGCTTTTAAACAAATCCTAAATGACTTTGCCATGGCCGCTGGTACAGAGGTAAGCCTTGACAAATCAAAAGTTTTCTTTTTCAACACTGACATTGCTATTCAAAGAAACCTTACTAGAATTCTAGGGTTCCAAAGGGATTAGTTACCCTCTAAGTACCTTGGAATTCCCCTTACAGACAAACCTCTAAGTAGGGGAGTTTGGGAGCCGGTCATTAACAAACTTCAGGATAGGATCCGGAAATGGACATGTAGATCTTTGAATTTAGTAGGGCACCTTGTGCTCACAAATGCTATCCTACAGTCCATACCCATTTTCATGATGTCAGCTCTTCTTGTTCCTAAAGGAGTTTTACAAAAGAGCAGGAACATTCAAAGAGATTTTCTTTGGGACAAAGGGGAAGAGAAAAAGAAATGGGCTTTGGTAGCTTGGGATAAGCTCTGCAAACCTAAGGCCCATGGAGGTTTGGGGCTTCATGACCCTGAAACCCTCAGTAGAGTTTCGGGTGCAAAGCTTTGGTGGAGGTGGCTCAAGGATTTAACATCCCCATGGGAAAAGCTTTGGAAACAAAAATATGAAAAAAATTGGCAGGAGATGGATCATATTCGAATGTTCGGACTTATCAAGGGCTCCTACATTTGGAATCTTTCTTGGGAAAAGCATTGTCCAACAATACAACTTCTGGGAGATCCGAGATGGAACTTGACAAGATTCTGGGAGGATAACTGGCAGCGAGAACCAAACCTATTTAGAGAAGAACTATCTGAACTCAAGAATGACACTGACAACAAAGATTTATGCATGGTAAGTGATTTCTAGGATCAGGTAAGGAACAACGGTAAATGGAGAAATTGGAAGGATCTAGGCTATAGGGAAGAGAGCCCTTTGAAATCTCAGACAAACTCTCTTGCTATGGAATTAGAACGAAGGAAGATTTTGGTTTCATCCTCGTCTGACCAACTAAGATGGGGAAGAAACGCAGAAGGTAACTTTAACCTCAAAGAAGCCAAGCAGATAGCCACAAGGTGTGATTATCAATACCTTGATAAGGCATGGAAGGACCTTTGACAGAACCCGCATTGGATGAAAAGAAAGAATTTCATGTCGTTGGTTCAACAAAAGAAAATTATAACTTGGGAAAATCTTCTGAAGAAAGGTTTTGTTGGCCCATCCAAATGCTATCGGTGTGGTACAAAAGAGGAGACAATGGAGCACTTACTCAACCTTTTCCCTTTCACCTCAACCTTGTGGGATTGGGTGGCCTCAGTCTTCAGACAAAATGTCAGGGATGGCCTCAGTATTACCAACACTCTGAGGAATTGGAGAAGAAACTTCTTAGGCAATGAGCTCATAAAAAATGTTTGGAATCTGGTTCCAGTCTTCCTAATCTGGGATGTCTGGAAAGAACACAATGGCAGGATTTTCAAAAGCAAAACTGGTTCAACCCAGAACACTATTGCATAGATATTAAGACAACTCAAAGATACTATTGGTGCCATTTTAGGGATACCTCCTTAGGAACCGACTCTGCCCTAGGACAAGCATATACTGCTGTAGTTGGGTCTCTAATCTCAAGTTCCCATAGTATTCACAAGGAGATAAGCCAGATAAATGTTGATAAAGACTTTTGGCAACCTCCACCTCATGGTTTCTGGAAAATTAACATAGATGGAGCTTCTAAAGGTAACCCAGGGATGGCTGGGTTTGGCGGGGTCATCAGAGATGAGCAGGGGTGCATAAAGGATATCTTTCATGGTCATCTGGGAACGGCTACAAACAACATGGTGGAGCTCATGGCCTTAGAGCAGTGCCTGGAAATACTAATTGAGTCAAATTCTCACAATGCAATTATTGAAGCTGACTCAGAATTGGTTATTAATGCGGCCAAGCAGATCTACAATGGAAAAGCACCTGAAAAAGTATCCAAACATTGGTGACTTTTGCAGGTCTTTCAGCGCATTCATTCCCACCTACAAACCCTGAGACCGACCAACCTCGTTCATGTGCGAAGAAAAGCCAATATGCTAGCTGATCGTCTGGCGAATGAAGGAGTGTTGTGCAAAGAAAGTTACAGTAGGTATGCGTGGGATTCAACACCCTTGGGGAATTTGCGGGAGGATTGTCAAAGACAGGCAGACAAAGACATGGAAAAATTCCATACCATTAGGTCTGAACAAGAAGAAAGACTAGTGGAAGCCGGAGAAAGTGGGGTTGTAAGCCTTTCTTAACTATTTGATTTAAAAAAAAAAGGCGGGGGGTGGGGAGCAAAAACGAGAGAAGAAAATTGTGCAAAACAGAGCTTTCTATAGGGGAGAGTGTTACAGGGAAAACTAGTGTCGATTCAAACTGCTAGTCCCACTAAGATGGGTAGTTATCTTAGAAACAAACAATGAAAGCTTTTCGAGAGTTCCTTTAAGTGTGATAGATGGAAGAGAAGAATAGAGGACCAACCTAGATCCTTCGCTTTGATCCTAGCTTGATTTCTCCTTCCCTTGATAGAATTTGCCACTCCTCTCCTACTTGTCTCGCTTCAAAGAGTACCTGTAGAGTCAAAGTAATAGCAAACTATCAAAGCATCTCTATCTAAAACATCATAACCAATATGGAATCAGAAACACATTGACCATACAATTGCATTCATAAACAATAAGATTCACAAATACAAGATCATATGGAGGAAAACTCAAAGAACTTTATTAATAGTAATGTAAGAGAGGATTACAACCTAGCTGTCTGATCCACCATCATCCTCCCAATTGTAGAAGCCCTCTTCATCTCACGAACAAGCAAATCACCCAACAATGCAATGTCTCTTCTCAACAAACCAACAACACTTCCTTACAAAATACCAAATTCCAGCCTTTGGATCTCTCAGATGAGTGATCCATTTATAGATGTCTTGCAAGGGTGTGAGTCAGCTTTGGGTTTTTGATTAGTGTCATTTCACTGATAGTTCTTGGTTCCACTTGGAGATTTCATGATCTCTTACTCATCCCTGGGCGAATTCAAAGAGGCAAGTGTCACGGAGAAGTTTCTGGAAGATTCCATGATCATCCACCTTGCAAATTGTCTTTTCCATTTGTCTATTCTCACTCATCGCACCCCACAAAAGGCCATTTCAGTATGCATCGCACCTAGCTAGTTAGGCAGTCAGTATGCATCACACCTTGTCCATGGAGCAACCTGTATGGTCCAGTTTTGGCTAGTTCTGAGTAGTTTTTTAGGTGGAACTTCTGGGAAATGATGTAATCAACTGACCATGATCCTTTAGGGTATGAAGCAATAATTTTAGGGACTTGAGGAGTCCTTAGTTTATGGACATATGAGTTTAGGGCAGTGCCAAAATATGTCTATAACAGATGCACCCTAAAGCATGAGGTCATAAATCTTCTGATGTCAGGTGAAATGCTTTATTCATGAGGATCCGAGGTATTCGAACTGAAAGGTGACCTGTATAAGATACAATACATCATCATCACATTATTTTCATGATCTAGCTAAGGCGAGCATTCCCATGCTCAACGTTATAAATTCATTTTCATGTACATAGGACAAACAACCGTCTGCTGTTGCAGACTTGTGATTCTTCGCATGAAGAGTCATCTTCCCTGGCTAGATGACTATCTGTGCAGCTTCTGTGTACAATTGATGTCTTTATTTTCCTGAATATATCGCAGCCCGGATGGATGAAACTAGATCCGGGGTCTTCAAAACTCGTACAATCTTTTCCCGATGTACAAGTCGATCCATGTGAAAAGATGTTCTGAAGTCGAACATGGAAAGACATCGCCTGATTACCAGCCAATGATGTAAGCTGTTAACAGACATGAGAGGAATCACCGATAATGATGATGACCCTCAAGGTACTACAGTACAATTCACGTGGTGTGAATACATGAGCTGATATCGAACACCACACAAAGTCTTTCGGTCGAAGGTCATTGATGTAAACCTGTCGCTGGAAGTGAGAAACTTTCCATTGAGGCATGCAAGCTTCAAAGTACTGAAGGGGTTGTTTTTAAGTTAACTTCTTGGATAATGAGCTGATGTTGACAAGAAGTGACCTATCATAGGAGGGCCTTGATGTATCCCACATCTACGATGAGAAATAGAGCAAATTATTTTTTGTGGAGGTGAAAACGATCTGATGATATGAGGTTCAGGAATGGCGGTCATGAAAAATGAAGTGTGGATGTAATGCAGTGGATGAGGCGTTTGCTAGATGGTGAATTCTCTAAATGACTTCTCTTGAGAATATTGGCGACACTGATATGGAACGGTAGCATTAACCCCATGGATGGCACGACGGACCAATGGTGATGGTGAACGGAAACCCAACCCAACTCAATCATGGTGATGGAGTGAAAGTGTCATGTTCAAGAGTGACTTGCTACCAATAGAGTTCTTCAAGTTTTCTTCCCATTTTTCCCCAGTCATTGCTGACCAGTACCTCTTTATTTTTGATAAGCTTGAGGAGGATAACATATGCTTGTTCTATAATTTTCCCTTCGGGCAAACCTGTCGCTTTTTGTTTAGTGAGCCTAGTGTCAGTGAGACTCATTCTTGTTCAGGTGGACAAGTTTGTCGCTATTGTTCTAACGAGTTTAACGACAAAGATAACTTGGTCCTTTTCATGTTTAGAGAGTTTGAAAAGGGACGAAAAGGAAACTCCAACAGTCCTTTTTCGTGGCATAATCCCTTAAGTCTGAAAAAGTGTAAAATAATACGAAAGGGATGACTTTTCGATAGTTTTAGCGAGCCGACAAAGTCAAGTGCTCGATATTTTTGTTTAATAATCCCTCAAGTCCAAAAAGATTAAAATATATGAGAGGGATAGCGTTCCCCTTACTTTAATGAGCTGGGAAGGCTAATAGCTCGATGATCTTTTTATAGTTAAGGAGTCTAAAAAGAATTTAAAAGAGGCTCATTTTTGAGGACCGAGTGATATTTCTAGGTAGCAGCTAGTTCCAGGTAAGTTTGGAACTTCTCAAAACATGGCAGTGTGAAGAGGGTGGTAATCAGAATCACTCGTCGCAGATGTTCCTCAAAATGGTAAACAATCAAGTGGAAGCGTATGGTCGGCCGTATGAAACGGAGGTGATGAAAGGAACACAACCAAAGTTTAAAAGGGCAGATAGCAAAGTGATCACAAAAGGTTATTTACCAAAGGCATGTTTATTTTTTAATGAGCTTGAACCTTGTGCCAACATGTGCTTAGTGTAGGTTGATTTTTTAACGAGCTTGGACCTTGCGGGAACATTGCTCTTGATATTGGTCAATGATATTTAGTTTACCGTTTTAACACGTTAGATTCTTTTCTCGGTCGTTGAACCTGCTCAATTGCTCCATCAAATTAATTAGAAATACACATATATATGCTTGAAAAATGAATTAAAAACTAAAATTTTAGTTGAAGTACGTGAAAAGTAACATAAAAAGTAGTTTTACCTCTCATTTTTACCATTTCATTTCAAATTTGGGATTTGGAGCTCTGGAGTGATTTTCTGCCTCAAACTTCATCAGCTGATTTTGGGAGATCCGATGGACTATTCTCCGTGCCGTCAGGACCAGGTAGGAGCTAACCCTGAGCTCTTCATTTTCATTCCATCCTTTTCTGATTTTGAGCAAGTTTTCCCCTTTTTCTGAGCCCCTGGGGTTTGAACAGAACGTTCTCCCATCATCGCACCTGCCTTATATCGAAAGGTGTGATGCATATTGAGCTGTGCATTGGCCAATCAGTGTGCATCTCACCTTTTCCAAGGGCAGGGTGCGATGGGCGGAGAAGGGGAACTTTGCACAGTGATTTCTTATGAAACTTTTGCCTGTTTTTGCTCTAATTTGGATCCTAATTCTTCTTTTCTCTGTGACTCAGATATTTTTTGGATCAGGATGGTCATCACGTGGCGTGAATGTGAGAATGAAGAAGAAGACATGATTTCCTTGCATTTTTAGGGTACTATTATTGCATTGCGAAACTGTGGTTTGCTCAAATTCTTCCGTATATCTAGCATGAGGCAACAAATCAGCTTGTTGCAATATTCCTTGATGCATGGGACCCGGTCAACTAGGTGTTCTAGATTAGAGTTAAATCCACCCCATTGACAATCAAGGACATCTTCTTTTTGACGGGGTTATCGAGGAAGGGTGAGCCTCTTTCACTGTCGGGATCCACTCGTGGGGCTGAATCAGTGAGAGATTATATCCGCCAACTTTGTAGAGATGGATCTCAGCCTAGTAGAGACGAAAAGATCAATATCCAGGATGTCACTGATCGATCTTTGAGGACAATTTTATTCACCTTTGCTAGATTGGCTGGTAGCACGGCTCTTCATTTGGCGAATAGATCTTATGTGTAGTATGCTTTAGAATGCTTGGAACCAAAGGTATTCAACTGGTGTGATGCAGTACTTCCGGTGGTAAAAGAACAACTCTCCAAGGTAAAGAATGGAAGATCCAAGAACTTCGGATATGGTTCTATTTTGACTGCCTTTGCCTTAGAGAGGATCCCACTGATGCAGCCACAACATATTTCACTAGGATTGCCAGCACCGAGGGAACGTAGGATGCAGAGATGGGTTGATCTCATGGCTAGACACGCTGGTCAGCCACAAATTACTTTTTATGATGCCTTCTTTAAGTGGTTCGACCGTCAGGAGATGGTCTTCTCAGAGTATCCTTATGTTGGGATGGACTTCCGAGGTGACCCGGATTTGGCATTGCCGACTGGCGAGCAGTGGGGTGTGATAGGTAAAGATTTTGACCATATCTTTGTTTATCAATTTTTATAATGTTTTTTGTGATTTATCGAGACTAATTGAACTCATGTACTTGTGCAGATGTTGGGCCAGTGAGACCAGCGGCGCGCCCAAGGGCGGCAGCTGGCGTTCTAGTAGGAGAAGCTGTAGGGAGGGTTGTCCTTCATGATTTGGACATAGCAGAGACCCTAGCAGTTTTGCAGGATCAGATCGAGGGTCTTACCCTTGGTATCCAGGATGTGAGGACCGACGAGTTACCTCTGAGGCTACAATGCCATACTACTGGCGTTCCGAGTCGATGGACTAGGCTCCTGCATATGATCGCACAGGCGGTGACATGTTATCACCAACATCATTAGTATATGATGCTTTTCTGCATTTACTTTTGAGTTACTTGGTCGCATGACCAATTTTGCCTTGTACACAAAACATTATGTGAAACTATAAACAATTATATATTTTTGATTTTCAGAGTTTATTTTGGTTAAGTTGTGTTATCCAGATGCAAATGTTGATGTAAAATGATTTTCTTTACAAATGTTGCAAATGTCTGTCTAACACATAATTCACTAATGAATTAGTTAAAGTGTTTAAGTTTCTGGAAATGTGTTGATATTGAATGAAATCAAACTGCCTTTCCAAAATCTTGACTCTTAGGAACATACGATAGATAGCTAGGTTCCAAACTAAATAGATGCCATTAAGCTGTAGAATGACGAGCTGTGAATCTAGCCTAACAATAAGTCGACATATGCCATGCGAAATGGTATCAGAGAGAAGCTCTATCAACGCACTGTACTCAGCGATGTTTTTCGTTGATTGACCAATACATATCCCCCTGAAACTCACTAACTCGCCGCTTGGATCAAAGATGGCCCAGGCTGCAGAAGATAGGTTCCGTGTTCTACAACTAGCTCCATTGGCATACCCAACAAATGTTTCCAAAAAGTTCGACATCTGCAATAAATTGCAAAGTGGATTACTTAACCAAAATGAAAACTCTTGACGAAAACAAAAATGAAACAAAAGCATTTAAATATATAACTATACTTGATCAAGCATAGTATCGCTTAAGATACAACTCGTTCCGAGGTTGTGATAGTGGGATTCCATCGTAATCTACTAGCTCTTAGGCTCCTTTTGCTAATACCCTTTTAACAATGTAGGGGCCCATCCATAATGATTGGAATTTACCTGCTCCCAATTCATCAAAGTCTTGATCGTAGAGTAAGACCAGGTTGCCTTCGGAGAAGGCATGTGGCTTGACATTTTTGTCAAATTGTGCTTTGACACGTTTCTTATGCATTTCGTTAGCCAACACGGTGTCACGAAGGGTTTCATCCAAGCGGATTAGTTCCAAGAAACGAGCCTCTTCCTCTGAAGTTTCAGGGAGTAGATCGATTGCGAACTTTAGAGATGAAATCTCACATTGAATCAGTAAGATAGCTCCCAAGTCGTACACCAACTAAAAGGGCGTAAACCCGATCGCATTTCTCACTGAGATTCTATATGCCCATAGAGCTGAGTACAAGATTAAATGCCAATCCCGTTTGTGGACTCCAATCATTCTCTATAGCATGCGCTTGAGGAATTTGTTGATCGCTTCAACTTGTCCGTTAGACTGTAGATAATATGGAGTAGAACTATCGTGGAACAGTCCTAATTTGGCAGTCAATTCAACCATCATGTGATTGCGAAAATGTGACCCATGATCTGTGACTATAGCATGTGGAACGCCGAACCTAGAGACTACATGATTGAAAAAGAAAATAGCAGTCGTTTCATCGCTGTTGTTTAATGTAGGCATCGCTTCAGCCCATTTTGTAAAATAGTCGACAACGACTATGATATACCCATGCCCTCGGCCGAGGTGGGGTTACATGTCATGAAATCTATGCCCCATTTGGCGAATGACCCAACAACAACTACTAGATGCAGAGGTGCGGGCGGTAATATAGTATTGTGATAAAACATTTGACAAGCATGGCAACTTCTTACTGCTATTATGCAATCCTTGAAGATAGTAGGCCAAAAGTAGCCAGCTCGCAAGATTTTATATGCTGTAGCATAGCCAGATAGATGCCCCCCACATGCACCTAAATGACACTCATTTAGGACTTTTTCGGCCTCCTCATGAGTGAGGCACCTTTGCAGAACTATATTGACACCACGTCGGTAAAGTGTATCACCGATGATCATGTAGTATTTTGCTTGGTATCGAGTACGTCGCTGTTCTGAGCGAGAGGTGTTAGGCCTAAAGGTTTGGGTTTGGAGATAGATTAGTATATCTACATACCACAGGGCGCTTGATGATATCATAAAAAATGATTCATCCACGATCGATGCTTGAGATGTTAAATCATTGGATGATGACGGGAGGTCGCAAAGTAACTCCGCGGAAATTAGAGAGTTCTTTGATTTGGATTTGGTGAATTCCAGATCAAATTCTTGCAAAATGGCTATCCATTTTGAATATTTGCCCCTTGGCAATTGACGTGACATGATGTAGGTCATAGGGTTGCAATCTGATAAGATGGTAGTTTTGCGAAAGAGTATATAGTGTCAAAATCTCTGTACTTCTTGAACAGCTGCCAAAGCCAGTTTTTCAACATAAGAGTACTTACTTTATGTATCATTTAAGTTGTGGCTTAAATAATAGACATGATGTTCTATTCCATTGTCTTCTTGTACTAAAACCATTGCGATGGTTGTATCTGTGGCAGCGAGATACAGGTTAAAGTATTTTTGATAATCAGGAGCATACATTAATGATGCTTTTACTAGGGAAATTTTCAAAGCATCAAAGGAAGCTTGCACAACCTGATCCTAGTTGAAGGGAACTTCTTTTTTCAAAAGACGTGTATAACCTTTAGCAAGTTCGACGTAATTTGGAATGAACCTCCTTAGAAAGTTTGCTTTCCCTTGGAGTTTTTGAATCTGAAGCAAATTTGAAGGTGGAGGCATGTTGATGATTGCCTGAACCTTACATGGGTCAAGTCGAATTTCGTCCTTAGAAACTACGAAACCAAGTAACCGACCAGAACCAAAAAAAAAGCACGCTTGTGTGGATTGAGTCGTATCTTGTAGTGTTGGCAATGTAGAAATATAGCTCTCAGATGTTGCGGATGATCAGTTTGCTTTCGCAAATGAGCCAGTAAATCGTCGAGATATGGTTGAACGATGTGTTTGATGTCATGGAAGGCGTAGTTCATTGCCATCTGAAATGTTGCCCCTGTGTTCTTCAAACCGAAAGGTAGTTTGCGGTACGCAAATGTGCCCCATGGACATATAAATGTAGTTTTCGATTGGTCCTGTGGGTGGATATTGATTTGATTGTATCCGAAAAATCCATCCATATATGAAAAGATTTCGCATCCGACACATTCATCAATGATCTGGTCGATGAATGGTGTAGGGTAGTTGTCCTTCGGACAAGCCTGATTTACATCCCTGTAATTGACGCACACTCTAATTTTTCCTTGCTTTTTCATCACAGGAACAATATTTGATACCCAATCAGTGAGGGGAATGGGGTAGATAAAACCAGCATACAAAAGTTTTTCAACTTCTGCTTTAATGGCAGCAGCTTTCTTCGGGTGAACCGGTCGAAGCCGTTGTCTTACTGGTTTGACATCAGGATACATCTTGATTTCATGTTCAACAATGCTTGAGTCAATGCCTAGCATTTCTTCGTATGACCAAGCAAAGACATCTCTAAATTTGCGAAAGAGAGCGCAATATATTTCTAGTTCTGAAGGAGAACAAGATTTTCCAACATGTATATTCTCTACAACATCTGGTTTGGTCGAGATATTAATGGCAATAGTTTCTTCAATATTGGACAGATTTCACTCTGAATCCACCATATTTACAGTATTCGATAGAAAATCAACAACTGAAGGATGATTAAGGTCGTTAGAGTAATACTTGTTGTTATCTTGAGGTCGGGAACGATGGTGGTGATCTTCCCATGGTGTTTCTCCTATCATCATTGACTGAATGATTCCTTCATCTGTAGAATGTACATGTGACCAAGGATCAGAAGAGGTACCATACTCTAGAGACCTATCTATCCAAACGCTTTCTGAGCGTTGATTTGGATTTGCCACCCATGCCCAGAATATTGATTGCTACAACAATTCTATAGGGCTTGGGGGCAATACTTGGCGATGATCCATGCTAACAAAATGTTCGGGATTCTTCTTAATCTTTGACGATGTAGAAGATATCATGTGACAGGTTTCCACTATGGCCACTTCCGCTAGATTACTCAGAGGCGGAAGGGAAAAAGTGCCCATTAAAGAAGGGTCTTTTAGGAGACCTACTCCGATATTTTGAAGTGATTGAGAGCTTCCATGGATCAATGGAATGCTTCCGGTAACTTGAGAACTATTGGGGAGGAAGGTGAGTTGGTCAATGATTGTGATTCCACCTTGAAAGGGGAATGCAATCTTTCTAAAATGTGTTGACATAAGAGCGGCCATAGCATAAATCTAGGGCCTGCCCAGTAGGATGTTACAGTCAAGGTTTCCATCAATGACCTCGACTTCAATTTCTACTGTCTTGTCCCCTAGTTCGATTTGAAAATTACTTAATATCCCATATAGTGTGTATGTTCTTCCATCGAACGCTTTCAATTTCGTTGATGATCGTGACAAGGGTGGAGAGCCTAAAGTTTTCCAGCAACTCATTGACATAATACAGGTAGATGCTCCCTCATCAATTATTGTTCGATGAACAGTTTTGTTGAGGGATTTTACTTGTATGAGGAAAGCGAGCTGTGCTGGTAACTGAGGTTCATATCCTTTATGATTAAAGGCCACTAGATTGGAATCCGCTGGATCAATCCCACCTATTGCTGATAACAAAGCCTGTTTTTGGGATGGACAATTTTGTAGTACTTCAAGTGTCGACATGGCGGATGGCGATTGGGCCAGATCCTCCACTATATTATAATTCTGTGCTACTCGAGCACGAGGATTAAATGTCAATTTATGTACTACTCCCTTAGGCAGTTTTATTGTTAATTCAAGAATGATTGGTGGAACAACTTCCGAAGAAGTCGTTGTCGAACTGCTTGGTTGATCAGTAGCCTTGCCATTTGACGATTGTGGATTTCCATAATCCTTATTCCTTGTAGATATCAAAGCGTCATTTTGCTGTTTTGAGATGGATAGCATAAGCACTTGGGATGGGGAAGCACGATCACTAGCAACTAGGTTAGTTTCTGGATTTGGAAACGGATCAGTCAATACCGCTGAGGTATTTGAAGTCTTTTTGAAGAACTTCTTGACTTCAGCTTGATGTGGACAATCTTTTGTGTAATGGTCCTCATCACATATGAAGCATGGCTGACCAGGTTTCTTCCTTCTAGTAGGGTTTCCAGAAGGTTTCTCAGGAGTCGAATCCTCCTGTTTCTTCTTTTTGTTTGTCCCTTTCTTCTTGCCTCCTGGTTGCTTAGCATTTTTGCCTTTGTCGGTTGACACGGCATTGACCTCCAAGGTGAGAGGTTCCTCATCTGCTTTTTGACTAGAAACTGTACGGGCTTTCTTAGATGTAGCCTTTGCGGTTTTCGTGCTTGTCGTACCTATCACGCCATTGCCGACATGAGAGTCTTTATTTGATTTAGGAGGAGGAGGAATGGAAAATTCTGGTCTAGGAGCGTCAGGAATTTTGTCATAGAGCGTGCCAGACTGAGTATAGATCAAGTCTAAATATTGCGCATGAGTAATGACCTGATCTTCTGTAACAAATCCTCCCTTAGCCACATCCTCTGTAATAGAGGGTAACAATGACTTTATAAACCATTCAGCTAAAAGGTGATTAGGAACGTACGTCTTCACCATTCTTTGATGACACCACCACTCATGAATATGATCAGATATGTGAGTGGTTGTTGTCTGTTTAAAGTTGGTAAGGAGTTTTGTCCCTATTTCATACCTTATGGGTAATTGAAAATGGGTTAAAAAGGTGGTGGCAAGGGTATTGAAGTTGTCAAACAAAGCTCTAGGTAGTTCTATATACCATTTAGCTGCCGAACCTGTTAATGTTCGCTGGAAAAGGTGAAGCCTAATGGAATCATCATTCAGGGTGTTGGATGAACACCACAGATGGAAAGTCATCACATGATTCGATAGATCTTCATGCGGATTTCCATTGAATTTAGGAATATCAGAGGGAAGTTTATGAGGAATCGTAGGCCACCAAGGGGCATAAGCAATTGGATCATTCGTCAAACGGTTTAGATCTGGTAATTCTAGAGTTGCTACAAAGAGAAACTGTTGATTCAGGTTAGGCGAAACATACCCAAGATAAGATGGAATCACCTGAGTAGTAGGTCTTTGCATACCAGCATTATGTATTTGATGCTGGTAACTTTGATAACGTTGATGGGCATAACCATTATAGTATGGTTGTTGATAACTTCTTTGGAAATGCGATTGCCCATTACTTACAAAGACTTGTTGCTCAGGTCCTTGGTATGGTTGCTGGAATTGTGGTTGTTGATATTGAACCAGCCATGGTTGTTGGATCATTTGCTGTTGTCCAATACTGGATGATTGAGCAAGATGTGATGTCATAGTACCTGTTTGAGCTTGAGTTGCTCCAGATAAGGAGGCACTAACCTGAGGTTGTGATTGAATCGCTGAGACGAGAGGCTGTTATATTGCAACCTGAGAAACTTGAGGTTGACATACAACAGGTAGTGCTTGTACTTGCGATACAATCACAATAGTAGGTGTAGTGGGAATATTTGACATAGGATGGACTAGTTGCATTGAATATACAACAATTGGTTGTTGAGGCAGTATTGGTACCCAACCGCTAGATGTAATTCCAGTTTGACCTGAACCTTGTTGTAAACTATCATATGGTTGTTATCCTGGAGGGAACAATGAAAAGGCATACTGCCCCATATGGTGGAAATCCGGTACTTAAAGGGTAGATGGGCCTTTGAAGACACATCGGATCGACTTGTTGAGTTTCAACATAAGAAATACCAAATGAGAATCTAGATGAAGAAATAGGAACTGACCATGTCGTTGAAACAGTTCGTGATTAGACTCCGGCGTGTTGTTGATAACTTGCCGGGACAGATGGTATACCAACAATCATTGTAGGAATGGCAGCAGGAAGCTCCACCGTAGCTGTGTCAGTTGACACAGTCCTAGATGTTGATGATTATTTAGACATGTTTAGTCTATCCAAAATATTTCCTAGCGATTCGACAGGAACTTGCGATGAAAAAGAACTAGCTTCTGTAGTAGAAGGATGTAGGTGGATCCTAGTTCCAAAATGCACTGGAGTACTGGGTGGAATATCCTACACTATCTCTTCTATAACAATCAATCTAGGTGGAAGAGGTAGACTGTCAGTTCCATAAAATATTTCTAGAGCCGAAGAATGTGTAGCTTCTGCAGTAACAGATACTGGAGGGGTTTCATCTTCTGAATTCTGGAATTCAACTTCCAGATGTTTAGGTAAGTGAACTTCAGTTTCTTGATTAATCCTAGGTGGAGCTGCTTCAGGAATAGAGGTGTCTACTGTTACACTAGGATCATTTCTAATGTCCTCTTGTAACTGCGGAACTTCTTCTGTAAGGGCAGATGTACCAGAGATAATTGGAGTAACTGTAGTCTTTGATGATGTTGAAACACAAGTTTCAAATAAATCAGGTGAATTGGACTCAGTTAAATGAGAACGCTTTGCCTGGGATGGTTTTATTTCCAGGGTCAAAGATGGTTGACTCACTAGTCTCCATGAATGACGGGGTTTTGATTGACTTTCTTCCACAATTGCGGATTACTTGATCAACTCAAAAATTAAGGGGAAAAGTTATTCCGATTTAAATGAATTTTAAGACACTTTGATGCAACTTGCTTTTTCAACATTTAAGAGTCGAGAAAAAGCTAAAGGTGACTCTAGTCGCCTTCGAATTTTAATGAGCCCAAGGTGACAAGTGCTCAGATGGACCTTTTCTTTTAAGGAGTCGAAAAGGAACGAAAGTGATTGCTCCGGAAGTATAGCTAGAGGGTTTACCAAATCGATCGTAAAACTGCAAAATTCACCTTGGTAATAAATGATAGAGAAATTACCAAGGACTTATGTATAGGAGTCAATCTTCCCTAATGTTGTGTTCAGTGCATTACGATCGATAGGACGGTAGACACGGCTTCCTAAGGATAAAGAATGATAGCCTATTGTGGTCTCCCAATATATACACGACGGTACGGGGAGCACAAGTCTGTGCTGGCACTTGTATTAAAGAGGAGGAATCACCCAACCTATGATGAAAACGATAGTTACCAGGTTTTACGACGGTGGAACACGTCTCTAGCCTAGACTTCTAGATGTGTTGCGTTAGATTCTAAAGCGTTTTTATGTTCATTGAGGTTTATTTTATGGTTGATCTTGCTTAGAAGTTTGTCTTTCAAGGTTCACCGCGTGATGTAGATGTGAAATTCCTAAATATGCAATCTAAAATGATAAACAGTCGTTTATGTTCTTTTAAGAATGAAAATCCTAGCTACAAAGGAAAGAAGATAACTATTTTTTCTTTTAGTAGAGAGCATAGAGCACACACTAAATGCACTTTCCTAAATCAAAACAAACAGTCAAAATGCAGGTGCACATGCATGTATTTTTTTCCGCTTTCTTAATGTGTGAATGACAAAAAGAATGCTAAGTACATATCTGAACTATTTTCTTTCAAAGTGACAATACTAACAATTTTCTCTTTTCAAAACAAAAGGAAGACTAAGATGACACTTTTTGATTTCGAATTTAAAATTGTTTTCGACACTTGAAGTACTAATAATTTCAAAATCAAGTACAATTACAAAAGTACAATCAACTATCTAGAAGAGGAAGACTTTATGACACTCTTCTTTTGATTCAGAATGACAATTACGACACTTGCATAAAAAACGATAGTTTGATTAGGCTACTTTCGACAAGGGAAGATTGCAAATGATCGACAAATACACAAAAGCATTTACAATTCCTGACTAATGGAGGCTGAAATAATGTGAAGGAAGATGGTTACAGCAAGAAGGTACTAATCATGAACAACAAAACTACTGAATAAAGCTGAAAATAGAGAGAAAAACCAAAATTCAGAGAAGAAAACACAATTTACTCAATCATTGCACCTGCAACACAGGGAAACAGGGATGCATCTCACCTGCAACATACAGGAGGTGTGATGCATCTAGGTTGCACAGTTACAGACAGTGCGATGGGCTAGGGAGCGAAACTGAGCTTGGTTTTTGCTCAAAACTTGTAGCTAAGTTCAGTGATTTTAGCTGCGTAATGATGGACAGTAAACACAAAGCATAAGGGTAGGATCTGATGAGGTTCTGAGCTACCACAAGGGCACTTAAGATGCTTTGTAAGTGAGATGTTTTAGTTCATATACCAACCCGGAGATTGACTGAAGCAGCATTTATCTACTTCACAATTGCATAGAAAAGGCGTTTCGAAGGCTAGTTGGCTTAACTTCAGGCTTCGTCTGTAGTTTATAAAGCAAACAATAAACAAAAAAAAACAAACTATTCGTTCCCTAGCGGAGTCAGAATTTTGTTACAGGGAAAACTAGTGTCGATTCGAACTGCTAGTCCCACTAAGACAGGTAGTTATCTTAGAAACAAACAATGAAAGCTTTTCGAGAGTTCCTTTAAGTGTGATAGATGGAAGAGAAGAATAGAGGACCAACCTGGATCCTTCGCTTTGATCCTAGCTTGATTTCTCCTTCCCTTGATAGAATTTTCCACTCCTCTCCTACTTGTCCCACTTCAAAGAGTACCTGTAGAGTCAAAGTAACAACAAACTATCAAAGCATCTCTATCTAAAACATCATAACCAATATGGAATTAGAAACACATTGACCATACAGTTGCATTCATAAACAATAAGATTCAAAAATACAAGATCATACGGAGGAAAAATCAAAGGACTTTATTAATAGTAATGTAAGAGAGGATTACAACCCAGCTATCTGATCCAGCATCATCCTCCCAGTTGTAGAAGCCCTCTTCACCTCATGAACAAGCAAATCACCCAACAATGCAATGTCTCTTCTCAACAAACCAACAACACTTCCTTACAAAATACCAAATTCCAACCTCTGGATCTCTTAGATGAGTGATCCATTTATAGATGTCTTGCAAGGGTGTGAGTCAGCTCTGGGTCTTTGATTAGTGTCATTTCACTGATAGTTCTTGGTTCCACTTAGAGATTTCATGATCTCTTACTCATCCCTGGGCGAATTCAGAGAGGCAAGTGTCACATGAGAAGTTTATGGAAGATTCCATGATCATCCACCTTGCAAACTGTCTCAACCATTTGCCTATTCTTGCTCATTGCACCCCACAGAAGGCCATTTCAGTATGCATCACACCTGTCCAGTTAGGAAAACAGTATGCATCGCACCTTGTCCTTGGAGTAGCCTGTATGGTCCAGTTTTGGCTAGTTCTGAGTAGTTTTTCGGGTGGAACTTCTAGGAAATGATGTAATCAGCTGACCATGATCCTTTAGGGTATGAAGCAATACTTTTAGGGACATGAGGAGTCCTTAGTTTATGGACATATGAGTTTAGGTTAGTGCCCAAATATGTCTATAACAGAGAGGCGATTGGTAATTAGCAGGCCTCTTAGTAGGTCGTCGGCCATGGATCTTGACTGCATTTGTAATCGTATGGCCATTGGGTGGAAAAGTAATTGGAGGATAACCACAAAAACGAACTCGATTCTTTATAGATAAGTGGTTTATTTTCCTCATCGGGTTCGAAAATGAAATTAAAGACCGTGCAGGTTTTCGCTCCGATATCTTGGAGGAATGAAAGATCACCAGGGGATTTATCGTATGAGTTTCAGGTTTTAAAAGTGCTTGAAACTTATGTTTCAAACTGGACCCGAGCACTCTTTAAAATCTGGCTCACTTTCCTTATCAGGTCCGTGCACCGGGTAAAAGGGATGCTTGTTGCCAAAATGCTAGTTTCGTGATCGTCAGATCTCATGAGATCTTGGATGGAGATTTTTTGTAAGCCTCAGATTGAGGGTTTCGGGTTCTTTTTCGGGCTGTGTAGTTGGTTACCCTTTATAGGGTTAGCCCATGTTGGTCCTTACATTGTAAGGCCTTGTAAATTATGTAATCTTTCTTTCGGTTAATAGAAGGCTCCACTCTTATTTTACCAAAAATAAAATAAAATAAAACAATAATAATTATTATTACATGTGTTGAAATTCGAAATATTACTATTATTGTTATAACATATATCGAATATTGAACTATCATTGTACGTGAATTGAGACAGGAGGGATGACCGTTTAGGACAAGACAAAGGCAGGGGAATCAGATTAACGCCACAGGGATCAGGAAAAAGAACCTGACGTTGGGAGGGAGAAGAACCTGGTGATAGGCGAGAGGGAGGGACACCGACATGGCTTCCGATGGAAGCGACCAGGACCGGGGAAGCGACTAGGACCAGGGAATGGGTCAAGGGAAGGGAGGGATACGGGACGGAGAGGGGAAGCGAGGGACGGGTGGAAGGGGCAGCGGAGCCCGAGGAATCGAACAGTTCACAGGATGAAGGGAAAAACGGACATGCCTATGACAATTGGCGGGATAAAACGTTGGAAGCAGAGATTTTATGGGAGAATGAGAAACTTGATGCTGAGCAGTCCAGATTATCTTAGGAGGCGAAGGGGACGGAATCAGTGTAGAAATTTCACCTGTAGAACAAACCAATATATGAAATGTCCTAAAGCATAATACTTGCTCTAGTTCTACAAAACATTAAGAGGAAGCATAATCGAATTCATGAGCAACATCAAGTAGAAACATGCATAACTAATCAAGAGAATTAATCACAGATAACACAAGATATATCTCGGGGAAAGCTCCAGCATAAAACCCCAACCATGTATTATCAATCAAGTGGAAATCCTCTTCACAATACAAAAATAATTTTCTCTCAAGCTATTCAGTTCTCAATGAACTATGAAGATATATCTCTTGAACCAACCAAGCCTGTATATAAAGTCTTTACCTATGGTCCAATCCCTATTTCCTTGCGCAATTTGCTTAGGAAATACTAGCAAAAGCATATGCAATTAATTCCAAACATACCAAGTTAACCAATGGTCCAAATACGCAATCCTTGAGGACACTAGTTCCTCAACCATGCAAAAACTACTTACTAGAAATAGTTAAGCATCTGATAGTACACTATCCCCCATCTGATCTCAACTGGGTCTCTGACAGAATTGACATGCAACAATTGTCCATGAGTGAATTCTCAGTTATCTAAAATAATAGTTGTCACATGCATGCAAGCATTAACAAACTATATTTTATTATTTTAACAACTTGTTAAAATAATCTAACCGGGCTTGACTAGTTAGAACTAAGTCAACTGATTCTCTCATTATAGAACTCATACTTATTCCCTCAATCAGTGGAAGAAATTAAGGATAAATTCCTCAATCAGTGGGACAACTCATGTGCATGCTCACAAAGAATTCAAATTCGAATTTCCTTAACTAATTAACTCAATTGAATTAATTAATTAATATTTCCAACTGATGTTAAGACCAAAATTAATTTTACTTCCTATAGATAAACTAGGGACGACTATAAATAGGAAGGGACCCAGAAATGCTATTTTTAGAACTTTCTATTTTTAGCAGTTTCACCTCTCACCCAATGTGGCCAATGACCTCACTGGCCAAATTGCTATTTTTAGACATGCTATTTTTAGCAGATCTATTTTTAGCACATTATAAATTTAGCATTTCTTGTTGCACACTTTTCAACACTCCCTCTCAACAAGAAAGGTTTTCTCTTGAACTCGATCCTGTAACTCTGGAATGTTCTGCATGCAACACATCTACCCGGTCCACTTGCTCCAACAACACTTGGAACAAAAACACTCCCAACTGACCACTCTGTTGGGCTAGGAACATACTCTGATGATGAAGCTCTACCTACTGCTGACAAGTGCTCCCTCTTTGACATCTGTGCTACTGCAACATCTCCATGCATCTCACACCATTACACATCTCTTTGTGCTACCTAGCACTGTGCAAAACACTTGTGCCTCTCGCATTGCTACAACCTGCTAGCTATGCATTGTCCTGGGATTCCTTGCACTATCGCTCTCTCTGCCGCTCCATCCGCATTGTCTCTACCCAATCAACCAGTTCCTGCTACTCCACATTGGGGCTCCTGTAGCAAGGTCTCATCTAAGAGGTTGGGTACCTCAAGGATCCTGCCCCTCCTCCTTGCGAAGATCACTCTATATCGCCCCACCTCCTACCTGGAGGTATGGCTACATGTGATCCCTCCATCAGTGATCAAAATTCTCTTGTTGCTTGCATTATTAGGTGTCTCATTTGATCAGATGCATTCTATTAGGTCATGGATCATCTGATGGTAGTGGCTCATTATCAATTTTCCCTCATGATCTTTACTTGTTGGCCTATTTTCATAAATTTAGGTCATTTACAGTCCTTTTCTGTCTTTACACTTGAAAAAACCATTTTTATGGTTTTATGTCTCATTAGGTTTAGGGTTTGTCATCATAGTCTTGTAAAAGTTCAATAATGGTCAGTAGGCACATGAGGAGGTGTAATAAGGTCTCAGTGATTGATTTTTCCTCAAAACCCTGTTTTGAGTTTTATGTATAAAATTTCATGTAATTTTAATTTTCCTATATGTAATAAGTTCGAAAATGCAGCCTTGGGTCACCTTGTCAAACTCCTGCACTCCAGCTCCTGCAAAAGAGACAGGAAAGTCAAAGCATTAGTCCATCAAAAGTAAAAAAGAGAGCCAAACTGCAAAACATAGTTTTTAATGAGCAAATTGAAAAAGCAAACTTTAGAAAGTGGGTTCTTTTTAAATGAAAAAATTAAAGTCACTTGTATATAAAGTGTTTCTTGGGTTAAAGACTTCATTTGTGCCAAAAGAGAGAGTGGACAAACGAAAATTGCATTTTTGAGGAAAAGGGAAAAAAACTACAACAAAGTTTTCAAAGTCTACTTGGCGCGGCGCACCTGGGTAGTGGCATGGCGCACTTGCCCAACGCAGTGCACAGAACACAGAAATTTCACTGAAAGTTGTATTGGCACGACGCACCTCTGAGGCGTGGTGCACCAGTGTGTTGGCGCGGTGCACCGGTCCTCCAAGCCTAAATTTCACCCAATCCACCTCCTCAAGCTCCAAAACTTTGCAATCATCATTCCTCAAGTAAGTGGAACCTCCCATTGTGCCATTGCAAGAGATTTGATCATCTTTGATGGTGTTTTAATAGGTGAAAAAAACAAACCCTAACTGCTGCACAGTCATATTGCAAAAAACTGTCTAGGGTTTTGAAAGTTGTCATTGTTGCTGTTTTGCTTCCCTGTATTATTTTCACATTCCCCTCCACTACATTTCCCAAATTTCATTTCCCTTTCCCTCTCTCATTCACACTCATCCTACACCCCTATCCCCAAAACCCTAAAACTCCAACAAATTTCCACTATTCCCCAAACCCTAATTTTCATTCCCAAACCCTATCACTCTCTAATAACTCGACAGCTAGCATCAAAATCCTTCATTCATTAGTCCCACTCATCAATCCCATTCATCAAATAGAAATCACCTATTTTTGATATAAAATCTCTTCATACTCATCGTTAAACACCATATATTGGCAAATATGGAAATAGATTCTGCTTATGAAAGGGATGAAGAAACTGTTAGTGATTCCTCCCAAGAGATTCATGCACCAAGAAAACTACATAAGGGAGGAAAACACATCTGGGAGGAGCCCACTACACTCATAGAATTATTGGCTTGTCCTCTTGCAGTAGCATGTTTCAAACATCAGTCTTGCTACTAGTTTTGTGAGATGGTGGAAAGGGTGAAATACCACCATGAGCTTGTTCGACTATTTGTTCTCCACCTCCACAATGGCCAGGTCAATTTGGCAGGTGTTACCTTCACTTTGACACTTGAAACTATAGCTAAAGCAACAAGTATTATGAATGTGGGTGAACAGTGGAACAAAGGAAAACTTGTGGACAAAGAGCATTATGAGCCTTATATCAAGGCTAGTTATTAGAAAAAAATCACTAGGGTCTTTCCTTTCAGATACCTACAGGACAAATATGCTCCACTCATGAAGCTCATTATCAAATACTTCAGCTGTGAAGGGAGATTTTCTCGCTTGTACACTTATCATGTTAGATTATTGATGCATTTCACTAGAGTGAGGATGATGAACCTCCCCTATTTCATATGCAGAAATATTGAGAAAATGACCACATTGGTGCAAAGAAAACCTCCTCATCAACAATACAACAACATTTATCACTTTGCATTGATCAAGATTGTTGTTTTGCATCAGCTGAGTTTGCTGAATGTTTCATGGGATGATTTCATTTCACATGAGGTTTTCAAAAGCCCTCAAGTGACCCCATCAGTATTTCAAGAGGCAGGAGGGCCTTCAAATCAGCAAGAAGTGCATGAGACTCAAACTACCAGTGTGCCAATATTTGTCACTTATCAAAAGGGCACAAGGAGATTATTTGCAGCTTCCAAATGAGTACTATCTCCACCCAGGGTGGAAGGGGTCTCGTTTCTTTCATCAAATCATAGGAAAATTTTATCTTCACCCAGGGTGAAAGGGGCTTTTCCTTCTTGTTCAACAAAGAAGGATAAAGGGAAACAACCATTGCATGATGAAGGGTCTTCTGAAGGTCAAGAGAGAGATTTCATTTTGATTCAGGATGCGGATACTAATTTGGGTTCCTAAAGCTCAAAACTCAAGGAGATCATCAAAGAACAAGAAGATGACATCCATGACTTATCTCTTAACCTTGAAAGAGCTAAGTGGATCATAAATTACCTTGAGCAATGGAACAAGAAGTTGGAGGACAAGCAGACAATCATGGAGCTGTAAAACATAAGGGAAAACAGGTAAGAAACAAAGAGAAGGAAAGTCAAATTGACACCACTTGAGCAAGAGATTGAGGTTGACCGGGAATCTTAGCTAGAGAGGGAAAATAAGCACTTGGAGAAGTTGCTTGAGAAAGCCAATAAGGAGAAAAATATGTTGAGGCACATGGCTTATCACTATTTGGCACGAAACAAGATTTGCAAATTGAGGATAAGGAGCCTAAAAGCTAAGTTTAGGAAAACTTTGAGGAGAAAGAAAGAGCAAGATAAGCTCAATATCTTGGCTGAAGCTTCCTTAGCCCAACATCGTACTTGATGTAGGTCACTCATGCCAAATTTCAAGAAATTTGGCACACATTTTGACAATTTTGAATTTTTGAAGGAAAAAACAGGGTTTTCCAGCTGGTGCGTAGCGCCACTCGGCGTTCGCTTTTGATAGGGACCTCCTCTGGAGGAAAACTCTACATTTTTGGATTCCTTGTGAAAAATCATGCATACCGAGAAATTAATAGAATTTTTTGACAAGTTTTGGGCCTCCAAAAGGGTAAAAAACACCTCAAAATTGCCCTCTCTGCCTCTTTTTGGCTACACAGGAAGCAATGTTGGGAGAACTAATTTTTGGAGGGGCAAATGGACACCAAATTCAAAAATTCCACTTGTTCTAGAAGGTAGATAGACAGATATTTCCAACAATCCCACTTGGAGCAAATTTGGTGAAGGGGAAGGACTCCAAAATCAGTTGGGAAAAAGCACTATGCACAGAAAAAATGGTGCTACGCACAAGATGAAAAAGTGCCAATTTTGCTCAAAAACTCTGTTTTTCGCCTAGTTTTTTCTCAGTTTGACTTTTTCTCTCTCATGGTCAAAGTCATGATTTAAATTGATTTAAATGGATGTACTTTGATGTAAAAATAATAAAAATTGACTCATGGAGGTAGATACATCATGTATAGGTGGTTTTGAACTGAATGAATTAGTTTCCTAGGTTTTAGAGGCAAGCTGTTCCACTGCCTATTTTTCAGTTCTTAGTTTAGATCTTGTTGAAACAGCTCCTAAACTCATGAATTCGACCCATAAAGGCTAGCATGGGTGGTTTTTTTCCTATATCTAGTACTTTTTCAGTCATTTGTAAAGGTTGGACTATTGTGAATGCTTTGAGCATTATTGTACATTCATCTTTGTAGTTTGGCAAGGAAATAGGCCAGGGTTTGCAGCGTTTTGTGGGATTCTTGTGGCAAGGTGATTTAGTATTGTTTTTCCTTCTGTGATTCAAGTTTACATGTGTTTATGTATGCCATCATCTCTCTCTTTTCAGCTTAACTAAATGAATCAAGGATAAAGGTAGAAATCATTGATGTTGCAGTGCTCTACCTAGGGTTTGTTTATCTTTACATGTTTTCAACTGTTTGAAGAGGATTCCTGATACTTTCATGCTCTCTCCAACTGCTCATCAGTATTAAGACTCTCCATATCACTTATTTCAAAGTACTAAAGCACTTTCCTGCCTCGCCCCACAGAAACCTCTGCAAGACTGAGTCCATTCCCCGGACCCAAAACTGCCTTTCACATCTGATCCAGCAAACCAACAGAAACTTCAATCAAACTCCTCTAAGCATATACCTATCCTAAAATTAGTCTTTACATCAGTCTTCTCAAGCCTCATTTGTTATATTTTCCTAAGATTGACAAGGAGAGAGTCCTCTCCCGACCTAGTAGGGCTAGCTACCAGGTTAAGCATGGTTTGATGTTACCCTAGACCTGCCTTTCTCAGCCTAAGGTAGATTTAGGCCATAACATATTGGCGACCGTACTGTTAGCCTCCTGTTGTAGCAGGTTAATCATCTTTCATGATCGAAATTTTTACATGCCAAATATGTCATACAATGCATGCTGCAATGCTCCATATTTGTTACAGATGGCCAAAGAACTGTCCTTTAAAGTGTGCTAATCTAAGTGCCACTGCTGTGTTCTAATTTTGATAAGCAATTCATTTTTGGTTTGAGGAATTTTTCAGTTGGAGGACTTCAAGCGAGGCATGTCTAACTCCCCTTCTTCCTCTTTCCCTAAATCACTCACTAACTTCCCCTAAAAGAGGTCAAGATCTGCTTGATACCTCTTAGTTTCATCATTCTCCATATCATTTGCCTTAGTGAAGATCTGCTTCACTCAAGGAATGTTCACACTTCTTCTATGAGTCATTTTCCCTCTTAATAGCCTAAGATTCACATACTTAGCGCTTTCTTATTACTCTTCATGTTAACTACTAACTTTACTATGTAGCTCCCTATCTATTTCCCCTTCCCCTACTAAAACTATGTATATTACTCCCCTATATACTTATCCCCTCCCCCTGGTTGAAAAATAACCATAAGTACACTTGGGAATTGCTAAGTTTACCTGAAACTGAGCAAGAGCCCTCACTTCCCCCCTCAAACCATCTTCCAAATGCATTAGGACCCCTTCCTATGCATAAAATCCCTCCTTTCATCTATGCAAACCCTCCATTATCCATGTTTTAACCTTTTTTCAAGGCTCAAAACCCTCTCGCCATGCTTTGGATCCCTTTCGATGCATTAACAACCTTCCTCCGATTTCATTTTACCTTTCTTCAAAGGCAAAAAACCCTTCCGATGCTTTATAGCCCCCTTCTATACATATAAACCCTCCTCCGATGGATTCCCCCCCCGACGCGATATCACTGTCGGAGGTAATAATAGTGCTGGCCCATATATATATGCCCCCATTCCTTTTTGCCCCGATGCGATATCGCTATCGGAGGCTTCCTCCATTATATTTTCCCATATATCCCGCATATACTCTTTTTTATCGCAACTCCCCTCTTTTGTTTTATCGTTTAAACTCAAGTTATAACGTAAAAACCCACATTTTTCAACAATATCGCATCGCAGCCGTCCATCGCCCCCGCTCAGATCAACGACCCAGATCTTGTCGGCGATCTCCCATTTCGGCGATCGCAATAATATAAAGTCCTGCCCCATGTCCCCGCCGATAGTGAAATGCCGATTTAATCCCGACCGCCCATTCAGGCCCTCAGATCAACGGTATTTATTAAGTCGCGGCCCCATATATAACATTGCTTATTCCGGAGCTGAAGTACTAATAAAATGCAGCATATAAAATTATCGGGTCCGAAAGAAGGCCTTTGTACAATGAAATGGGAAAGCTCCGATATTCCGGAGCTGGAATACAATAAAGCAGAGCTTAATGAATATCGGGTCCGCTTATCATTTTCATTAAAACCCGCCGATAAGAGTTTCGCCGATGGGCCGGACCCGATATCAATAAAAAGTGGGCTTATAGAGGATTTCGGGTCTGCCATTTGTTTCACTCATCGCAAGTTTTATGTGCCACCCCCTTGTCCGCCCCGATGCGATATAGCGATATGATTTGGGTCGTTGGATCGGCCCGCGCCGGATCCAACGGCCATGATTTAAAGAAATGAATAGTGTTGCGGCAGAGCCAAAAATTCATCAATTTTTGCAGTTTTTAAGGCTTTTCCGCCTGTTTGATGAAATAGGCCTTTTTCAAAGATTTAATCATGCGGTGCCCGCGCCCGCCCAATTACAAATGAACGATGCTTTCCTCAGCCATTTTCAAATCGCTCCAGGCCCAAAATACTTCTAAATGCAGGGTTTTCACGTCGACGGTCCTCCAATGATCCTCTAGTCATCCAGATTGCAATTTTTTACCATTTTTGAGGCATTCGCTGATCGGCAAGGGCTGATAACGACTCCAAAGGCAGCAAAAGGCTGAGCAGCGGCCATAAATGGGTGATTGGATAGTTCAAAGGCATTCAGAGGTCAAGAAGGGACCATGTGCGTGTCAAAGTGTATCAGAGGAAGCGGCAAAGAGTATCAGTTCAAAAGATCAACAACCCAAAAGCAGCAGAACATTAAAGAGGCCCCTATCAAAGTCAATAAAGTAGCTCAGAGCCATCAAAGCCCGCTAGATCACAGTTATGAGCATTAAAGCCACTCTACAGCAGCAGAACCGCCTAGAGGGGCAATTCAAGTGTTTAAAGCCCAGTTATTGCCAGAAAAGTGTATAAAGACGCCTGAGAGCAGCGCTGCAAGTTCCCAAGGCGCAGTTATGGTAAATTGGCCAGCGCAGAGCTCAAAGGACACCATATTTACTCATGTTGAATGCTGCTGCCTCCAGCGCAGCTTAGATAGATATTTTGTGCATTTATTTCAGTACAGATTAGGTTAGAAGCAGTTATTTCATCAGATCTGTCTGAGATCTATATATTGTAGATATTTTGCCTATATAAACGACCCTCTACACTGTTTTAAGGGTTGGTTGGTTGTATTTCTCATTCCAGACTTGCACTATAAGCTTAAGAACTTCTGTAATCAAAGATTGCTGGAATATTTGCATCTGAACTGGCTGGTTGTGCTTTCAATGGCTGAAAAGCTTGATGTGGAATTCATGGGCTTGCTCATGGTTCAATAAGTCTTTCCTCCCTCTGTTTATCAGTTTATATGTATCTGTATCATCTGTATATCATAATCTAAGTTGCAGGAAGAAGGAATAGTTCAGAGCTGCCCTCTGTGCTCAATTCTTGTAACTTTTCTATGTTTTCCTCTGAATTAGTGACAAATATGTATACTTAATTGATCATGTTTAAGCTATTTCCTTCATTATATGAATTCTGTTTAGGAATCCTTCATTGCTCCTATATAGTCTTCATCCACTTTCCCTCTTTGGCTGGATGAGAGATCCTTAATTTCCTCTCATCCCCTAACCTCCATTTCATCCTTGTTCCAGCATTTAATCATTGTGCCATGCGTATCTATCCTGCTCCATATTCCCCTCTTCTGCCAAGGAAAACACACCCTTCAGTTCACATTCATTGACTCCATGCCCAATGGTTTGAACTTCTTACACTTTGCATGCCAACTCTGCTTGAATAGAACAACCATCCCACCAAACTCAAACAAAACCCACGTGCATCATATCTAGCCTAAAATCATCCCTTAAACAAAGCTAAATCCTAAAGAGAGAGCCCTCTTTGACTGCAGGCAGGCTAGGACCTGCAGTCCAAAGATTGGTTTGTGGTTACCTCGGCCGTATCCCTTTGGGAGTCAAAAGGGACAACCTGAGTGATAACATAATGGCGACTCCACTAGGGAACTGAAATCATTTGTTTATTACTGTGTACCCCCAATTTTGATCAGTTTGCCTTGTTTTCTGGAAAAAGTGTTCCTTTTCTTCAGAGCTTCTCATGTTTAGCTCTGATCTGTGACGGTGGACAGAGATCAGGCACTTCAAGGTTAATTCATCCACCTGGCGACTCCACATCATCCTCATAATAAAGACTCCACTGGAGAAATGAACCCAAAAGAGATATATGAGCAGATCAGGCTTTTGACCTGGATTACTATCCAAGAGGTCATGTTTTTTCTCCATAAAGTTTTGCTGTGTATATTGTATTTTAAAGACGATTCTATATCAGATTTTTATGATTTTCCTTTGGAAAATGTTGTTGAAAAGCCTCCTTGCACATTAGAGCAGCAGTCTTCAAATGCTGTTGAAGATCATCATACAGCCAAGGAGGAACCAAAAATAGAGCCCAGTCTTACAGTTCCTGTATATACTCCTGTGTCTCGTAAAGTTCCTGATAGATATAAGCCTCTCATTTTGCCTCCTGTGCTGAATCCTTTGCCTGCAAATCATCCCGAGTATCTCCCTAGATTTGATGGAGAGAATGGTATTACTGCCCAGAAACATATCCAGGATTTTGAAGATTATCTTAATATATTTGAAGTGGAAGAGGAAGATGTTAGTCTTAGACTGTTTGCCCTTTCTTTGCAAGGTGAAGTTAGGACTTGGTTTAAAGCATTGCCTGAGGCCAGCATCTCTAATCTTCAGCAGTGTTCCAAGCTCTTCCTTGATAGATGGATGATTAAAATCAATTTCCTCTCACTCATCGAAGAATATAATCAGTTAGAAAGGCATCCAAATGAATCTGTTCAGCAATTTTCTGATCGATTCAATCAAGTTTATCTTTCTATGCCTTTGAATATAAGACCTCCCCCTGATTTAGCTCTATTGCAATATCCAAGAGCTTTTGATCCAGAAATGGAATTTCGTTTGAGAGAAAGATGCCCGTCCACTTTGAAACAGATGCAGGACGTAGCCGTGGACGTGGAGGCAAATCTGAAGATGAGGGAAAAACAGCGCAAGGCAGAGCAAGAAGAAAGACTTCATAGCGTGTTACAAAAGTCAGAGGAAATAATGCAGTTGATCACAATGAAAGTTGAATGCTTAGAGCACAAGAACACATCTGTTGTGTATGAGGAAAGTAGTGACATTCACGAACAAACCTACCACAAATCAGATGACATATTCATAGAGCCATATGTGAAGGAGCAGTCTCCTGATATACTGTGTGAATATAATAGCTTCTCTTCTTTCAACTCCTTGCCAAAATATGATGAGTATGATGATTATTATGAGCCTAACGACCAAATCAGCCTTGCAGAGGAATCAGATCCTATTTTGGCAGGAAGCGAAGTTCAGGCTCAGCAGCTTGAATGTAATGATCAACTTGCCCAGTTCAGCTATGAAGTAAAGGAGGAAAGCGCAAAGAAATATTAGCGAAGGAAATTTACCTTTCTGTTTTGAATCTTTTCAATTTATTAAGTAGAACTATCATGCAATTAATAAGAAGTTGTCAGCAAGTCTTGTTATTGACTGCCTGGAGGATGATCAAAATATTGTTCCAGATGCATCACCTCTAGTTTCGCAGCCCCGAAGAGCCATCTAATATCAGATTGAGGAAGACTTAGAAGCAGCAGCATATGATCAAATGATCCAAGTGGATCCCCTGCCTCTTTGTTTTCAGCCATCTGAGTTATTCGAAGAAGAAGAAGAGGAGCAGCCTGCGCAGACCAGTCAAGTCCTATTCGAGCCAGATTGTAATAAATTGCAAGCACCTCTGCAAGTTTTGAATGACCTATCTGCTGGCAGGCGGAATGATGAAAGAGATCAGCGCTCTTCTCCATTAGCAGGCTGCAAGGCTCAGTATCGAGTTGTTGATGATCTCCCGACTCTAAGGCATGGTAGTGATCTTGAACCTTTGTACAGTTCTTTATTTCAGCCTAGCAATTGTATATATATGTTGCAGGACAATTTTGTACAGTGTTTAAACACAGCAAAGGAGGTCAGTAGCTTCCTGATCTTCTCAAAGATTAACAAAGCCACATCAGATTGCAAGATCTCAGTTTTTCTCACCGGCAAGCACAAGCAGCAAAGCTCACTGATGTCTATTTTGCTTAAATGGCTGCATTGGTTATTTCACTTCACCTAACAGCAAAGTAAGTGCTGGTTAGGGTAGGTAGGTAGGTAGGATCAATAAGGCAGCCAGCCAAGGGAATTTTGCAGAGCACAACAACAATTGAATACAAGGCAGTCTGACCTGCTGTTCTTGGCTTGTCACAAGGAAAAGCCATCCCCAAGTGGAGCCACTGTTAGCCTCCTGCTGCAGCAGGTTAATCATCTTTCATGATCGACATTTTTACATGCCAAATATGTCATACAATGCATGCTGCAATGCTCCATATTTGCTACAGATGGCCAAAGAACTGTCCTTGAAAGTGTGCTAATCTAAGTGCCACTGCTGTGTTCCAATTTTGATAAGCAATTCATTTTTGGTTTGAGGCATTTTTCAGTTGGAGGACTTCAAGCGAGGCATGTCTAACTCCCCTTCTTCCTCTTTCCCCAAATCACTCACTAACTTCCCCTAAAAGAGGTCAAGATCTGCTTGATACCTCTTAGTTTCATCATTCTCCATATCATTTGCCTTGGTGAAGATCTGCTTCACTCAAGGAATGTTCACACTTCTTCTATGAGTCATTTTCCCTCTTAATAGCCTAAGATTCACATACTTAGCGCTTTCTTATCACTCTTCATGTTAACTACTAACTTTACTATGTAGCTCCCTATCTATTTCCCCTTCCCCTACTAAAACTATGTATATTACTCCCCTATATACTTATCCCCTCCCCCTGGTTGAAAAATAACCATAAGTACACTTGGGAATTGCTAAGTTTACCTGAAACTGAGCAAGAGCCCTCACTTCCCCCCTCAAACCATCTTCCAAATGCATTAGGACCCCTTCCTATGCATAAAATCCCTCCTTTCATCTATGCAAACCCTCCATTATCCATGTTTTAACCTTTTTTCAAGGCTCAAAACCCTCTCGCCATGCTTCGGACCCCTTCCGATGCATTAACAACCTTCCTTCGATTTCATTTTACCTTTCTTCAAAGGCAAAAAACCCTTCCGATGCTTTATAGCCCGCTTCTATACATATAAACCCTCCTCCAATGGATTTCCCCCCCCCCGACGCGATATCGCTGTCAGAGGTAATAATAGTGCTGGCCCATATATATATGCCCCCATTCCTTTTTGCCCCAATGCGATATCGCTATCGGAGGCTTCCTCCATTATATTTTCCCATATATCCCGCATATACTCTTTTTTATCGCAACTCCCTCTTTTTTTTATCGTTTAAACTCAAGTTTTTTATAAAACTTAAGTTATAACGTAAAAACCCGCATTTTTCAACAATATCGCATCGCAGCCGTCCATCGCCCCCGCTCAGATCAACGGCCCAGATCTTGTCGGCGATCTCCCATTTCAGAGATCACAATAATATAAAGTCCTGCCCCATGTCCCCGCCGATAGCGAAATGCCGATTTAATCGCGGCCGCCCATTCGGGCCCTCAGATCAACGGTCTTTATTAAGTCACGACCCCATATATAGCATTGCTTATTCCGGAGCCGAAGTACTAATAAAATGCAGCATATAAAATTATCGGGTTCGAAAGAAGGCCTTTGTACAGCGAAATGGGAAAGCTCCGATATTCCGAAGCCGAAATACAATAAAGCAGATCTTAATGAATATTGGGTCCGTTTATCATTTTCATTAAAACCCGCCGATAAGAGTTTCGCCGATGGGCCGGACCTGATATCAATAAAAAGTGGGCTTATAGAGGATTTCGGGTCCGCCCTTTGTTTCGCTCATCGCAAGTTTTATGTGCCACCCCCTGGTCCGCCCCGATGCGATATAGCGATATGATTTGGGCCGTTGGATCGGCCTACGCCGGATCCAACGGCCATGATTTAAAGAAATGAATAGTGTTGCGGTAGAGCCAAAAATTCATCAATTTTTGCAGTTTTTAAGGCTTTTCCGCCTGTTTAATGAAATAGGCCTTTTTCAAAGATTTAATCATGCGGTGCCCGCGCCCGCCCAATTACAAAGGAACGATGCTTTCCTCAGCCATTTTCAAATCACTCCAGGCCCAAAATACTTCTAAATGCAGGGTTTTCACATCGACAGTCCTCCAATGATCCTCTAGTCATCCAGATTGCAATTTTTTACCATTTTTGAGGCATTCGCTGATCGGCAAGGGCTGATAACGACTCCAAAGGCGGCAGAAGGCTGACCAGTGGCCATAAATGGGTGATTAGACAGTTCAAAGGCATTCGGAGGTCAAGAAGGGACCATGTGCGTGTCAAAGTGTATCAGAGGAAGCGGCAAAGAGTATCAGTTCAAAAGATCAGCAGCCCAAAAGCAGTAGAACATTAAAGAGGCCCCCATCAAAGTCAATAAAGCATCTTAAAGCCATCAAAGCCCGCCAGATCATAGTTATGAGCATTAAAGCCACTCTACAGCAGCAGAACCACCTAGAGGGGCAATTCAAGTGTTTAAAGCCCAGTTATTGCCAGAACAGTGTATAAAGACACCTGAGAGTAGCGCTGCAAGTTCCCAAGGCACAGTTATGATAAATTGTCTAGCGCAGAGCTCAAAGGACACCATATTTACTCATGTTGAATGCTGCTGCCTCCAACGCAGCTTAGATAGATATTTTGTGCATTTATTTCAGTACAGATTAGGTTAGAAGCAGTTATTTCATGAGATCTGTCTGAGATCTATATATTGTAGATATTTTGCCTATATAAACGACCCTCTGCACTGTTTTAAGGGTTGGTTGGTTGTATTTCTCATTCCAGACTTGCACTATAAGCTTAAGAACTTCTGTAATCAAAGATTGCTGGAATATTTGCATCTGAACTGGCTGGTTGTGCTTTCAATGGCCGAAAAGCTTGATGTGGAATTCATGTGCTTGCTCATGGTTCAATAAGTCTTTCCTCCCTCTATTTATCAGTTTATATGTATCTGTATCATCTGTATATCATAATCTAAGTTGCAGGAAGAAGGAATAGTTCAGAGCTGCCCTCTGTGCTAAATTCTTGTAACTTTTCTATGTTTTCCTCTGAATTAGTGATAAATATGTATACTTAATTGATCATGTTTAAGCTATTTCCTTCATTATATGGATGCTGTTTAGGAATCCTTCATTGCTCCTATATAGTCTTCATCCACTTTCCCTCTTTGGCTGGATGAGAGATCCTTAATTGCCTCTCATCCCCTAACCTCCATTTCATCCTTGTTCCAACATTTAATCATTGTGCCATGCGTAGCTATCCTGCTCCATATTCCCCTCTTCTGCCAAGGAAAACACACCCTTCAGTTCACATTCATTGACTCCATGCCCAATGGTTTGAACTTCTTACACTTTGCATGCCAACTCTGCTTGAATAGATCAACCATCCCACCAAACTCAAACAAAACCCACGTGCATCATATCTAGCCTAAAATCATCCCTTAAACAAAGCTAAATCCTAAAAAGAGAGCCCTCTCTGACTGCAGGTAGGCTAGGACCTGCAGTCCAAAGATTGGTTTGTTGTTACCTCAGCCGTATCCCTTTGGGAGTCAAAAGGGACAACCTGAGTGATAACACGTACTGGGGAAGAAAAGTTTGTTTATCATTGTTTTGCTTTTTAGACTATAGACGGAGCCTGAAGTTAGCTAGGTAGCCTTCGAAATGCTCTTGCTTTGCAAGTGCAAAACTAGATGAATGCTGCTTCAGTCAATCTCTGGTTTAGTTTATAAACTAAACATCTGAACTAAAACTATTACCCCAGTAATTTAAAATAATTCTAGACTTTGGATGATGAGTTTAGAATTTTATAGGCTGAACAAATTGATAATTTCCATTTGATTTTGGGAATAATTCAACACATTGGCTTCCAGACGATACACCAGGGCCAATCCTGATCCTGATCCTCCTCCCTTGCGTGAAAACCCAAATCTCATCCCAAGAATTCTCCAATAAGAAAGTTTTGTGATTCCCGTGTTCAGATCTCATTGATGTCTAGTTGTTTTTGAATACCTTGAAGATCTTGAATTTGATGAACATTTTGATCTATCGTTGTTTGAAACTAAATTTGAAAGTGCTGTTGGTTATACTATCCTAAATCCAGAGTTTGTCAAAGATCTTGAAACCGAAAAGGCTAATAGATCAATTGATGATTACATCTTGAATCTCCAAACTTCCATTGTGGCTACAGACATACCCGAGTTCTTAGAATATGCATCTGCAACTCTTGGTTCATATGCTGTTGTATCTGGGTCAGAAATTCCTACTGAAACTCCTTTCATTCCCACCATTCCTGTGCAGCCCACCATATTTGATCAGAGACCCCCTGTCTCTTCTCCCCTATCAACCCATTCAACACCTCAAACATCTCATATTTCCTCCCCTCCTTCTACACCTCATACACTAATTACATCATCAGCTATTGTTGTACTGACTCCTCCTACATCCCCAAGGCCAGTTTCAAATCCACCTAGAGCAATCTCTGCCCGATATGCACTTCTTGTTTTTCCACAAAAATTGGATGCTATTCCTGCAGATTATCAAATTAAAATTCCATTGTTTGATGGTACCCAAGGAATCATAGCGTAGCAGCATGTGGATAAGATGACTGATTTCTTTGACCTTCATGAGATAGATGAAGAAAATGTGACCATGAGACTATTTTGCAAACTTTTGGAGGTGAAGTGCGAAAGTGGTTTAGGGCATTGCCGGCTGCAACTATCAATACATTAGCTATTCTTCAGAGACAATTCTTGGATCGTTGGGAGGTAAATAAAAATCCTCTTCAAATTCATTCTGAATATGAAAACATAAAGAGGAATGTTGGTGAAAGTGTCCAAGATTATTGTGTTAGATTCAATACCATTTATAATGTAATTCCCGCTAATATAAAGCCACCAATGGGGCTGGCTTTGATTAAATTTCCTGATGGCTTTGATCCTGACATGGCATATCAATTGAGAGAAAGAGATCCGGACACATTGGAGGATATGTAGAAAATTGCAGTGAGCGTAGAGGAAAATCTGCTAGCCAAGAGAGCTAGAACAAAGACCGAGAAGAAGGTGACCATAAAGGAGGAAGCTTATTCCTCAGATCATTTGCTTTGCAAGATCGAGAAGATGTTTGATAGACTCACTATTGCAGATAAGCCTGAGACACAGATCAGAAATCCAAACTTCCGTGGTCGGTAGCAACCACATTTCAGAATCAAACAATGGGAACAAAGAGCCCAAGACCAAGCAGCACAACAGCAAGTTAAGTGATCCAAACTTAAACAAGAATGCAACAAATTACAGAGATAACCATAAACACAGATATGTAGTGGAACTAATACTTCATTTCATTAATGTAAAATACTGAAATATGCTTACAAACAATAATGGAAATAAATCAGCTAGGGTGATGGTAGCTTATCCCTGAGAAGAGATGTGGTGGCTACGTGCCTCTGAACTATGTTACAATGAGGCTCGAAGGCCTATTTATTGTTGAGAAACAATGGAAAACCCTTAACATTCCAAAACCTAACCCTAGAAGACGAAACGCCAAACTGTGGGCCCTGTTTGGGTAAATTGGTACATCAACTTCCCCAGGTCATAACTTTGGCATATGATCTCCGTTTGACACGTACAATAGCTCGTTAGAAATATCTATCCGAGCACTACCACTTTGGGAAGGGAAACATCGGTCCATAGACCCATGTTGCCCCCAGATTTCCCAAAAAATGTCGTTTAGGGCCTCAAAACGGCTCCGGAAGTTCAGGACCCGAAAAACCGTTAAAAATAGTAATTTGTGCTACAATTAAGGAAACTGAAAATGCTGAGAGAAACAATGGTGGGGGTCCAGGTGGACTTGGCAGGTGGCCACCAATATCCACCTAGATCATTCCTCCCCCCTTAGGAAGCAATGGTCCCCATTGCGTTGAGTTCCTCCATGAGATGAGGAAACTTTTGCTGAACTTGGTCCCTGGTGAGCCACTTACCCCGGTGAAGGAGTTGGCCTGCTTTGACAACTCAATACAGTTGGATATTCTGTTGGCGAGTGTTCTTGATATGTGTGTCCATGATCCAATTAGTTGTAGCTTGTTCCATGCAATCTGGATTTCATTTTGTGCGTGTGAGCTGTTCTGCAATGTCTGATGTGTCTAGCAATGGTGGAAAGTATGGCCGAAGGTGGTCCACATTGAACACTGGGTGCAGGCCAATGAATGGGGGAATGCTGGGCTCAAATGCATTATATCCCATAGCCTTAGTAATGGTGTAAGGACCATATCGGAGTGGTCTCAGTTTCCGATAGGCTCCAGTAAGGCATTCCTTTTGCAAATGCAACCAAACTTTGTTGCCCACCTAAAACTTGTGTGGCACCCAATGTTGATCATGTCGCTGCTTGTACTTGGAATTTGATTTCTCCAGAATGTCATGGACCTGCTGGCGAATATGTTGGATGTGCTCAATGAAGCTGGTTGCCTTATCTGTTTCGGACTGGACATGAGTCGAATCTATGTGAGTAGCTGCAAGTGGCATGGCCACATCAATGGGGCATAGTGGCTGGAATCCCAAGCCCACCTGAAAAGGGCTATGGCCAGTCGAGCTGTGAAGAGCTCGGTTGTAGCTGTGCTGAACATAGGGGAGGTTTTCGTCCCATGTGCGTGGATGCTTTGAGTTTTACATGCGCAGAATGTGCACAATCATCCTATTGACAACCTCTGTCTAGCCATCAGTTTGAGGATGGAAGGCTATGGACTTAGTGAGTTTTGTGTCCAACATTGACCAGAGACTGGACCAAAATGTACTGAGGAACCGATTGTCCTGATCTGAGATGATAGACTGTGGGATCCCAAAGTGCACCCACGCTCGTTCAAAGAAGAGTTTAGCAGTGGCTTCTGCTGTGATATTATTCTTGCAGGCTGCCATAATGGCCATCTTCGAGAACCTGTCGACGACCACGAAAACACAATCATTTCCATGCTTAGTGGAAGGAAGGCCTGACATGTAATCCATGGAGATGGATTCCCAAGGTCGATTAGGGGTCGACAACAGGGCATATAGGCCTTGCTTCTTGATGGTCGGTTTGGCAATGGCACAGGCAGTACATGATCTGATGTACTTCCCAACATCCTGTCGAAGATTCAGCCAATAGAAATACTTTTGTAGTACTACCACCGTTTTCTCGACCCCGAAATGCCCAGCATCCCGACTGTAGTGTTCTTCCCAAATCATCTTGGCATGCTCGCTTGAAGGAACAGAAAGGTGACCCAGGTGGCATAACAGGGCATCTTGAAGGTGAAAATCTGGAACATGCCGACCCTCCAAGAGTGTCTGGTATGTGTGGCCGAATTCTGGGTCGCTTTTGTAGAGAAGTGGCCAATCAGAAGTCTCGTGCCCAAAAGAGTTGAGCACGGTGGTTAACGCCATGATCGATGGTCGACTGAGGCAATCTAAAACATTATTGGTGCTGCCCTTCTTATACTTGATATTCAAATGGAACTGTTGTAGGTATGTAGACCACTTCTGATGGTGATCATTCTGCAATTTCCCTTGGGTCTGTATGAACTGTAGGGGTCGGTGGTTTGTGTGGATGACCATTTCCTTCCCCAAAATGTAAAGCTTCCATTGTCGGTAGGCCTGCACAATGGAATAAATGTATTTATCATAAGTGGGATACTTTTGGACTGTGTCTGAAAGTGTTTCACTGTGATATGCCACTGGATGCCCGTGTTGAGTAAGGACTGCCCCAATAACATAGTCAGAGGCATCTGTCTCGACCTCAAATGGTTGTTGTAAATACGGTAACACAAGCACTGGGGCCATGTAGAGGTGATCTTTCAACTCTATGAATGCCTTCTCTTGAGATTCAGACCAAAAGAATTTTGCTTTCACTCCTCCCTTGGTGACTTGACTCAAGGGCCAAGTGATATGAGAAAACCCCAACACGAACCTGTGGTAGAAGTTGGTAAGAGCTAGAAAGCTGTGGAGCTCTATTAGAGTGGTTGGAGATGGCCAATCCTGAATGACTTGGATCTTGGCTGGATCCACATGCACCCCCTGTTCATCAATAATGTATCCTAGATACTGAACCTTGTAATGCCAAAAGTTCATTTCTCCAAATTGGCACATAGCTTGTGTTGCTGTAGTATTTGGAGAACCTGTCGGATGTGGTGGAGGTGCTCTTCCCAACTCTGGCTGAAGATCAGAATGTCATCCAAGTATACCACTATAAATGAGTTGGTGAATGGCCGCAAGATGTCATCCATTAGCCTCATGAAGGTTGCAGGAGCATTCATCAATCTGAAAGGCATAACCAACCATTCGAAAAGGCCCTCCTTGGATTTGACGGCAGTCTTCCACACATCAGAGGGTTCGATTGGTACCTGGTGATATCCCGAGTTCAGATCGATATTGCTGAAATATTTCGCCCCCTTTAGTTGGTCCAGGAGGTCATCAATCCGCGGGATCTTGTATCTATTACGGATAGTGATCTTGTTCAACGCCCTATAGTCAATACCGAGTCTCCAAGTCTCATCCTTCTTCTGTACCAACACGATCAAGCTCCCACAAGGCGATGAACTCGGACAGATGTGACCTTTCTGCAAGAGCTCCTGAATCTGCCTCTTGATTTCATCGTTCTCTAGAACGGAGCACCGATAAATTGGTCCATTGGGTAGCGGCGTACCTAGGGTCAGATCGATGGAGTGCTTGACCTGACAGTGCAGAGGAACCCCTATGGGGGAGGTGAAGATGTCCTCGTAATCCTCCATGACCTTGTTCATCTGTAGTTGTCGTGCGGAGGGGCCCTGTCTGGAGGCCGTGGCCACCATCTTCTTCTTTCATTGAGGGCGTATCATCAGGAAAACAAATTTCCCGGTTTTGGAAATGAGCTTACTGCATTGTTTTGCAGTAATCAAAGAGATGGTGGTAGGCGGTGCTACCTCTGGTATCCTATACAACTTATTTCCCAATGTAATAATAACAGCACGGGGCCTTGATTCATACACATCATGTCACTTCCACAAGTATCGTTGTCCTAATAATACATCACAAACTTCAAGGGGAGCAATGTCACACAATACCTCATCCGTGAAGGGCTTGATGTTGTATGGAAGGCGACACTGCTGGCTCACGCGAAGATCTCGTCCTTGGTGAAGCCACCGATGGTGTACAGTTGTGGATGTGCTGTGGTCGGTAAGCCCAACCAATTCACGAACTCTGTCGAGATGAGGTTCTTTTGGCTTCCGCTATCGACAATGAACTGTAGCGAGGAGCCATTTACCCACGTCTGGGAGTGGAAGAGATGCTCCTCCTCCTCTGGATCTTCGGGTTCATTTTTCTGGATCTTGGTTGTAGCAACAATGGCGTTGGGATCTGCATCAATGCTCTACTTCCCTTTGTCATTCCCCTTGTCAGGTTCTGACTTAGAGTCAGAACATGCATCTGATTCTGAAACCTTTAGCTCAGCCACCAGTGACTGCTTGGCCTGACACTCACTTGTGTTGTGAGTGGAGCTCTTATGGAACTCACACCATTTTCCCATGTCCTTTTTCGGCTTTGCGGTGCTGTTCTTTTCTTGCAGCTTCAGCGGGTTGTCTTGGGCTGCCCCGCCTTGGCTTTGTCCTTTGTTATGTGGTTTAGGGGCACCTTTCCCTTGCTTTGGATTCGTAGATCCAAAGTCTCGCTTCTTTTGTTTAAACTTCTGCTTGACCTTGATGGCATATTGAAATGCTGTGCCGAGCGAGGAGATGTTCAGGAATTGTATTTCTTCCTGGATGTACTTGTGCAGGAAGCCGCGGTATTTGAGTATCAAATGCTGCTCCAAATCCTTGATACCCAAATTTGTGCGAAGGGTATGGAAAATATTGGTGAACTCCGACACATCTTGGTCCCTTCCCTACCACAGCGTAGTCCACTTTATGTATTCATCCTCATAGCTTCCGATAGGGTAGTACTACTCCTTGATCACATGCTGGAATGAATTCCAAGTGGGTGCGGCTGAAAATAGTGAGCCGGTACTTTCATCCTTCTACTCGCAGTAGGTTTCCCACCAGTCCTTGACATGGGGGCCTGCTTTGAGAAGAGCGAAAACAATCGTTTCCCGACTCGAAAATTCATGAATGGAAAAATAACCCTCTAGCAGATTTAACCATTTATCTACGGCATCTGCGTCTATCTGACCCTCGAGTATGGGGATTTCAAAATTAACTTGTACCTTAAAGGGCGTGGTGTTTCTAGAGTAGTTGCTGGAAGCCGATGCATCGCTTCTAGGTAGCAGCTGAAGGATCTGGGCAAAGATGTCCATCATCGCGTTCCGTTGTCGCTCGAGGGCTTCTTTGAGCAAGATTTTGATAGGATCTCCTGCCTCCTCATATTTCTTCTCATCCACCATGGGTGGCCGTCGTGATTTGCGAGGCTGGTCTTGCAAAGGTTCGACCAGTTCAAGCCCTAACTCCTTATATCCTGACCTCATTGGGGACATGCAAAGAAAAATAGAGAAAAAGCAGACCGCTTTGATACCACTAATCCAAACTTAAACAAGAACGCAACAAATTACAGAGATAACCATAAACACAGATATTTAGTGGAACTAATACTTCATTTCTTTAATGTAAAATACTGAAATATGCTTACAAACAATAATGGAAATAAACCAGCTAGGGCGATGGTAACTTATCCCTGAGAAGAGATGTGGTGGCTACATGCCTCTGAACTATGTTACAATGAGGCTCGAAGGCCTATTTATTGTTGAGAAACAATAGAAAACCCTTAACATTCCAAAACCTAACCCTAGAAGATGAAACGCCAAACTGTGGGCCCTGTTTGGGTAAATTGGTACATCAACTTCCTGGGGTTGTAACTTTGGCATACGATCTCTGTTTGACACGTACAATAGCTCATTAGAAAGATCTATATGAGCAATACCACTTTGGGAAGGGAAAAATCAGTCCATGGACCCATGTTGCCCCCAAATTTCCCAAAAAATGTCGTTAGGGCCTCAAAACGGCTTCGGAAGTTCAGGACTCGAAAAACTGCTAAAAATAGTAAGTTGTGCTACAATTAAGGATACTGAAAATGCTGAGAGAAACAATGGTGGGGGTCTAGGTGGACTTGGCAGGTGGCCACCAATATCCACCTGGATCATTAAGACACCCTTACAACAGAATTTTGTACATGGTTTGGAATCAGATGATGATGAGAATATAATAGGAGAGGAGAATCATTTCTTTACACCTGATGATTTGCCAATTTATATCACAGAGGACGAAGAGTATTCAGAAAGCCTAGCTGTAAAAAAGGATGAAGATTTGATCTTAGCAAATGAAACAATTAAAGAAGATGAATCTGATGAATATCAGAGGGTATACATGAATGCTTTGACAGCCCAGCAACGACAATATTCACTCAGGAGTAGAGAGGTACCTATCAATCCAATTCAAAAGAGGAAGGAAGTGACACCACCAAAGAACGATTCTCCAAATGTGCAGAAAAAGGGAAAGGGGGCCGCAGATCCTACCACCAGCAAAACACAATCAGCAAATGAAAGGTCAAATTAGCCAAATGTATCAAAGGAGAAGACTGAAAAGAAAGATGCTCCATTCAAAGAGGTAGAAAAAACTTCAGCCTTTAGCTCAGAAAATGAGATTGCTAAGTTAAAAGTGTCAATACCTTTGACTGAATTAATGAAGAATAACAGCTATAAAGGTCATGTGTCAAAGATTTTGAATTTAGATCCATTATCTGATATGGTTAATGTGGAGGATGACTAGCCCGAGCTTATCTTTGGTCCGTCATTAGAAGGTCAATCTGAGGATAGCGATGTAGCTCATTTTTACATCAGCCTTAGATTACATGATTATGTCTTGCACAATGCCATGTTTGATTTAGAAGCCTCTCATAATTTGATGCCTAATGCAATTATGGAAAAATTGGGTTTAGATATCACTCGCAAGTACCATGATCTTTATTCCTTTGATTCTGGTAGGGTCAGATGTATTGGTCTCATTAAAGATTTGGTTGTCACTTTAGATCAGATTCCTACGAAGAATGTTCTTATGGATGTGGTTGTGGCCAATATTCCTCCTAGATTTGGCATGCTTCTATCCAGATCTTGTGGAGCAAAACTCAAAGGGACATTGCAGTTTGATTTCTCCTATGCCACTATTCCTGTGTTTGATCGGTTGAGGAAATTATATCGGGAGAAAAAGATGAAGTACATGATCACAAGCAAGGAGAAACCTTTAAATCATCCAATCAATTATGTACATACTGATTTAGAATCTTTTGTTCTCTATTCTGATAGTTTTAATGATGTAAATAGTCAATTAGTTGAAGTAGAAGATATTCCAGAGATCACTAAAAATTTCAGAGCTGTACTTGATCAAGAAAGACAAAGGCTTGATAGTACCACTGAATAATCAGCTTCCATCAGCAGCAGAAAATTGATGGACAACAAGCAAAGGTAGAAGAGCAAACAAAATTTCAGCACTTGGAGGACGAAGCTAGTTTGTGGAGTATGGATTTTGATGGAGTAGTAGGTAAGGATGGTGCTAGAATTGATATCTAGATATGCAGCCCTGAATTTCTACCAAACAAAGTCCTGAGTAATGTAAGAGTTTGTTCATATAAATTGGCTTTTTATTGTTCTAATAATGAAGCTGAATATGCGGCTTTAATCACTGGTTTGAAAATCCTCAAGAACTTAAATGCAAAAAGAATTTTAGTTTATGGCAACTCCAAATTAGTAATCAAGCAAGTCAAGGGTGAATACCAAGCTAAACATCCTTGAATGCGGGCTTATCATAATGCGGTATTAGATATTTTGAGATTGTTTCCAGATTATACTTTGACATGTGTCCCTCGTGTAAAAAATGTTATTGCAGATTCCCTTGAAACAGCTGCAAGTAATTTGAAAATCTCGACGAATTAAAACAATAAGTTTGAAATTCATGTGAAACATCGCCCAGCTATCCCTGATAATCAAAGATATTGGCAGGTGTTTGAAGATGACAAAGAGATTGAAGAATTTCTGCAAAATGAAGGCAAGTACAAAGACACTTCTATCGATGGAGAGCAAGATGATGGTGAAGCAGACGTAGAGGTAAATCAGATGGAAGTTTTGCAGCTGAAGGAAAATGTCATTCCTAAATGTCTAATACCTTTATAGGAGTTATTTGATCAAGATGATGTAGCCCGGAAACCGAGCTTGGTGCCAACTGAGAAGGGAGTTGAAGATGTGAACATTGGAAGAGCATAAAATCCAAAGATGGTGAAGTTATCAAAGGCGTCGCCTTCTCAGGTAAAGGCAAAATACATTAGTTTATTGTCTTCATTTACTGATGTATTTGCATGGGACTATTCAAATTTGGAGGCATACGATAAGAGTATAATTCAACACATCATTCCAATCAAGCCAAACCAGAAGCCATTTCGACAAAAGCTAAGAAGGATAAATCCAAAGTTGCTGCCATCAATAGAGAAAGAAGTGAATCGATTGTACAAAGCTGGTATAATTGTTCCAATAAGATTTTTAGATTGGATTTCCAATTTGGTGCCCGTGCGGAAGAAAACATGTGAGATTAGATTATGTATTGATTTCAGAAATATGAATAAGGTGTCTTTGAAAGATAACTATCCATTGCCAAAAATGGACCACATACTTCAAAGAGTAGTTGGAGCATCTCGTATGTCGCTACTCGATGGGTATTCCAGCTATAATCAAATTTTGGTCCATGAGGATGACAAGGACAAAACAACATTCACCACTCCATGGGGGACTTTCCATTATGCCAAGATGCCATTCGGATTAAAGAATGCTAGTGCAACTTTTCAGCGGGCTATGGATATCGCCTTTGCAAATGAGAAAGATGTATTTTTAGTAGTTTATCTTGATGATTTGACAGTTTTTTCCAATTCAGATGAAGAGCATCTTTATCATTTGAAAATTGTTTTTCAGTGGTGTAGAAAGTATGGCATATCTCTTAATCCAAAAAAGAGCTTGTTTGCCATGGATGAAGGGAAGCTTCTCGGTCACATCATATCCAAGGAGGGCATCCGCATCAATCCAACTCGAGTGGAAGCCATTCAGAAGATTGAATTTCCATGAAGTAAAAAGGAGATCTAAGCATTCAACGGTAAGATGAAATTCTTACGGCGTTTGTGCCAAATCTAGCTGAACATTTGAGGGAAATCAAAAATATGTTAAAGAAAGATAGTGTAGTAAAGTGGACTGAAGAAGCTATCAAGTCTTTCAATTTGGTAAAGTTGGCTCTTTCTTCAGCTCCAATTTTAATCAACCTAGATTATTCCCATGATTTCATTTTGTTTTCATTTGCTTTGGATCATACTATGGCAGCGATCTTAATGCAGAAAAGAGATCAGCTTGAGAAGCCAATTGCCTTTTTCAACAGAACAATAAGAGATGCAACATTAAAGTATAAAGTTATTGAAAAGCAAGCTCTTGCCTTGGTAAAAGCTTTGAAATATTTTTGTGTATATATTCTGCATCCTCATATTCTTGCTTATGTCCTTAACGAAGCCGTTAAAGATGTCTTGGTACAAACAGATCCAGAATGGAGATGCAACAAATGGATTGCAACTTTGTTAGAATATGATGTGGAGATAAAACAAACAAAGCTCATAAAGGGTCAGGTGCTAGAAAAACTAATGGCGGAGTCTAATTTGCATTCCTTAGACATAAATCTGATTGATGCTATGTCCGAAGAAGATGAAGAAAGTTCGCTTGTTGAGGTATCTGAAATGTTTCTTTTTTCTCCTTGGTATTCAGATATTGTATATGTGCTCCATCATCTTTCACCACCACCGGGGATGGCTAGAAATAAAAGTAGGACTTTGAAATTAAAAGCCACCAAGTTTTGTATTATGAATAATGCACTCTATTGGAAAGATCCCGGCGGTGTCTCGCTGAATTCTTTGGTTGAGGAGGAAGCTAAAAAAGTCATGGATGATTTTCACAAGGGAGATTATGGGGGTCACCTATTTTGGAAGACAACAGCCAATAAGATTTTTAGAGAGAGATATTATTGGCCTACCCTCTTTGCTGATGTGTATAAAACTGTTACAAGCTGTCACGAATGCCAGATTTTTCAAGGAAGGAGAAAGTCGCAGTCTTTACCTCTCAAGCTGGTTGAAGTAAGTGCTCCATTTTAGTAGTGGGGTTTAGATTTGATTGGCCAGATTCATCCTACATCTTCAGCTCAACACAAGTGGATCATCACAGTTATTTCACAAAATGGATTGAGGCGATTGCCACTTGGCAGGCCACCGAGTTGGTAATAATTCAGTTTCTTTAAAATAATATTTTGTCATGTTTTGGCTGTCCTAACAAGTTGGTTACAGAGAATGCAACAACTTTCAAATCTAAAAAGATGATTGATTTTTGTAACAAATATCAAATTACCTTGGGGAACTCTACTGCATACTATCCACAAGGTAATGGATTGGCAGAATCTTCAAACAAATCATTGGTCAACATTATCAAAATGTTGCTGGAAACAAACAAAAAGAGCTGGCATAAGAAATTGGTTAATGCACTATGGGCGGATAGAGTAAGTAAGAAGAAATCAATAGGCATGTCTTCTTTCGAGATTGTATATGGTGTTGACACAGTGTTCCCGACATCGCTCGCAGTCCTGGTTGTTAAACTTTTACAGGAAGCTAGCAGTGAGGAAGAGCATTTACAATGAAGAATAAACCAAATGATCCATTTACAACAGATGAGAGAGGAAGTTTTTCAAGATACCTTCAGGCTACAAGAGAGAATCAAGAAAATATATGATCAGAAGGCAAAGGCGGACAAGTTTCAGATTGAAGACATAGTGCTAAAATGGGATGCTAGAAATAAGGACAAAGGCAAGCATGGAAAGTTCGAGAATCTGTGGAAGGGACCATTTAGAATTGCTTCATACCGGGGTCAAAATGATTTTCTACTGAAAGAAATGAATGGAGAAGATTGTCCAGGTGGGCCGGTCAATGGTCGGCTGCTGAAATGGTATTATCTTTGAGATATTTTCTGCTGTCACATATGTCACTGTACATACCATTTTATTTCCTTCATTGCAAAGTGTGTACTGTCATCATTCATTCAGTTTGGGGCTCGAAGTGAAGGCTATAAAACTGAAGGTCTGATGTTAGTTTTTGATTACTTAGTGTGGATTGTTTGAGTCAGTTTTCAGTCTTGTAATTGAGTCAGTTTTGAGTCAAGATATTGGTTTTGGTTTTTTGAAGTTATTGACTCCATAGCCCAATGGAAGAGACATTGCCTGCTTTCCAGAGATCCGTAGTTCTTGGCACCTCCACGGAGATATCATCCCCATTGGAGCCAATGTTAGTGTCGGTATCTTCATCCCTCCATCAGTGATCAAAATTCTCTTATTGCATGCATTCTTAGATGTCTCATTTGATCAGCTGCATTCCATTAGGTCATGGATCATCTGATGGTAGTGGCTTATTATCAATTTTCCCTCATGATCTTTACCTGCTGGCCTATTTTCATAAATTCAGGTCATTTACAATCCTTTTCTGTCTTTACACTTGCAAAAGCCATTTTTAGGGTTTTAGGTCTGTTGTGGAGGTAAATCCTCTCTGCGGACAGAGACGATCCCTACTAGCCCAGACCAGGTCTAGCAACAATCACAAAATGCTATCATGCAAGTTCCTAATTGCAAATAAGAAGTGGATGGTGAGAACCTAGTTGGATTCCAACGCAAGTGTTCGTAGAAGAGATATCGCCCTCGTTCCTTTGCCTTGGTCGGTCACGATCCCCACGATCTCCGTGATTGGACACCTGCACATGCAAAGAACAACACGAAAACAAGCATAAAATCTAGTAGATGCAATTATATATCAGTCAGAAAAGATATAACTCAACATCAAACACAAGACAATGAGAGTGGAACCATAATGATAGTCATCTATTATTAATAAATAACAAAGAAGAATACAACCATTGTTCTAACGTCAAATCCTCCTTTGGCTGGGTAGTCAGCTACACAAGTCTTGCAAAGCTTGTTGGGATGAGGAAGAAGCCTCTCTCTCTTTGGGTGACAAGAATATCCTTACTTAGATTTGGCCTTATGGGTGCAAAGAAGGCTCTTGCAGCTTCAAACTCTCTATCACTATGCTGGGACTAGAATTACTGTAACTCTGACTAGCTTGCTCAAGGCATAGAGGCAAGATTTTATAGATAGAGAAGAAAGAGATAGGATCAACCACATTATTCATGGGATTGGCTTTATCACTTGGAAACTTCCATGAAAGGTGGCAAACCACTTTCCCTTCTATGGAGATTCGAAGCCAAACCATCCTAGCTCAACATAGATTCAGTTGGTGAATGGGTTGAAGAGAACCTTCGGGAGCTTGTTGGCTAAAAACTTTACTCAATTCGGTTGGCACGAGTGCGACTCTGAGACAGAGCGCCAATGGCGCGCCCTTTTTAGAGGATTTCCCTCATTGGCGTGGGCAGTGAACTATGGACCCGTGCTAATGCAAAAAGAGTTGTTTTCATGGGTATTTTGTAGGAGATGTCTTGAGGGGATATGAAGCTCATACTTAGAGGAATATGATGCAAGTGGTTTCAAGTCATGTCACTTCTCACAGGTCCCGGAATGAGTCCTCCAGTGTGCGGGTGAGGGGTAACAGGGACGGTGACAAACGGTGACAAATTGCTGTGTAACAGATGCCCCCTAAAGCATGAGGCCCGAGAGAGAGAGGGGTGAAATGCTTTACAAGAACATGCGTGACTGAAAACACGGCCATCGGAGAACCTGCGTAAAGAAGTACAACTGATATCTCAAGTACATGATGTATGTGGTATGGGCGCAGCCATCCATAATAGAGTATATAATAATCTAGATCCAAGGCATGGACGCAGCCATCCAGAGAGGATCGATAAATAGACTCAGGCATGGTCGCAGCCATCCAGTGAATGAGTCATGTAATGATCATAACAAGCCACAAATCGCAGCCTGGATTCCAATAGACAAAATCCAGGGTCTTCTGCTCCATCTCGACTCGAATAGAGTACAAGTTCAAGCATGCGAATACACGAGTTGAAGTCGAACATGCATGAACATCGTCTGATTACTAGTCAATGATAAAAACTATTAACAGACGTGAGAGGTACCACCAATAATGACAATGGTCCTCAAGGTACTATAGGTACAATCTACGGCGTGTGAATCAATGAGCTGGCGTTGAACACCCGTAGAATCATTCGATCGGAGGCCAATGATGAAAACCTCTCATCGAACACGAAGAACCTGCCATTGAGGCATGCAGGCTCCAAGGCACCGAAGGGAGTCTCTAGATTAGCTTCTTGGATTATGAGCTGAAGTCGACAGGAAGTGACCTTGATCAAAGGTGGGCCATAGTGTTTCCCACATCAGTGACACGAGACAGAGGAAGAATGTTGTGGTGAATCAGAATTATGTGAGGTATTAGAGGGAGGTTGTAATCTTGCAGAGGTTAACTTCTCTTGAACATATCGGTGGCACGACAGTGGACTTGGCAGTATTTGACATCAAATGAGAAGAGGTCATGGTGACAAGGCGATGAGCAGATGAGAGGTCAAATAGGATAACCCAAACCCACGGAGGCAAGTGTGAAACAAGATGAGATGTTCCCACCCAGACACGAATGCAGACTAGTGCCATGTTCAAGAGCGACATACTGCCAACACGACAATAATTATGGGTCCATTTTCCCCACTATTTCTGGTGAGTACCCCAGTTATTTTTAGCAAGCTTGACGGGGCTAGCATATGCTTGTGGGCATCATTACGATGGAATCCGATGTCATCAGATTTTAACGAGCCTGACAAAGGAAGAACTCGACGTCTTTTCCTATTTAGAGAGTCTGAAAAGACAACAAAAAAGAAAACTCCAGGGGGGTCCTTTTTCGTAAAGTTGTGTCTCGCGAGCTCGAAAAAGTATAAAATAATGCTCGAAAGAACCGCCCGATCATTAAGATCGAGGAGTACTTTTCATATGTAGTGACATCGACCTGAAAAAGTAAAAAAGCGATCAACATCATGTCGTTTCGTAACCATTAACGAACCTGAAACGACAAGGGTTCGACGATCTTTTCGTTTTTTCACGGTCGGAAAAGGGTTTAAAGATGACTGCCTCTTATTTATGTTTAACGAGTCAAGAGGGGAAACCCGGCAATCTTTTCATTTTTAGCGAGTCAGAAAAGAGCTGAAAGATGACTCCATAGTGACTTTTTCGTGTATTTACCGAGTCCGAAAAAGTATAAAATACAACTCGTTTCACCATCGAAGTTGCAAAAAGGACTTGTCATAGCACCAAAAGCAAGCGTAAAATCCATTTTCGACCAAAAATATATTAAAATATTAAAAAAAGAACTCTTTAACCCTAATTACAAGTCAAAAAGTCTATAAATATGGTGAAAATGTAAAAAATAGAATTAATTTTACTTTTTACCTCTTGTATAGTAGTAGTGGTCCATTTGGAGAGCAAACTTCGAGCAGTGATTACCGCCAATCCGTGCAACCATTTGAGATTCCGCCAGTTCCAGGTAAGAGGCGCTTCCCTTAGCTCCATTTTCATACTCTTTTTATGCATTTTGTTCCCAGATTGAGCCTCCGCAAGGAGTATTTTAAAATTTAGGGTTGCGCCCCATTGGCACGTGTATCCAGCACGGGTCCGCGCCAATGGGGTGATTTGCCCAAAGGTGCCGCGCTATTGGCGCGACTGTTTTAGAAACAGTCGCACCAACCGCGCGACCTAACTTTTTACTTGAATTTGCCCATCATTTTTGAAATTTACCCGGTTTGTAAGCCTACCAGGGTTTCATTAATGACTCATTCATCGTTGTGGGTGCAGGAAACAAGCAAAAATGGTGGTGGAATCGAAAGAACGGGAGCATGATGCCGTAGATGCCTTGGCCATAACGGATGAGGGATGTAAGAATGCTTTGAGAGACTGTGGTCTCAAGAACTTCTTCCTCACCTCTTATCCGCGAGCTCAACCGGAGCTATTGCAGTTCATAGTGGATGCTTGGGATGTCGATGACCAAGTATTCCGCTTACGGGATCAGACCTTAGAGCTGGATGTATCTGATGTGTACTTTATTACTGGGATGTCACAGAGAGGGGCGAGCCCTATTTTGACCGGAAGCAGGCCTTCCGGGGAGAAGAGAGGTGAAGTGAAGGCTCGTGTGTGCCCAGAGGCACAATTTGGGAAAAACAGTGCTAAGGTGGATATCACCACCATCCATGACTTGGCTCTTAGGGTGATACTGTTCACTATCATGCGTGCAGCTGGGGTATAGGCACCCCATGAGGCGAGCAAGAATCATCTGTTACTAGCGAAAGAATGCCTTAGCCCCACCATTTTTGACTGGGCTACAGCGGTGACTACAAATATCAAAAGGCAGCTTACAAAGTGTAAGCGCGGGGGAGTGAAACAGTTTGGGTATGGCTCGATTGTGGTGTCGTTCTTCTTGGAACGATTACCCCTCTTCCAGTACCAGGGAGCTATAGTGGTAGACCCATTGCCACGAGAGCCTAGGATGGCTCGCTGGGCAGCATTGATGCCCAGAGGAGGAGGGGGCCAGCAGATGTCTTGGCGGCCTGAGTTCTTCATATGGCTTCACCGTCAGCTGATCGTGGTAGAGGATTGGCCATACGCGGGAACCAACTTCATGGGGGACCCAGACCTCCCACTGCCAGAGGGAGAGGAGTGGGAAGAGGAGTTAGGTATGATCTTCTCTTTTGATGTTTTATGTATTTTCATTTTTTTTTGTCAATACATGCATGTTCTGATGACAGTTGTATGTATATGCAGATGTGGGCCCAGAGTGACCAGCCGGCTTGTCTCCTATAGCGCAGAGGGACCAACCTGCAGCTGACCCTCAGGCAAGGGGTGCCGTGGGGGAAGAGCTGGTGCAGAATCTCGAAGGACTTACCCAAGGGATTCCAGGCTACGCTAGATTTGCGGACGTGCCCTTTGCATACCAGAGGCACATCGTGGGGGTGCCGACCCGCATCCATCGTCTGTTGAGACGCTTGGTGTGCGCGGTGACGTGCTATCATGAGCACCACCACGAATAGACTCGTAGGTTTCTTTCATGCATATTTTTTGAGGGACATGTTGTCCGAGGATGTATCAGGATGAACATGTATTATTTTTTGGGTTTTGTAACGCACACAGTGCAAACATTATGACACACATATATATATACATATGCCTATGGTTTATTATTGTGCTTTTATGTGCTTGCTTGTATGATGTTTTGATTATAAATTACGAAAATGTCTATCTAATACATGATTGGCCAATGCATCAGATAATGTGTTTAATCGTCGTGGAATATGCTGATATGTGATAAAGTCAAAATTCCTTTCTAACAATTTAACACGTAAGTACAACCTTAAAATGTGGCGGTTTCTGACGAAATATCGCCCATTGAGCTGATGGAAGACAAGCTGAGAGTCTAGGTTAACAAGCAATGTACGAATACTGAGATTAATTGCCTCGGGTAATAATTCAATAACAACGCTATATTTAGCAACATTGTTTGTAGTACAGCCTAAACAGACACCTTGAAGATCTATCAACTCACCGTGAGGATCGTAGATCACCCACACCGCAGAGGACAAATTACGAGTGCTGCGGCAGGCACCATCAGCGAAACCAATGTAAGGTGCACCCGACATCTGCACAAGAAGCAAAAAGACACAATAAGGGGAAATCACGCTTTCACACCAAACCAAAAACATGAAAACTCACACACACACACACACGCATGTACAAATTGAAGCACATTAAACTTGAGAATAAAGGGACGGGCATGCCCCCCAGCATGGTGTCTCAATTCGAGGTACATGCCCCCAAGCTTCAGTCCATTGAAAATGGAGTGAACGTTGACATCACTGTTATTGCGCTCGAATGGCATCATATCGCCCCGATATTCTATCTGATGGATAGAAATTGTTTTAATAGGGGCGAGATTCGGAGGTGGAAGGGGGAAGACATCCATTAGAGCGGGATCCTTAAAGAGTCTGGCTCCCACACTCTCGAATGATTTAGAGGTATGCTCCACGAACAGCACATTACCTTCGGAAGAAGGGGCGAAGAAGGAGAGCTGGTCCACCATGACAATCTTCCCTTGATGAGGGAAACAAATGACACGGAAAAGGGAGGAAGCCATGGCTTGCATGGCGTATGTCCAGCTACGTCCGAGGAGGAGGTTGTAGGTAAGATTAGCGTCGACAACTTCGACCTCCACTTCTACCGTCTTCCCTTCCAAGGAGATGGGCAAGCGTTGGAGGATACCGTAAGGACGGGACTCTCTTCCATCAAAGGCTTCTAACGTCGTAGGAGACTGGCTCAATGTTGGAGAACCAATAGCTTTCCAGCAAGCAACAGACATGATGCAAGTTGAGGCACCTTCATCAATGACTGTACGATGAATCATTTTACCATTGATGATGACCTGTATAAGGAAAGTGATTTGGTGAGGCAGTCTCGGCGTATAGCCCTCGAGATCAAAAGAAATCAGATCCGAGTCAGCCGGGTCTATGCCACCGATGGCCGATAGCAAGGACTTCCTCTGGGAGGGGCAACTCTGGAGGACTTTTAGAGCAGACATAGCAGACAGAGCCTGGGCTAAGTCCTCAACAATGCTATAGTGCTGAGCAACACGAGCATTCGGGTTGTAAGAAGACTTCTGGAGTACACCTTTTGGAGGGGGTTGGATCGTCGTCTCAGTGCTAGGTCTTTCGATGTGGAGAGGACTAGAACTGGATGGAGGAGCACTGGAGGGGACCTCCGGCTCTTTCCCGGCATGAGATGGATATTCTTTCGCTCGAGTAGTGACGTGGATGGGAATCGTCCCAGCCATGAAGACTTGAGAGCCGAATGAAGAAGAGGGTTGCGATGGATCTGCCACCATTTGAGTTTGCTGTGAAGGGAAAGGTTCTTTAAGAACAACAGGAGTCCCAGGAGCACCTTTCAATAATCAACTAACTTCGGACCGCCTAGGGCAGTCTTTAGTGTAGTGATCCTCATCACAGATAAGACAAGGATATTTAGGTTTACGTTTGGCTCCTTCCCCGGGTGGAGGTTTAGGGGAGTCCTGTTTGGGCTGTTCGGATTTATTCTTGGCTTTCCCTTTCTTTTTCCCTTTCGAGGATTTATCTGCCGTGGTGGACTGAACGACGTTTACCTCGGAGGTACTTCCAAAATTAGATTGACCCTGAGAAGTGTTTCCATTAGAAGCATTCTGTTTTTGCTTCCCAGGGTTCGCGGATGATTTCTTTCAAGACGCGTTTACAGAGCCAATAACACCGTCAACAGATGGTTTTGGCGGAGCTTTGGATGTTCCGGGTCTTGGGGCGTCTGGCAGATAATCATATAAAGTACCTGACTGAGAATATACCAAGTCAAGGTATTGAGCACGCGTGATAGCTTGCTCTTCAGTTACACAAGCTCCCATGGCGATGTCTCGTGCAATTGCAGGGACAAAGGAAGTCGTGAACCAATCGGTCAGGAGCTGATCAGGAATCCAAAATTTGATCAAGCGATGACGCCGTCTCCATTCATGTATATGATCGGATATATGCGTGGCCGTGTCCTGTTTGAGAGACGTAAGGAGATGTGTCCCTGTCTCATACCGAATGGGTAACTGAAAATGAGATAGGAATGCCATAGCCAGCGAGTTGAAATCTTGAAATGTTCCGCGATTCAACTCAATATACCACTTAGCAGCTGAGCCGATGAGAGTCCTTTGGAAGAGGTGGAGCCGAATGGAGTCATCAAGCCATGAGTTGGATGAGCACCAAAGGTGATAGGTCATGACATGGGCTTGAGGGTCCTCGCCAGCTTTGCCATCGAATTTCGGGCAATCACCGGGTATCTTAGTTGGAACTGGTGGCCAATATGGATTATGAAGAATGGGATCATTCATCAACTTGGACACATCTGGAAGTTCCAACGTCGCTAAGAAAGGCAACTGAGGATTAAAGGACATTTGTGGCTGTGGAAGGGAGGTAGTACCAGGGTTCCAACCAGGTGGTGGTTGCCCCCACGGACTTTGTCTGGATGGGCTTGGCCCATAAGGATTCTGCCCATAGGGATTTTTCCCATAGGGGTTCTGTCCATAAGGATTCTGTCCATAAGGATACAGTTGACCCTGGGTCTGCCCCCCAGCACCCCATGAACTAGCAACTTGACCTACAGGTGCAACGTACTGTTGCTGATAATTCTGGTAAGGAGTGACCTGCATTTGTTGATAATTTTGATAAGGGGTAAATTGAGTTTGCCCCTGGGGTTGCTGGTAGCCATACATTTGCTGAGCTCCATACTGAGCCTGATAAGAAGGATGCGCTTGGTAAGAAGGTTGGGGTCGTGGCCCACCTTACATTTGATAACCAATTTGAGTCTGGGGCCCAGAAAGATGTCCTTCAACAGGTTGAGCTTGGACCATCTGGCTGGAAGGTTGGCCTGGTTGGGTTTGGGACGGACCTGTTTGCCCAGAAGGATATGCTTGCTGGGTACCAGGTTGTCCTTGAGCAACCGAGGGTTGTCCTTGCGGAACAAATGGTTTAGCGGGCTGAACGGCCGGTTGACCTTGAGGTTGGCCAGCCTGTCCAGAAGGATGACCAGGCTGGGCAGTGGGTTGGCCTTGCTATGCAGGAAGCTGACCCGCTTGCCCAGAAGGATGACTAGGCTGAGCAGCGTGTTGGCCCTGCTGTACGTAAGGCTGCCCCCCTTGCCCAAAAGGATACCCCTGTTGGACTGCCGGTTGACCTTGTGGAATATAAGTTTGTCCAGAGGGATAACCCTGCTGGATACTAGGTTGGCCTTGTTGGATGTAAGGTTGTCCTAGTTGTCCAGACGGGTAACCTTGCTGGGTACCAGGTTGCCCCAGATAACCAGAAGGTTTATTCAGATAAGTAAAAGATGGACCACCAGCGACCGAAGGTTGTTCCTGATAGGGTTGTCCTTGTGGGCCCCCAGATTGTCCTGGTTAAGATTGGCCATAATATTGCTGCCCTTGGGGGATTTGCACATAAGATGGCTGGCCTTGGTTAGGCGGTCCCTGAAGCTATGCAGGCATTGCTTGGCCCCCATGGAAAGTGGTGGCGTTCCAAGCAACGGATAATGGTATCGAAACCTCAACAAAAGGTTGAGTAGGCAAGGGTTGAGAAAGCTGAAGGTATTGACCAGTAGAATCGTAATAAAAGAATGGACCTTACGCATTCGGATCCTGAACAGCTTTTCCATAGGCATCATATGGCCCCCCTCCTGGGACGGGACCAGAAGAGGGTGGAGCACTTTGTGCAGGGTGAACAACTTTGGGTGAGTGTGCCGGCTGACCACTACTCACTTGACCGTGAGGGGGACCAGCACCAGTATTCAGAGCTGAAGACGCTGTAACGGCACTCACAACCGGAGTTGAATGTGCTACACAAACAGTTGGATTTTTCGGAACTGAAGTGACAGGTGTAGTGTGGACATGTGAAACAAAAGATCCCGTGGTGGGAGTGATGTGGGGGTCCCACATAGTCGAAGCAGGGATCCTGGCACTTACCCTATCCCTCAACGACTGATAGCGTGGGGGGAGCGGAGAAGTAGCTGGGATGGGATTGTCGATATTCGACAAAACAGGTGTCTCACTCACTCTAGGAGATGTCTCATCCATGTGAGAGGTAGACATTGGAGACGAAACACCAGGGGGGTAAAAGGAATATCGTCCTCTTCAGGATCCCAGATGGGGTTCCAATGAATTTCGTAACCTTCGTCGTCCGGAGCGCGAGAGTTAATCGGTTGGATACTCGGGATAACAGGAAGAGCATCACTTACAACCGATACCTCAGGAGCAGCGGAGGACGGAGACCCTTGATCAGTTGGAACGAGAGTCGACGGTTCAGCCAGGATGACAAACTTCAAACAAAACCTAAGGGAATCTAACGATAAAGGACCCTACTCAAACTAACGCACACAAGATCTAACCAGGTAATGTTTATCACGGCCAAATGAATTTTAAGACGCAAGGACACAACTTGACCTTTTCATGTTTTAAGAGTCGAGAAAAGGACAAAAAGGTGACTCTAGTCGCCTTCGAATGTTTTGTGAGCCCGAAGTGACAAACTGCTCAAGTGAACATTTTCTTTTAAGGAGTCCGAAAAGGATCAAAAGTGACTACTCTGGAGAGACTAGGCAAAGGGTTTACCAAACAAATCCATAAAAATGCATATACACCTTAGCAGTCATATGAAAACCAAGGACTTCCCATACGGCAGTCAATCTTCCCGAATGCTGTGTTCGGTGCGTTACGGCTTGTAAGGCGGCAGACACGGCTTCCTGTGGATAAAGGATGATAACCTAGTGGGGTCTCCCCTATATACGCGACGGTACATGGGAGCTCAAGTCTGTGCTAGACCACTATCGAGTCACAAAAGGAGGAATCACCCAACCGTAGTGTGAAACAACAGTGACTAGGTTTAACGACGCTGGAGCACATCTCTAGCCTAGACCTCTAATTAGTGAGCGTTATGTTCCAATGCATTTTTAAGTTCATTCAGTTCATTTTATGGTTGATCTTTAGTTAAGTTTCAATTTCGAGGTCCTACCGTATGTAATCTCTCACAATTCCCTAAATGCAAACTATATGCCAAAGAATATCATTTCGTTCGATGAATACTAACTACGAGAGAGTTGAGAATTTTTCAAACAAAATGACCACAAACAATCAAGAAGCACTCTAATGCAGCTAATGACAAATAAACGAAACTTTTCTTTGTTTTAAATCACTTAATCAATGAAAAGCTTCTAATTTCAATTAACTAATGCAACGCAAAAGAGATTATTCGTTTTTCTTTTCAATGGCAAAGTGCACTAAACAAATTTTGAGAGATAGTAACACCGAGCAAAAGATCAATTTCACTCAATGAGAACACAATCGAATCCCCAAAACACCAAAACAGTCCTTCAAACCAGGAAGAAAGCGCAAAGACCTCTATGAGCTATGTGATCTAAGCCCAAACGAAGCCAAGCGAAACCCAAGTGAAAAAGAAACAAATCACTTGAATAACAAGAAAAATCTTTGACAACTACTGAGCAAATGCAAAAAGTAATCACAAAGTTGACTGGACGATCAAAGAACCCAAGACTCCTACGGAAGGCTCGACGCACAAAGCCACTAGATGCTCTAGGGCTAGAAAGTGAAATTGATAGAAAGAGGCAAACACCTGAAGGATGAAGGTCTAAAACCAGTCAAACAAGGATCAAACACACTCCAGTAATTGAAAAAGACGCGGCAAAATACAAATCCAAGCTCAGAGGGCTTGAAGACAAGCGAACTGGAAAAGTTGACAGGCCTGGCACGACTGTCAGGCTGCAACTCGCACTTTTATGGGATTGGCGCGGGTTGTTTTTGAGCAACTTGCACCAATTGGCGCGACTGTAAGGCTAAAAAGCGCGCTAATCAAGTTTGCTAAGTCAAAAACAAAAGCAAGCAACCCAGGTCTTGAAAACAGTATCTAGGCAAACCAGGAAGCAAGAAACGGCAAGAAATCCAACCCAGAAAGCTATCTAAGCAACCAAACGAGAAACCAAAGAGACGAGACTCCCCAGTGGAGTCGCCAAATTGTTGTGGAGGTAAATCCTCTTTGCGGACAGAGATGATCCCTACTAGCCCAGACCGGGTCTAGCAACAATCACATAATGCTATCACGCAAGTTCCTAATTGCAAATAAGAAGTGGATGGTGAGAACCTACTGGATTCCAACGCTAGTGTTCGTAGAAGAGATATCGCCCTCGTTCCTTTGCCTTGGCCGGTCACGATCCCCACGATCTCCGTGATTGGACACCTGCACATGCAAAGAACAACACGAAAATAAGCATAAAATCTAGTAGATGCAATTATATATCAGTCAGAAAAGATATAACTCAACATCAAACATAAGACAATGAGAGTGGAACCATAATGATAGTCGTCTATTATTAATAAATAACAAAGAAGAATACAACCATTGTTCTGACGTCAAATCCTCCTTTGTCTGGGTAGTCAGCTACACAAGTCTTGCAAAGCTTGTTGGGATGAGGAAGAAGCCTCTCTCTCTTTGGGTGACAAGAATCTCCTTACTTAGATTTGGCCTTATGGGTGCAAAGAAGGCTCTTGCAGCTTCAAACTCTCTATCACTATGCTAGGACTAGAACTACTGTAACTCTGACTAGCTTGCTCAAGGCATAGAGGCAAGATTTTATAGATAGAGAAGAAAGAGATAGGATCAACCACATTATTCATGGGATTGGCTTTATCACTTGGAAACTTCCATGAAAGGTGGCAAACCACTTTCCCTTCTATGGAGATTCGAAGCCAAACCATCCTAGCTCAACATAGATTCAGTTGGTGAATGGGTTGAAGAGAACCTTCGGGAGCTTGTTGGTTAAAAACTTTACTCAATTCGGTTGGCACGAGTGCGACTTTGAGACAGAGCGCCAATGGCGCGCCCTTTTTAGAGGATTTCCCTCATTGGCTCGGGCAGTGAACTATGGACCCGCGCTAATGCAAAAAGAGCTGTTTTCATGTGTATTTTGCAGGAGATGTCTTCAGGGCATATGAAGCTCATACTTAGAGGAATATGATGCAAGTGGTTTCAGGTCATGTCACTTCTCACAGGTCCCAGAATGAGTCCTACATTGTGCGGGTGAGGGGTAACAGGGACGGTGACAAACGGTGACAAATTGCTGTGTAACAAGGTCTCATTAGGTTTAGGGTTTGTCATCATAGTCTTGTAAAAGTTCAATAATGATTAGCAGGCACATGAGGAGGTCTAATAAGGTCTTAGCATCAAAAATTTCAATAATGACATACTCAGTGATTGATTTTTCCTCAAAACCCTGTTTTGAGGAAAAACAGAGTTTTTATGTTTTATGTATAAAATTTCATGTAATTTTAATTTTCCTATATGTAATAAGTTCAGAAATGCAGCCCTGGGTCACCTTGCCAAACTCCTGCACTCCAGCTCCTGCAAAAGAGACAAGAAAGTCAAAGCATTAGTCCATCAAAAGTCAAAAAGAGAGCCAAACTGCAAAACAGAGTTTTTAAAGAACAAAGTGAAAAAGAAAACTTTAGAAAGTGGGTTCTTTTTAAATGAAAAAAATTAAAGTCACTTGTATATAAAGTGTTTCTTGGGTTAAAGACTTCATTTGCACCAAAATATAGGGTGGACAAACGAAAATCGTGTTTTTGAGGCAAAGGGAGAAAAACTGCAGCAAAGTTTTCAAAGTCTACTTGGCACGACGCACCTGGGTAGTGGTGCGGCGCACAGAACACAGAAATTGCACTAAAAGTTGTATTGGCGCGGAACACTTGTGAGGCGTGGCGCACTTGGGTTTTGGTGCGGTGCACCGGTCCTCCAAGCCTAAATTTCACCCAATCGACCTCCTCAAGCTCCAAAACTTTGCAATCATCATTCCTCAAGTAAGTGGAACCTCCCATTGTGTCATTACAAGAGATTTGATCATCTTTGATGGTGTTTTAATAGGTGAAAAAACAAACCCTAACTGCTACACAATCATATTGCAAAAAACTGTCTAGGTTTTTGAAAATTGTCATTGTTGCTGTTTTTCTCCCTTGTATCATTTTCACATTCCCCTCCACTACATTTCCCAAATTTCATTTCCCTTTCTGTCTCTCATTCACACTCATCCTACACCCCTATCCCCAAAACCCTAAAACTCTAACAAATTTCCACTATTCCCCAAACCCTAATTTGCATTCCCAAACCCCATCACTCTCTAATAACCCTAAAGATAGCATCAAAATTCTTCATTCATCAGTCCCATTCATCAAACAGCAATCACCTATTTTTAATATAAAATCTCTTCATACTCATCATTGAACACCATACACTGGAAAATATGGAAACAGATTCCGCTTATGAAAGGGATGAAGAAACTGTGAGTGATTCCTCCCAAGAGATTCATGCACCCAAAAAACCACATAAGGGAGGAAACACATCCGGGAGGAGCCCACTACACTCACAGAATTATTGGCTTGTCCTCTTGTAGTAGCATGTTTCAAACATCAGTCTTGCCACCAGTTTTGTGAGATGGTGGAAAGGGTGAAATACCACCATAAGCTTGCTAGACTATTTGTTCTCCACCTTCACAATGGCCAGGTCAATTTAGCAGGTGTTACCTTCACTTTGACACTTGAAACTATAGCTGAAGCAACAGGCATTCCGAATGTGGGTGAACAATTGAATAAAGGACAACTTGTGGACAAAGAGCATTATGAGCCTTATATCAAAGCTAGTTATTAGAAACAAATCAGTAGTGTCTTTCCTTTCAGATACCTACAGGACACATATGCTCCACTGATGAATCTCATTATCAAATACTTCAGTTGTGAAGGGAGATTTTCTTGCTTGTACACTTATCATGTTAGATTATTGATGCATTTCACTAGAGTGAGGATGATGAACCTCCCCTATTTCATATGCAGAAATATTGATAAAATGATCACATTGGTGCAAAGAAAACCTCCTCATCAACAATACAACAACATTTATCACTTTGCATTGATCAAGATTGTTGTTTTGCATCAGCTGAGTTTGCTGAATGTTTCATGGGATGATTTCATTTCACATGAGGTTTTCAAAAGCCCTCAAGTGACCCCATCAGTATTTCAAGAGGCAGGAGGGCCTTCAAATAAGCAAGAAGTGCATGAGACTCAAACTACCAGTGTGCCAGTATTTGTCACTTATCAAAAGGGCACAAGGAGATTATTTGCAGCTGGAAAACAAGTACTATCTCCACCCGGGGTGGAAGGGGTCTCGTTTCCTTCATCAGATCATAGGCAAATGTTATCTTCACCCGGGGTGAAAGGGGGTTTTCCTTCTTCTTCAGCAAAGAAGGATAAAGGGAAACAACCATTGGATGATGAAGGGACTTCTGAAGGTCAAGATAGAGAATTCATTTTGATTCAGGATGAGGATACTGATTTGGGTTCCCAAAGCTCAAAACTCAAGGAGATCATCAAAGAACAAGAAGCTGACATCCATGACTTATCTCTTAACCTTGAAAGAGCTAAGTGGATCATAAATTACATTGAGCAATGGAACAAGCAGTTGGAGGATAAGTAGACAAGAATGGAGCTGCAAAACAAAAGGCAAAACAGGCAAGCAACAAAGAGGAGGAAAGTCAAATTGACACCACTTGAGCAAGAGATTGAGGTTTGTTGGCCGCTCTAATTGTTTTCACAATTCGAGCTCCACATGAATTGTCAACCCGAGAAGGTCTTTTTATTTCAAAGATAATAACGCACTGGATATGCTCAATTTCAAAAGCGGAATCGATGTTGTAGTAAAAGAAAGATGCACACTTGTTAAATTCATCAATCTACTAGTTCACACTCTACTTAATCAAAGCTGAAGTCAATTAAATTATAGCAGAAACGATTTCTCTGTTACAGCAAAGGAAACTCAATCTACAAGGAAAGAAATCATTCAACCATAGCAGGAACAGGACACTATTCCTTGGTGAGGAACTTCAGCACCTGCTGCCTGGCACTTAACCACACTATAAGAAAAGTAACTTCAAGAGATCAAGACCCTATTCCCAGGAACAGGAACCTTCAACACTTGTCCTCTTGTTTCTAATCACACTGCAGGCAAAGGAAAGCAATCAATGGGAGCAAGACCCTATTCCTTTATGCAGGAATCTTCAGCACATGCTCCCAACATCATTCATTCATGCATTCAATACGTGTAGCGCTAAAGAAACAGAGTATTGCAAAGCTGTGTAACTAGTGTCCAACAACAGAATCAAGGGAAGTGCAAACACATAAAGAAATAAGCAAACTACAGGAACCAAAAGGGTGAATCTTGTGAGGAAGGCGGGCCCTTTCCTTCTCACAAGATTCCCCAGGAGAAGGAATTAAATTGAAACGCTCAAAAGAAGATTTTATTCATCTGTCAAAGTAACTGATACATTACAGAAGGAGACTAGCTCCAGTTCTCACACAATACTCTCCTGTAACTTACAATTCAACCCCCCTCTAATGATGATGTCTCCTCTTTTTAAAGAGGAGACATCTTTTACAATTTACATGAGAGCGAATCTTCACTATCTCGATTCTGTTTTCTTTTCCAAAACAGGACTATTCTGTTCTTTCAAAAAGAGATGCTGTTACAACCGAGACAATAAAAGTGCTATCTTCAGGATGATCCAGGTAACCATATCTTCGTGCTGCTGCTACTATTCCACAAAAAGTTCTTCCAGAATCGCAAATTACGCATAACGGGATTTACGTGCTTGACGGCTGTTTCAGCAACTGAGTCAGCTGTTTCAGCAACGGAGTCAGCTGTTTCAGCAACGGAGTCAGCTGTCTCAGCAACGGCCGCTCGTTCCCAACAAGGCATATAACTTATCTGCGATCTTTGACTTGTGTTAGCAACAATGCACTTCAATTAATGATAAAATATAAGAGTATTGCGGAATTAAATGTAAGACAGATTAAACATATAATAAAGAAGAGGTTTCTATATACCTTGGGATAAGGTAGATGAAAAAGACAATGAAGTTCATGGTTTAAGAGTAGAGTGGTGTCAAAATATATAGCAAAAATGATACATAGTGGAGTCCTAACAAGGTTGACCGGGAATCTTGGCTAGAGAGGGAAATATGCACTTGGAGAAGCTTTTTGAGAAAACCAATAAGGAGAAAAAGATGTTGAGGCACATGGATTATCACTATTTGGCACGAAACAAGATTTGCAAAGCGAGGATAAGAAGCCTAAAAGCCAAGTTGAGGAAAACTTTGAGGAGCAAGAAAGAGCAAGATAAGATCAAGATATTGGTTGAAGCTTCCTTGGCCCAACACAATACTTGATGTAGGTCACTCATGCCAAATTTCAAGAAATTTGGCACACTTTTTGACAATTTTGAATTTTTGAAGGAAAAAACAGGTTTTTCTGGCTGGTGCGTAGCACCACCCGGCGCTTGCTCTTGATAGGGATCTCCTCTGGAGGAAATCTCTACATTTTTGGATTTCTTGTGAAAAATAATGCATACCCAGAAATCAATAGAAATTTTTGACAAGTTTTGGGCCTCCAAAAGGGTAAAAAAACACCTCAAAAATTCCCTCTCTACCCCTTTTGGGCCACACAGGAAGCAGTGTTGGGAGAACTGATTTTTGGATGGACAAATGGACACAAAATTCAAAAATTCCACTTGTTCTAGAAATTACACAGACAAACCTTTCCATCAAGCCCACTTGGAGCAAATTTGGTGAAGGGGAATGCTTCCAAAATCAGCTGGGAAAAAGCGCTACGCACAGAAAAAGTGGCGCTACGCACAGGATGAAAAAGTGCCAATTTTGCTCAAAAACTCTGTTTTTTGCCTAGTTTTTTCTCAATTTGACTTTTTCTCTCTCATGGTCAAAATCATGATGTAAATTGATGTACTTTTATGTAAAAATGATAAAAATTGACTCATGGAGGTAGATACATCATGTATAGGTGGTTTTGAATTGAATGAATCAGTTTCCTAGGTTTTAGAGGCAAGCTGTTCCACTGCCTATTTTTCAGTTCTTAGTTTAGATCTTGTTGAAACAACTCCTAAACTCATGAATTCAACCCCTAAAGGCTAGCATGGGTGGTTTTTTGCCTATATTTAGTACTTTTTCAGTCATTTGTAAAGGTTGGACTCTTGTGAATGCTTTGAGCATTTTTGTACATTCATCTCCGTAGTTTGGCAAGGAAATAGACCAAGGTTTGCAGAATTTTGTGGAATTCTTGTGGCAAGGTGATTTAATATTGTTTTTCCTTTTGTGATTCAAGTTTAAATGTGTTTATGTATGCCATCATCTCTCTCTTTTCAGCTTAACTAAATGAATCAAGGATAAAGGTAGAAATCATTGATGTTGCAGTGATCTACCTAGGGTTTGTTTAGATTTACATGTTTTTAACTGTTTGAAGAGGATTCTTGATACTTTCACGCCCTCTCCAACTCCCCATCAGCTTTCATACTCTCCATCTCACTTATTTCAAAGTAATAAAGCATTTTCCTACCTCACCCCACAGAAACATCTGCAAGATTGAGTCCATTCCTCGGACCCAAAGCTGCCTTTCGCATCTGATCCAACAAACCAACATAAAATTCAATGAAAATCCTCTGAGCATATACCTATCCTAAAATTAGTCTTTACATCAGTCATCTCAAGCCTCATTTGCTATATTTTCCTAAGATTGACAAGGAGAGAGCCCTCTCCCGACCTAGTAGGGCTAGCTACCAGGTTAAGCGTGGTTTGATGTTACCCTAGACCTCCCTTTCTCAGCCTGAGGTAGATTTAGGCCATAACACCCCCTACTGGAGGTCTCTGCATGAGTAGATGTCTCTACTTGATTCCCTCTCAGCTTCCCTTGTTGTGGCTGCTCCACAACCTCTTGAAGTTGCTGCACCAATCGTGGCTCCTCCACAATCATTTGAGACTTCTTTTGGCTCTGCATGTATAGAGGTAATATACCCTCCCTCTCAACCATCAAGTCTCCATCAGTTGCCTTCCTGATCAAGGCTTTACATGCATCTTGAACCTCAAGAGCATACAGTTTCTTGACCCATGAACCAATCTGATTCACCTGTCTAGTGATGATGTGTCTAAGGAAAGCCTTTCCCTTACTGAAGACTACATCATAGCCTCTGTCTTCCAGCATCGCGATCGACACCATGTTTCTCTTCAGTCCTAGTACATACTTGACATCAGTCAAGGTAAGGTGAGCTCCATGCTCCCTCTAAAAAATAACTGTGCCTACACCTGAAACACTATACTTCTCATCATTACCCATCGCTATGAGTATCTGGAGATCTTTCTCCTCCAAAGTACTTAATAAACTCTTGTCGTTGGTCATGTGGAAAGAAGCTCCACTATCAAGAAACCAACCACTTCCCACCATGGATGAAACCATGCATGCGAAGAGTGTGAAATCCAACTCAAACTGTGAAGTAAGTGCCTCACCTACAGATCGTTCCCCGGATCCCTTCTTGGATTTCCTCCGTGGACAATTTATAGCATAATGGCCCACCTCATGAGAATGAAAGCATCACACTTTCAATTTGTCAACCTTCTTCCCATCATTGGAAGAATTGGATTCGGAAAGAGAAACCTTCTCCTTCCACTTCTTCGCCTTTACTCGCTAAGGCATAGTTCTCCTCATCATGCATGGACGAAGAACTGTCTCTGGTGCTCCGTCTGATCTCCTCCTGCATCAAATCGGACCATAGTCGTTCCCAATCTGGCAGTTTCTCCCTTCCATCCACTGAGTCCTGGTAGTTATTCCAGCTCTTAGGAAGGCCAAGGAGTGCTAGACTCACCATATCCTCATCCGATGTCATGACCCCTACACTTGCAAGCTCATCCCTGCATATGATGAGCTTGGTCAGATACATAGAGATCGTCTTATCCCTTTCACACTTGATATTTTGAAGTTTGTCCTTCAGTACCAGCTTCCTCTGATCACTCCTATTCTGATATAAATCTTTTAATTTTTTCCACATTGCATGCGGAGTCTCCTTCCCATGGAGGTTCGAGACAATGTGATCTCGCACTCCCTCCAAGAGAATTCTCCTAGCTCTAGCCACACACTTCCTCCATTCCACCTGCTCAGTCTTGTCAGTAGGCTTAGGGTTTTCTTGATCAATGAAATCCTTAAGGCCATTATCTTCCAAAACTGCCTCCATGCGATCCTTCCAAGCTATATAGTTTGAGCTGCCATCAAGGGCATATTCAAGCCTAAAACCATAGAACACCATTGATGAAATAGATGTGATAAGAACTTGAGATCTATATCCCGAATAATAAACTTTGAATTTCTCCTGCTAGTATATTGTTCTTGATTGATCAACTGTGCTTCGATACCATGTAGAAATTTCACCTGTAGAACAAACCGATATATGCAATGTCCTAAAGCATAATACTTGTTATACTTCTACAAAACATTAAGCAGAAGCATAATCGAATTCATGAGCAACATCAAGTAGAAACATGCATAACTGATCAAGAAAATTAATCACACGTAACACAAGATATATCCAAGGGAAAGCACCATCATAAAACCCCAACCATGTATTATCAATCAAGTGGAAATCCTCTTCACAATACAAAAAGAATTTTCTCTCAAGCTATTCAGTTCTCAATGAACTATGAAGATATGAAGATATATCTCATGAACCAACCAAGCCCTGTATATAAAGGCTTTACCTATGGTCCAATCCCTATTTCCTTGCGTAGTTTACTTAGGAAATAATAGCAAAAGCATATGTAATTAATTCCAAACATACCAAGTTAATCACTGGTCCAACTACACAATCCTTGAGGACACTAGTTCCTCAACCATGTAAAAACTGCTTACTAGAAATAGTCAAGCATCTGATAGTACACTGTCCCACATCCGATCGCAACTGGGTATCTGACAGAACTGACATGCAACAGTTATCCATGAGTGAATTCTCAGTTATCTAAAATAATAGTTGTCACATGCATGCAAGCATTAACAAACTATATTTTATTATTTTAACAACTTGTTAAAATAATCTAACTGGACTTGACTAGTTAGAACTAAGTCAACTAATTCTCTCATTATAGAACTCATACTTATTCCCTCAATCAATGGAGGAAATTAAAATAAATTCCTCAATCAGAGGGACAACTCATGTGCATGCTTGTTAGGATATTCTGACACATAGGAAATAGTTAAGTACAACTTGGTCTAGTATAGAGTTAGGTAAAGTGTGTTTCTTTACCGTTGTACATTTTGTAACTTACAATCCGACGTTCACGATATGTAGTGATCCGATGGTTCATTCTCTCCTTGGTATTACCGACACTTGATCCGTGGCTTGACACTCGATTGGTCCATGAATTCTATTTAAAGTGCATGGAGGGTCATTTGTAGGATAATCCGTGCATGAGAGAAGCTTATGTAAATTTTCATTCTTTGATTAATAAATTGCCTAAAGTGGCCGCGTTGGCTCAGGCCGTGGACTGTTTCCCTCTTTGAGGGTTTTAACCACGTCAAAAATACTGGTGTATTGATCTGTGATCTGGTTGTGAGCGGTGTCCTTTTGGTGTTCTTTCTGAGGAACTTACCCTGTAAATTCCTACATGGTATCAGAGCTATTTGAGGGCCGCGTCCGTTGGTGATCCAAATCTGAAGCCGGTAGAATTGCATCCGACTGCCGTTTCCTAGATCTGCTGTTTCTGACTGCTTTCGGGCCGAGAGGACTGCTCTGTTGTGTTCACAGCATCTGTTCCAGTGAGGAACCCCTTTTGTTTCACGCGAAAAGGTTTCCGGTAGCCCTAGCTGCGTCATTTTTAAGATCTGGAGGTATACAATGTTTATTTGCAGTTTACTGTTATTTTCTCTCTGCTTATTTCAGTTTCGGTTTATTTAGATTTTTTTTAACCTGATCTATACCTTTCATTTCTGCGTATGCTCTTTTCTCTGCGACTCTGTGCGATCTGGGCAAATCAGAAATGAAAAGGAAGGATTTTTCTCATGCGTATGCTCTTTTCCCTGCACCTTAGTGTGATCTTGGAAAATCAGAAACATTGAGAAAAATATTTAGTTTTTCGGCTAAAGCTAACTTTGAGCCGCAAGGTTGAATTTTTGAAAATATTTAGTTTTTTGGGTAAAGCTAACTTCGAGCCGTAAGGTTCATTTTCTTTGCATGTCCGTGTTGGGTTTTGTGTTTTTTGTTTTGTAGGGAAAAAGAGCTTTCTCAAAGCAAGCACGCAACCCAAAGCCCCTCCCCCCCCCTCTCTCTCTCTCTCTCAAATTTTTTGTATAGATCAATTGGTTCAAATCTATTTTAAGAGAGTAGAGGTCTTGGGTTCAAGTATCCATTTTGTGGGGGCGGACTTTTTCATTTCCGCACATTCCCGCACTTCGTCGGCAACTTCAACAACTTTTTTTCAAAAAGCCATAACTTCTTCATCCGGAAGCCTTTTTCAGAGCCGTTTTTTTTAAACCAACCTAATTTTTCGAGATCTATCCATTGGAACACTTACTTTTAGCATCTTCAGCTTCAGTTTCTGTTGAAATGGAAAGTCAATACCAAGTTACCCTTGACAACACCAACTACTTCCAATGGTTGTCCTACATGGAGGATTTACTTAGAAGTAAAGGTCTCTACCGAATAGCCACAGGCCAAGAAAAGAAACCGAAAGATGAAGACAAGGCTGCTAAATGGGAAAATAGACAAGATCAAGCACGTGGTTTGATAGGGATGTCTATTTCTCCAGATCTTAGATTCCATATTGCAGAACTTGAAACTCCTCATGAAGCAATGGAACGAATCAATAATGTTTTTGGGATTAAAAATGAAATTAGAGCCCATCAACTTGAAAATGAGTTGCTTACATTGGACCCTAATAATTTTTCTTGCATTGAAGATTTCTTGTCTAAGTTCAAGACCCTTAGGTATCTTTTGGAAGGTGTTAAGGTTAAGAAAGAAGATAGTAACCTTATTTATTCCATCCTTACTAAGTTGGGACCAGCCTACTCTGTATTTGTTTCCACCTTCCATTCTACAAGAGAAGCCTTCATTTCTCAAGGAAAAGACTACAAGCCCCCTTCCTTTGACTCTTTTTGTGATTCTTTAATAAGAGAACAAGAAAAACTCTTACACCTTGGTCTTCTTAATCTTGGAAACTCTTCCAAGAAAGCGTTAGCCGCCCAGCAGCAACCAAATCCAAAGAATCCTAAGAATTCATATCCTAAAAAGAATGGTCCTAAACCAAACAAGGGTCCTAAGCAATTTCAGCCCCAAAATGAAAAATCATTTCAACAAAATGATAAGATAAATAAAAACAAAGGGAAGAAGACTGATAGACATTGCAATTTTTGTAATCGAGATGGCCACTTAGAATCAAAATGCTTTAAAAAGATGGAAGCCTTGGAAGCAGCAATGAAGAAGCATAACATCCATTTGGGGCAATCTTCAACTTCAACTTCATCTTCAGGAATGGCACTTTCTGCATGTGGTTGTCAAGCATCTTGGTCTGGCTATGCATTAAATGTATCTTATTCTTCTCATTCTCATGAGTGGCTCATTGATTCTGGAGCTTCTTATCACATGGCCAAAAACAAAGCCATGTTTTCTTCTTTAAATGATTGTAACACCAAAAATATATATGTTGGTGATGATAGATCTCTTAATGTTGTAGGGACTGGAACTGTTCATCTAGACAATGGTCAGTTTAATGATGTATTATGTGTTCCAACCTTATCCTGCAACCTTCTATCTGTATATCAGATAACTCATTCAGGTGAAGGTAAAATCGTTGAATTTTCACCTCATGATGTTGTAATCAAGGACTTAAAAGATCCTAAACAGATTTTGGCTACTGGCATTGCTGATGATTCTACAAGGTTGTATAAGTTTCACAACTTTGGGTCATCAAATATTCCCTAAGTATTTGTTGCTCATAACAATGAAGTGAGCAAACTTTGGCATGAGCGATTTGGTCACTTAAACTATCGCTCCCTTCAGCATCTATGTAAAGAAAATATGGTGACAGGTCTTCCTATGGTATCTTGCAGAGATGGTGTTTGTTCCGGATGTGTACTCGGAAAACATCATCGGGACAGTTTTGAAAAACGTGCCTCTTGGCACGCCTTAGCCCCTTTACAGCTTGTGCATAGTGATTTATGTGGTCCACTTCCAGTTGTGTCATTCTCTGGTTGCAAGTACTTCTTAACTTTCATTGATGATTTCTCCAGACGCACTTGGGTATACTTCTTAAAACTCAAGAGTGAAGTATTTAACACTTTTTTGGCCTTCAAGGCCTTTGTTGAAAAACAATTTGGACATCAAATTCTTAAGTTAAGATCTGATAATGGTGGAGAATATGTTAAAAACACATTCATCAACTATTGCACTGAGAATGGAATTCAAATGCAACATACTGTTCCATATACTCCACAACAAAATGGTGTAGCTGAAAGGAAGAATCGCACCTTAAAGGAAATGGCTAATTGTATGCTACAATCTAAAGGACTTGGTCTTAGTTTTTGGGCAGAAGCAATTAACTGTGCAAATTACATAATAAATCACACTCCTACTAAGGCTTTAAAGAATATCACTCCAGAAGAAGCATGAAGCTCAATTAAACCAGATGTAAGTCACTTTCGTGTTTTTGGAAGTGAAGCGTGGGCCCATATTCCAGATGAAAAGCATAAAGCTTTAGAACCTAAGAGTGAAAAATGTACTTTTGTTGGATATTCTGAAGATGTCAAAGGCTATAGACTTATTCCATTTAAGTCAAAAAATGTTATCATTAGAAGAGATGTAAAATTTGATGAAAATATATCGGCCTGCGAGCCTAGTCCGGCGGATGTGCCACCTCTCCCTATCTCTTCTACCTTTGAAAACATTTCTTCTTCAGATGATGAGAGTGAGGATGACAATCCTCCCCCACCATCTCAGGATCCTCCTTCAGCTCCTGAGCTTCCAAAATGGGTTCGTGCTACTCGAGATGCAGCAGGTGATCTTGCTGGTGATCCTACAGATCAGCGACGCACACGTTCTCAGTTCAAGAGAGCCTCTTCTTTACTGGCTCAAGCTCCAGTAAATTATGATCCTGACACCTTTGCAGAAGCTTCAGGCCATCCAAATTGGGAAGCAGCTATGAATGAAGAATATCATTCATTATTGGCAAATGATACATGGGATCTTGTTCCTTTACCAAAGGGACGAAAACTTGTTAGATGCAAATGGGTTTACAGAACCAAGTATGGACCAGATGGGAAAGTTGATAAACATAAAGCTCGTCTTGTTGCTAAGGGCTTTTCACAGGTTGAAGGCATTGACTACACTGAAACCTTCTCCCCTATTTCCAAAATGAACTCTATCCGCCTTGTTCTTTCCCTTGCTGCCTCTTTCAAATGGGAAGTCCATCAGACGGATGTTAAATCTGCCTTCTTGCATGGGGACTTGCATGAAGAAATCTATATGGAACAACCCATTGGCTTCATACAAACAGACTCCAGCCTTGTTTGTCGACTTAAGAAATCCCTTTATGGTCTCAAGCAAGCTCCTCGGGCTTGGTATGCCAAAATGGATAGCTTTCTTTTAGAATCTGGCTTTTCTAGGTGTCATTCTGACAATACTGTCTACACCAAGAAAGTGGGCAACTCTCTTATCATCCTTGTTCTTTATGTTGATGATCTTATCCTTACTGGTAGTGATCCCAACCTTATAAACCATGTGAAGTCTAGCCTCAAAAGGAAATGACAGACTTAGGACACTTACACTATTTTCTCGGTCTTCAAGTCTTGCAATCCAAGGAGGGTATTTCCCTTTCCCAGTCCAAGTATGCTTGTGATATTCTACATCATTTTCACATGGAAGATTGTAAGCCAACCCCTTCTCCCTTTCAGTCTGGAGTCAAACTTTCAGTCACTTGTACTTCTCCTGAAGTTGATGCTACATTATACCGTCAACTTGTAGGAAAACTCTTGTATTTAACCCATACTCGTCCTGACCTTTCCTTTGCTGTTGGCCTTGTTGCTCGGTTCATGCAAAACCCCCGTGAAAGTCATTGGAAAGTAGCTAAAAGAATACTTCGTTATGTTCGAGGTACAGTTCAGTTTGGGATTCATTACAGTGCCGAAGCAACTCCTCTATTGGTTGGTTTCACTGATTCCGATTGGGCTGGTGACCCTGATGATCGGAAGTATACTGCCGGTTATGTGTTCACTCTTGGTTCAGGACCTATTACATGGGCTTGCAAGAAACAGGGTGCCATTTCTCTTTCATCAGCGGAAGCAGAGTATCGTGGTGCCGTAGAAGCTAGTAAGGAAGCCTTGTGGCTTCGTCAGATCCTGTCAGAATTTGGCTTTCAGCAGCAACATCCGACTACACTTTGGTGTGATAATGAAAGTGCCATTCAGCTATGCAAAGATCCAGTTCAACATCAGCGCAACAAACACATGGAACTACACATGCACTTCATCAGAAAGCTCATTCACGACCATGTTCTTGAAGTGCAATATTGTTCAACAGATGATCAAGTTGCAGACATCTTCACAAAGGCTCTCACAGAGGCGAAGTTCACTAAACTTCGATTTATGGTTGGAGTTCAGGAAGTTGTCACTAAGGGGGGATAGGCTCTAGTGCCTCCTTCCTTCTCCTATTGTGTCATATTTGTAAATCCTTCAATCCTATCCCAAGTTTTTCTTAAGGGGGGATGTTAGGATATTCCGACACATAGGAAATAGTTAAGTACAACTTGGTCTAGTATAGAGTTAGGTATAGAGTTAGGTAAAGTGTGTTTCTTTACCGTTGTACATTTTGTAACTTACAATCCGATGGTCACGATATGTAGTGATCCGACGGTTCATTCTCTCCTCGGTATTACCGACACTTGATCTGTGGCTTGACACCCGATTGGTCCATGAATTCTATTTAAAGCGCATGGAGGGTCATTTGTAGGGTAATCCGTGCATGAGAGAAGCTTATGTAAATTTTCATTCTTTGATTAATAAATTGCCTGAAGTGGCCGCGTTGGCTCAGGCCGTGGACTGTTTCCCTCTTTGAGGGTTTTATCCACGTCAAAAATACTGGTGTATTGATGTGTGATCTGGTTGTGAGCGGTGTCCTTTTGGTGTTCTTTCTGAGGAACTTACCCTGTAAATTCCTACAATGCTCACAAAGACTTCAAATTTGAATTTCCTTAACTAATTAACCCAACTGAATTAATTAATTAATATTTCCAACTGCTGTTAAGACCAAAATTTTTTACTTCCTATAGATAGACTAGGGATTGCTATAAATAGGAAGGGACCCAGAAATGCTATTTTTAGAACTTTCTATTTTTAGCAGTTTCACCTCTCACCCAATGTGGCCAATGACCTCACTGGCCAAACTGCTATTTTTAGACATGCTATTTTTAGTAGGTCTATTTTTAGCACATTCTAAATTTAACATTTCTTGTTGCACACTTTTCAACAACCAGTAATGAGACACTCGAGTTGGGGTCGGTCTTCAACCATGGAACCGACTTCATCATTGGAAGAAAGGACAATAGACCTTGATCCGTTGTCCTCGTTGGATTTGGAAGCGGCTCCAATTTGATCCCCACTAATATTGCCATGAACCCCACTACTATTACCATGAACCCAGGAGCTAAGGGCCACCACCTGATCACTGTTGATTCTGTTGTTAGAGGAGAAGCCAGAGAAGCCAGATCGGATCGAAGAATTTCTATAGGACGAGGATTTGCTGGATAGTTTAGAAAATTTAACTTGCTGCTTCTCTGTCCAGATCTCCTCCATCCGCCGAGATTTTAATGCTAAGCAGGCTTCAATTCTCACCCATAGCTCAGGGGACAACAAGCTAGACAACTCCAGATGTAAGGAGAGAATATTTCTAGAAAGAAAATTGAGCTTACTTCTAACCCTAGAAATCTCAGAATGAATTAAGGCAAGACTGGCATTTAAAAATATTCGATGAGTACCGGACTTGTTAAGGCGGTGTTTAATTTGAGCAAAGAGAGGAACAACTGACGAATCCCTACACCTCTTCAGGAAAGCAAGATCTGTCTTCATCTTAGAAACCTGCAAGCGTGCTCGTTCAAATATATGAACTTTAATGGTAACGACCCTCCCATGCAGGGTAGTGATATTCGAATTCAAGCTTATGTGCTCCATATGAAATTATAATTTATATTATTATTTAAATAATATTTTAAAATTTAATGTTTTGAATTTTTTTTTAAAACATTTAAATTATAGAAATTATATTATTTAAAGTTGTAATTTTGACACATTTTAGTGGTTTAAACAATTTGTTTTATAAATTATATTTAAAAAGTCAAAAAACATAATTAGTATAGTTATATAAATTAAATGGTTGGTGGTAAATGTCCATATTGATCTATCTATAATAAAAACCAAAACTAATTATATTATAAATTTATTTTAAATTATTATTATTATTATTAATTATAAAAATAATTCATGTATAAGTTTTATATATATATATATATATATATAAACAAATATGGAACAAGATTTTTATCCATGGAGATATAATCCCAATTTTATCATGGAGATTTTTAATTTATAAATAGATTTTGTTACAAGACTAGGGGCTGCAATATCATGACTTATCAATACCACATCCCCAAAGGACAATAGTTTAGTTCATATGGAATTTTTTCCTAATTATTCAAGTTAATTAGAATAACAAAAAAATTATAACTATTTTGGAGATAAATACCAACATTCGATTTGTGTATACTAATTGGAATATTTTAGAATATTTCATGGAGGTTAAATCTCTACCATCCATTTAATAATTATTGACAATTAAATTAAAATAAAATAGACATGTCTATCGGTATGATTATAATTTTATTTGAAATTATTATTATTATTATTAATTATTAAAAAAATAAATATGCATGTTAAACATATATATGTTTAAAAAAACATGTAACCCAGTTTTTGATCATGTAAATAATACCACATGCCCACAAAATCAAAAGTAATTTCATATGACATTTGTTCAGATGGCATTTTTTTAATAGTAAACAATTTAATTAAAAATAGAAAGGGCGTAGATACTTTTGGTATAAATCTCAATATTTGATGTGTGACTACTTTTAATAATATTTTAGAATACTCTGTGGAGATTTTTGCATTCGTCGATTATCAAGTGGACCCCTAAAACATGAAACGGGATAAAAACCATGTATAGCCCACCCATCAAAATATATAGCAGTCCATAAAGTTTATACATATTAGTGTCAAAAAATAGAATCAATCTACCATAAAAGTGCCCAGATAAACATCATAAATATACTATTCATGCTTGCTGATGGATATCTTGATCATCTAAAAAATAACAAAAAGAAATGTTGTTGTAAAATATGCATTGTGAACCATATCTGATGTTGTAGTGATATGAAAAATTAAGCTTCAATAAAACATTGATGTTGATATTCCTATATCCTCCCATCTATATGTTCCAGAACTTGCCAAGTGCTCATAAGTTATCGAAATCCCTCCTTAGACAAGACACCCACTTCAGAATTTCTTTCCATGTAGATGTGATAGTAGGATACATGGCCAAATAGTTGTTTTAACTGTAAAAAAAATTCAAGAATAGGAAGCAATATGTGGCCATGACAACGTTGAGTGCATTGAACTAGTTAATAACATTTAGTGAATCCCAAAAAAATTGTACAAATGACAATTATGTTCCTGAGACCGGCAGAGAAGTAGTTTTAGAGAAAAAAGTTTGGCATAATTGTTGGTACCCTTGCCTAAACCAATCTTAGACTTTAGGAAGTGATGCTCATTGAGATAAAGGATGAGACCTCTACATGATCCATTTTCATTGGATGCACCATCGAAATATGACCAAGGAATTTGTCTATTAATTACTTCCTCAGTGATGACCCTTGGCACCTGATGAGATTCCTTGGTTGGTAAAAGGGCATAGATTGTCCTGATTTCAACAAATATGAGATCTAGAGCAGAGGTAAGATCCCTGAAAGTGACTTTGTTCGTGGCCAACCACACCCCCCCAACATATAAGTGGCAGTTTTTTTCTCCAAGTAACATCTTTTGAGGCATCCCAACATGACTTCCATCCTCCATAAAAACATTCCCCCTCCAATCTAGTGTGCATCAAAGGAGCTGTTTGGATTTTTCCCATATGCTCAGTGTGAAATGGCACAACAAAAATAGGTGTGTTACTGATTCTTCTGCATCTTTGCATAATATACAATAGTTTCAGCCTTCTTTATGTTGCCTTTGTAAATTGTCTTAGGTATTTTCAGGCTAGGCAGTAACTCCTCAAAGAAAAAATGATTCGTATATTTATTCCTTCAGGTTGGTCTTCATTATATACATGAGGGAGAGACTGTTCACTTCATCTCCCAATGACTGATCACATTACTTATTTATTTATTTACATTATGTTGACCCAATCCTGATGATTAGGTTTCAACATTCCCCCCCTTAATCTGAAGGGATGTTGGTGAGTCCAAGCATCATTCTGAATCGTTCAAGTTTTTCTCTTCCAAGCGCTTTGGTGAATATGTCTAGAGTTTTCTCATTAGTGGAACAATGACAGAGATGGATTGTTTTGGCCTCAAGATGATGTCGAATCAGATGATATAGTATTGATGTGCTTCGTTCGATCATGGAACTTTGGGTTCTTGGCCAACTTTATTGCAAAGGTATTTTCAATCATGAGTGGAGTTGATTGTACTTGTTTTACCCGCAAATCTCCAAGAATTTTCCTAAGCCACACAATTTCTTTTGTTGCTTCAGCTGCTACCACATATTCTACTTCTATTGTGGAATCTTCTGGAATTGATTCTTTGCGAGATATCCAGGAGACAGCTCCTGATCCAAGACTCATAGCATATCATGAAGTAGATACCCCAGTTTCTTTATCTCCATCGAAGTCTGAATCAGAGTATCCAATCAAGCTGAAGTCGTCCACCTATGTATACTTGATTCAAAAATCTTGAGTTCCCTTCAAGTACCTTAGAACTCTTTTTGTAGCAGACCAATGTCCCTCACAAGGCTTTTGCATAAACCTGGAGAGGATTCCAACAACAAATGAAATGTATGGTCTGGTAGTAGTTAGGTAGTTGAGACTTCCTACAAGCTGTCTATACTTTGTTGCACCCTCAAATTATTTTCCTTCAATAGATGTGAGCTTTAAGTTTTGTTCCATTGGAGTAGTAAGAGGATTGCATTCTATCATGCCAAACCTGTTCAACAGATCTCCAATGTATTTATTTTGAGAAAGAAATATGGACTTCGGATGTTGGGTTACTTCAATACCAAGATAGTAATGAACATAGCCCAAATCATTCATTTCAAAAATTTTCCCCAATTCCTTCTTTATGTATACAATGTAGCTTTCATTGTTTTCTGTCATTAAAAGATCATCTACATATACCACAAGATATACAACTGTTTTTCCAACTTTCTTGACAAATAAAGTTGCATCATCAAGATCATAATGTTTGAAATTGAGTTTCAAAAGATGCTCAGTTAGTTTTTCATACCAGGCTCACGGTTCTTGTTTGAGGCCATACAAGGACTTCAATAGTTTGCATACTTTATGTTCATGTCCTTTCACAGCAAATCCTTTAGGCTGGGACATAAAAACATTCTCTTTTAGATCTCCATTCAAGAAAGCAGTTTTTACATCCATTTGATGGACTTTCCAACCGTTCTGAGCTGCTAGGGCAAAGAGTGTCCGGATGGTAGCCCATTTTGCTATGGGGGCAAAAGTCTCCTCATAATCAACCCCTTCCTTCTGTGTAAAACCTTTTGCCACAAGCCTAGCTTTGTGCTTGTCAAGTGAGCCATCAACTTTATACTTGTTATTGTAGACCCACTTGCAGCCAATTGGTTTGGTTCCTAATGGAGGATCAACCAGCTTCCAAGTGTTGTTCTTTATGAGGGCATCACACTCCTTTTGCATCGCTTCTTTCCATTCATCATGAGAAGCAGCTTCTTTGAAGGAAGTTGGTTCAAAATCTGCACACAAGTTCAATTCACAATCATAAGAAACATCCATATCAACAGGTGAATTAGAGTCATCTACATCACCTCCATTTTGCCGGTTTGAATTTCTAGTTCCTGTATTTCCAACCTCATTAGGATGAACACTTTCAAGTGTATTTGTCAGCCACTTTGGGGGACCTTTCTTAGATGGTCTAGGATGCTCTATTCATTGAGTTAGAATTATATCAATCACATCACTTAAAGCATCATCTATTGTTGGAGTTTCATGCGGGGGAGAGTGTTCTTCATAAGAAGATTCCACATGTTGATCTAGTATAGGAATGTCAGGCTAAGCAGTAACTCCTCAAAGCAAAATTGATCTGTATATTTATTCCTTCAAGCTGGTCTTCATTATATACATGAGGGAGAGACTGTTCACTTCATCTCCCGATGACTGTTCACATTACTTATTTATTTATTTACATTATGTTCACCCAATCCTGATGATTAGGTGTCAACATGTGGGGAATTTATTCCTAATGATGCAACACAAAAAGTCTTGTTTTCGCAAGGAAACAAGCTTCCAAGTCTAGTTCCACCACCATTATTGATTATCCCCTACTCTATCAACAATCTAAAAATAATACCCGGCTTTGGGAGAGTAAGTACCTGAGGGGGAATGAACCCAACAGAGAGAATCTTCCTTGTCTTCGATCCTCACATGAGATTTTCTTAGGGATTTAATGATAATTAGACCACAAATAAGCAAATTCACCTTCTAGATTCAGCTGGGCTGCAGACTTCCACACCTGAGACCATATTATTTTCCTATCCTTGTCTACTATTTTATTAAGGAAAATAACCCCTGATCATTCATAAATTGCACCAGGTTCGAAGAAAGCTTGAGGTTTTCAACGTGAGGAGCCCATGGGTCCAAACCAACTCTGAATCTTTCCCCATTGCCAATGTTCCACGTGAGGCCATTGCCAACCACATCAAAAGAGGAAGTGACTACTTTCCATATGATAAATGGGTTAGTCAATCGTTTATTTGGCAATCTAATTCATTCACCAAGAGAGGGGAAAAATATACTTCATATGAACAACAATAGTCCAAATGCAATAAGTTGATAGTAGTCTCCACCCAACTTTGGCAACTAGTGCTTTAGCAAATAACTTGAGGCCCTCCAGCCCCTATCTACCACAAGCTTTAGGGAGAGCTATATTGTCCCAACAAACCCATGGTAGAACAAATTCATCTTTGGACCCATCCCAAAGAAAACGACAACAGATTTTCTAGTTAGATTTAATGATCCCTTGTGGTACCCATGTGAGCACCATCCAATATATAGGGATGGCTTGGAGTACAGACTTAATCAAGACCAACCTACCAACATGAGAAATCCATTTGAAGATCAAATGTTTTAGCCTCTTTTCTACCTTGTCTAGTAGCCATAACCAGTGAACATTCCTGTATGTCTTTGGATTTAAGTAGAAGCCAAGGTATTTTAGACTACCTTGAAAAGTTTTCATTGTGAAAGGAAATATTGTCAAATCCTTCTAACTTCTCCTCATGATAGACCATAATGAGAGAGAGTGGACTTATGGACATTTATGAGCATACCAGTTTCTTTCTGGAATAAACCAAGGCCATCTTTGACAACATCTAGAGCTTGTCGATACCCATTATAAAGGATTTAAGATATCATCCACAAAGAGCAAGTGTGTGATAAAAAAGTTGTTAGCAACCTCGATTCCCTTGAGATCGCCCTGTCTTTTGGCAACAAACATTAGCCTGCCAAGTCCTTTTGTAGCTAAGAGGAAGATGAGGAGGGGTAGAGAAAAACCTTGTCTCAGGCCTCTTTGTGCATGGAAGAAAGGATAGGTTGAACCATTAATCAAGACCGCAACAATGGAAAATGTCACATAACTCATGACCCAATTAATGAAGGGAACTTCAAACCCTAAATGAGTGAGGATCATAGAGATGTAGACCTGGTTGAATCTATCGTAGGGTTTTGATAACTCTATTTTTTCCACAATTCCTTTAAGTTGCTAGATATTTATACCATGAAGTCCCTCTTGAGTCACCCCAATTTCCTCGTGGATTTGACACCCATCCAAGAATCCAAACCGCTCCCTTGAGACATTTATGGAGAGAATAGGTATGCTCTGGATGGCAATATTTTCACTATAATTTTCTAAATACAATTGCAAAATCAATTAGACTTGTGTTCATCAAAGGACTATGAGTCATTAGTCTTGGAAATGAGTGCGATGAAGGTTGTGTTGAAAGGGTCATAGATTCTTCCATTCTATCATGACTTTTCTACCACCTAAAGTAAATCATCCCCCAACAACTCGAAGAATCCCAAATAAAACTTCACAGTCCATTCGTTTGGAACCAAACTCATCCTTTTGCATTCCTTTTAAAGCATCATCTAGTTCCCCAGATGATATTGGTTCCATCAAATCCTGATTATCTTCCTCATTCGCAAAGTGGGGGAAGGATTGTGTGAGGTGAACCATTTCAGCGATAGTGGCCTCCTTTGGAGCTTTGAAAATATTTGTAAAATGGTTTTTCCTAAGAGACTCAAGCTCATCAAAGGTAGTGGCTTTACTTCCATCCGATTTTGGAATTTCCCACATCGTGTTGGAGGTTTTCTAGCCCTTGGAATAATTTTGAAAAAATTATGTTTTCATCACCACAGTTTAGTCATACCGCTCAACTTTTTAACCTCCATTGTTCTTCCCTATCAACCATAATTTTCTTCTTTTTTTCCCTAGCCATATAATACTTTCTTTGGCTTCCACTGATTCATACCCATCAGCCTCTAGTGATTCAAGTATTTCCAGATCCTCCTGTACATATTTGAGCTCCACCTCTTCCCGGGCCTTCTTCTATAGAGACCATTGAATCGTTGCCCTCTTTATTTTCTTAACTTTTTACACAAACTGAGGGGCAACCAAGGTTCCAAAATCATGGTTGCAGGTACTCCCTGAGTCGTTGACCAACTACACAACTTTATGCATTCAAACATGAGGGGTTGAATTTGAACGGGATCCCAGGTTTTCAATTCCAGAAAGATAGGGTGATGATCAAAGGCTCCAATTATTTAATTTGTCCTTGAATTAAATCGAGAATTAAATTGTAATTCTTTTCTCATAGCAACTTGTAATAGTTAAAATAAGTTAAGTTGACTTAGTTAACTTAGGAATTTTGAGTTGGAAGTCTATCTGGAGTCATGTAAGTGTGATCCCTAAGTTTTATGGGTTCAAATTGAGTTTATTGGATTTGTAATTAGATAACTCAGTTCAACTGAGTTATAATAAGTTAAACTAGTTCTAACTGTTGGAGGAACTAGTAGAGGTCTAGTAGTGAGTTGGTGCATGAGTGCATCCTCAGTGCCACACCAGCTAACTAAAGATTCACTCAAGAATAACTCACGCATGTCAGTTCAGAGGAATATCCAGTTGAGACTAGAGTGCAGGGACAATGTACTATCAGTTGTATAATTTTCTGAGTTGTACAAATGGTGCATGCAATTAGTTGAGGACCTAAGTTTGGATGGCACAGTTATGGATCAAGGATTTCCTCATTAAATAGAGGCTAATTCCTCTAAGAATTGCACAAGGAATTAGGGGCTTGGCATGCAACAAAATTGGTCAAGTGTTGGCTAGAGTGGGCTTGTGAGGCAGAGAGTTAGATCATACTTGTGCAAGGATTGTTCTAATGTGAACAAGCATTGTATTTTCTTCTAAGATCTTTTGTTTAATGTAATATAGATAGTCAGGGTTGTGAGCAATTACTTTCCCTAGAGAAATATTGTTCTATTTGCAATTGATATTCTTCCTCTTTCTGATTATTGTTTTCATCGATCATTTTTTGTTTCTGTTGTAAAGAGTAGAGTAGATTCTTTTCTTGTGTTTTAGTACATCGCATGAGTTGTTGAATCTACAATTAAAAATGTACATGGTATCAGAGTTGAAGAAAATATAGAAGAGGAGATTTCGATTATGGTTGTGTAGGTGAAATTCGAATTTGCAGTTCATACTTTAGAGTGAGAAAATGGCTTTCTACAGTTTGAGACTTGAGTATGCCTTAGATGGCAGCTCGAATTACATAGCCTAGAAGGACGAGATGGAAGCAATTTGGGAAGACAATGGCCTCAAGGAATTCATTGATCAAGACATTCCTAAGCCTACAACATCAGATGCTAAAGATCTTGCTAAATGGAGCAATTGTGTGACAAGGGCGAGGCAGATTATCCTTGAGGGAGATCGATATCACATTGTCTTGAGTTTCCATGGCAAGGATACTCCATACTCAATGTGGAAGGCATTGAGAAACCTATTTCAGAATAATAGTCACCATAGGAAGTTGGCACTGAACGACAAACTCAGAAAGATCAAGATGGAGAAGGATGACTCAATTCTGAATTACTTGACCAAGTTCACCCATTGTCGGGATGATCTTGGAAGTTTCAATCTTATTGTTTCCGAGGACGATATGGTGAGCCTAGTTCTTCTAGGACTTGCCAAGAGTTGACAAAGCTATTAGGACTCTGTCAATGGGAGGGAGAAGCTGCCAGATTGGGAACGACTGTGGTCGGATTTGGTACAAGAAGAGTTTCGACGGAACACTAGAGGTGGGACCTCTTCCAAAGAAGTGGAAGATGAATTTGCTTTAGCGAGTAAGGAATAGAAAGCCAAGGGAAAGAAGTCCTAAGGAAAGGCGGGCGACAAGAAGATGGAATTGTCAAAAGTCAAGTGTTTTCACTGTCACGAGCACGGGCACTATGCCACAAATTTCCCACAGAAGAAAGAAAGAAAGAAGGTGTTTCATTTCATATGATGGGGAACAGAGACATATTTAGTGTTTTTGAGGAGAAATACCTCAAGCCGAACATAGAGTTTGGTGATAACAGGAGGTATAGTGATCCCAATATTGGTACACTTACCTTTCAGAGGGAGTCTGGCTCCCCTCTCAGAATAAAAAATGTGATGTATGTTTCAGGACTAAAGAAGAATCTTGTTTCCGTTGCGGTATTGGAAGACCGTGGCTATGATGTGATTTTATTAAGGGAAAGGTTTTCCTTAGACACATCGCCACGGGGTAGGTGAAACAGATCGATGTATGAGTCAAGAACCTGTATGCTCTTGAGGTACAAGATGCATGCAAAGCCATGAGGAGCAAGGCAAAGGTTAAAAACTTGGTGGTTGAGAGGGAGAGTGAATGACCTCTCAACATGCATCCCCAGAAGAAGCCTCAGAAACAATCTCAGAAAATTGTGGAGCAGCCACAATTGGAGAAGTAGAGAAGAGACCGAATGGAGAGATCCACTCAAGTAGAAAAGAAGCATCTTTAGAAGCAGTCTCAGACAATTGTGGAGCAGCCAAAATTGAAGAAGTAGAGAGGAGACTGAGTGGAGGCATCCACTCATGAAGAGACCTCCAGTAGGGGGGAATTTTGAGCTAGGTGGGTAGAGGGAGCACATGAAACCATACCTTCAGGTGAGAGATGGGGTGATGTGAAGTGATAGTCCCAAGGGGGCAGAAATTGGGCAAGGTCCATTGAGAGGTTTTATCTCTTGAACCATACCTTGCTACGAGAGCCAAAAGTACATATTAGCAGGATGGATCAGTGGCGGTTGATGCAGTCATAGGTCAGAGTGACAAAGCCTAGAGTAGTAAAATACTGGAGAGCACAAAGTAGAGTTGACAATAGTGCAGAAAGGCAGAGTCAAATAAGCGTAGAGTTTTCAGTTGGCAGAGGCATATCTAGTAGTAGTCAGAGACTTTGATGACAGATGCATCATATTGATTCAGGTTGGAGTTTTTTTTTTTCAATTTTAGGAGTTGCTGTAGCAACAAAATTAGAGAGAATTATTGCATCCAGAAAATTCCAAAGGTTCAGGATTGGGATAGAATTGAATTCCTTTATTTTTGAGAGGAAGTATTGAAAATAACAACAAGACATGTTAAAAATAAAATCTAGAAATTCTAATTTAATTTGTCCTTGAATTAAATTGTAATTCTTTTCTCATAGCAACTTGTAATAGTTAAACTAAGTTAAGTTAACTTAGGAATTTCAAGTTGGAAGTCTATCTGGAGTCATGTAAGTGTGATCCCTAAGTTTTAGGGTTCTAGATTGATTTTATTGGAGTTTTAATTAGATAACCCATTTCAACTAAGTTATAGTTTGTTAAACTAGTCCTAACTATTGGAGGAACTAGTAGAGGTATAGTAGTGAGTTGGTGCACCAGTGCATCCTCAATGCCACACCATCCAAATGAATATTCACTCAAGAATAAGTCATGCATGTCAGTTCAGAGGAAGACCCAGTTGAGACTAGAGTGCAAGGACAATGTACTATAAGTTGTATAATCTTCCGAGTTGTACAAATGGTGCATGCAATCAGTAGAGGAACTAAGTTTGGATTATGCAGTTATGGAAGAAGGATTTCCTCATTAAATAGAGGCTAATTATTCTAGGAATTGCGCAAGCAAGTAGGGGCTTGGCAGGCAACAAAATTTCCTAAGTGTTCGCTAGAGCGGGCTTGTGAGGCAGAGAGTTAGAACATGCTTGTGCAGGGATTGTTATAGTGTGAACAAGCATTGTATTTTCTTATTAGATCTTCTGGTTAATGTAATATATATAGTTGGGGTTTTGAGAAGTTGCTTTCCCCAGAGAAATATTGTGTTACATGCCATTGATATTCTTACTCTTTCTAATTTTTGTTTTCATTGATCATTTTTGGTTTCCATTGTAAAGAGTAGAGTAGATTATTGTCTTGTGTTTTAGTACATCACATGAGCTATTGAATCTACAAGTAAAAATATACAAATCGCTCACCAATTCTTCAGCTAAGAGAAATTTATCAAGTCTTTTTTCCACCATCACATCTTCAGTTCTTTTATTTCTCCAAGATGGCTTAATGATCCAAACTTAAATAGGAACACAAAAAATTAAAAATATAACCATAAATACAGAGATGCAACAAAAATAACACTTTATTTCATTAATTTCAAATACTGAAATAAGCTTACAAACATAATGGAAATAAACCAGCTTGAACTATGGTAGCTTATCTCTGAGAATAGATGTGGTGGCTACTGATGAGCCTCATAAATGGGTAATCATATGGGCTCATTTACCTCATAACCTAGTCAGATCAACCATTCTCGTAGCTTATTATATGATTTTCTAATTATATTTATGCTTATAGGGTGAGTTGAGTTAGTTATTATGCCATGTGGTCTAACATGTATTTAATGCAAATTATTGATGGATTTTGAGGTCAAAGTCAAGGATCTAGTGGTCAAACTGCAGCAATAACTCGAAGTAGACAGAGGAGAGGACTTATAGGAGGAAATCCCCCTCATTTATTTCTCCTCACTTCAAATTTCCCTTCATTCAGCTCAGAGTATAAGCAGACGAATCATACACTAGAAGGCAACTGAGCAAGTGGAAGATGATTGATAGTTATCTCGAGTTTTGGGAGCTAAGCCTCCCTGATTTTAAGTTGGTAGCTTCAGATGTATAAGTAGAGAGGCCTAGGGCCTCACTAGGGTCGACTTTTTTTTGGCTTGTGTAAACTCTGCTCAAATTTAGAGCATACTATTTTATCACAGTTTTATGTAATCTTGCTATTTTTTGATAATGAAGATGGAATACTTTTTGAGCTAACACTGAGTTACCTCAAAGGGCTGAAGCTTTTGTGTTAGGAACCAATCCAAGCAGCCAAGCTTCTCTTTACTTGTATTTGTATGCTTTACTTCAGTTTGTAGATTAGTTTGCTGTTAGATGTATTTCTCTTATGGTTAAGAATAGGTTGCTTTTGATGATTTAGTAGCATGCTTCCATTTGTGCTTTCTGTAGCAGGTTAAGAAGTGATCAAAGAAGATTAAAAAGGCTAACAACAATGCCTTGGCCTCTCTTCCTTCCTTTGGGACCATGATTTGAGGCAAAAACTTTCTTGCTGCCCCAAAAACACAAATTTTCCTCATTCCTAGGACTTCTAGTGTTTGCAGCTCTTTAGTAGGTTGATAGTCCTGTTTTGCTTTACTTTAGATCTTCTTTATCATGTTCACTTCCTTATTTTCAATAGTACTTTTTCATGCTTTCCTTTCTTACAACATTTCCCAACATTTCCTTCTATACATCATAGTTTAGGCCATTTTAATGAAAAAATCTGTTTTTCCTAGGATGCACTCATTTCATTAGTTGCTTGATTTTCTTGGTTGACTGTCATTTTTTATGCAGCAGATCTCTTATAGCAGTAGGCCAGCTTACCAGCAATCACACCTTCCATCTGATCCATGCCCTATAGGTCTCCCAAACTTCACCTCAATTCTGCCTGTTCCAGGGAAAACTAGTGTCGATTCGAACTGCTAGTCCCACTAAGACGGGTAGCTATCTTAGAAACAAACAATGAAAGATTTTCAAGAGTTCCTTTAAGTGTGATAGATGGAAGAGAAGAAAAGAGGACCAACCTGGATCTTTCGCTTTGATCCTAGCTTGATTTCTCCTTCCCTTGATAGAATTTGCCACTCCTCTCCTACTTGTCCCGCTTCAAAGAGTACCTGTAGAGTCAAAGTAACAGAAAAATATCAAAGCATCTCTATCTAAAACATCATAAAAAATGCGGAATCAGAAACACATTGACCATACAATTGAATTTATAAACAATAAGATTCACAAATACGAGATCATATGGAGGAAAACTCAAAGAACTTTATTAATAGTAATGTAAGAGAGGATTATAACCCAGCTGTCTAATCCAGCATCATCCTCCCAGTTGTAGAAGCCCTCTTCCCCTCATGAACAAGCAAATCACCCAACAATGCAATGTCTCTTCTCACCAACAAACCAACAACAATTCCTTACAAAATACAAAATGCCAACCTCTAGATCTCTCAGATGAGGGATCCATTTATAGATGTCTTGCAAGGGTGTGAGTCAGTTCTGGGTTTTTGATTAGTGTAATTTCATTGATAGTTCTTGGTTCCACTTGGAGATTTCATGATCTCTTACTCATCCCTGGGCGAATTCCGAGAGGCAAGTGTCAGAGGAGAAGTTTCTGGAAGATTCCATGATCATCCACCTTGCAAATTGTCTCTGCCATTTGCCTATTCTCTCTCATCGCACCCCAGAGAAGGCCATTTGAGTATGCATCGCACCTGGCCAGTTAGGCAGTCATTATGCATCGCACCTTGCCCATGGAGTAGTCTGTATGGTCTAGTTTTGAGTAATGTTTCATGTGGAACTTTTGGGAGATGATGTAATCAGTTGACCATGATCCTTTAGGGTGTGAAACAACACTTTTAGGGACTTAAGGAGCACTTAGTTTATGGACATATGAGTTTGGGGTTGTAGTGCCCAAATATGTCTATAACAGCTGCCCCTAAAGCATGAGGTCGTAAATCTTCTGATGTCGGGTGAAATGCTTTATTCATGAGGATCTGAGGTATTCAAACTAGAAGGTGACCTGTATAAGATACAATAAAATACATAATCATCATATTATTTTCATGATCTAGCTGAGGCAGGCATTCCCATGCTCGGCTTTATAAATTCATTTTCATGTACATAGGACAGATAATCGTTTGCTGTTGTATACTTGTGATTCTTCGCATGAAGAATCATCTTTCCCTGGCTAGATGACTATCTGTGCAACTTCTGTGTACAATTGATGTCTTTATTTTCCTGAATATATCGTAGCCCGGATGGATGAAACTAGATCCGAGGTCTTCAAAACTCGTGCAATCTTTGCCCGATGTACAAGTCGATCCATGTGAAAAGATGTTTTGAAGTCGAACATCGAAAGACATTGCCTGATTACCAGCCAATGATGTAAGCTGTTAACAGACGCGAGAGGAATCACCGATAATGATGATGACCCTCAAGGTACTACAGTACAATTCACGTGGTGTGAATATATGAGTTGATGTCGAACACCACACAAAGTCTTTCGGTCGAAGGTCATTGATGTAAAACTGTCGCCGGAAGTGAGAAACTTTCCATTGAGGCATGCAAGCTTGAAAGTACTAAAAGGGTTGTTTCTATGTCAACTTCTTGGATAATGAGCTGATGTCAATAAGAAGTGACCTATTGTAGGAGGGCCTTGATGTATCCCACATCTACGACGCGAAACGGAGAAAATGATTTTTGTGGAGGTGAAAACAATTTGATGATATGAGGTTCAAGAATGGCGGTCATGAAAAATGAAGTGTGGATGTAATGCAGTGGTTGAGGCGTTTGTTGGATGGTGAATTCTCTGAATGACTTCTCTTGAACATATTGGTGACACTGATATGGACTGGTAGCGTTAACCCCATAGATGGCACGACAAACCAATGGTGACAGTGAACGGAAACCCAACCCAACTCAATCACAGTGATGGAGTGAAAGTGTCATGTTCAAGAGTGACTTGCTACCAATAGAGTTCTTCAGGTTTTCTTCCCATTTTTCCCCAGTCATTGCTGACCAGTACCTCTTTATTTTTGACAAGCTTGAGGAGGATAACATATGAGTGGTCTATAATTTTCCCTTCGGGCAAACTTGTTGTTTTGTGTTTAGCGAGCCTTGCGTCAGTGAGACTCGTTCTTGTCTGGGTGGACAAATTTGTCGCTATTGTTTTAACGAGTTTAACGACAAGTTTAACTCGGTCCTTTTCTTGTTTGGAGAGTCTGAAAATGAATGAAAAGGAGATTGCAACAGTCCTTTTTTGTGGCATAATCCCTTAAGTCTGAAAAAGTGTAAAATAATATGAAAGGGATGAATTTTTGATAGTTTTAACGAGCCGACAAAGACAAGCTCTCTATCTTTTTGATTAATAATCCCTGAAGTTCCAAAAGATTAAAATATATGAGAGGGATAACGTTCCCCTTACTTTAACGAGCTAGGAAGGTTAATAGCTCGACAATATTTTTATATTTAAAGAGTCTAAAAAGCGTTTAAAAGAGGCTTTGTTGGAGGGAATTTCTCCCCTAGGGCTTTTTGGGTTGAAACCCTAGCAGACTGAAAGTTGTCTATTCAAAGAAACATGCATTCATACAACCATTATGCTATTATAAGCAAATTCTATGATAAGGGTACGTATCTTTGGTCCTAAGTTTGAGAAGGCCCTTAGGGTCCAAACCCTTCTTGGAGTTCCCTTCCTCTCTTTTGTCCTGCAAAACAACCAATTCAAAGAACGCAGCAGTATATGGACAAAAACTTATAAAGAAACCATCTTCATGTTATAAAGAAAGGTAGTTAGTTATAAAATCCAAACGACCATTTGAATATGAATTCTAAACATGAATATCATTAACATAAAGAAGATTCATTTCGGGAACCAAGACATGTGCTTCTTTTATTATAGACAAATAAAGTACATAAAAAAGGAATATTTTCACCCGAGTCACCTTCAACAGGCTCCAAGCAAAGCTTCCTTCCAGATCCGTTCCAGCCTCAAGCCTCTAACAAACTCCTTCCATGACTCTCTCCATGATGTCATAAATGGTGGATGAACATCAACACACAAGGAAACAAAGGTTTCCAGTACAAAATGGGGGAAGTGCAGAAGGCACAAGGGACTTCAGACCTGGTCAAGGGAAAAATCTCAGCATAATAACCTTTCTCTCTCTTATCTCCTCCCTTTGGCCTTCCCTTTGAGGTCTTTTTATACCTCTCCCAAAGTAGTTTTTTAGTTTGGAGTTGGTTGGGAACAGTTGGGCCACCGGCACTAACAGGTGATCAACAGGTAAAACCTGCGATCTCTGCCCGAAAATAAGGAATTTTATATTTTTTTAAGTGTTTTAATACATACACGTGGGTTGGGTATACACAGACGCACGTATACACACGTTTAACTCAGGGCAATGTCGCGTATAAGGGATAAAACATTATTTTTTAAATTTTAGGACCAGGTCTGAAAGGAGGGGTTGCCTTAGGCCATGAGTACAACATCACAAACCATAGGAGTGAGATGTGGAGCTATAATAGATGCCCCCTAATATATGAGGTCAGAAGGGTTACATGATGGCCGAAATATATTATGCAAGTACATGGAAAGGAAGTCTCTCAAAAACCGAGGAGGACTTCACCAGAATTCAGCCTGCCAAGCCACCAAAGGAGATCAGAAAGAAACACTGTCTGAGGCGGGCATACCCATGCTCAGAAAAAGTAAAGCATGTCCGCATATCAAGTACAAGCGGATCCATTAAGTATACAAGTATAAATGACTAAAAAATACATAATGGATCATCTGATCATGATGAGAAAGTACATGTCTGAATATCACATATAACACTGTCAATGATGCTGAAAGATGCAACAGATCACTGATATCAAAGACTGATCCCAAAAGGTACCAACTGAACATGATGGAATAGGATGGTACCACACTGCAAAACTCGGGTGCTAGCATATAGAATGTCGCCATGACTGACTGCAACATATAAAGTGGAGTGGTATCAACTAGCAGCAACATGAGCAACTGTCAAGTGAACCAATGAATGCTGATACAACCTGAGGTCTTCACCGACTACCGTGGTACATTTCTACACCATGGGAATAAATGATCTGAAGTCGACCATGTGAGAAATCGTTTGATTACCGGTCATTGATGTATACTGTTAACAAACGCAAGACTACTCACCGATAATGATAATGAGCGTCAAGGTACCCAGTACAATCTAACAAGTGTGAATAGATGAGCTAGAGTCGAACACCTGTAAAAATCTATTGATCAGGAGACAATGATGGTTTCCCACTGTCGATAGCGAAGGATTTGCCACTAATGACTGCAAACCCCAAGGTACTGCCAAATGGACTCTAGATCTTTGCCCCAGAGCAATGAGTCGGAGTCGATAGGGAAAGATCCGCTAGAAGGAAGGAATTAAGGCATCCTTCATCAATCTAGCACGAGTGTAACCCGTAGGTCAATAATGTGGAAGGAATTGGATGAAAAAGATGTAGTAACCCAACCGAAGTACGTTTCCGGCGTACACAAGATGTGGCTAGCGCACGATAGAAACCCTCTGAACCAACCAATAATGAAAGCTGACACAGAGGAGAGGTATCCACCAATAGGGTCAAATGGAAACCAAGGTACTGCATGAATCCCAATGTGTGATAATGTAAGCTGATGTCGAACACAAGGGAAACCACTCAGTCAAAGAGCCATGATACTGATCGATGCTGAGCACAAGGTGACCTATCAATAATGAAAATAGGGCCAGGGTGCAGTTATAGGCTTGTACTTAGAGCAAGATGTCGTCGTCGATAAGGACAAGACCCGCCAGCAAGAAGTCAATGGGGACCTTCTCAAACTGGCTTGAGTAAAGGACCAATATAGCTGATGTGATGATAGACATGACACTGACAACTAGGGATGGCCGACTGAAAAATGAGTCAAGAGACACCGCAGAAAGGCCGACTCAGACTAACTTCCCTTGAACAAAAGCACGACTCAATGTGACTATGTGGCAGCGTATGATGACTTTGTATAAGTTCGCCATGCAGGAGGCACGAATGAACCCTCCATATGATTGGAAGAGATAACCAATCGGGGGAGTACTGACTCAATAACAAGGTTATGGCGTACCTAAGTCAAACTAAATCCCACCCATGTGGAGGAGACTTTGTTTTGAGTGCTTTGTTCAAAGGCGACACGACTGACTCTAGCTACCAACAATAAATGGAAATACTGTCCCGTTCCCGCTCTTTTTTGGAATATTTAATTTTTTTGTCTTTTTCTGTTAAGCCAGAAAAAGAATAAAAGAATGCTATGGTATAGTGGAAAGAACGAGTGTCGGTGAAACAGATGATCTAGTTCCTGGGAATGGAACGTTCCTATGCTCAATGCAGGGAGGTGAAAACTGGTCAGTGACACTCAAAGGTGTGTTCCTTCCACGGGTCAAGGTGTGTCAAGCTGCAGAATTCAAAGGTATGCAAGGTTGATTTTGCAGACGTCATGGTCAAAAGTTGGCTTAAGCACGAGTCCAAGTGAAGCTCGCTCTAGGCCAAAAGGTGCAAATGGTCAACATGCAATGCAGCAATACAACTCAACACAAAGGAGCCTCTAGGGTATAAGGCCAGAAAAGCGAAGAAGCAAAGAGGAATGAGTCTTCATCGCATAAGTCATGGCGGGACTACAAAGGACTCCCGAGCCTAGGGATGAAAAATCAGCATGAGTGCCAAGCGACAACAAGGTACTAACTAGGGCACCCATGATAGGGTAGGCTCTACCACACAAGTCATGATACTTCTAAGCAATGAGAAGGTTCCGCACCATAACTTGGTGGGGTCGATCCTAAGGCAAAATGGGAAAGGAAAATGATAAGTGCACAATGCAGGCGGAAAAACCTAACCTATATGCTAGTTTCGAGAACTAATACCTGCCAGAACGGACCAACCATAAACTTCCAAAGGAGACATCTTCCAAGTTTTGTAAACATAAATAGGAACACTAGACGAGAAGTTAATACATCCCACATATAAACTTCATATAAAATCTTTGTGTTATAGAATACAAAACTTGAAAATGCGTACCTTATATATACAATATGGTACAGGGAACCACACAACCTTGCAGCTTACGCATAATAGTTCTGCTGAACAAACCCCTTGCAGGACTCAAGCCAAGGACTCCTTTGGTAGTCAAAACTCATGGCTTCAAAGAGCTCCTCCTGTGAAGGCAAAACAAGTTCTAAGAAATCATGAGAACTACAAGGATCAAAAGAGGGAATTAAAGGGTCCCATGTCCTAGTAGGAAGAATCTCTCGGTCAATTGTCGGGACCAAGTCCCAAGAAGGAGAATAATAAGTCAAAGGGTCCTTCTTAGAAGTGATTGAACATTGAGGACTCAATGCGACATAATTAACCCATGGCGAGGTAGATTGTACTTGAATACTTGGAACAAACCAAGGGGCATTCTGCAGTAAAGTCGAATTAGGGTGGTGATTATCAGATGCAAGCTGATCAATAGTGACAATATTCCCGTTATGAGGAAAGCACATTACTCGAAAGAGTGAAGACACCACAACATTCATAGCATAGACATAATCACGCCCAAGTAGCATATTAAAGTCTAAAGGGCTATCAACCACCATCATATCGATTAACACAGTCTTCCCACCTAAAGTGATAGGCAATTGAGGAACACCCATAGATTCACCAGGTCTTCTATCATAGGATAACAACTGACTCTGAGCTATCAACATCTTTGGGGAACCCAAAGATTTCCAAGTCAAAGAGGATATAATACTTGCAGAGGATCCTTCATCCACCATACATCGATAGACATTTGTGGAATTCACTCTGACCTTTATTTGGAAAGGTGCAACGGAAGGAAGACGAGGCTCAACAAGACTATCCCAATCAAAGGAAACACTCTTAGAACTTGGAGGGGGAACATTCGAAGTAACCGGAATGCCCCTATACTAGAAGACTTTGTACTAGAGATCAAACAGACTCTTTTGTTAGGCACTTCACCCCCCAAAAGAGGAGTGTAATCGGCCAGCGATTGCACGGGCTCTACCACATTATCAACCAATGGTTGATGGGATTGATGAGAAACCATATAAGATCTAGGAGTAGAATTACTTTCAGACTCGGACCATATCCTTTGAACCTCTGGAATACCAGGGCATAAATGAGTAAGATGGTCTCCCTTGCATATCTTACAAGGGAACTTAGGTTTAAAACTTCTACGTCCAGGTTTCTTATCAACCTCCATTCTGCCAACATGACTAGCAGTGGTTTGCGGAGAGTCCTGATCATGACTTGCAGAGGTCAGTGACTCTTTGCTAGTATGACTTGCAGTGACTAGACTCATGCCCCCAGCATGACCTGCAGTGGCTGAAGACTCATCTCCAACATGACTGGCAGAGGTTGAGGATGAAGTGTTAGTGTGACTTGCAGTGACTAGACTTGTGCCCCCAGCATGACTTGCAGTGGTTGAAGGCTCATCTTCAACATGACTAGCAGAGGTTGATGATGAAGTTCTAGTATGACTTGCAGTGACTAGACTTGTGCCCCCAGCATGACTTGCAGAGGCTGAAGACTCATTTCCAACATGACTAGCAGAGGTTGAGGATGAAGGGATAGAATTATTCTTCTTCTTTGAATTCCTCTTTCTCCTCTGTTTAGATTTCTTGTTACAAGAAGGAGGAGAAGAAGGAACCCCAAATTTCTCTTTGAAAGAAGATGAACAATTAGCGCCCATGTGATGCCCTTGAAATAAGGCATTCAACTGAGAAGCTTCAAGAGCATTAGGAATATTCGGAGTGGACCACAGCCAAATGGGTAGTCCAACATTCAACCCAGGAATATTCAAAGTGGCCATCAAGGGAGTACCAACATTTCCAAAGAAAGGAAAAGCACAAGGATCCCCTTTTGGGAGGGAACCTTGGTTGGTTTCCACAGGAATATTGGCCATATCTAACTGATCCAAAGACCCTTCCCCTACGGGAATATAGAAATAACTTTTCAACAAATATAGATAAGCAATCAAAACCTTTGCCCTTGAGGAGGCAACTCCACAAATTCTGAAAGAACGACCAAAAGCCTTTCAAGATCGGTAGAGTGGTAAGCCAGTCACTCAGAACACAAAGTCCAAACGTGACTAGACAAAAATACCTAAAGCCAATTATATACAAGGAACAAAGAGCACACACTATAAAGTCCCTAAAGATACCAGCCAGTCAAACAACTTCCAAGTATTTCCGCTCCGGGTGATGAGGGTCGGACACCAAAATACAAGAAAGTGGAGTCAGGGGCCTTCCGAAGATAGTCTGGGATAATGACGGCCCAGTCCTATCAGCGAAGGTAACAGAGGAAGTTACGCTGACCTCCTAACAACAGCCTGTGCCAGTGCAAGCCCCCAAGCTTCGCAACGGTGCCCTCCAGTAGTACTGTCGAGAGTGATGCAACGTCAACCTCAGGTGCCACGGGATTCCCCTCCGTAGCCACCTGTGTAGTTCCCTAGGGGTAGCAACTATGGATACCAACTCGTCGCAGAAGCCAGGCGAAACAGTTGTGAGGTAAGTTCGGACAAGTAGGAGAGGGGGTATCTCTCTTCCCTGTCTTCACAGACCCTTGTGCTTAACTCCTAGATCCAGAGCTTTCCTGGTCTTCCTAACGCTATTGGATTTTCTCTCGTTATTCAGACTCCTATGTTTGACATTTAAATGGCCTTGGAGAGTTAACTCTCCACTCGCCTAATCCAAGGCCCTAAAATCCAAAACTTGTTGGTGTAACTGACTTAAACAAAAAGTTCTAGTGAATTTTAGTTAGCGCTTGATTTTAAAATAGGATGTTCTTTAAGTCACAAGGTAAAGGAAGTGAAACTAGTGGTGTTTTTTGACACAAAAGAAATTAATAAAAACTTAACTACATGCACATGCACTTTTTCGTTTTTCGATGAAAAGCAATTTCTCTAAGGTTCAGAGGAACTTCTAATAAAACAATTTTTTTTTTTCTTTTCGTTAATTCACGCTTCACACTCACAAAAGTTAACAAATCTATGGATGCCTAAAAAAGTATGCAAACCTATCCTAATTCCACAAATATATGCGGATGCAAGATTCAAAACTACTCTTAAAAAAAAAAAATTAAAGTGGCTTGCTTATCAATCTTTATCTTGCCACTTAAAATGTCTAGATGGAATATGAGATGCTACAATTCATTTTGTCTAAACACTAAAAACAAGTTCTAAGACAAACATAAAGCACTTTCACTCACTAAAAGGAAACCAAATGAAAACCAAGTTCAAGAAAGCAAAACTAGGATTTTCACAAAGATTTTCTTCAAAAGTAACAACAAAAGAGTCTTTTCAAAATGCTCTCAACAACACTGAAACTTGTGATTTAAGAATAGGCAATCAAACACTTTTGCAAGTTGACACCACACAACGGATGAAAACTCAACAAAAATAAATGTGTTTAAAAGTGCTCTTAACAATCAAAAGCAGCAATGAAAGCTTTGGCAATCAAAACCAAAAAGATAAAAAAGACAAATTCCAAGAAAGTGTCAATCAACAACTTTCATGAAACAAAGAAGTGGATGGTCACAAAAAGCGGTTTTTGTCAAGCAAACAAAAATTCACCAAAAGCAAGGTTAACACAAAGATTGAGATCAATCTTCCTACCCTGATAAATCAGAGCAGCCAAGATTCCTAACAAGAAATCTTGCGTGCTTTAGCAAAAAACGATGATGCTTGCAATCAACAAAAAACAAGGCCAATACTCCTTATAATCAGAGAGAATTCGGAACAAGATGCTCGCTATAAAAACAAAGACTGATACTGGAAAGTGACTGTTTCAGACTGACTCAAACTACCAGACAAACCTTCAGAGACACAAAGATTTACAAATCTTGAAAATTGAAAGATATACACGACTGTACTTATGTACAGAATGCGTGTATACGCTACTGTAACTAAGGAAACCTGCATATACGTGGGTTCACTTAAAGAAACATGCGTACATACGCCTCTGTAACTAAGAAAAACAACGTATATGAAAAGCTTCAAGAAAAATAAAAAACAAACTGAAGAAACTGGCAAAGCTTAAAGTTCAAGAACAGACCAGACAGTAACAGCAAGCAGACAAGGCAGCTGAGCCCTGATTGGCTTGAAAAATACCCAAACTAGGAACAACAAGAGTGTTGTCCCCAGTGGAGTCGCCAATTCTGTTGGAGGGAATTGCTCCCCTAGGGCTTTTTGGGTTGAAACCCTAGCAGACTGAAAGTTGTCTATTCAAAGAAACATGCATTCATACAACCATTATGCTATTATAAGCAAATTCTATGATAAGGGCACGTACCTTTGGCCCTATGTTTGAGAAGGCCATTAGGGTCCAAACCCTTCTTGGAGTTCCCTTCCTCTCTTTTGTCCTGCAAAACAACCAATTCAAAGAACACAACAGTATATGGACAAAAACTTATAACGAAACCATCTTCATGTTATAAAGAAAGGTAGTTAGTTATAAAATCCAAACAACCATTTACATATGAATTCTAAACATGAATATCATTAACATAAAGAAGATTCATTTCGGGAACCAAGACATGTGCTTCTTTTATTATAGACAAATAAAGTACATAAAAAAGGAATATTTTCACCTGAGTCACCTTCAGCAGGCTCCAACCAAAGCTTCCTTCCGGATCCGTTCCAGCCTCAAGCCTCTAACAAACTCCTTCCATGACTCTCTCCATGATGTCATAAATGGTGGATGAACATCAACACACAAGGAAACAAAGGTTTCCAGTACAAAATGGGGGAAGTGCAGAAGGCACAAGGGACTTCAGACCTGGTCAAGGGAAAAATCTCAGCATAATAATCTTTCTCTCTCTTCTCTCCTCCCTTTGGCCTTCCCTTTGATGTCTTTTTATACCTCTCCCAAAGTAGTTTTTTAGTTGGGAGTTGGTTGGGAACAGTTGGGCCACGGGCACTAACAGGTGATCAGCAGGTAAAAGCTGTGATCTCTGCCCGAAAATAAGGAATTATATATATATATATATTTAAGTATTTTAATACATACAAGCGGGTTGGGTATACACAGACCCGCGTATACACGCGTTTAACTCAGGGCAATGTCGCGTATAAGGGATAAAACACTGCTTTTTAAATTTTAGGACCAGGTTTGGAAGGAGGGGTTGCCCTAGGCCATGAGTACAAAATCACAAACCAAAGGAGTGAGATTTGGAGCTATAACAGGCTTGTTTTTAGGAACGAGTGACATTTCTGGGTAGCAACTGGTTCTAGGTAAGTTTGGAATTTCTCAAAACATGGCAGTGTGAAGAGGGCGGAAATCAGAATCACTCGTCGCAGATGTTCCTCAAAAGGGTAAACAATCAAGTGGAAGCGTATGGTCTGTGGAATGAAATGGAGGTGATGGAAGGAACACAACCAAAGTTCAAAAGGGCAGATAACAAAGCGATCACAAAGGTTATTTACCAAAGGTGGGTTTATTTTTTAATGAGCTTGAACCTTGTGCCAACATGTGCTCAGTGCGGGTTGATTCTTTAACGAGCTTGAACCTTGCGGAACATTGCTCTTACCAGTCCTTTGATAATGTCTCTTGGTAGGTTTATTTTTTAATGAGCTTGATCACTACTATAACATGTGCTCATGACCTTTTTATGTAAGCTAGAAATGACCGACCTACGAGGTTAAAGGGTTGAGAACATACAAACTAAGAAAAACAAAGGTCACTTTTCACTTGCATGCAAAGGTTTGCATGACCCTAGGTCTTTCAGTAAAAGGAGAGTTTCTAGGTTATCAAATGGAAGTCCTTGTGGTTAGGTAGGATCGTTTTTGTTGGGAGAAAAAAACTCTTCCTTTGTGACGTCCATCGAAATAGACAAAGGTGATTGCTGTGAGCCAATCACATAACTTATGAAGGCAAATGCTATGAGCTTCCATTCACAATCGGACAAAGGAAATAATCGTGTCAGAATGATCACATAACCTATACGGAAATGTTTTTTCGGTCCAATTATTATAACCTTTCAAGAAAATCTCTCTTTTCCTCCGGGTTCGCCCGCGGAAGCAGACTAGGGTGCATGCCCCCTAATCTTCATCACACTCACCAAACTACTCACGGTAATTAGGTGGATGGGATGAAGACAGAAGAGACATTGTTGATGCGAAGAGACCATCTATGGATGATGGTTGATTTATATCTATGTTTGAACCAGGAAATGAAAGCTAGTTGACAAGCTGTACCAGTCTGCCTTCATGTGGAAAACACATCACTCGAAAGAATGTGGAGACAATGGCTTCCATGCTATATATATATAATCACATCCAAGAAGTAGATTGTAATCTAGTGGACCTTGGACTACCATCATGTTCACATAAATGGTTTTCTTTCTCAAAGTTATAGGCAACTTTGGAAGGATCCCTAATGGTCGACTGGTTCCTTTGTTGAAGCCCGACAAATTTTGTTTTTCAGGCAAAAGCGATGGTGAACCAAGCGCTTTCCAAGCAGTTGAGGAAAGGATACTCACCGAATCCCCTTCATCTATGATTGTGCCAGACACGATCATTTTGTAAACCTACGCTATGATTCAGAATGGTACATTAGATGGAAGGTGAGGTTTCGCTAGTTGATTCTAGTCAAATAAAATAACCAGACTGCTCGGAGGAGGTACCAGATAAATGTCCGGATAAGTTTCATGAACTGGGGGGGTCTCTTCCTATTGTGAAGGAATGGGTGGATTTCCCCCAAGTTCATTAGACTCTATATCGACAAAAAGAATTTGAACGGTATCGTTCTCATTCTCTTTGGAAACTATATCATTTGAAGGTGGATTTTCTGAAGGCAAGACTGGGTCGACTGCCATCTCGACCAGCTGACTTTGATCCAGAATGGATTCAAAAGGTTCACTTTCAATGATAGGTGATTCGATCGACAATTGAATTATGTCAATTGGATTTTCAACTAGTGAAGGATTTGGCAAGAGTTTCTTGTATCCATGTGGAAGTTGCTGCGGTGCAGTAGGACAGTTATCAAAGATGCTTTTGGCTTCTTCCATAAAAGGAAAACGGTGAAGATAATGATCACCTTCACATAACCTACCTGGAACTCTAAGTTTTCCTTTTTTTCTGCTGACTTCGTTTTCACTAGTTGATGGTGTACTGTCAAACTGATTGTCATGGGTTGATGACACCGAATGGTGCAACCGGGGAGACCATTCCCTCAAGATCCGTGGGATGCAAGGGCAATCTCGATGGTAATGTCTCTCCTTGCAAATTACGCATGGAGTTTTTGGTTTGGAATTTTTAGTGTGCAGATTTTCGCCAGATGATGTCTAGTCATTCCCTTGTTTAGCTGGCTTTTTCTTCTTCTCCTTCCCTTTCTTTTTCTTCTTAGCTACTTCGTTTTTAGTGTAACTAGTTTCACCAAGTGAAGAGGAAGAAGGGGAAGGAGAAATAAATGAAGTTGAAGGCGCAGGGGTAACTTCAGCATCATCTGGTTGCTAATTAGATTCTTGAGGAATTACGGTGTTCTGAATGACAGAGGTCGCGAAAAGCCATACTAGCAGGCTGATTGTGATTCTTGGAAGGGACAATGTAGCCATATATGGAGAATCAATATCTCCCCAAGAGGAGAAAGGACTAGGATTCCCCCCAAGGGGGATTCCTTGATTGGTAGACTCCATTATCTCAACCTCAGACCAACGTAGGAACATGGATGTTATTCCATTTAAAATAAGCTTTAAGATTCTTGTACGCAACTTGCTTTTTCAATTTTTAAGAGTCGAGAAAAAGCTAAAGGTGAATCTAGTCACCTTCGATTTTTAATGAGCCTAAAGTGAAAAGTGCTTAGATGGACCTTTTCTTTTAAGGAGTAAAAAAGGAATGAAAGTGACTGGTTTGGAAGTCTAGATAGAGGGTTTACCAAATCGATCGTAAAACTACAAAAAACACCTTGGTGGTGAATGATAGAGAAATTGCCAAGGACTTATGTACGACAATCAATCTTTCCGAATGCTGTGTTCAATGCATTACGATCGATAGGGCGACAGACATTGCTTCCTAAGGATAAAGGATATCAGCCTATTGTGGTCTCCCAATATATACTTGACAGTATGCGGAGCACAAGTCCCTATTGGTACTTGTCGTATCAAAGAGGAGGAATCACCCAACCTTCAATGAAAACAATAGTTACCAGGTTTTACGACACCGAAACACGTCTCTAGCCTATATTTCTACATGTTTTGGGTTATATTCCAAAGCGTTTTTATGTTCATTGAGGTTTATTTTAGAGTTGATCTTGCTTAGAAGTTTATCTTTCAAGGTTCATCGCGTGATGTAGATGTGAAATTCCTAAATATGCACTAAAATGATAAACAATCGTTTATGTTCTTTTAGCAATGAAAATCCTAGCTACAAAGGAAAGAAGATAATGATTTTTCTTTCAGTAGAGAGCATAGAGCACACATTAAATGCACTTTCCTAAATCAAATTTCACAAGCAGTCAAAATGTAGATGCACATGCATGTGTTTGTTTTCCGCTTTCTTAATGTGTGAATGACAAAAAGAAAGCTAAGTACAGATCTGAACTATTTTCTTTCAAAGTGATAGTACTAACAATTTTCTCTTTTCAACACGAAAGGAAGACTAAGATGACACTTTTCGATTTCGAATTTAAAACTGTTTTCGACACTTGAAATACTAAATAATTTTAAAATCAAGTACAATGAAAAAAGTAAAATCAACTATGTAGAAGAGGAAGACTTTACGACACTCTTATTTTGATTCATAATGACAATTAAGACACTTGCATCAAGAACTACAGTTCGATTAGGCTACTTTCGACAAAGGAGGATTGCAAATGATCGACAAATACACAAAAACATTTAAAATTCCTAACTGATGGAGACTGAAATAATGAGAAGGAAGATGGTTTCAGCAAGAAGGTACTAATCATAAACAACAAAACTACTGAATAAAGCTGAAAACAAGGAGGAAAAACCAAATTCTAGAGAAGAAAAACAATTCACTCAATCATCGCACCTGGAACATAAGGAAATAGGGATTCATTTCACCTGCAACACACAGGAGGTGCGATGCATCCAGGTTGCACAGTTACAGACAGTGCAATGGGCCAGTGTTGGGTCCCTATAATACTAGTGATTACCCCATTACTATTGTAGTTGTATCCCTTATTAATATTTTTGTGCCCCTATTGTCCCCATATTGTTATTACTGTGCCCCATAGAATCCCTCTATTGTTATTTTTGTGGCTTTGTATTATTATTGTTAGGTTGGCTGGGTTATATTGTGACTCCTTAGACTCCTATATATAGAAAGCAGGTTTTTTCATTTGAATCATCCAAGAATTGTTCATTTGTGTAATGTAATGGAGGTTTACCCCTCGAAGAGGCTGAATTATAAGGCGTTGATCTCTCTTCTTTGTCTTTTTGTGAGCTGGTTTCATAACATTTGGTATTAGAGCTTTGGATTCTAGGGTTTCGCTGCTCCAAACAGGTCATCGTGGAATTTTCGCTATAACTTTTTTTCTGTGATGTTTCAAAAGCTAAAAAAGAAATCCGTTTGAGAAGAAGTCGCATTGAATCTCGAGTCTGAATTTCAGAGCTTTTCACGCTATATTTGTGGAGATATGATCTGAGGAAGTTGGTCTTTTTGCAGACTACTGAATTAAATTCCAAACAGGTGACCTAGGGAAAATCGTCATAACTTTCTCTCTGAGCATCGGATTGAAATTTCGTAAGAAGGTACAGAAAGAGGACGGATTTTAGTTTCGTGTAGATATTTTTCAGAGCCAAAGGTTGAAAGAGTGACTTGTGGCACGTTGTAAAAGTTCGCTCTACTGAACTAGTCTATGATCAGGTCATCTTGGGAGATGGTGCATAACTCTCCCTTGGAGAATCTAATTTGGATCAGACTGGTGGCATTGGAAGGAGGACATAGAGGGCTACTACAATTCTCAATTTCAGAACTGGATGATCCGAAATTGCAGAGATACATCAGATTCAATATCAAGCTTCTACAAAGTGAAAAAAGGTGTGTAGTTTTTTTTAAAATTTTTGCATAAGATTGGTTTGGAAAATTAGTTTGAAATGGTAATTGATGCCCCGAGGAAAGAAAATGCAAACACCTAGTAAGAAAATTGAAAGCTCTAGCATGACTCATGAAGAAGAGGAAGAAATGCAACATGATATATCAAAATTACGAGACCAAGTCCAACAAGTGTCACTTGCACAAAAAGAAACAGAATCTAAGATGGATGGTTTAAGGAAAGATGTAGAAGCTAAGATCGATGGTTTAAAGAAAGGTGTAGAAGCTAAGATGGATTGTTTAAAGAAAGGCATAGAAGCTAAGATGGATGGCATGGAAGCTAAGATGAATGGCATGGACGCTAAAATTGATGGCATGGATGATAATATGGAAGAATTGAAGATGAATATGAATAAGTTGCTACAAGAAATGGTCACTAATGGTGAAAAGGTAGTAAAGGAAACTCATGATGAGAACAAAAGAAATGCTAATCATGATTCCATAGACTCTAATGTTGGATTGAAGACCCACCATATTCCAAAAATCTATATGAGGAAGTTTGATGGCAAGGATTCCGCAACATGGATATTACAGATGGAGCAATTTTTCGATCTCAATAATGTGAAAAACACACAAAAGGTACGTATTGCAACTTTATATTTGGAACCAAATCAGTTTGTATGGTATCAATGGCTTTGCTCTCATAAAACAATTATCACTTGGGCAATTTTTACGGAAGAATTGACAACACATTATGAGGATACAAAAAGAAACACTTTTTTAGCCAATTGATAAGTCTCAAACAAAAGGGTTCAATAATGGAGCACATTGAGGAGTTCCAAAAATTGAACATAAGGGTAAAAAATATTCCAGAGGAGCATAGGATTGATGTGTTCATAGGGACTTTAAAGGATAATATCCAACATGATGTTCACCTTTGGGAACGTGATTCATTAGAGAAGGCATTCAGGTTAGCAAGAAAAATGGAAAGAAAAATTATGGCGACCAGGAAGCATACCACTCACAACTATAAAGATGGAAGTGTTGTTGCCCCTAGTCTTCCACAACCTATAAGGTTGACACCACAACAATTGGAAGAAAAAAGAGTAAAAGGGCTTTGGTACAGTTGTGATAGCAAATACACTAAAGGTCATAAGTGTGCTGAGAAGAAATTATTCTACATAGATTGTGAAGAGGAAGAAGAAAAGGAGCAAGAAATGTCAAAAGAAGAGGATATACTCCAGGAACAAAGCCTAGATAAAGAAGAAATGAATCTGACCATATCTTGTAATGCATTGGTAGGAATTACCACTCCTCAAACCATCAAGATAGAAGGAAAAATCAAGAAGAAAAAGGTAATAGTGTTGATTGATTCAGGAAGTACCCACAATTTTATTCATTGTAAGGTAGCAAAAGAATTGAATTGCTTCTTATATCCAACACCAAAGTGTCAAGTGATGGTTGCAAATGGAGGAACAATAAATTGCTCTGGAAAGTGCCATAATATCAATCTATCCATGGGATAATATGTATTGACTAGCCCAATGCTTTCCATTCCAATGGGAGGTGCTGATGTTGTACTAGGAGTCCAATGGATACAATCCTTGGGTACAATAGCTTTTAATTTTCAAGAAATTTTCTGTGGAAGGAAAGGAAGTTGAATTAAGGGGTATTACAGGGAAACCGGGAAAGATAATCAGCTCTAACGGTATGACAAAGCTTCTAAAAAAGGAACAAAGAGGTGTAATTGCACAATTATGTTCGCTAGATGTTTCCACATTGGAATCATCTATTTCTCCAGATCTCCAAAAAGTCTTGGACAATCATTCCAAGGTATTTGAGACTCCCAAAGGTCTCCGAACTATTCGTGATCATGATCATGCTATTCATATGATTCCAGGAAGTGTTCCTCCAAACATCATGCCGTACAGATATCCCTATGCCAAAAAGAGTGAAATTGAACGTATGGTTGCAGAAATGCTAGAGGCTGGTATAATTGAACCGAGTCAAATTTCTTTCTTTGCTCCAGTAGTATTGGTGCACAAGAAGGATGGATCATGGCGTATGTGTCTAGATTATAGGGAGCTCAACAAGCTCACTATTGAAGATAAGTTTCCCATTCCTGTCATTGATGAATTACTAGATGAATTACATGGATCAATTTACTTCACCAAGTTGGATCTTCGTTCAGGATATCATCAAATCAAAATGAAGACTGAAGACTTTCTGAAAACAACATTTAGAACTCATGAGGGTCATTATGAATTTTTGGTCATGCCTTTTGGCCTTACCAATGCACCTTCAAAATTTCAAGGTTTGATGAATTCCATTTTAAAACCATTCTTTATAAAATTTGTTAGTATTTTTTGATGATATACTAATCTACAACAAGTCTTGTAAGGATCATGTTGAACATGTTGACAAGGTGCTACAACTATTGGAGGAGAAACAATTATATGCAAAAAGATCCAAATGTTTCTTTGGAGTACAAGAGGTGGAATATTTGGGTCATATTGTATCTCATGAAGGAGTTAAGGTAGACCCTAGCAAAATTAAAGCCATTAAGGAATGGAAAATCCCCACATCCATAAAGCATCTACGAGGATTTCTCGGGTTGACAGGGTATTATTGCAAGTTTGTTAAGAATTATGGGAGAATAACAGCACCTATAACAACATTATTGAAGAAAGATGCATTTTCATGGACTCCAGAAGCAATAACAACCTTCAAGCATTTTAAAGAGGTAATGTGCCAAGCACCGGTCTTAGCTACACCAGACTTCACAAAAACCTTTATTGTGGAATGTGATGCTCCAGGGAATGGAATTGGTGCTGTTTTAATGCAAGATGAAAGACCCATTGCTTTTGAAAGTCGTCCAATTAAGGGAAAGTTTTTACACAAAGCTATTTATGAGAAGGAAATGTTGGCAATAGTCCATGCACTTAAGAAATGGCGACCCTACCTAATGGGAAGACACTTCAAGGTAAAAATGGATCATGATAGCCTTAAGTACTTTTTAGAACAAAGATTATCCTTTGAAGAGCAACAAAAGTGGGTCACAAAGATGTTGGGTTATGACTTTGAAATCATCTACAAAAAAGGGAAGAAAAATGTGGTGGCAGATGCACTCTCAAGAAAGGATGAGGATGTGGAAGCATTGTTGTGTGCCATTTCTATTATCCAACCAGATTGGATAATGAAGCAAGGGAGGAATGTAAGAATGACAAAGAAGTGTGGGCACTTATTCGAAATTTACAACAAGACTCCAGTACGTCTGATACATTTAGCTGGCAAAATGATTCATTATGGTACAAAGATCACTTATACCTCTGTAAGAGTTCCCAGCTAAAACAAAAGATTCTTATGGAATTGCACACTTCTCCCTTAGGAGGGCACTCAGGATTTTTGAAAACTTACCATAGGGTTAAGAAGGAATCTTTATGGGAGGGCCTTAAATCAGATATTCAAATGTTTGTGGCGGAATGTTTGGTTTGCCAACAAAATAAAGTTGAAACAATTAAGACATCGGGTCTATTACAACCTTTATCCATTCCAAGCCAATGTTGGGAGGAGGTTTCAATGGATTTTATCACAGGTTTACCCAAGTCTGAGGGGAAGTGTGTCATCATGGTGGTAGTTGACAGACTTACCAAGTATGCACACTTTTGTGCATTATCACATCCATTTAAAGCCAGTACAATTTCTACTGCATTTATGGAAACAATTCAAAAGCTACATGGAAACCCAAAGATTATTGTAAGTGACAGAGATCCCATTTTCACTGGAAATTTTTGGACATAATTATTTTCTTGTCTTGGTACTCAATTAGCTCATAGCTCATCTTATCGTCCTCAATCTAATGGGCAAACTGAGATAGTAAACAAATGTTTGGAAGGATATCTTCATTGCTTTGTATTTGATAAACAGACACAATGGGTCAAATGGTTGCCTTTGGCTGAATGGTGGTATAACACTTCCTTCCATACAACAACAACAATGACCCATTTATGGCACTTTATGGATATTAGCCACCATCCATCACATCATATTTAAGAGAAAATTCTAAGGTTCAAGCAGTGGAAAATCACATCGAACATCAACAACAAGTCCTCCAACTCTTAAAGGATAACCTCATGTTGGCACAAAATAGAATGAAACAACAGGCAGATCAACATTGCAGCCAAAGAAGTTTTGATGTAGGTGATTGTGTATTCCTACGGCTACAACCATTTAAGAAAATGTCCCTCAAGCAAGCTAAGAAGGATAATAAATTATCACCAAAGTATTATGGTCCGTACAAGGTGTTGCAAAAGATTGGTACTATGGCATACAAATTGGAGCTTCTTGCAGCTTCTCGATTGCACCCAGTTTTCCATGTTTCATGTTTAAAGAAGGTTATAAGCGAGAAGCTCCCAGTTCAAACAATATTTCCAGAACTTGATGAGGAAGGAAAAATTATATTGGAACCAGAAGCAGTCACAGAAACAAGAACTCGACAGTTACGAAATCGATCAATTTCGGAGTATCTTATCAAGTGGAAGAACTTATCCATTGAAGATTCCACATGGGAGGATGAGAATTTTATACAGAAGCATCCAAAAATACTCAAGCGTTGAGGACAACACTTTTTTGAAGGAGAGGGGCATGTTGGGTTCCTATAATACTAGTGATTACCCCATTACTATTGTAGTTGTATCCCTTATTAATATTGTTGTGCCCCTATTGTTCCCATATTGTTATTACTATGCCCCATAGAATCCCTCTATTGTTATTTTTGTGGCTTTATATTATTATTGTTAGGTCTGCTGGGTTATATTGTGATTGCTTAGACTCCTATATATAGAAAGGAGGTTTTTCATTTAAATCATCCAAGAATTGTTCATTTGTGTAAAGTAAAGGAGGTTTCCCCCTTTAAGAGGCTGAATTCTAAGGCGTTGATCTCTCTTTTCTATCTTTTTTTGAGCTGGTTTCATAACAGCCAGGGAGCGAAACTGAGCTTGGTTTTTGCTCAAAACTTGTAGCTAAGTTTAGTGATTTAGGCTGAGTAATGATGGACAGTAAACACAAAGCATAAGGGTAGGATCTGATGAGGTTCTGAGCTACCACAAGGGCACTTAGGATGCTTTTTAAGTCAGATGTTCAGTTCATAAGCCAACCCAGATATTGACTTAAGAAGCGTTTATCTACTTCACAATTGCATAGCAAAGGCGTTTCGAAGTCTAGTTGGCTAACTTCAGGCTCCGTCTGTAGTTTATAAAGAAAACAATAAACAAACAAAAAAAACTATTCGTTCCCTAGTACGGTCGCCATTTTGTTTCAGGGAAAACTAGTGTCGATTTGAACTGCTAGTCCCACTAAGACGGGTAGCTATCTTAGAAACAAGCAATGAAATATTTTCAATAGTTCCTTTAAGTGTGATAGATGGAAGAGAAGAAAAGAGGACCAACCTGGATCTTCCGCTTTGATCCTAGCTTGATTTCTCCTTTCCTTGATAGAATTTTCCACTCCTCTCCTACTTGTACCACTTCAAAGAGTACCTGTACAGTCAAAGTAACAGCAAACTATGAAAGCATATCTATCTATAACATCATAAACAATGTGGAATCAGAAACAAATTGACCATATAATTGCATTTATAAACAATAGGATTCACAAATACAAGATCATATGGAGGAAAACTCAAAGAACTTTATTAATAGTAATGTAAGAGAGGATTACAACCCAGCTATCTGATCCAGCATCATCCTCCCAGTTGTAGAAGCCCTCTTCCCCTCATGAACAAGCAAATCACCCAACAATGCAATGTCTCTTCTCACCAACAAACCAACAACACTTCCTTACAAAATAAAAAATTCCAGCCTCTAGATCTCTCAAATGAGGGATCCATTTATAGATGTCTTGCAAGGGTGTGAGTCAGCTCTGGGTTTTTGATTAGTGTCATTCCACTGATAGTTCTTGGTTCCACTTGGAGATTTCATGATCTCTTACTCATACCTAGGTGAATTCAGAGAGGCAAGTGTCACAGGAGAAGTTTCTGGAAGATTCCATGATCATCCACCTTGCAAACTGTCTCTGCCCTTTGTCTATTCTCACTCATTGCACCCCACAAAAGGCCATTTGAGTATGCATCACACCTGGCCAGTTAGGCAGTCATTATGCATCGCACCTTGCCCATGGAGCAATCTGTATGCTCCAGTTTTGGCCAGTTTTGAGTAGCTTTTCATGTGGAACTTCTGGGAGATGATCTAATCAGTTGACCATGATCCTTTAGGGTGTGAAACAACAATTTTAGGGATTTAAGGAGCCCTTAGTTTATGGAAATATGAGTTTGGGGTTGCAGTGCCCAAATATGTCTATAACACTACCCTAGTTTCCTTCATTTTTCATAGAACTTCTTCCTCTCTCCATGAGCAAACCCAATCATCTTTCTCTCTCTTAGTGATTCATGGTAGACCTTAGGTTCCCTAATGCCTCATTTCAACCTTCTTCCACCTTTTCCACCCACTCTCACACCCTCAAAACAAAGAATATTGCTCTCAGCCTCCTCCTGTAGGCCTCTTGTAGTTTCCTTGTTTTCCTCCTGTAGTTTTCCTCTGTCCTCCTGTAGTTTTTCCTGTAGGCTTTCTTTTGAAGGCCGAGTGTGGGACAAGCCTCCAGAAGGCCACATAAGACCTCCTAGGACCCATCCACACCATTCTACATCCTCCCAAGCTCCAAAACTGCTCTCTAACGCCACCTGTTCGCTGCCACACTCACACACAATAAATTAGATGCATGTTAAATTCACATAAAAACACATAAAAATCCAAAAATATGTTTTTTGCTTATTTACTTCCAAAAATAGCGTGGTTATATGTTGTTTATCCCCTTGAATAGGTGATGGCATTTCTTTCATGGTTTTCATAGTGTTTTTGGCAAAAGTAGAATTAGTTTTTTAATTAGGGTTTACGAGGTTTTGCTTTACATTCCAGTATTTCTCCTTTTTGCAGTTAGAATAGCATCTATAGAGTAATATTTATTTCCTTTCATCACACATAGAGCTTCTTCTGAAATCTATAGAAGTTGTCTTGAGCTCCTAGTGATCTCGTTCCGGCTGACCAAGTGACAACCTGCAGTGAGAACTAGTACTTGTGCATATAGCACCGATGCTTCCAAGTTTGTTACGAACTACCGGGTTGATAAAAGTAAAGTTGGTAGCCCAGGAGTTGCAACATTCTTGCTGCAATACTGGCGCTCACCACTTTTTGGTGCCATTTCCGGGGAAGCGTCAGAGTATTCTGTGATTACTGCTTTCTTCTATTTCTTATTGCAACATTATGCTAATAGTTTATTTTGGCAAAAGTAGACTAGTCATTTCTTTTCTTTCAGTTCTGCATTTCCTTGCTTTCCTTTTCAATTTTGCAAATTTCCATTCAGCAAGTTCATTTCAGCTAGTTGCAATTTGCTTTGTTCAATCACAATTTCAGTGTTTGTAGGTACTTTCAGTGTGGGGAAAAAGAAACAAAAAACCAACCAAAAATGTTTCCTTTCATGCCTCGTAGGAGTAGAGATAACTTCGGAAAATTTTTGCCCAACACCCCCACTGCTTCACACAACCAACCTTCTCTCTTCTTCGGTGGCTGCAATCAAGAAGAACCCTTAGGTGAACATCCAATCATATTTGAAGAACCTATAGGGGAAGAAGAAGAAAAAGTAGCTGAGTTTTTGAGAGAAAACATATTCTACAAGTTCGGGTATCCAAGAGAGTTGGTCACAGACCAAGGCAGTCAGTTCACTTCCAACCTGATTGAAGACCTACTCACACATCATAAGATCAAGCATAGGACTTCCACCCCTTACCATCCACAAGCCAATGGGCAAGTGGAGGTCACTAACAAAGAATTGGAAGGGATCCTAACCAAGGTAGTTAGCAGCAACATAAAAGACTGGGCGGACAGATTAGTTGAGGCCATTTGGGCCTACAACACAACATGGAAGACCACCACTGGGTTCACACCCTATGAACTGGTCTATAGGAAGAAGAATTTGTTGTCAATAGAGTTTGAATTAAATACCCTAAGGATGGCAACTTAGCTAGACCTAGACCTCATCCATGCATAGAAGGAGAGATTACTTCAGCTCAATGGATTGGACAAATACAGATTGCAAGCCCTTCTCCATACAGAGGTAGTTCAGCTTCAGAAGATATGGCATGATAGAAATATCAGGGAGAAGCAATTCCAAGAGGGAGATTGGGCATTACTCTATGATTCAAGATACAAGGATTTCAAAGGTAAGCTGAGGACAAGATGGCTGGGACCCTACACAGTGGAGAAATGCAATGATAATGGTTTAGTTCTGATCAGAACCATTGAAATGAAGCCATCACCATGCTTGTCAATGGACATCGGTTGAAAGTCTAGAAGAAACCCTTCTGCAAGCGAGAGTTTATTGAAGATTTGAATAAAGTAGTGATGGTAGTGGAGCATGTCTTAACTTCCACTTCACCCACTTACTAAAGAAAAAAGAGAAAAAATAAGGACTCAAGTGAAAACCTCCATGAGGCACTAGAGTGCCATCATTGGGTTGAAAACCTCTTCTGAGGCGGCCCAGTGATGTCAAAAAAAAAAAGAAGAAGGGGAAAAGAATAAGATCCCTAGGTGAAAACCTCCCTTGGAGGCATCCAGGGTAGGGAATTAAGGTGAAAACATCTTTGAGGTGCCCTAGTTGTTTTCAAAAAAAAAAAAGAAAAAAAAGAAAAGAAAAGAAAGAAAAAATGATTTTTTATTGCATTGCAGGTTTGTAGGAGGATTACAGGGAGCAGAAGAAGGTGCCAAGGGGACCCTGCCATTCATACCAACATCCATCTCATCTTCTCCACACCTTCCTCCATCATTTTTGGCATCTATTTCACCTAAATGTACCTCTTCCAAAACTATGTTTTCTACAGGAGGCTCTGATTTTTCTATAGGAGGCTCCTGTAGGAATTACAGAGAGCCAAAAGTGTCTACGGGAGGTAGTTTGAGGGACAAGAAAAAATTCATGAGGAACCTATAATCCATATTACCATCTTGAAACCTCCTTTCCATCATTTCCAAGCCTGCATCACACTCCAAGCATCATTATTATTTTTTTCCTTTCCAAGAAAAAACACAGAAAAACAGTTTTTCAGTTTTGAAAAAAAAAAAGGAGGAAAAGGCACCATTAACTTTACCTGAAGCTTACCTACTATCCCTCCATCATTCATCTCCACCTCTGGCATCATTCTCGAGCTCCAAGCATAGGGAAATAGCTGAAGTTTCAAGGGGAGAAGTAGCTACAGGAGCTCCTGTAGGAATTCCTGTAGCAGTTGATCCCATAGAAGTCCAGCACCAGTAGCAAGGGACATCACATCTGAAGGTTGAAAAGGCATATGCAGCTTAGCTCTAGCAAAATAAGAACCTGCAAAAACACACAACAACACATCAACAAGCAGAGACAACATGCATGAAGGAAAATGAAGGCATGCAGTAGAGAAAGCCACAACACCTCACAGTCGATGGTAGCAAATACACTTGGATTATAGGTAAGTAGCTAAGTCACTCCTCTATCTGAATTTGTGTAATTAGGAATCATACGAAGGCAATGATATGGTTGAAATCGAAAGAGGGAAGGTGGTCAGTTAACTTTTCCACCTTCATTTAGTCGACTCCACTTAACCGAGATATCACCCACACGTGCGCATAGTCAACTCAAGCAAAAGATGTGAAGGATAGGTAGTGGGAGGAAGAGTTAAATTCGATGTAGTAATGAGGGGATGATTATGAGGGGGGTCATGATGACCAAGTAGGTGGGGAACAATGGTCCTAATCTGGGCAATGTACACCTTGCCAACTCAACACTCATAACCAAAAACAACCATAAAAGGTAATGAGCACTCCTCCCCGCGCATTCTCACCACCTTTTCTTCAGTTTATCCTCATAACTCAGCCACACAACAGTCTTCTTATGCCCCCATAACCTCGTATCCACCATCCTCCATCAATTTCCTCCATATTTTTTCTCTCGGCATCTTCTACAGGAGCTCCTACTAGAAATCTACAGGAGGAGGAGAGCAGGCTTCTACAGGAGGGACAATGAGTCATTTTGAAGGGAGGAAATGTGATTTTTGGCACAATTTCAGTTTGAATAGGTAGGGTTCATGAATTCCCTCTATTGAATATAAAAATTTGAAAGAGTTGGTCTCAAATTGAAGATAAAATGAGTCTTTAAGAGGGTAGAAATACGTAAAAAAAAAAATTCTGTTTAAAAAAAAAAACACAGTCCCCTCTGTTTTTCTATTTCACTCAAAATTCTTTGTCTCCACCTCCATATCTAGTTTTTCAAAATAAGTACAGGAAGTATGACAGGGGGTTTATGAGAAAAGAGCCCACTAACTCCACTAGACTCCATGCACATCCTCAAGTGGTGGAAATATTTACAAGGGCAAACCAGATGAATTTCTTTTAGAAGTTTAGAGGGTTTGATGATGAAATTGCCCATGAATTTTCTCTCTCTCTAGTCCCTCACACAAGAACTCATGCTACTATAACCATTAGAGGCATCTAAATTGAAATAACCCTTGAATTCATCAGTAGGGTCACTACCCTTCGTCTTGGGCTGCCTTGGAGTAAAGATGAGAAAATAATTGGCGAGGCTACCAAGAGGAAAGTTTTCCAAGATAATGAAACCCCTGTTGAAGACAAAAATGGAATTAGGAGGGCTAGTGTGCCATATCCTTGGGATGAGGTTAGCTACCAAGTGATCAAATACATTTCTTGTGAGGGGAGGCACAACACTTTTTATGGATATCATTTCAGAATCCTCCAAGAATTGAGATATGGCATGGATACCCCAACACATCAAAAGCTCAGTATCCGTTACTTTCTCATTCAGTCCCTCATTGACTCCAACAGCAAGGTACAAGAAGGAAATTCATAGCAGTTAGCTCACCATGGCCTAATCAAGATCCTAGTAGAAGAAACCCTCCATACCCTTACAATCCCTATAGCATGGAAAGTTTTCAGAAATATGACAGTTGAGGATGACATCAAGGCATTAACCTATGATGTCAGTCCTGCTGTCAGTGAGGAGGGAGAACAGAAAGGAGGAGAAGATGAAGCTAGTGGTGACATAGCAGAGCAAGAGAGGAAGGAGGAAAGAAAAGAAATAGAGGAGGGGAGAGAAAAAGAGACAGAGCAGGAGGAGGAAAAAGAGACAGAAGAGGGAGAAAAGGAGGCAGAGAGGGCAGAGCAAAGAGAAGAGTCCCCTGAAACTTTGGAAAGAGAAGCAACAGCTACCCTCACTGCCCTCAGTACACTAGTCAAGCAGAAGCAGAAGAGGAAAAGAAAAACCTCCATGTATTTCAGGGCAAGGAAGAGTACCAGAATTAAAACAGGGAAGCCTCAACCCTCATCAAAGACTTCCATTAACATTGAAGATTCACCATTTGCCAAGGTGAAAGAATCTCCTTCCAAGACACCCATAACCTATGAAAGGAGGACTACAAGATCTTCTACATGGAAGGGAAAGGCAATTCTACAGGACCCCAAACCAGACCTATAGGAGGCTAAAACAGTCCTATAGGAGACACTGTCCAAACTACAGGAGACACAAAGACTTGAGGAAAATATAGGAGGACAGTCGTAGGTGAAAAAGGAAGCACAAGAGCTACAAGAACATGACCCCATCATAATCTTGACTCCTATTACAGACTACTTGAGGGAGGCAAGATAATTCCACAGAAATTGGCAATTCGACTATTTTTCGAATTGGAAAAAGAGAGAGTGAGAATGCATAGGTGGATGCAGATAGCCAAGTCCAAAGGAGTTGAGGATATTGGCCACATGGAAGACAAACTCAGGAAAATGGGCAGGAAATTGAGGGCTCTCAGAGATAGAGAAGCCATTACAAGAAGACACCTTGAGAATGAGAATGAATTACTAAGGAGGTAGCTGCAGGAGAAAGAGACTCATTTGGCATACATGGCCAACTTATCCATAGAAGAAGATAGAGAAGCCATTACAAGAAGGCACCTTGAGAATGAGAATGAATTACTAAGGAGGTAGCTGCAGGAGAAATAGACTCATTTGGCATACATGGCCAACTTATCCATAGAAGCGTTACAATGCAGAACACCAACCAAATCTTATGGCCTCTATCTGAAGGATCAATGGCTTCAATTTCAAATAAAAACTTTGGCACAAAGAGGCATAATGCCTTTCCAAGACTAAAGGAAGTTCATGGATTTGCGTGACCAAAGCACTTCCGAGGACAAAGCAAAGATGGCAGAGTTCTATCTACACAACATGGCCCTCACAGACCTGAATGTGTGGGACCCAAATGCCAAGATAGGGGATATGCAATTAATGGCCATGGCATCATGGATGAACCATGAAGAATTGAGGGTAGCAGAAATGAAAAGATTGTTAATAAAAGAGCAGAATGAACCATTGATGATAAGAGTTGAGCCATCAGATCCTGTGGCACTCATCAGCACATACAACCTGCTTTCCAATGACCCTCATATTGCCCATAAATATCTAGCCAATCAAGAATAAGCCATTGCACACTTTGAAGATATGCTTAGGTTACTTGGGGATGACTGTGTGCATGCATGCATGAGAAGATGGAACACCCTACCCCACAGCTTGCAGATCAGATAATACCATTCCCCCATGAGGATGAAGGAGGCATTGAAAAGAGTGCCAATGTACAAATGCTCCATGCAAAGGCTGAAGGCCAACTGGATTGGCCTCGAACTGAGTCCTCCACTCATATTAGGCATGATGGAAGGTAGAAGAGAATAAGAAGAGAAGGAGTAGTGGAAGGACATAGACAGAAAGGCAGTATTTTATGGAGAACATGAGCAGACCACATCAGAATCCTGGAATGCTAGGGAGGCCACCAGGGCCATGAAAGACCAATAGATTGACTGGGTTGCTTAGAGGATGAGCAACACCTTTAGTAGGGGGATGATGATGAGCCTCATAAATGGGTAATTAAATGGGCTCATTTTACCTCCTAACCTAGTCAAATCAACCATTCTCTTAGCTTATTGTATGATTTTCTAATTATATTTATGCTTATAGGGTGAGTTGAGTGAGTTATTATGCCATGTGGTCTAACATGTATTTAATGCAGATTATTGATGGATTTTGAGGTCAAAGTCAAGGCTCTAGTGGTCAAACTACAGCAATAACTCAAAGTAGATAGAGGAGAGGACTTCTAGGAGGGAATACCCCTCATTTATTTATTCTCAATTCGAATTCCCCTTCATTCAACTTGGAGTACAAGCAGCCGAATCATGTATTAGAAGGCAGCCGAACAAGTGAAGATGATTGATAGTTATCTCAAGTTTTGGGAGCCAAACCTCCCTGAATTTAAGGAAGCTGTTGGTAGCTTTAGATGTACAAGTAGAGAAGCGTAGGGCCTCACTAGGGTCAGCTTTTCTTTTTTCCTTGTGTAAACTCTACTCAAATTTCGAGCTTACTATTTTATGACAGTTTTATGTAATCTTGCTATTTTTTGATAATGAAGATGGAATCCTTTTTGAGCTAGCACTGAGTTACCTCAGAGGGCTAAAGCTCTTGGGTTAGGGCCCAATCCAAGTAGCCAAGCTTCTCTTTACTTGTATTTGTATGCTTTACTTCAGTTTGTAGATTAGTTTGTTGTTAGATGTATTTCTCTTATGGTTAAGAATAGGTTGCTTTTGATGATTTAGTAGCTTGCTTCCATTTGTGCTTTCTGTAGCAGGTTAAGCAGTGATCAGAGAAGATTCAAAAGGATAGCAATAGTGCCTTTCCCTCTTTTCCTCCTTCTGTGACCATGATTTGAGGCAAAGACTCTCTTTCTGCCCCAAAAACACATATTTTCCTCATTCCTAGGACTTCTAGTGTTTGCAGCTCTCTAGTAGGTTGATAGCCCAGTTTTGCTTTGCTTGAGATCTTCTTTATCATGTTCAATTCCTGATTTGCAATATTTATTTTGCATTCTTTCCTTTCTTACAACATTTCCCAACATTTCCTTCTATACATCATAGTTTAGGCCATTTTAATGCAAAACTCTGTTTTTCCTAGGATGCACTCATTTCATTGGTTGCCTGATTTTCTTGGTTGACTATCAGTTTCTATGCAAGAGATCTCTTCCAAAAGTAGGCCATATTACCAACAATCACACCCTCCATCTGATCCATGCCCTATAGGTCTCCCAAACCTCACCTCAATTTTTCCCTAGTTTCCTTCATTTTTCATAGAATTTATTCCTCTCTCCTTGAGCAAACCCAATCATCTTTCTCTCTCTTAGTGAATCATGGTAGAACTTAGGCACCCTAACACCTCATTAAAACCTTCATCCACCTTTTCCGCCCACTCTCACACTCTCAAAATGACGAAAATTTCTCTTGGCCTCCTCCTGTAGGCCTCCTGTAGTTTCCCTGTTTTCCTCCTGTATTTTTCTTGTGTCCTCCTGTGGCTTTTCCTGTAGGCTTTCTTTTGAAGGCTGGGTGTGGAAAAAAGCCTACAGAAGACCACCTAATACCTCCTAGGACCCATCCATGCCATCCTACATCCTCCCAAGCTCCAAAACCACACTCTAATGCCACCTATTCGCTGCCACACTCACACACAATAAATTAGATGCATGTTAAATTCACATAAAAACACAAAAATCCAAAAACATGTTTTTTGCTTATTTACTTCCAGAAATAGCATGGTTAGATGTTGTTTACTCCCTTGAGTAGGTAATGGCATTTCTTTCATGGTTTTCATAGTGTTTTTGGTAAAAGTAGAATTAGCTTGTTAATTAGGGTTTACGAGGTTTTTCTTTACATTCCAGTCTTTCTCCTTTCTGTAGTTAGAATAGCATCTGTAGAGTAATATTTCTTTCCTTTCATCACACATAGAGCTTCTTATGAAATCTATAGAAGTTGGCTTGAGATGCTATTGATCTCACGCCGGATGACCAAGTGACAACCTGCAGTGAGAACTAGTACTTGTGCATATAGCACCGATGCTTCCAAGTTTGTTACGAACTACCAGGTTGATAAAAGTGAAGTTGGTAGCCCAGGAGTTGCAACATTCTTGCTACAATACTGGCGCTCACCAACTACCTCCCTCTGAACTGTGTTACAATGAGGCTCAAGGGCCTGCTTATTATTGAACAACAAGAGAAAACCCTAAACATCCAAAACCCTAACCCTAAGAGATGGAACGCTAAGAGTTTGTGGGCCCCGTTGGGGTTAGTTGGGCAACCAACTTCCTGGGGTCGCAACTTGGTCATATTATCTATGTTTGGGACATATGATATCTTGCTGGAAATATCTCTCCAAGTACTACAAGATTTGTGGTAGGCCCCTACCTATGGATAAGGGCCTGTTGCAGACCTCAAAAAAACTCATTTTAGGATGTCAAAGCTACTCCAGAGGTTCAGGACCCAAAATGCTGCTAAAAATAGTAAATACTGCAATAAAGAAGGAAACATATGGAACCAACTGGAGGTATAGGTGGAATAGGCAGGTGGCCACCAATATCCACTTGGATCACTTAAGTTTGATAATATTTACATTGATAAGGTGACAACCAATCAATTTTCTGAGAAAAAATTCCACCATGGAATCCGGTAGCCCTTGGGGACCTCAAGCTTTTGATGCACCTAAATAAAAATCTAGGTCGCCACCAATGATGAGATTATATATTTTCATAAAGGATTTTCCCAACAAGATGTCCTAGAAAGGAAATTTTGCCATGGCGTGGGCCATATATGTTGAAAATAGAAAGCCCTTGTTTAATTCAGATGAGAAGACATGTGATCCTAAAATCAACTCTGAACTCTAGGAGCCATGGACCCTCATGGAATTGAGGTTGAAGCCCATTTCCAACCCCCCAAAGTGACCCTTCATGTTGGAAGAAAAGAAAAACCATCTTGGGAATAAATTGATCAAAATTTCATTGATCATATCTACACTTCCTAGGGATCCCTGTAGCATCAAGATATCATCGCTAGTAGACTGAACCATCCTTCTCAGGGCTAGTTTTTCTAGGGACTAGCTAAACCCTTGCAATTAAAAGAGTGCAATCATGGGGAAACCATCTTAGGGGCCTGCGCTACTCTAAGTTCCCCAACAAGTGACCTATATTTTCCTTCGGAAATATCTAAGTGAGCCGTTAGCTGTGGCTTAGATAGATGAGATTTCCTACCTCTAGCTCTACCCTGTCCAATGTTAGATGGGAGCGGGCCCAAACCCCCCAACCCAAAATAGGATTCTCCTTTCTATATCCTAAGTATAAGATTGTCATAGGATTCACAGATGAGAGGGATGATAAGGAGTGCGAGGAGGTGAACATGGGAATAATAAATATGATAAGACTATCTGTGGGATCACAAAGGGGAACAATGATAGGGGTGAAAATATAAAATAAGAGGGCCTGGAGGGATTAGGCATCATGTCTATATAACATGTAAAAAATAATAGAAACAAAAATAGATAGTGTTATGTAACCACATCACAAAATAGAAGAAAAGATAGATCAACGACTCGAAAATAAGCCTCTTCAAAGGGGCAACCTCCTTTTACATCACATAAATGAACAATTATTGGATGATTCAAATTACAAGACCTACTTAGTATATATAAGAGTCTAAAGGGTCAAAATTTAATTAGGGCCTACATAACACTAATAATGTAAGGGCTCAACAATAGCAATAGTGGGTTTTCAAGAGGCACAACAATAATAATATGGGATACTATGGGGCACAACAATAAAAATATGGGGGATACACTAATATTATAGGGACCTAGGATGCCCCTCTCCTTCAAAAATGTGTTTTCATCAATGATTGAGTATTTATGGATGCTTCTGTATGAAATACTCATCCTCCCATGTGGAACCTTCAACAGGTAAGTTCTTCCACTTAATGAGATAATGTGAAACTGATCAATTCTGCAACTATTCAATCCTTTTTTCTGTGATTGCTTTAGGTTACATTATGATCTTTCCTTCCTTTTCAAGTTCAAGCAATATAGTTTGAACTGGGATCTTGTCACCTATAACCTAACTTAAGCATGAAACATGGAAAATTGGGTGTACTTGTGAGGATGCAGGTAACTCTAATTTGTATGCCATAGTACCAATCCTTTACAATACCTTGTAAGGACCATAGAACTTGGGTGATAATTTATTATCCTTATTGGCTTGCTTGAGGGACATTTGTTTGTATGTTTGTAGCCATAAAAAATACCCAATTATCCACATCAAAACTTCTTTCACTGTGATGTTGATATGCCTTTTGTTTCATTCAACTCTGCTCTAGATTTAAGTTATCCTTTAATATTTTGAGGACTTGTTGATGCTCAATGTGATCTTCCACTACTTGAACCTTAGAATTATCTATTAAAGATGATGTGATGGACGATGTATGATATCCTTAAAGCACCATAAATGGGGTCATTTTTGCTATGGTATGGATGGAAGTGTTATACCACCATTCTGCCAGAGGTAACCACTTGATCCATTGTGTTTGTTTATTAGATGCAAAGCAACGAAGATATCCTTCCAAACATTTGTTCAATATCTTAGTTTGGCCAACAGATTGAGGATGATAAGATGATCTATGAGCTAATTGAGTACCAAGACAAAAAAATAACTCTATCCAAAAATTTCCAGTGAAAATGGCATCTTTGTCAATTACAATGATCTCTGGGTTTCCATGTAGCTTTTGAAATGTTTCCACAAATGCAGTACCAAATGTATTGGCTTTGAAAGGATGAGATAGTGCACAAAAGTGTGCATAATTGGTAAGTATATCAACTTCCACCATGATGACACTCTTTCCTTCAGACTTGCGTAAACCTATGATAAAATCCATTGAGACTTCCTCCCAATGCTGAAATGGAATGACTAATGGTTGCAAATGACCTAAGTTTTTAATTGTATCAACTTTATTTTGTTGGCAAACCAAACATTCTGCCACACACTTTATAATAACGGATTTAAGGCCATCCCAAAAAAATTCCTGCTTGACCCTATGGTGAGTTTTTAAAAATACAGAGTGCCCTACTATAGGAGAGGCGTGCAATTCCAAAAGAACCTTTTGTTTAAGTTAGGAGTTATTACATATATATAAGTGATCTTTGTACCATAGTGAACCATTTTTCCAAATAAATGTATTATATTCAATAGTATCTTGCTGCAAATTTTGAATGAGTGTTCATATCTCTTCGTCATTTTTCCATTCATCCCTTGCTTTAGTTATGAAATTAGGTTGGATAATAGAAATGGAACATAGCAATGCTTCCACATCCTCATCCCTTCTTGAGAGTGCATCCACAACATCATTTTTCTTTCCTTTTCTGCAAATGATTTCAAAATCATAACACAACATCATTGTGACAAATTTTCGCTACTCTTTTGAAGATAATCTTTGTTCCAAGAAGTATTTAAGACTATCATGATCTATTTTTACCTTGAAGTGTCTTCCCATTAGGTAAGGGCGACATTTCTTTAGAGCATGTAGTATTGCCAACATTTTCTTTTCATAAATATGCTTGTGTAAATACTTTCCCTTGATTGGAAAACTTTCAAAGGCAATGGGTTTTCCTTATTGCATTAAACAACACCAATGCCATTTCTCAAGGCATCACATTCCACAATAAAGGTTTATGTGAATGTTGGTGTAGCTAAGACCTAAGCTCAATACATTGCTTCTTTAAGATGTTCAAAGGCTTTAGTTTCTCATGGAGTCCAAAAAATGAATATTTCTTCAATAATGTTGTTAGTGGTGTTGCTATTTTCCCATAATTCTTAAAAAACTTGCGATAATACCTTATCAACCTAGGAAATCCTCGAAAATGCCTTAAGGTTGTGGAGATTTTCCATTCCTTTATGGCATTAATTTTGGTAGGGTCTACTTTAACACCCTCGTAAGATACATTATGTCCCAAATATTCCAATTCCTGTACCTGAAAGAAACGTTTGGAGGGTTTTGCATACAATTTTTTCTCCTCCAATAATTTGATCACTCTTTCAACATGTTGAACATGATCTTTCCAAAGACTTGTTGTAGATTAGTATGCCATAAAAAAATACAAACACAAATTTTCTAAGGAATGGTTTGAAAATGGAATTCATCAAACCTTGAAATGTGGAAGGTGCATTAGTAAGACCAAAAGGCATGAAAGAAAATTCATAATGACCTTAATGAGTTCTAAATGTTTTTTTTAGAATGTCTTCTATCTTCATTTTAATTTGATGATATCTCGAACAAATATTTAGCTTGGTGAAGTAAATTGCTCCCTGTAGTTCATCTAACAATTCATCAATGGTAGGAATGGGAAATTTATCTTTAATAGTGAGCTTGTTGATCTCTCTATAATCTAGACACATACATCATGATCCATCCTTCTTGTATACCAATACTACCAGAGAAGAGAAATAACTTTATCTAGGTTGAATCATACCCGCCTCTAGCATTTTTGCAACCATAAATTCAGTTTTGATCTTCTAGGCATAGGGATATCTATAAGGTTTGATGTTTGGAGGAACACCTCTAGGAATTAGGTGAATGACATGATCATGATCATGAATAGGTGGGAGACCTTTGGGAGTCTCAAATACCGTGGAATGATTGTCAAGGACACTTTGGAGATCTACAAAAATGAAAGAATTAGATGTTTGAAGATATAGAAAGCATAATTGCACAAATACCCCTCATTGTTCCTTCTTCAAAATCTTTGTCATTCCATTAGAGCTAATTATATTCCTAGGTTTCCCTATGATATTGCTTAATTCAATTTCCTTTCCTTCCCAAAAAAAATTCAAGAAATGTTCTTGAAAATTAAAATATATTTTCCCCAAAGATTGTAACCATTGGAATTCTAATACAACATCAACACCACCCATTGGAATGGAAAACATGTAGAAATTAATGTGTAGATTCAATATTGCTCATGAAATTTACTAAATCACAAGACTTGAAGTTACTCCACCGATCGGCAGAAGTTAATTCACCATTTAGAACAAAAATCATAGACATGCAAAAGGAAACATCGCACATGCACAAATATTTATCTAGGGGAAAGAAAATGCTCAAAACCCCTTACTATCTATTTCATTAATCAAATAATATAGATGAAATACATATGTTTGCTCTAGCTTGAGCACACCTTGCAAGCATATAGTCTATCCTTCTGCATAACTGTGTGACTCTGGCCAACACTTAGCCAATTTTCAAGCGCTCTAAGCTCATATTTCCTTGCGTTGCTCTCTTGGTAAATTTACCCCTGTTATTTAGGAATTTCCCACTATTGAATTATGAAATTCCTTAAGGTCATTCCTCTGATTGTATGCACCACTTGTACACATTGGAATATGATACAATTGATAGTAAACTTCCTTGGAATATCCATCTCAACTGGGTAACTCTAATTATATGCACGAAACAATTATTTTGATCTAGTTGATCAGTAAATTGGTTGATCACTGAGTTTGATTAAAGTTCCACTTCCCAACTTGACCTCCACTAGTTCTTTTGACAGTGAGAACTAGTTAAACTGACCATAATTCAAATTAACAGAAATAGATTGCTATAAATTATCAATCAAACATACTTAACTAAAATCAAGCTTCCCCAAATCAAATTCACTGAGTTAACTGAGTGACAAATGCCATGTCACCTCAGTTAACTACCTCCAAGATTTCTACTGAAATAGAAATTCATATTTTCTCGACTTTGACCAAGGCAAAGTCAAAATGGGATTTTCTTGTTGCATTTTCAACACTCCCTCTAAGCAAGAAAGGGATTATCAAAAACCCCTATCCTGCACCTGTGGAACTCAAAATTCCCTCTTAACAAGGCCTTTGTAAAAATATAATCATCTTTCTCCTCAGTTGGAATGTACTCCAACAACATAATATACCTCTAGACACAATCCCGTAGATTGTGATACCGAATATCAATATGCTTGGATCGATCGTGAAAAATATGATTTTTAGAGAGTTTGATACAACTCTGATTATCACAGTAAATCAAAGTAGGATCCATCATCTAACCAAATAAGCCAAAAAGTATCTTTCTCATTTAGATCACCTCATTTTTTGCTTGAATTGTAACCATGTATTCTGCTTCTACTGAGTTGAGCGCCACTGATCTCTGCTTCCTGATGTGCCAAGAAACTGTTGTAGACCCAACACTGAAAATTCCACCTAATGTGTTCTTCCGATCTGATGGACTTCCTGCTCAATCTGCATATGTGAAGCCACAAAACTTCAGTCCTTATGTCCATCTGTACCATATTCCAAACTAGGTAGTGCCTCTGAGGTGCCATAGAACATGCTTAACTTCCATCCAAGTTTGGTTGGCCTAACCTTATCTTGGGTTAGCTGGTTGAATGCAAATCACATGTACGGTCGTGTGTTCACAAGATACATGAGTGAACTCATTAACTGTTGGTAAATAATTGCATCCACTTCCTCACCTGAAGTGGAATCATATTTCCTCCAATTGAATGCTAGAGGAGTCTCCATGGGATTGCACCTGTCCATGTAGAACCTCTTAAGTATCTCGTTGGAATACTTTCCCTGAGATACAAATAGTTTCCAATCACCTTGCAATACCTCCAATCCAAGAAAGTAGTGCATGAAACTTATTTCCTTCATCTCAATCTCTCTTGCAAGGTCCTCCTTGCAAGATCTGATCAACAGCTCATCACCAGTCAAGATCAAGTCATCAAAACATAAAGGAATAATCAACAATTTACCTTTTACAAAAGTATCATAGAGATTTTCATCCATTTCACTTTTGGTGAAGGCCAATTCGGTGAGATAGTTATCGATCCTGGTGTACCAAGAACAATGTGCTTGCTTGAGACCATACAACGCTCTATTTAGTCTGCACACATGAGACTCTTGATAAAAAGTCTTGAAGCCTTCTGGTTGCTCGATATACAACTCTTCCTCAATAGCTCCATTGAGGAATGTTGTTTTCACATCCATCTTGTGGATCTTCCACCCCATCTGTGCAGCCAAAGTAAGGATTGATATGATGGATGAGTACCTTGCTATAGGCACAAAGGACTCCTGATAGTCAAATCCCTCAACCTAAGAGTACCCCTTCGACATAAATGTGGCCTTGTACTTTTCTATGCTTCTGTCTGTTGCATGCTTGACCTCGAAGATCCATCGAGAAACCCAAAACTGATTTGTCTATTGGTTTTGGGACCACTTCCCAAACACTTTTATTTACAATGGATTCATACTCCACCATTACATCAAACCACACTGGTTTCTCTATTTCTTCCTCAAAAGAGGATGTCTCAATCTCTACTAACTTAGTCATTAGAGCCATGTATCCAGTATATTGATCTGATGACCTTCTCTGCCTGCACATTTTAAGGAGCACCCACATTCTCCCTCGCATGCTACACAAGTCTCTCAACTTCCCTGGTTCTCTTCCTGCCTTCTCTAGATGATTTTTCTTGAGTGGTTGTCTCCACTCTCTTGTCCTAAACTTATGTTTGCTCCACAACATCCTGAGGCTCCTCCTTTGGAACTAAAATATCCTCCTCTGGTGGGATCTAAAGCTCCCTCTCAAGAGAGCACCACATGGCTTTGCCTTCATCAAATTTAACATCCCTTCACACAATTGTCATTCTTAGGGATGAAAAATACACACGGTAGTTGTGGGGAGTTTCTGTGTAACCCAAAAATACCCCCAACTCTTTTGTTAGCTCTAATTTCTTCGTTAACTCTTTAGAGACACAAAAATAAACAGAGGCTCCAAATATCTTGAAGTGTGACACATCCAAATTATTCCCTGAGAAAGCCTCCTCTGGTGTGCTCATGCCAAGAATTAGATGAGGACTCATGTTATGCAAATAGACCGTTGTGTTGCATACTCTAGCCCACAAGTGTAGAGATAGGTTTTGGTCATGCAACATCGCTTGTGGTGCTCCAACAATGCCACGATTATTTCTCTCAAGCACCCCATTCTGCTATGGTTTGTGGGGTGTTGTCAACTCTCGTCGAATGCCTTCTTTTGCACATTTTTTTTTAAATAATTTGACATGTACTCACCTCCATTATCACTCCTTAGAGCCTTCACCTTCTTGCCCGTTTCTTTTTCCACTAGTACCTTGAACTCTAAGAACTTGGATAAAGTTCCATCCTTCTTCTGCATGAAGAAGACCAAACACTTTCGCAAGAAGTCATCAATAAAGATGACAAAATATTTGTGCCTCGCAATGAAGGTTATCAAGAAAGGTCCATAGACATCAGAGTGGATCCTTTTAAGGAATGCATGTGCTCTGTTGTCCCGATCATGGAAAGTGGATTATGTGTAGTTCCCTAAGGTACACCCTTTGTTTCTCTAGTGCTCCTTTAGGGAAGCCTGTGGTAATCTACTTCATGATCTTCAAAGTGCCATGATGAAAATGGCCAAGTATTCTATTCACCAACATCACGGCTATGCACCTCCTCTTCCTTTGTGCTTAATGCAACACAATCCTCCACATCTAGCTTATAGAGGTTCTTCACACAAACCACAATATGTTTCACCTGTTCCATGGCTATGTGTATCAGAAATGCCTTTCCTTTTGTTAGAAAATTATATATTACGGAGCAATGGAACACATAAAATATTGCAAAAATACAAACACAGAAAACGTATAAAACAAGAGTGACACAGATATATGTGGTTCACCGAGTTTGGGCTACGTCCACGGAGAAACAACCAGTCCTTCCTTTTATATTACCTAGCAAACTAAAGAGATACAACCTACAACAGATCCACTGTAACACCCTCTTCGCTCTCAATCTCCTCTCTCTTTATCACTCAGAATACAAATCTACATAGACACAATACAATTCCCTCATATATAGTGAGGGGTTTCCTTCTAGGGAAAAAAACCCTCAATTAAACATAACTTCTATCATCAGATCGCTGCCTAATGAACGACCCAGATTAGCCACCCCCCCTTGGACTCCCCTGCAATGAATATTTTTCGGGCGGCGTTGCTGCCCCATTTCGAACTAGGGCCCAATGTGGCGATACCTTTGAATACAGAATATAATTAGGCTCCACACCCAACACCTTTATTGAAGATCACATCATAACCACAGTCTTCCAAAACTGCAACGGGAGACAAGGTTCTTCTTTAGGCCCAGAACAAACATCACATCCTTGAGCCTGAGAAGAGAGCTCATCTCCCTCTGAAAGGTGACTATACAAATCCCGGTCGCGTTGTACCTTCCATCATCTCCCATCTCAATGTGCATATTGAGATCCTTCTCCTCCAAATCACTAAAAAAATATTTGTTTCTCATCATATGGAATGAGGCACCACTTCCTAGGTACCACACACTTCTCATCATTATGCTAGCTATTATGGCCTAAATCTACCTTAGGCTGAGAAAGGCAGGTCTAGTGTAACATCAAACCATGCTTAACTTGGTAGCTAGCCATATCAGGTCAGAAGAGGGCTCACTCCTTGTAAATCTCAGGAAAATATAGCAAGTGAGGCTTGAGATGACTGATATAAAGACTAATTTTAGGCTAGGTATATGCTTAGAGGAGTTTAATTGAGTTTTGTGTTGGTTTGCTGGACCAAAAGTGAAAGGCAGTTTTGGGTCTAGGGAATGGAACCAGTCTTGCAGAGATTTTTGTGGGGCAAGGTAGGAAAATGCTTTAGTACTTTGAATTAAGTGAAATGGAGAGTCTTAAGACTAGTGAGGGGTTTTAGAGGGCATGAAAGTGTCATGAGTTCTCTTCAAGCAGTTGAAAACATGTAAAACCAAATAAACCCTAAGGTAGAGCACTGCAACATCAATGAATTCCACCTTTATACTTAATTCATTTAGTTAAGGTGAAAAGCGAGAGATGATGGTGCACATAAACACATGATAACTTGAATCACAGAAGGAAAAACAATGCTAAGTCACCTTGCCACAAGAATCCCACAAAATGCTGCAAACCCTGGTCTATATCCTTGCCAAACTGCAGAGATGATGTACAATAGTCCTCAAAGCATTCACAAGAGTCCAACCTTTACAAATGACTGAAAAACTCATGATATAGACCTCCAAACCACTTGTTCTATCCATCAGGGGACGAATCCATGAGAAGAGGGGTGATTTCAACCATATCTAAACTAGGAACACAAAAATAGGTAGTGGAACAACTTGCCTCTAAAACCTAGGAAACTGATTCATTCAACTTTAAACCACCTACAACTGATGTATCTACCTTATCAAGTCAATTTTTATCATTTTACATCATAGTGCATAAATTTAAATCATGTCACCTCATGAATTTGACCATAAGAGAGAAAAATTCAAACAAGAAGAAAACTAGGCGAAAAATAGCGTTTTTAAGCAAAATTGGCACCTTTTCATCCTGTGCATAGCACCACTTTTTCTGTGCATAACGCTTTTTCCTAGCTAAATTTGGAGGTCTTCCCCTTCAAAAAATGTTCTCACAGTTGGCTTGTTAGAAAGGTGTATCTGTCTACTTTCTAGGACAAGTGGATTTTTTGAATTTGGTGTCCATTTGCCCCTCCAAAAATCAGTTCTCCCAACACTCCTTCCTGCGTGGCCAAAAAGTGGCAGAGAGGGAATTTTTGAGGTGTTTTTGGTCCTTTTGGAGGTCCAAAACTTGTCAAAATTTCCTAGTAATTTATGGGCACACATAAATTTTCATAAGGAATCCAAAAATGAAAATTTTTCCTCCAAAGGAGGTCCCTATCAAAAGCGAGCACCAGGTGGCGCTACGCACTTGCCAAAAAACCCTGTTTTTTCTTTGAAAAATTAAAAATTGCGAAAACGTTTGTCAAATTTCTTGAAATTTGGCATGAGTGATCTTCATCAAGTACTATGCTAGGCCAATGAAGCGTTAGCCAAGATCTTGAGCTTATCTTACTCTTTCTTTCTCCTCAAAGTCTTCCTCAACTTGGCTTTTAGGCACCTTATCCTAGTTTTGCAAATTTTGTTTCGTGCCAAATAGTGATAAGCCATGTGCCGTAACATATTTTTCTCCTTATTGGCTTTCTCAAGAAGCTTCTCCAAGTGCATATTTTCCCTCTCTAGCCAAGATTCCTGGTCAACATCAATCTCTTTCTCAAGCGGTGTCAATTTGACTTTCCTCCTTTTTGTTGCTTGCTTGTTTTCCCTTATGGTTTGCAGCTCCATAATTGTTTGTTTATCCTCCAACTGCTTGTTCCATTTCTCAAGGTAATTAATGATCCACTTAGACATTTCAAGGTTAAGAGATAAAGCATGGATGTCAGCTTCTTGTTCTTTGATGATCTCCTTGAGTCTTTAGCTTTGGGAGCCCAAATTAGTATCCTCCTCCTGAATCAAAATAAAATCTCTCTCCTGACCTTCAGAAGGCCCTTCCTCATGCAATGGTTGCTTCCCTTTATCCTGAACCTTCTTTTCTGAAGAAGAAGGAAAATCCCCATTCACCCCGGGTGAATATAGCATTTTCCTATGGTCTGATGAAGGAAACGAGACCCCTTCCACCCCAGGTGGAGATAGTACTTGTTTGGCAGCTACAAATAATCTCCTTGTGCCCTTTTCATAAGTGACAAATACTAGCACACCTAGAGTTTGAGTTTCATGAACCTCTTGCTGATTTGAAGGCCCTCCTTCCTCTTGAAATACTGATGGGGTCACTTGAGGGCTTTTGAAAACCTCATGTGAAATGAAAGTATCCCATGAAACATTCAACAAGCTCAGCTGGTGCAACACAACAATTTTGATCAATGAAAAATGATAAATGTTGTTGAACTGTTGATGAAGAGGTTTTATTTGCACCAATGTAGCCATTTTCTCAATATTTTTGCATATGAAATAGGGGAGGTTCATCATCGCCACTCTAGTGAAATGCATCAATAACATGATAAGTGTACAAGTGAGAAAATCTACCTTCGCAGGTGAAGTATTTGATAATGAGCTTCATGAGTGGAGCATAAGTGTCCTGTAGGTATCTAAAAGGAAAGGCCCTAATGATTTGCTTTTGATAACTAGCCTTGATATAAGGCTCATAATGCTCTTTGCCCACAAGCTGTCCTTTGTTCCATTGTTCACCCACATGTGGAATACTTGTTGCTTCAGCTATAGTTTCAGGTGTTAAAGTGAAGGAAACACCAGCTAAGTTCACCTGGCTATTGAGAAGATGAAGGATAAATAGCCTAGCAAGTTCATGGTGGTATTTCGCCCTCGCCACCATCTCATAAAACTGGTAGCAAGACTAACGTTTAAAGCATGTTACTGCAAGAGGGCAAGCTAGTAACTCTATGAGTGTGGTGGGCTCCTCCCAGATGTGTTTTCCTCCCTTATGTGGTTTTCTTGGTGCATGAATCTCTTGGGAGGAATCACTCACAGTTTCCTCATCCCTTTCATAAGCTGAATCTATTTCCATATTTGCCACTGTATGGTGTAAAATGATGAGTATGAAGAGATTTTATTTCAAGAATAGGTGACTGTTGTTTTCTTCTTTGGGATTTGATGAGTGGGACTGATGAGTGGAAGGTTTTGATGCTAGCTGTAGGGTTATTAGGGAGTGATAGGGTTTTGGGAATGAAGATTAGGGTTTGGGGAATAGTGGGAATTAGGTGTTAGGGTTTTAGGGTTTGGGGATAGAGGGTAGGATAAGTGTTAATGAGATAGGGAAAGGGGAATAAAATTAAGGAAATGTTGTGAAGAGGGATGTGATATGGGCAAATTATGCAAAGGAGTAAACAAACAACAAGAATGATAAAAACTGCAAAACCCTAGATAGTTTTGCAATACAACTATGTAGCAATTTAGGGTTTGAATTTTCACATTTCAAAACACCATCAAGGATGACTAAATCTCTTTTGATGGCAAATAAATGGGTTTACTTACTTGAAGGGATGGTATTTGCAAAATTTGGAGCTTTAGAAAGTCGATTGGATGATTTTTGAAGTTGGTTGACTGGTGCGCCACGCCAATGCCCAGGTGCGCCACGCCCATTCAAAACTGTATGTAAATCCTGCGCTCGGTGCGCTGCACCAATGCCCAAGTGCACTGCACCAAGAGAAATTCTGAAACTTGCTACAATTTCCCTCTTTTCACCTCAAAATGTGATTTTATCTTTGTTCTCTCTCACTTTTAGCACAAATGACGTCTTCAACACAAATGATCCCTTTATATACTTTTGAATTTGAGTTTTCATTTAGAAAACCCACTTTCTAAAGTTTTCCTTTTCACTTTATTCTTTAAAAACTTTGTTTTGCAGTTTGGCTCTCTTTCTGTCATTTGATGGACTCATGCTTGGATTTTCTTGTCTCTTTTGCATGAGCTGAAGTGCAGGAGTTTGGCAAGGTGACCCAGGGCTGCAGATAATTCTTTATTACATATGAAAACAATAAAACTACATAAAATTTGTACATGAAATGGAAAAACCCTTTTCTCACCTCAAAACAGAGCTTTGAGGTAAAAACCCTTTGTGGAGAAAATCATGAGTAAAATTTGTGATTTTATGAACTTATTGAACATCCTCATGTGACTGCTGGCCTGTTATTGAGCTTTTGAAGGTCATGGTGGTAAACCTTAGACCTAATGAGACTTGAAAACCCTAAAATGACTTTTGCAACTGAAATGAAATAAAAAATGACTGCAAATGATCTGTACATGTGCAAATAGGCTAGCAGATGAAGAACATGAGGGAAATTTATAAATAACCACTACCATCAAATGATCCATGACCTAATGGACTGTAGCTGATTGGATGAGACACCTAAAATGCATGAAAAAAGAGAATTTTGATCACTGATGGAGGGATTAATATACCGACACTAACATTGGCTCCAATGGAGATGGTAGCTCCTGAGAGGTGCCAAGAAATATAGATCTCTGGAAAGAAAACAGTGCTTCTTCCATTGGGCTAAATGGAGTCAATAACTTCAGTAAACCAAAACCAATATCTTGACTCAAAACTGAATCAATTACAAGACTGAAAACTCATTGAAAACTGACTCAAACAATCCACACTAAGTAATCAAAAACTAAAATTAGACCTTCAGTTTTATAGCCTTCACTTCGGGCCCCAAACTAAATGAATGATGATAGTACACACTTTGCAATGAAGGAAATAAAATGGTATGTACAGTGATATATGTGACAGTAGAAAATATCTCAAAGATAATACTGTTTCAGCAGCCGACCATTGACCGGCCCTCCTGGACAATCTTCCCTGTTCATTTCTTTCAGCAGGAAAGCATTTTGACCCCGATATGCAGCAATTCTGAATGGTCCCTTCCATAGATTCTCGAACTTGCCATGCTTGCCTTTGTCCTCGTTTCTAGCATCCCATTTCAGCACTATGTCTTCAATCTAAAATTTGTCCGCCTTTGCCTTCCAATCATAGATTTTCTTGATTCTCTCTTGCAGCCTAAAGGTAGTATGAAAAACTTCCTCTCTCATCTACTGTAAATGGATCATTTGGTTTATTCTTTGTTGTAAATTACCTTTCTCGCTGCCAGCTTATTGTAGAAGTTTAACAACTGGGACTGCGAGAGATGTCAGGAACACCGTGTCAACACCATATACAATCTCGAAAGGAGACATGCCTATTGATTTCTTCTGACTTACTCTATCCACCCATAGTGCATTGACCAATTTCTTATGCCAACTCTTTTTGTTTATTTCCAATAGCTTTTTGATGAAGTTCACCAATGATTTATTTGAAGATTCCACGAATTTGTTACCTTACGGATGGTATGCAGTAGAATGTCCCAAGGTAATGTTGTGTTTGCTACAAAATTTAATCATCCTTTTGGACTTGAATGCTGATGCATTATCTGTAATCAACTTATTAGGACAACCAAAACGTGACAAAATATTGTTTTCAAGAAACTGAATTATTACCAAGTCAGTGGCCTGCCGAGTAGGAATCGCCTCAATCCATTTTGTGAAATAATCTGTCGCTGTGAGGATCCACTTGTGATGAGCTAAATATTTAGGATGAATCTCGCCAATAAAATCTAGCCCCCACTGTTGAAACGAAGCACTAACTTCGACCGGCTTGAGAGGTAAGGGCTGCAACTTTCTGTTGGGTCCCTATAATACTAGTGATTACCCCATTACTATTGTAGTTATACCCCTTATTAATATTTTTGTGCCCCTATTGCCCCCATATTGTTATTACTGTGCCCCATAGAATCCCTCTATTGTTATTTTTGTGGCTTTATATTATTATTGTTAGGTCGGCTGGATTATATTGTGACTCCTTAGACTCCTATATATAGAAAGGAGGTTTTGTCATTTGAATCATCCAAGAATTGTTCATTTATGTAATGTAAAGGAGGTTTCCCCCTCAAAGAGGCTGAATTCTAAGGCGTTGATCTATCTTTTCTATCTTTTCTTGAGCTGGTTTCATAACATTTGGTTTCAGACCTTTGGATTCTAGGGTTTCGCTGCTCCAAACAGGTCATTGTGGAATTTTCACTATAACTTTTTTTCTGCGATGTTTCAGAAGTTGCAAAAAAACCCCATTTGAGAAGACATCGCTCTGAATATTGGGTCTAAATTTCAGAACTTTTCGCGCTATATTTGCGGAGATATGATCTGAGGAATTTGGTCTTCTTGCAGAATCCTGAATTACATTCCAAACAGGTGACCTGGGGAAAATCGTCATAACTTTCTTTCTGAGCATCGGATGGAAATTTCGTAAGAAGGTACAGAAATAGGATGGACTATAGTTTCTTTTATGTATTTTTTCAGAGCCAAAGGTTGAAACAGTGACTCGTGGCACGTCGTACAAGTTTGCTCTACTGAACTAGTCTATAAGAAGGTCACTGTGGTAGATTTTGCATTACTCTTCCTTGGAGAATCCAATTTGGATCAGAATGGTGGCAATGGAAAGAGGACACAGAAGGCTACTACAAGTTGCAATTTTTGAACTGGATGATATGAAATTATAGAGACATATCAGATTCAATATCACTCTTCTACGAAGTGAAAAAAAGGTGTGTAGTTTTTTTAAATTTTTGCGTAAGCTTGGTTTGAAGGAATTCAAAGGGAATAGTAAAGAATTATTATCGGTAATTGATGCCTCGAGAAAAGAAAATGCAAACACCTAGTAAGGAACCTGAAAGCTCTAGCATGACTCATGACGAAGAGGAAGAAATGCTACATGATATATCAAAATTACAAGAACAAGTGCAACAAATGTCACGCTCACAAAAAGCTAACAGAAGCTAAGATAAATGGTGTGGAATCTAAGATAAATGGTGTGGAATCTAAGATAAAGGGCATGGAAGCTAAGATGGATGATTCAAAGACAGATTTGAAAAGAGACATGGCAGATTTGAAGACAGATTTGAAGACAGACATGGCAGATTTGAAGACAGATTTGACAAATTTTCTACAAGAAATACTTACTAATGGTGAAAAGGTTGTAAAGGAAACTCATGATGCGAACAAAAGAAATGTTAATCATGATTCCATAGACTCTAATGTTGGATCGAAGACCCACCATATTCCAAAAATCGATATGAGGAAGTTTGATGGCAAGGATCCCGCCACATGGATATTACAGATGGAGCAATTCTTCGATCTCAATAATGTGCAAAACACACAAAAGGTACGTATGGCAACTTTATATTTGGAACCAAATCAGTTTGTATGGTATCAATGGCTATGCTATCGTAAACAATTTATCACTTGGGCAATGTTTACAGAAGAATTGATAGCACATTATGAGGATACAAAAAGCAACACTTTTTTTAGCCAATTGATAAGTCTCAAACAAAAGGGTTCAATAATGGAGCACATTGAGGAGTTCCAAAAATTGAACATAAGGGTAAAAGATATTCCAGAGGAGCATAGGATTTATGTGTTCATAGGGTCTTTAAAAGATAATATCCAACATGATGTTCACCTTTGGGAACCTGATTCATTAGAGAAGGCATTCAGGTTAGCAAGAAAAATGGAAAGCAAAATTATGGCAACCAGGAAGCATACCACTCACAACTATAAAGACGGAAGTGTTGTTGCCCCTAGTCTTCCACAACCTATAAGGTTGACACCACAACAATTGGAAGAAAAAATAGAAAAAGAACTTTGTTACAGTTGTGATAGCAAATACACTAAAGGTCATAAGTGTGCTGAGAAGAAATTATTCCACATAGATTGTGAAGAGGAAGAAGAAAAGGAGCAAGAAAGGTCAAAAGAAGAGGATATACTCCAGGAACAAAGCCTAGATGAAGAAAAAATAAATCTGACCATATCTTGTAATGCATTGGTGGGAATTACCACTCCTCAAACCATCAAGATAGAAGGACAAATCAAGAAGAAAAAGGTAATAGTGTTGATTGATTCAGGAAGCACCCACAATTGTATTCATTGTAAGGTAGCAAAAGAATTGAATTGCTTCCTATATCCAGCACCAGAGTGTCAAGTGATGATTGAAAATGGAGGAACAATAAATAGCTCTGGAAAGTGTCATAATATCAAGCTATCCATGGGAGAATATGTATTGACTAGCCCGATGCTTTCCATTCCAATGGGAGGTGTTGATGTTGTACTAGGATTCCAATGGCTACAATCCTTGGGTATAATAGCTTTTAATTTTCAAGAACATTTCATCAAATTTTCTGTGGAAGGAAAGGAAGTTGAATTAAGGGGTATTGCAGGAAACCAGGAAAGATAATCAGCTCTAATGGTAGAACAAAGCTTCTAAAAAAGGAGCAAAGAGGTGTAATTGCACAACAAGGATAATTTTAGGGGCGAATGTTCGCCCTTTGGTGAAATTAAGGGGTTTTAAATTTTTAGTGGGCGAATATTTTGTATCATAGTACATTTTTACAAATCACCTCAAATAGCCCACCTTATTTTAAGGGAGAGGGTAAAAAAGGTAAATTTAGCCCTTGAAATTAGGACTTACAACCTTCCATTCGCCCATTTTCAAGAATAGGCTTTATTTAAGTGAATCCATTCGCCCATTTTCAAGAATAGGTTTTATTTAAGTGAATCCTATGGGCCAAATACCATATTTATAAAAAAAGGTATGGTAAATTAATAAAAATATAAATAAATGAGAGGTATGGTAAATAAATAAAACACTTTTTATATTTACTCCATAAGTCACCTTATATACATGTAAGGGTGTAAACAAATAAAAATATAAGTAAAGTGGAGGTATGGTATATAAATAAAACGTCTTTTTATACTTACTCAAAAGGTATGGTAAATAAATAAAAATATAAATAAACTAGACGTATCGTAAATAAATAAAAACTCTTTTTATATTTAGTCCATAACCCTCGTTCTATTTATGAAGACTCAAGAAAGAGGTTTTATTTAAGTGAATCCTATGGGCCAAATACCATATTTGTAAAAGAGGTATGGTAAATTAATAAAAATATAAATAAACGAGAAGTATGGTAAACAAATAAAACATTTTTTTACATTTACTCCATAAGTCACCTTATATTTACGAACACTCAAAAAATGGGTTATATTTAAGTGAAACCTATGGCCAAAATACTATGGGACAAATACTATGGACTAGATTGTTATTAATACCATGCAAAAAACCATTATTAACCCTAATATTAGAATTAATAAAAATAAAAATGGCACATGGTATTGACCCATGGTATTCACCAAAATGGCACATGGTATTGACCCATGGCTGGAATGTAGCCTATTTAAATGGGGGAATTAAACCAACATGTAGCCTATGCTAAGATTCACTAGGACTTTACAAAGTTTTATTATTTAGTGAAAGACTCGCCAAAATCTTACAAGATTTTATAATTGAGTAAAATATTCGCCATGTCTGGTGAGAGATTCGCCAAAAAATTATATATACATATTATATTATTGATAAAATCGCCTTCCATTTTTCCTATATACCATGGAGATTCGCCCATTTATTATATTTATAAATTTAGGTGGGGTTCTTAAAATTTTCCCTGTTGCACAATTATGTTCGCTAGATGTTTCCACATCAGAATCATCTATTTCTCCAGATCTCCAAAAAGTCCTGGACAATCATTCCAAGGTATTTGAGACTCCAAAAGGTCTCCCACCTATGCGTGATCATGATCATGCTATTCATCTGATTCCAGGAAGTGTTCCTCCAAACATCAGGCCGTACAGATATCCCTATGTCCAAAAGAGTGAAATTGAACGTATGGTTGCAGAAATGATAGAGGCTGGTATAATTCAACCGAGTCAAAGTTCTTTCTCTACTCCAGTAGTATTGGTGCACAAGAAGGATGGATCATTGCGCATGTGTCCGGATTATAGGGAGCTCAACAAGCTCACTATTAAAGATAAGTTCCCCATTCCTGTCATTGATTAATTACTGGATGAATTGCATGGATCAATTTACTTCACCAAGTTGGATCTTCGTTCAGGATATCATCAAATCAGAATGAAGACTGAAGACATTCCGAAAACAACATTTAGAACTCATGAGGGTCATTATGAATTTTTGGTCATGCGTTTTGGCCTTACCAATGCACCTTCAACATTTCAAGGTTTGATGAATTCAATTTTCATACCATTCCTTAGAAAATTTGTGTTAGTATTTTTTGATGATATACTAATCTACAGCAAGTCTTGGAAGGATCATGTTGAACATGTTGACAGGGTGCTACAACTATTGGAGGAGAAACAACTATATGCAAAAAGATCCAAATGTTTCTTTGGAGTCCTGGAGGTGGAATATCTGGGGCATATTGTATCTCATGAAGGAGTTAAGGTAGACCCTAGAAAAATTAAAGCCATTAAGGAATGGAAAATCCCCACATCCATAAAGCATCTGCAAGGGTGTCTCGGGTTGACAGGGTATTATTGAAAGTTTGTTAAGAATTATGGGAGAATAGCAGCACCTCTAACAACATTATTGAAGAAAGATGCATTTTCATGGACTCCAGAAGCAACAAAGGCCTTTGAACATCTTAAAGAGGCAATGTTCCAAGCACCGGTCTTAGCTACACCGGACTTCACAAACACCTTTATTGTGGAATGTGATGCTTTAAGAAATGGAATTAGTGCTGTTCTAATGCAAGATGAGAGACCCATTGCTTTTGAAAGTCGTCCAATCAAGGGAAATTTTTTAAGCAAAGCTATTTATGAGAAGGAGATGTTGGCAATACTCCATGCACTTAAGAAATGGCGACCCTACCTAATGGGAAGACATTTCAAGGTAAAAATGGATCATGATAGCCTTAAATACTTTTTAGAACAAAGATTATCCTCTGAAGAGCAACAAAAGTGGGTCACAAATATTTTGGGTTATGACTTTGAAATCATCGACAAAAAAGGGAAGCAAAATGTGGTGGCAGATGCACTCTCAAGAAAGGATGAGGATGTGGAAGCATTGTTGTGCGCCATTTCTATTATCCAACCAGATTGGATAAACGAAGCAAGGGAGGAATGGAAGAATGATGAAGAAGTGTGGGCACTTATTCGAAAGTTACAACAAGATTCCAGTATGTCTGATACATTTAGCTGGCAAAATGATTCGTTATGGTACAAAGATCGCTTATACCTTTGTAAGAATTCCTAGATAAAACAAAATATTCTTATGGAATTGCACACTTCTCCCTTAGGAGGGCACTCAGGATTTTCAAAAACTTACCACATGGTTAAGAAGGAATTTTTTTGGGATGGACTTAAATCAGATATTCAAAAGTTTGTGGCGGAATGTTTGGTTTTCCAACAAAATAAAGTTGAAACAATTAAGACACTGGGTCTATTACAACCTTTATCCATTCCAAGCCAACGTTGGGAGGAGGTTTCAATAGATTTTATCACTGGTTTACCCAAGTCTGAGGGAAAGAGTGTCATCATGGTGGTAGTTGACAGACTTACCAAGTATGCACACTTTTGTGCATTATCACATCCATTTAAAGCCAGTACAGTTTCTACTGCATTTATGGAAACAATTCAAAAGCTACATGGAAACCCAAATATTATTGTAAGTGACAGAGATCCCATTTTCACTGGAAATTTTTGGACAGAATTATTTTGTTGTATTGGTACTCAGTTAGCTCATAGCTCATCTTATCATCCTCAATCTGATGGGCAAACTGAGATAGTAAACAAATGTTTGGAAGGATATCTTCGTTGCCTTGTATCTGATAAACAGACACAATGGGTCAAATGGTTGCCTCTAGCTGAATGGTGGTATAACACTTCCTTCCATACAACAACAAAAATGACCCCATTTATGGCACTTTATGGGTATCAACCACCATCCATCATATCATATTTAAGAGAAAATTCTAAGGTTCAGGCAGTGGAACATCACATCGAACATCAACAACAAGTCCTCCAACTCTTAAAGGATAACCACGTGTGGGCACAGAATAGAATGAAACAACAGGCAGATCAACATCGCAGTGAAATAAGTTTTGATGTAGGTGATTGGGTATTCCTACGGCTACAACCATATAAGCATATGTCCCTCAAGCAAGCTAAGAAGGATAATAAATTATCACCAGAGTATTATGGTCCATACAAGGTGTTAAAAAAGATTGGTACTATGGCATACAAATTGGAGCTTCTTGCAGCTTCTCGATTGCACCTAGTTTTCCATGTTTCATGTTTAAAGAAGGTTATAGGTGACAAGCTCCCAGTTCAAACAATATTGCCAGAATTTGACGAGGAAGGAAAAATTATATTGGAACCGGAAGCAGTCATAGAAACAAGAACTCGACAGCTACGAAATTGATCAATTTCAGAGTATCTTATCAAGTGGAAGAACTTATTCACTGAAGACTCCACATGGGAGGATGAGAATTTTATGCAGAAGTATCCAGAACTACTCAAGATTTGAGGACAACACTTTTTTGAAGGAGAGGGGCATGTTGGGTCCCTATAATACTAGTGATTACCCCATTACTATTGTAGTTATACCCCTTATTAATATTGTTGTGCCCCTATTGCCCCCATATTGTTATTACTGTGCCCCATAGAATCCCTCTATTGTTATTTTTGTGGCTTTATATTATTATTGTTAGGTCGACTGGATTATATTGTGACTTCTTAGACTCCTATATATAGAAAGGAGGTTTTGTCATTTGAATCATCCAAGAATTTTTCATTTATGTAATGTAAAGGAGGTTGCCCCCTTGAAGAGGCTGAATTCTAAGGCGTTGATCTATGTTTTCTATCTTTTCTTGAGCTGGTTTCATAACACTTTCTCCTTCCCTGAAAAATCTGGCGTTCATGACAGCTTGTGATAATTTTATATACATCAGCAAAGAGGGTAGGCAAATAATACCCTGCTCTCAAAATCTTATTGGCTGTTGTCTTCCAAAATAGGTGACCTCCACAGTCTCCCTTGTGAAAATCATCCATGATCTGTTTTGCTTCCTCCTCAACCAAACAATTCAGCAAAATACTGTCGGGATCTTTACAATAAAGTGCATTATTCATAATACAAAATTTGGCAGCCTTTAATTTCAGAGTTCTACTTATATTTCTAGCCATCCCTGGTGGTTGTGAAAGATACTGGAGCACATATACAACATCTGAATACTAAGGAGAATGAAGAAAAATTTCAAATACTTGAACAAGTGAGCTATCTTCATCTTCTTCGGACATAGTAGTAATCAGATTTATGTCCAAGGCATGGAAATTAGACTCCACCATTAGTTATGCTAGCCCTTGGTCCTTGATGAGCTTTGTTGGCTTTATCTCAACGTCATATTCTAACAAAGATGTCATCCACTTGCCTCGTCTCCCCTCCGGATCTGTTTGTACTAAGACATCTTTAACGGCTGCGTTAGGGACATAAACAAGAATATGAGAATGCAGAATATATACCCGGAAATGTTTCAAAGCTTTTACTAAGGCAAGAACTTCTTTTCAATAATGTTATACTTTAAGGCTGCATGAAATTGGCTTCTCAAGCTGGTCTCTTTTCTGCATTAGCACTTCCGCCATAGTGTGATTTGAAGCGAATGAAAACAAAATGAAATCTTGGGAATAATCTGAGCTGATTAAAATTGGAGCTGAAGAAAGAGCCAAATTTACCAAATTGAAAGACTTGATAGCTTCTTCGGTCCACTTTACTACACTATCTTTCTTTAACATGTCTGTGATTTCCCTCAAATGTTCAGCTTTGGCAGAAAACGACGTAAGAAGTTCATCTTACGTTGAATGCTTGGATCTCCTTTTTACTACACGGAAAATTAATTTTTTGAATGGCTTCCACTTGAGCAAGATCAATGTGGATGCCCTCCTTGGATATGATGTGACCAAGAAGCTTCCCTTCATCCATGGCAAACAAGCTCTTTTTTGGATTAAGAGATATGCCATACTTTCTACATCGCTAAAAAACAATTTTCAAATGGTAAATATGCTCCTCATCTGAATTGGAAAAAACTGTCAAATCATCAAGATAAACTATTAAAAACACATCTTTCTCATTTGTAAAGGCGATATCCATAACCCGATGAAAAGTTGCACCAACATTCTTTAATCCGAATGGAATCTTGGCATGATGGAAAGTCCCCCATGGAGTGGTGAATGTTGTTTTATCTCTATCATCCTCGTGGACCAGAATTTGATTATAGCCGGAATACCCATCGAGCAGCGACATACGAGATGCTCCAACTACTCTTTGAAGTATGTGGTCCATTTTTGGCAATGGATAATTATCTTTCAAAGACACCTTATTCAAATTTCTAAAATCAATACATAATCTAATCTCACATGTCTTCTTCCGCATGGGCACCAAATTGGAAATCCAATCTGAAAATCTTATTGGAACGATTATACCAGCCTTGTACAATCAATTCACTTCTTTCTCTATCGATGGCAGAAACTTTGGATTTATACTTCTTAACCTTTTTCGAAAGGGCTTCTAGTTTGGCTTGATTGGAATGATGTGATGAATTATACTTTTATCATACTCCTTCAAATATGAATAGTCCCATGCAAATACATCAGTAAATGAAGACAATAAACTAATGTATTTTGCCTTTACCTGAGGAGACAATGCCTTTGACAACTTCACCATCTTTGGATTTTCTGTTATTCCAATATTCACATCCTCAACTCCCTTCTCGGTCAGCACCAAGCTTGGTTTCCAGGCTACATCATCTTGATCAAATAACTCCTCTAAAGGTATTAAGCCTTTAGGAATGAAATTTTCCTTCAGCTACAAAACTGCCATCTGATTTACCTCTATGCCTGATTCACCATCATCTTGCTCTCCATCGATAGAAGTATCTTTGTATTTACCTTCATTTTGTAGAAATTCTTCAATCTCTTTGTCATCTTGAAACACCTGCCGATATATTTGATTATTAGGGACAACTGGGCGATTTTTCACATGAATTTCAAACTTATGGTTTGAATTCATTGGGATTTTCAAGTTACTTGCAGCTGTTGCAAGGGAATCTGCAATAACATTCTGTACACGAGGGACACATGTCAAGGTATAATCTGGAAACAACCTCAAAATATCTAAAACCGCATTATGGTAAGCCCGCATTCAAGGATGTTTGGCTTGGTATTCACCCTTGACTTGCTTGATTACTAATTCAGAGTCGCCATAAACTGAAATTCTTTTTGCATTCAACTTCTTGAGGATTTTCAAACCAGCAATTAAAGCCTCATATTTAGCTTCATTATTGGAACAATCAAAAGCCAATTTATATGAACAAACTCTTACATTACTCGAGACTTTGTTTGGTAGGAAAATAGGGCTGCGTATCCAAATACCAATTCCAACACCATCCTTACCTACTGCCCCATCAAAGTCCATACTCCACAAACTGGCTTCGTCCTCTAAGTGCTGAAATTCTATCTGCTCTTCTACCTTTTCTTGCCGTCCATCAATTCTCTGCTGCTGGTGGAAGGTTGATAGTTCAGTGTTACTATCAAGTCTTTGTATTTCTTGATCAAGTACGGCTCTGAAATTTTTTGTGATTTCTGGAATAGCTTCAACTTCAACTAATTGACTATTTACATCATTAAAACTATCAGAATAAAGAACAAAAGATTCTAAAACTGCATGTACATAATTGATTAAATGATTTAAAGGTTTCTCCTTGATTGTGATATATATTTCATCTTTTTCTCCCGATATAATTTCCTCAACTAACCAGACACGGGAATAGTGTCATAGGAGAAATCTAGCTACAATGTCCCTTTGAGTTTTGTGCCCCACGATCTAGATAGAAGCATGCCAAATCTAGGGGTAATGTCGGCCATGACCACATCCATAAGAACATTCTTTGCTGGAATCTAATCTAAAGTGGCAACCAAATCTTTAATGAGACCAATACATCTGACCCTACCAGAATCAAAGGAATAAACATCATGGTACTTGTGAGTGATATCTAAACCCAATTTTTCCATAATTTCCTTTGGCATGAGATTGTGAGATGCTCCTGAATCAAACATGGCATTGTGCAAGACATAATCATGCAATCTAAGGCTGATGTAAAAAGGAGCTACATCACTATTCAGATTGACCTTCTAATGCTGGACCAAAGAGAAGCTCGGGCTGGTCATCCTCCACATTAACCATATCAGATAACAGATCTAAATTCAAAATCTTTGACATGTGAGCTTTATACCTACTATTCTTCATTAATTTAGTCAAAGGTATTGACACTTTTAACTTAGCAATCTCATTTTCTGAGCTAAAGGCTGTAGTTTTCTCTACCTCTTTGAGTGGAGCATCTTTCTTTTCAGTCTTCTCCTTTGATGCACTTGGTTGATTTGACTTTTCATTTGCTGATTGTGTTTTGCTGGTGGTAGGATCTGCTGCCTCCTTTCCCTTTTTCTGCACATTTGGAGAATCATTCTTTGGTGGTATTGCTTCCTTCCTTTTTCAAATTGGATTGATGGGTACCTCTCTACTCCTGAGTGAATATTGTCGTTGCTAGGCTATCAAGGCATTCATGTATCCCCTCTGATATTCATCAGATTCGTCTTCTAGGATTGTTTCATTTGCTAAGATAAAATCTTCATCCTTTTGTACAATTGGGCTTTTTGAATACTCTTCATCCTCTGTGATATAAATTGGCAAACCATTAGGTGTAAAGAAGTGATCCTCCTCTCCTATTATATTCTCATCATCATCTGATTCTAGGCCATGTACAAAATTCTGCTGTAATGGTGTTTTAACTTGCTACTGTGCTGCTTGGTCTTGTGCTCTTTGTTCCCGTTGTTTAATTCTAAACTGTGGTTGCTGCTGACCACGAAAGTTTGGATTTTTGATATGTGTCTCAGGCTTAACTACAATAGTGAGTCTATCAAACATCTTCTCAATCTTGCGAAGCAAGTGATCTGAGGAAGAATCTTCCTCCTTTATGGTCATCTTCTTCTCAGTCTTTTTTCTAGATCTTTTGGCTAGCAGATTTGCCTCCACGCTCACTGCAATTTTATGCGTATCCTCCAATGTGGCTAGGTCTCTTTCTCTCAATTGATATGCCATGTCGGGATCGAAGCCATCAAGAAATTTAATCAAATCCAGCCCCATTGGTGGCTTTATATCAGTGGGAATTGCATTATAAACAATATTGAATCTAACACAGTAATCCTGGACACTTTCACCAACATTCCTCTTTATGTTTTCATATTTGGAAAGAATTTGAAGAGGATTTTTCTTTACCTCTCAACGATCCAGAAACTATCTTTGAAGAACTGCCAATGTATTAATAATCCTTGCTGTCAATGCTCTAAACCACTTTTGCACTTTGCCTCCAAAAGTTTGCACAAATAATCTCATGGTCAAATTTTCTTCATCTATCTCATGAAGGTCAAAGAAATCGGTCATATTATCCACACGCTGCCATGCTGTGATACATTGGGTACCATCAAACAATGGAATTTTGCTTTGGTAATCAACAGACATAGCATCCAAGTTTTGTGGCAAAACGAGAGGTGCATATCAGGTAGCCATTTCTCTAGGTGGATTTGAAACTGGCCTTGGGGATGTAGGAGGAGTTGGAACAATGATAGTAGATGATGTAATGGGTGTATGAGGTGTAGAAGGAGGGGAGGAAATATGAGATGTTTGAGGTGTTGAAGGGGTTGATGGGGGAGAAGAGACAGGGGGTCTCTGATTAGATATGGTGGGTTGCATGGGAATGGTGGGGATAAAAGGAGTTTCAGTAGGAATCTCTAAACCAGATACAATAGCAAATGAACCAAGAGTTGTGGATGCAGATTCTAAGAACTCAGGAATGTTTGTAGCCACAATGGAAGTTTTAAGTTTCAAGATATAATCATCAATTGATCTATTAGCCTTTTTAGTTTCAAGATCTTTGACAAACTCCAGATTTAGAACAATAGAACCAACTACACTTTCAGATTTAGTTTCAAACAAGGATGGATCAAAATGTTCATCAAACTCAATATCTTCAAGGTATTAAAAAACAACTAGAAATGAATAAGATCTAAAAATGGGAATCACATAACTTTCTTGTCGGAGAATTCTTGGGATGAGATTTGGGTTTTCATACATGGGAGGAGGATCAGGATCAGGATTGGACCCGGTGTATCGTCTGGAAGCCAGTGTGTTGAATTATTCCCAAAAATCAAATGGACATTATCAATCTGTCAGCCTATAAAATTATAAACTCATCATCCAAAGTCTAGAATTGATTTAAGATACTAGGGTAATGGTTTTTAGTTCAGATGTTCAGTTCATAAACTAAACCGAAGATTGATTGAAGCAACATTCATCTACTTATGCACTTGCAAAGCAAGAGTAGTTCGAAGGCTACCTAGCTAACTTCAGGCTTCGTCTGTAGTCTACAAAGAAAACAATGATAACAAACAAACTTTTCTCCCCAGTATGGTCACCAATATGTTATGGCCTAAATCTACCTCAGGTTGAGAAAGGCAGGTCTAGGGTAACATCAAACCACGCTTAACCTGGTAGCTAGCCCTACCAGGTCGGAAGAGGGATCTCTCCTTGTCAATCTCAGGAAAATATAGAAGGTGAAGCTTGAGATGACTGATATAAAGACTAATTTTAGGCTAGGTATATGTTCAGAGGAGTTTAATTGAGTTTTGTGTTGGTTTGCTGGACCAAAAGTGAAAGGCAGTTTTGGGTCCAGGGAATGGACTCAGTCTTGCAGAGATTTTTGTGGGGTGAGGTAGGAAAATGGTTTATTACTTTGAATTAAGTGAAATGGAGAGTCTTAAGACTGGTGAGGGGTTGGAGAGGGCATGAAAGTGTCATGAGTCCTCTTCAAACAATTGAAAACATGTAAAACCAAATAAACCCTAAGGTAGAGCACTGCAACATCAATGTATTCCACCTTCATACTTGATTCATTTAGTTAAGTTGAAAAGAGAGAGATGATGGCACACATAAACACATGATAACTTGAATCACAGAAGGAAAAAAAATACTAAGTCACCTTTCCACTATAATTCCACAAAATGGTGCAAACCTTGGTCTATTTCCTTGCCAAATTGCAGAGATGATGTACAATAGTCCTCAAAGCATTCACAAGAGTCCAACCTTTACAAATGACTGAAAAAACACATGATATAGACCTCCAAACCACCTGTGCTATCCATCAAGGGTCGAATCCATGAGAATAGGGGTGGTTTCAACCATATCTAAACTAGGAACACAGAAATAGGCAGTGGAACAACTTGCCTCTAAAACCTAGGAAACTGGTTCATTCAACTTTAAACCACCTACAACTGATGTATCTACCTTATCAAGTCAATTTTTATCATTTTTACATCATAGTACGTCAACTTACATAATTTCATCTCATGAATTTTACCATAAGAGAGAAAAAGTCAAACTAGAAGAAAACTAGGCGAAAAACAGAGTTTTTGAGCAAAATTGGCACTTTTTCATCCTGTGCGTAGCGCCACTTTTTCTGTACGTAGCGCTTTTTTCCAGCGGAATTTGGAGGCCTTCCCCTTCACCAAATTTTCTACAAGTTAGCTTGTTAGAAATTTCTATCTGTCTGTTTTTTAGGACAAGTGGAATTTTGAATTTGATGTCCATTTGCCCCTCCAAAAATCAGTTCTCCCAACACTACTTCTTGTGTGGCCAAAAAGTGGCAGAGAAGGCATTTTTGAGGTGTTTTTAGCCCTTTTGGAGGTCCAAAACTTGTCAAAATTTCCTAGTAATTTTTGGGCATGAATAAATTTTCATCAGGAATCCAAAAATGCAAATTTTTCCTTCAAAGGAGGTCCCTATCAAAAGCGAGCACCAGGTGGCGCTACGCACCTGCCAAAAAACCCTGTTTTTTCTTTGAAAAATTAAAAATTGCGAAAACGTTTGTCAAATTTCTTGAAATTTGGCATGAGTGATCTTCATCAAGTACTATGCTAGGCCAATGAAGCATTAGCCAAGATCTTGAGCTTATCTTACTCTTTCTTTCTCCTCAAAGTCTTCCTCAACTTGGCTTTTAGGCACCTTATCCTAGTTTTGCAAATTTTGTTTCGTGCCAAATAGTGATAAGCCATGTGCCGTAACATATTTTTCTCCTTATTGGCTTTCTCAAGAAGCTTCTCCAAGTGCATATTTTCCCTCTCTAGCCAAGATTCCTGGTCAACATCAATCTCTTTCTCAAGTAGTGTCAATTTGACTTTCCTCCTTTTTGTTGCTTGCTTGTTTTCCCTTATGGTTTGCAGCTCCATAATTGTCTGTTTATCCTTCAACTGCTTGTTCCATTTCTCAAGGTAATTAATGATCCACTTAGACCTTTCAAGGTTAAGAGATAAAGCATGGATGTCAGCTTCTTGTTCTTTAATGATCTCCTTGATTCTTGAGCTTTGGGAGCCCAAATCAGTATCCTCCTCTTGAATCAAAATAAAATCTCTCTCTTGACCTTCAGAAGGGCCTTCCTCATGCAATGGTTGCTTCCCTTTATCCTGTACCTGCTTTGCTGAAGAACAAGGAAAATATCCTTTCACCCCGAGTGAAGATAGCATTTTCTTGTGGTCTGATGAAGGAAACGAGACCCCTTCCACCCCAGGTGGAGATAGTACTCATTTGGAAGCTGAAAATAATCTCCTTGTGCCCTTTTCATAAGTGACAAATACTGGCACACCTATAGTTTGAGTCTCATGAACCTATTGCTGATTTGAAGGCCCTCCTTCCTCTTGAAATACTGATGGGGTCACTTGAGGGTTTTTGAAAACCTCATTTGAAATGAAATTATCCCATGAAACATTCAACAAGCTCAGCTGGTGCAACACAACAATTTTGATCAATGAAAAATGATAAATGTTGTTGAACTGTTGATGAAGAGGTTTTCTTTACACCAATGTAGCCATTTTCTCAATATTTCTGCATATGAAATAGGGGAGGTTCATCATCCTCACTCTAGTGAAATTCATCAATAATCTAACATGATAAGTGTAAAAGCGAGAAAATCTCCCTTCACAGGTGAAGTATTTGATAATGAGCTTCATGAGTGGAGCATAAGTGTCCTGTAGGTATTTGAAAGGAAAGACCCTACTGATTTGCTTTTGATAACTAGCCTTGATATAAGGCTCATAATGCTCTTTTCCCACAAGCTGTCCTTTGTTCCACTGTTCACCCACATTTGGAATACTTGTTGCTTTAGCTATAGTTTTAGGTGTTAAAGTGAAGGAGACACTAGCTAAGTTCACCTGGCCATTTTGAAGATGAAGGACAAATAGCCTAGCAAGTTCATGGTGGTATTTCACCCTCTCCACCATCTCACAAAACTGGTAGCAAGACTAATGTTTAAAGCATGTTACTGCAAGAGGGCAAGCTAGTAACTCTATGAGTGTGGTGGGCTCCTCCCGGATGTGTTTTCCTCCCTTATGTGGTTTTCTTGGTGCATGAATCTCTTGGGAGGAATCACTCACAGTTTCCTCATCCCTTTCATAAGCTGAATCTGTTTCCATATTTGCCACTGTATGGTGTAAAATGATGAGTATGAAGAGATTTTATTTCAAGAATAGGTGACTGCTATTTTCTTCTTTGGGATTTGATGAGTGGGACTGAGTGGAATTTGATGAGTGGAAGGTTTTGATGCTGGCTATAGCGTTATTAGGGAGTGATAGGGTTTTGGGAATGAAGATTAGGGTTTGGGGAATAGTGGGAATTAGGTGTTAGGGTTTTAGGGTTTGGGGATAGAGGGTAGGATAAGTGTCAATGAGAGAGGGAAAGGGGAAGAAAATTAAGGAAATGTAGTGAAGAGGGATGTGATATGGGAAAATTATGCAAAGGAGTAAACAAATAGCAAGAATGACAAAAACTGCAAAACCCTAGACAATTTTGCAATACAACTGTGTAGCAATTTAGGGTTTGAATTTTCACATTTCAAAACACCATCAAGGATGACTAAATCTCTTTTTATGGCAAATTAATGGGTTTAATTACTTGAAGGGATGGTATTTTCAAAATTTGGGGCTTTAGAAAGTCGATTGGATGAGTTTTGAAGTTGGTTGACTGGTGCACCGTGCCAACGCCCAGGTGTGCCGCCCCCATTCAAAACTGTATGTAAATCCTGTGCTCGGTGTGCCGCACCAATGCCCAGGTGCGCCGCGCTAAGAGAAATTTTCAAACTTGCTGCAATTTCCCTCTTTTCACCTCAAAACACGATTTTCTCTTTGTTCTCTCTCACTTTTAGCACAAATGAAGTCTTCAACACAAATGATCCCTTTATATACTTTTGACTTTAATTTTTCATTTAGAAAACCCACTTTCTAAAGTTTTCCTTTTCACTTTATTCTTTAAAAACTTTGTTTTACAGTTTGGCTCTCTTTTTGTCATTTGATGGACTCATGCTTGGATTTTCTTGTCTCTTTTACAGGAGCTGGAGTGCAAGAGTTTGGCAAGGTGACCCAGGGTTGCAGATGATGCTTTATTACATATGAAAACAATAAAATTTCATAAAATTTGTACATGAAATGGAAAAACCCTGTTTTCACCTCAAAACAGTGTTTTGAGGTAAAAACCCTTTATGGTGCAAATCGTGAGTAAAATTTGTGATTTTATGAACTTATTAAACATCCTCATGTGACTGTTGGCCTGTTATTGAGCTTTTGAAGGTCATGGTGGTAAACCCTAGACCTAATGAGACTTGAAAACCCTAAAATGACTTTTGCAACTGAAATGAAATAAAAAATGACTGCAAATGATCTGTACATGCGCAAATAGGCCAGCAGATTAAACGCATGAGGGAAATTGATAAAGAACCACTACAATCAGATGATCCATGACCTAATGGAATGCAGCTGATCGGATGTGACACCTAAAATGCATGTAAAAAGAGAATTTTGATCACTGATGGAGGGATGAAGATACCGACACTAACACTGGCCATGCATGCAATGAGAGTAAAATCAAGCTCGAACTTTGAAGTCAAGGCTTAACATGCTGCTTCTCTTGTGGTCTTCTTTCTTGTCTTCTTGTGTGCACACTTTGTGGCATGGTGCCTGAATTCATGAAAATGAAAGCACTTGATTTTGGACAAGTCTTTCTTCTTGCCCCCTTGACTAGATTCTGCTTTGGATTGGGATTTATTCCCTTTCCATCCAAGGCATAATTCTCCTAATCCTCACCCTTGGATGAAGTCTTGTATTTGGTATTACACCTTATTTTCTTCTATACCAAATCATACCATAGGCGTTCCTAATTTGGTAGTTTCTCCCTCCCATACACCAAATCTTGGTAGTTGTGCCAGTTCTTTTGAAGGCCTAGAAGGGCTAGGCTCGCCAAATCATCTCTTGCTATAGTAACACCAAATTGACTAAGTTCATCAAAACATTGTGTGAACCTACTAAGGTACTTTGGAATGGTCTCTACAACTTGATATTTCAAAGTTTGTCCTTGAGTGCCAATTTCCTGTGGTCACTACTATTCCAGAACAAATCTCTCAATGCTTGCCACATTGCATACAAAGTCTCTTTCCCATGGATATTTGAGACAATATGGTCTCATGCTCCCTCCAATATGATTATTCTTGTCTTGGCTACACACTTCTTCTAATCTTTTATATCCTTAGCATCAAATGTTGTTAGTTTCAGAATATCATTATCAATGAATTTCTTGAACCCATTATCCTCCAGTACTTCCTCCATGGGGTCCATCCATGCAACATAATTTGAGCTTCCCTCAAGGGAATACTCAAGCCTTAGTCCATTGAAAGCCATATTCTCAATCTCGAAGAAAACCTGCAACAATGATTTACACATTTGAACCTCATGTAATGACAACTTTGAAATATCTACTCTACAGTGGTTCCAACTACGATAGCATGTAGAAATTAATGTGTAGATTCAATATCGCTCATGAAATTTACTAAATCACAAGACCTAAAGCTACTCTACTGATCCGTAGAAGTTAATTCACCATTTAGAACATAAATCATAGACATGAAAAAGGAAACATCACACATTAACACTCCTCACAAGTACTCAGTACTATCTCCACATGCTACACACAAACTAGCTCAAATCTGAACAAGTCACGGGTTCAAATGTCCTCCACTGTTTGCCTACCTCTACTGCGCAATGCAAGTTGAGAATAGATCAAATCCAAGTTCAAATTCCCTTGGCTTGTACTGCGCAATCCTCATTGGCAATCTCAATCAATGATTGTGCAAATCTCATGCACAACTATAGTCACAACTAATAGTAGTCTCACCCTTTCACCCACCTCTAACACTTGTCTCCACTGAACTGTCCATGCACTGAGTTAACTAATGTATTCTTTAGTTGATTTATGAGTTAATAATTTGTGAATTAATTAATAATTAATTCACATCACTCATCACTAGTGTATTTGGCAGTTAGACTAAATACAACTAGTTCAACTAAGTCAAACTGAACACAACTCCATCAACTCCTCAATCAACTCCACCAAACTCAATCACTTGAGTTCTAACCGAATTCCATCATGCAATAGCTCAAATAACCCATAGGAAAAGCATATTTCCTTCTGGCAGTTTCATGTGCCACATCCGTAGCTCGAACTGAAGTGCTGCAAGAGGATAAGATAATGTTTATAGTCCAAATATTATTAAGAGCTAATAATATTCGACTGTTCTATTTTTTGACTGGCAGTCTAAAAATAGACTCCGCCCATATGTCTAAACATAGAGGTCCATCTATTTTTACCAACATGACCAATCATCCATAAATAGCATCCTGCAACTCATAGACCATGATCCATATGTCTAAAAATAGACATAGTCTAAAAATAGTCTTTGTGCCAAAAATAGCTTGCGGGCCCACTTAGTGAAGGTGACTTCTTTTCACTAACCTCATCATCTTGTTGCATTTTCAACACTCCCTCTCAACAAGATATGGATTATCTGCATCCCCTATCCTGCCTTTGTGGTATTTGAATTTGCTCCTGGTGAGCACCTTCATCAAGATATCAACATCCTGATCCTGCGTGGGAATGTATGAAAGTAACATGATTCTCTGCTGCACACAATCTCTGATATGACGGCACCTGATGTCGATCTGCTTGGATCTATCATGAAATACTGGATTAGATGAGAGTTTAATGCAACTTTGGTTATCACAATAAATCACAGTAGGCTCCAAGTGTGACCCGAACAACCTAACCAGGATCTTCCTCATCCATATAGCCTCGCATGCAGCCAAACTTGCTGCCATATACTCGGCCTCTGCTGAACTGAGTGCCATGGATCTCTGCTTCCTGTTGTACCAAGAAACTGCTATTGACCCGATACTGAAGATCCCTCCAGATGTGCTCTTTCTGTCCGTTGGGCTCCCTGCCCAATCTGCATCCGTGAAGCCACATAGCTTCACCTCATCCTCATGTCTGTACCACAATCCATATCCCAATGTGCCTCTGAGATAACGAAATACATGCTTGCCTGCCTTCTAGAAGAGCTTGGTTGGATTAACCATATCTTGTGAAAGCTGGTTAACAACATAGCATATATCAGGTCGTGTATTGACTAGATACATAAGTGACCCCACCAACTGTCAATAAACAGTGGCATCCACTACCTCCATTGAAGTAGCATCCTCCTTCCTCCAACCTCTAGGAAGAGGAGTATCAACAGGCTTGTAGCCATGCATGTTAAACTTCTCCAGTATCTCCCAGGCATACTTACCCTGAGAAATAAATAGTCCATCACTGCGCTGCCAAATTTCCAATCCTAGGAAATAATGAAGGAGGCCCAAGTCCTTCATCTCAAACTCTCTAGCAAGATCTTCCTTGCATGAAAGTATCAACAACTCATCTCCCGTCAAAATCAAATCATCTACATAAAGTACAATGATCAGCAACTTACCCTCCACCACAATCTGTTATAGGTTAGGATCCGCCTCACTCTTGGAGAATCCAAGTCCAGTGAAATAACTGTCTATCCGTGTATACCAAGCACGAGGTGCTTGTTTCAATCCATACAACGCTCTCTTGATCCTGCACACATGTGACTCGCTGCTGAAGATCTCGAAATATTCGGGTTGCTCTATGTACACCTCCTCCTCAATGACTCCGTTGAGGAATGTAGTCTTCACATCCATCTGATGGATGTGCCACCCCATCTGCACTGAGAGAGCAAGAATCATCTGTATGGAAGAATACCTTGCGATAGGTGCAAAGGTATCCTCATAATCGATCCCCTATATATGTGAGAAGCCTCGGGCAATAAATCTTGCCTTGTACTTCTCCTCACTCCTGTCAACTGCCTGCTTCACTTTGTAGATCCATCTCGAACCCACCACTGATTTCCCCTCCGGTCTTGGGACAATCTCCCATGCACTGTTTCTGACAATCGAATCATACTCTTCCACCATGGCATATACCCATGCGGGATCCTCCACAGCTTCCTTGAAAGTGGATGGCTTAGTGACGACACAATTGCTCACAAGAGCCATGTATCCAGTGTAGCGATCATGTGACTGTCTCTATCTGCGCTGTGCTGTAGGTGGTCCTACAACCTTCTCTGCATCTTGAACCAGTCGCTCAGCTTCTATAGTGCGCTTTCGCCCACTGATGGTTGGCGCTGCATGAGTGGCCTCTTCCACTCCATGAACTTCATCTTGTGGCTGATCCACATCCTGAAGCTCATCCTTAGGAACTAATAGCTCCTCATCTGCATGCAAGCGTGGCTCCCTCTCAAGCGAACACTTCATTGCTCTCTCCTCCTGAAATTTGATATCCCGTCACACAACAGTCTTGCGACTATTTGCCAAATACACACGATAGTTGTGGGGCGTATCAGTGTATCCCACAAATATCCCAACCTCTGCGGTCAACTCCAGCTTCTTCCTGGCATCCTTCATCACATGCATGTAAACAGGAGAACCAAAAATCCTCAAATGGGAAATATCATGCCTCTTACTAGAATAAGCCTCCTCGGGTGTACTCATGCCAAGTATCTTGTGAGGACAACGGTTCTGCACATATACTACAGTATTGCATGCCTACGCCCACAAGTGAAGGGGTAGGACCTAATCATGGAACATTGCCCGTGCAGCACCCACGATCGTTATGTTCTCCCACTAAGTGACCCCGTTCTGCTGTGGGTTATGGGGAGCTATGAGCTCTCTTCGAATCCCTTCTGCACTGCAGAAGTCCTTGAACTCACCAGAGATGAATTCACCGCCATTGTCACTCCTAAGAGCCTTCACCTTCTTCCCTGATTCCTTCTCGACCAGTGTTTTGAACTCACAGAACTTTGAGTATGTATCGCTCTTCTTCTGCATGAAGAAGATCCAACACTTTCGAGAGAAATCATCAACAAAGATCACATAGTACTTGTGCTTTGCTGTCGAAGCTACTAAGAAATGTCCACACACATCTGTGTGAATTCTCTCAAGGATCATCGTGGTGCGACTATTCTTCTCGTGAAAGGTGGCTTTCACAAATTTTCCCAAAGTACACCCCTTACACTGATCTAACTGCGTAAGAGTGCCTTTAGGAAGCCTAGTAGAAATTTGCTGCAGTATCTTCAAGGCTCCATGGTGAAGGTGGCCCAATCTTCAGTGCCACAGCTCGCCATCATCCCGGCTCACCAATCCTTCTACCTTGCATGCCATTACTGCGCAGCCATCTACATGCAATTGATAAAGGTTCTTGACTCGAACTCCTATATTCTGGGTTTCTCTAGTTGTCTTACTGCGCAGGAAAGCCTTTCCCTTGCTGAAGACAACATCATATCCCTTATCTTCTAATATCACCACAGAGATAAGATTCTTCTTCAATCCTGGAACATGCATCACTTCCTTCAATACGAAGGGTTTACCAGACTCCCTCTCAAAGGAAATGGTACCGATACCGGTTGCACTGTATCTACCATCATCTCCCATCTCGATGTGCACTCCAAGATCTTTCTCATCCAGATCAGAAAACAAATCTCGATGTCCTATCATGTGAAAAGACGCACCACTGTCCAAAAACCATATCGATCCCATCACACTTGATACCAAGCATGTGATCAGCGAAAAATCCAGCTCAAATTGCGAGGCTAAGGCCTCTCCCACTGCAGATCCAACAACTTTCTTATTTTTCTTCTTCTACGGACAATTTTTGGCATAATGTCCGTGCTGGTGATAGTGAAAGCACTTCACCCTGGAAATGTCCTGCTTCTTGCCTTTCGCACTGGAATTAGAAGCATTCTTGTTCTTCCCCTTCTTTTCTTTGGTAGTCAAAGCGCAATTTTCTTCATCAGATGCCTTTGATGAAGATCTGTCCTTGGTATTCTGCCTGATCTCCTCTTGCGCAAGATCAGACCAAAGTCTCTCCCATCCTGGCAATTTCTCCCAACCATTGATAGAGTCCTGATAGGAACTCCAACTCTTTGGAAGACTAAGGAGAGCCAACTTCCTCTGGTTGCTCTTGCTTCGGAATAAATCTGTCAACGCTTTCCACATCAAGTATGGAGAAGCCTTTCCATGCAGGCTGGATACAATGTGATCCTTCATGCCCTCCAACAGAATCCTTCGACACTTTGCTGTCTTCTTTTTCCAAGCCTCAACTTGAGTAGCATCAGTAGGCTTTGGGACCTCAGCCTCTATGAAATCCTTCAACCCATTTTCATCTAACACCGCCTCCATCCTGTCTTTCCATGCAATATAATTTGAGCTGCCTTCAAGGGCATACTCCAATCGCAATCCGTTGAAAGACATTTCAACTTCGACACCAAGAAAACACTACTGCAAATTCGAATTCCACCAGCTCAAAAGTCAACCGCTTCTGATCTAAAATTCGTGAGGAAAAATTATTTCTCATACAGAGATTGACTGTATGGGCATTTACCAGATATCTCACCTTCCAAAAGAAGGATGAATCCAGAGGCTACCTGGCCCGATTACAGACTCTGCCTGAAGAAATAAAAATGTAATCACTTTCTGAATAATAGATCTAATGATCAACTTTGCTCTGATGCCATGTAGAAATTTGAATAATATAACACTTATTCATAGAGATTATCTTGATTATACACTATTTGTGGAATGCATGCATAATACATAACCTTTTCTACCATTGATCATCAATTTGCGGAATTAAAAAAACAATCGCATGCGCACATTGAAACATCAATCACACATGTCAACATAGTATGTAATGGGGAAAGCATACAGCTGAAAACCCCCAACTATCTGTATATTATAATGATAGAGAACATGTAACAATACATAGTACAATACTCCTCACACGTACTCAGTACTATCTCCACATGCTACACACAAAATAGCTCAGATCTGAACAAGTCACGGGTTCAAATCTCCTCCACTGTTTGCCTGCCTCTACTGCGCAATCCAAGTTGAGAATAGATCAGATCCAAGTTAGAATTCCCTTTGTTTGTACTGCGCAATCCTCATTGGAAATCTCAATTAATGATTGTGCAAATCTCATGCATAGCTATAGTCACAATTGATAGTAGTCTCACCCTTTCACCCACCTCTAACACTTGTCTCCACTGAAATGTCCATGCACTGAGTTAACTGATGTATTCTTTAGTTGATTTATGAGTTAATAATTAGTGAATTAATTAATAATTAATTCACATAACTCATCACTACTGTCTTTGGCAGTTAGACTAAATACAACTAGTTCAACTAAGTCAAACTGAACACAACTCCATCAACTCCTCAATCAACTCCACCAAACTCAATCACTTGAGTTCTAATTGATGTCCATCATGCAATAGCTCAACTAACCCATAGGAAAAGCGTATTTCCTTCTAGAAGTTGCATGTGCCACATCCGTAGCTCGAACTAAAGTGCTGCAAGAGGATGAGATAATGTTTATAGTCCAAATATTATTAAGAGCTAATAATATTTGACTGTTCTATTTTTTGACTGGCAGTCTAAAAAGAGACTCTGCCGATATGTCTAAAAATAGAGGTCCATCTATTTTTACCAACATGACCAATCATCCATAAATAGCATCCTACAACTCATAGACCATGATCCATATGTCTAAAAATAGACATAGCCTAAAAATAGACTTTGCGCCAAAAATAGCCTGCGGGCCCACTTAGTGAAGGTGACTTCTTTTCACTAAGCTCCATCATATTGTTGCATTTTCAACACAAATGATTTAGTACTCTCCTGAAATTGTTGCCCTGATGGATGAAACTAGATTCAGGGTCTTCTATCCCGTTCAATCGTTTGCTCAAGTACGAGTCTAACCATGTGAATATGTGATTTGAAGTTGAACAAGGGAAGACACCGTCTGATTACCAGCCAATGATGTAAGATGTTAATAGACGCGAAAGAAGTCACCGATAATGATAATGATCCTCAAGGTACTATAGTACATTCTGCATGGTTTGAATAGATGTTTTGAAGTCCAACACCATACAAAGTCTTTCGGTCGAAGGCCAGTGATGTAAACCCATCGCCGGAAGCGAGAAAATTTCCATTGATGTATGCAAGCCCCAAGGTATTGAAAGGGTGTTTCTAAGTCAACTTATTGGATAATGTGTTGATGTCGACAAGAAGTGACTCGTCGCAGGAGGGCCTTGATGTATCCCACATCAACGACATAAAATGAGTGTAATGATTTTTGGAGATGGAATGTGACTGACGACACAAGGTTCATGAATGGCGGTCATGAAAATGAAGGTTTATGAGTATTGCAAAGGATGAATTTAACGGAATGACTTCTCTTGAACATGTCAGTGACACTAAACGAATTGGTAGCATTGACCCAAAACCAAAGTAATGGAAGGTATGATAGACCATTGGTAGGATAACCATCAAGTAGATAACCCAACCTAAGTAGTCATAGTGATGAAGTGAAAGTGTCATGTTCAAGAGTGACCTGCTACCATAAAGTAGTTTACACCTTTTCCATTTTCCCTAGTCATTGCTGACCAATACCTCTTTATTTTTTATCAAGCTTGAGGAGGATAACATATGCTTGTTGTATAATTCCACCCTTCGGGTGAATCCATCGCTATGTGATGTTTTAATGAGTCTAGTGAAGGTGAAACTCGGTCTTGTCATGATGGACAAGTTTTTCGCTATTTGATGTTTTAACGAGTATAACGATAATCATAACTCAGTCCTTTTCATGTTTAGAGAGTTTGAAAAGGGACAAAAAGAAAACTCCATAAGTTCTTTTTCATAGATTTATCTCTCAAGTCTGAAAAACCGTAAAATAATACGAGAGAGAACCTATTGACCATGTTCAATCAACGTATTCATTGTTTGTAAATAATCTATCTTAGTTCGAAAAAGGGTTAAACTTATACTGAGTAGATATCATTTCCAATCCATTGACGAGCTGAAAAGGACAAGCGCTCGGCAATCTTTTCATATTTCGAGAGTCTAAAAAGAGATTAAAGAGGACTCCACTTAGAGGAACGAGTGGTGTCTAGGATAGCAACTGGTTCCGGTGACATTGGACTTCTCAAAACATGTTGATTTATGTGAAGAGCTGGCTAATAAGAGCACTGATTGCAACTGTTCCTCAAAAAGGGTAAAACAACCAAGTGAAAACGTATGATCGGCCAAGCAGATAGTGACGATGGAAGGAGAAAAACCAAGGTTCATCTGACTAAAGAGGCTGATAGAATGAAAATCACGAGGGTTAAAATGGAGACGGATTAATTTTTACACAAGCTTGAACCATAGGGAACTATGCCTGGATTCAATTTCATGTTTACACAAGCTTGAAAAGAAAAACTATGCTTGGATTCACTTACATGTCCCGAGCATGATGACTCGATTCTGGTGCATGCCCCCCAATCTTCATTGCATTCACCTAAGTAGACTACTCATGGCTATGAGGTGGATGTAATGAAGGTTCATATACGAGATCAACTGAAATACTCGACTGGGATTTTACGAGATGTAATTAAAGACTCGAATTGGAACTTTGTTGCAGGGGACCTTGTTTCATTTTTTAATGAGCTTGACACAAGACATGGAACTCTGCTCAGATTCCTTGTTTCATTTTTTAAAGAGATTGGCACAAGACAAGGAACTATGCTCTGGGACCTGTTTCATTTTTTAATGAGGTTGACACAGTAAAAGAACTATCCTCATATTCCTTGTTTCATTTTTTAACGAGCTTGACACAAGACAAGGAACTATGCTTATGGGACTTGTTTCATTTTTTAATGAGGTTAACATAGTAAAAGAACTATCCTCATATTCCTTGTTCACGATGCATAAGAGGTCATGACTTCCAAGAGGTTCTCATCATATGGGAGAACAATGCTATGGAAGGGATCTGTAGCAAGGAATCCATTAGAGAGATATGGTTCCAATGCCCCTAGTACATAATGTACAATATCATGGAATTGATCTTCAATTGATGTAGGCATGGAACGGGTTGCCACATAATTGACCCATGGCGAGGAAGATATCATTGGGAAAAAAGGACCATTTAAGGAATATGGTTGACTGGAAGCCATATTTGGATCGGGAAATGAAAGCTGGTCAACGGTGACAATTTTGCCTTCATGCGGGAAACACATCACTTGAAAGAGTGTTGAAACAATAGCTCCCATGTCATAAACATAGTCACCTGAAGAAGTAAATTGTAATCTAAAGGGTCTGGGACTACCATCACATTGAGATAAACAATTTTTCCTCCCAAAGTAATAGGCAACTGAAGAAGGATCCCTAATGATTGATTGGTTCCTATGTTAAAAGCCAACAGATTTTGGGTAACAAGCACAAGTGGTGGCGAACCAAGCACTTGCCAAGAAGTGGAGGAAAGGATACTCACAGATGCACCTTCATCTAAAATAGTGCCAGGTAAAATCATATTACAAACCTGGACTATGATCTGGAAAGGCACATAAGAAGGAAGACGACATCCTGATAGTCGATTCCAATCAAAGGAAGTGACCAGACTACTTGGAACGGGTACTATCGAAACAAGAGTATAATCCCCTTAAGTTACGAGAATGGGAGAATGTTCCTCCTGTCTTGATGGAATAGTAGGGTTTCCCCCAAGCTCGTTGGAATCTAAAGAAACAAAAAGAACCTGAGTGGTATCATACTCACTCTCTACAGGGAAAGGTACGATTAACTGAAGGTGAAACTAGGTCAACTATTTCCTCGACCTATGATGGGTCATGTATAGAATCATGGGATTCACATTCAGAGAGAGTGGGTTTGACCGATGGTTGATTTGTGTCAGTCAATTTATCAACTAGTGAAGGATTAATGGAGAGTCTCCTGCAACCAGATGGAAGCCTCTACGGACAAGTAGGACGGTTATCCAACAATTTTTAGGCTTCATCCAAATGGGGACAAAGGTGAATGGGGTGATTCCCTTCACATAACCTACAGGGAAAATTAACTTTACCCTTCTTTCCATGAAATTTACTACCACTAGTTGATGGTGTGTCACCAACATGATCTCCAGAAGTTGATGACACTGGATGATGTGAACGAGAAGACCATTCTTCTAATATATGAGGAATACCAGAATAGTTTTGAAGAAGATGGTCTCCCGTACAAAGTTTGCAAGGATATCGAAGTTTGTGAGGCTGATTGGATGGTTTCTCATTAGAAGTTGCATTCGAAGCAATGGTTGCTTGTTTTCCCCCTTGCTAAATTTGCTTCTTATTCTTCTTCTTCTTCCCTTTCTTCTTCTTCTTAGCCACTTGGTTACTAGTGTTCAGGTGAAAAGGAAGAAGGGGAGGAAGAAATAACTGATGAAGAAGGCAAAGGGTCAACTTTAGGGTCAACCAAAGGTTTATTTTGTCCAGTTGTAGGAATATTCGGTTGTGGGGCCAAGGTGGTTGAGAACAACCATACTGGCAAGCCAATGGTTATTCCCAGAAGGGACAATGTAGCCATATAAGGAGGACCAATATTTCCAAAAGGAGGAAAATGACTAGGATTCCCATCAAAGGAATTCCTTGATCGGTGGACTCCGGAGTTGTTTCCATATGTTTCAACCTAAGATCAACTAAGGAGTGATGTGGAGGAATGTTATCCGCGGCCAATTAATCAAAATAACATAACAAAACAAAAGAGGGATAATCTAGGCAAAAGGATTACCAAGTAACTATGAACTGCAATATACTGCCTCAGTAAACCAAGGAATTAACATACGTGTAGGCAATCTCGCCAAATGTTGTGTTCGGTGTATCATAGTGTACAAGGCGTCCGACTCGGTTACCAAAGGATGGATAGAAACCTAGTGTTTTTGATGCAGGAGCATCGGGACTTAGCCATCAATGTGAAAACTTGTTCACATGTTGTGGCTAAATAGGTTGAAATTCATTGATTGATTGGTCAAAAACCAGTTTTTACTAAGAGGGTTGGATCTCTCAAGAAATTAGTTATAATTCATTATTGTAATAAGTTAGAGACTGTCTTATTTTAGATTCAGAGATAGAGTTGTTTGCATAGGTGTGAGAAAGAGCTAACAAATAGAAGATTTGCTGTTAGATCTATTAAGAATAGAGATTTTGCTGTTAGATATTGTTAGAGTAATATTCGATTGACAAAAGAGAGGAAAAATGTAATGAGAGGTAGGATTGAGGAGTGGAGTTAGTGGAGCAAGAGCGAGACAATGTGGATAGTATTTTGTTGAAACAAAGGTCTTCATTTGGTGTCATCAGGCTAAGGCTGAGACTCTATTATTTTGTTATCATGAATAAAGCAGTGTTGTGAGTATAATTGTATAAAGAGCTCGTGGAGGCCTTGAATGTTGGTTTTTCCATGTATTCGAATGAATTTGGTGTTCGCTCTGCATTTTTATTCTTAACAGTGGAAATCTCCGTGATTAAGGAAAATTTGGTGTAGTTTGGGTCCGCAAGCGGAAAACCCATTTACACAGAGAAACTGCGTAAAACACTTATTGGATTCAGTAAAGCGGACTTGAAATAATATAAATAGCGCTTTTGGACCTTATCAAGTCTGATATATAAATTGCTTCACATTGGAGGAAGGGAATCGGCTTGGGAAGTCGACGAATTCTGATATCGCAACCCAACTGGACCCATAATGGTATAGGGGCGATTGGATATCCTATCAAATCCGTAAGGCTATCGCATCAGAGGTTTGGAGAGGAGGTGACATATAGTAAAAGGGACATATGGAAATCACCAATAATGATTAATGTTATCGCATCGGACCTCTGCCAAGGGCCATCGCCGATATTTGTGGACCATTGGGATCCGATCACTGATATTGCGATTTGATCTGAGCCATCTGATTGGCTAGATCTGGATTTGGGGATATATATACATAAACACTTTTTAAAGGGAAAAAGGCTATTTTGGTATTTTTCAAAGGTATTTCGGTCCTGAAAGGGAAAAGGATTTTTAAGCCTTTTCACAGGCCTTTGGTTCCAAAAAGGAAAAAGGCATAGTTTCCAAGCCAAAGGGGTGTTCGACGAGGTGATTGTTGGGTTTTATAGATCCAACTGTGGATTAATTAAACCATTTTTTCCCTTCTGTGTCATTTGTGGTATCAGAGCAGAAGAGAGGGTTGTTTGAAGCAAAAATGTTGCCAAGGAGAGGCATCGGTCGAGGAAGACCTGAGGCAAATGTAGTTCTACTGGAAGAGGTCTGGTGTCTGCGTGCGAGAATGGAAACAATTGAGACAGTCGATAGAAGAGCACTTGATGAGGGAGATGAGAGCTATTCAAAAGAATCTGTTGAGGAGGAAAGAGATGAAGACAATGAAACTGCTAAAGTCATCAAGATGCTGGTGAAAGTAGGAGGAAAGCCTAAGGTGGAAATCCCTATGTATGAAGGGAGTTTGAATGCAGAGGAGCTAATGGATTGGATCAGATCCATAGACAAGTACTTTGATTATGAAGAGGTTGATGAGAAGTTTGCGGTCACCAGATTGAAGGGTCACGCGGCTATCTGGTGGGATGAGGTACAGACATCAAGAATGAGGAGAGGGAAATCCAAGATCAAGTAATGGGAAAAAATGGTAAGTAAACTGAAAGCCAAGTTTTTGTCTAAAGACTATCATCTAAATCTTTCTAAGCAATTGAAAAATTTAAGGCAAAAAGGAATGTCTGTGAAAGAATATACAAAAGAATTTTATAGATTGAGTATTAGGGCAGGACATGTAGAAGATGACATGGATAAAGTAGCTAGATATATCAATGGATTAAGGTATGAGATACAAAATGGGATTAGCTTGTTAAGTTTGAAAACTATTGAAGATGCCTATCAAGCAAGTTTGAAGGCAGAGGAGAAGATATTGAGGAAGAAGAATCAAAGGAATAGAGGAAGAGGCTCAGTGAGAGGTAGAGGAGCTACTAGATCTAGAGGATAATAGAATCAGCATGAAGCAGGAAGCTCGAGTGGTAGACCACCACAGAAGGGTGAAACTAACAGAGGAAGATTCTTGACCATAGGAAGAGGGCGAGGAAGATATGTTCGGTGTTACACATGTGGAGAGTGGGGACATATGTCATGGGACTGTCCTCATAATAAACCAACAAGTTAGAGGAATGAAAATGTGGCTGAGGCAAAGCCAGAACCACCTTGACTTATGGAGAAATAAGAACCCCTTGAAGAAGGTGAATCACTGTTATTAAGAAGAACTTTGCTTAGAGCAGAGAAGGAGATTGGAGAACCTGCACAGAGGAAGAACTTGTTCAGAACCACCTGTAAATCAAAAGGTAAGTGCTGTAAGGTAATAATTGATAGTGGAAGCACTGACAATCTTGTGTCCACAGAGATGGTGGATAAGCTTGGGTTAGCAAAGACAGTACATCCTACACCCTACAGAGTGTCTTGGTTACAGAAGGGGCATCAAGTCATTGTGACAGAATAGTGCAATGTCGAGATGCAAATTGGTACGTATAAATATGTGATTTTATGCGATGTAATGACCATGTATGTATGTCATATATTATTTCGGAGACTGTAGTAGTTTGATCGGAAAGTGATTCATGACAGGAGGAGAAACACCTATACCATAGAGAAGGATGGAACTAAGCACACGTTGTTGCCATTGAAGAATGATGTTGATAAAGGAACGCCTGGAAATAGTATTATGTTGATAAGTGGAAAAGAATTGCTACAGGAGGTAGTGAAAAGTGAGGAGTTGCATTTTGCTATCGTAGGAAGGCCAAAGGTAATCTTAACCTCCACAAATTTAGATGATCTTCCTGAAGGAGTTAAAGTTTTGTTAGATGAATTTGCTGATATCATTGTGGATGAATTGCTGAATACCTTACCACCGATTAGAAGTATTAGCCATCACATCGATCTAATACCAGGGGCAAGTTTACCAAATAAAGCTGTGTATAGACTAACTCCTCAAGAAAATGCAGAAGTTGGAAGGAAAGTATAGGAACTGATGGATAAGGGGCTGATCAGAGAAAGTCTTAGCCCATGTGCTGTACCAATAGTACTCAGTCTGAAGAAAGGAGGAGAATGGCGCATGTGCACAGATTCCAGAGCTATCAACAAGATCACAATAAGGTACAAATTTCCTTTGCCACACATGGATGATTTAATGGACTGTTTAAGTGGATCCAAATACTTTACTAAGATAGATTTGAAGAGTGGGTATCATCAGATAAGAATTCGGGAAGGCGATGAGTGGAAACCTGCATTCAAAACAAATAATGGACTGTATGAGTGGTTAGTGATGCCTTTTGGACTCACTAATTCACCTAGTACATTCATGAGGTTAATGAATGAAGTTTCGAAGGAGTATGCCGGTAAATTTGTTATTGTTTACCTTGATGATATTCTGGTTTTTAGAAAAAGTAAAGAGGAGCATTTAGAACATCTTAAGTTGGTCCTAAGAACTCTACAGAAAGAGAAACTACTAATAAGTTTGAAGAAGTGTAGTTTCATGAAGGACGAGCTGGTGTACTTGGGATTTGTAGTTTCTAAAGCAGGCTTGAAGATGGATCTGGAGAAAGTCCAAGCAATTTGGAACTGGCCTACTCCCAGAAGCATATTTCAGGTAAGAAGCTTCCACAAACTTGCACGTTTTTACAAAAAGTTTATAAAAGGTTTTAGTTAGATTTGTGCACCAATCCTTGAGACAATCAAGGAGATCAATCATCCATTTTGATGGACAGAAGCAACAGACAGAAACTTTAATTTGTTGAAGAAGAATATCACAGAAGAGCCAATTTTAGCATCACCTAATTTTGAGAAAGTCTTTCAAGTAGAAATAGATGCTAGCGGGGTAGCAGTTGGTGCAGTTCTGAGTCAGGAGCAAAGGCCCATAGCATATTTCAGTGAGAAACTGAATGATGCAAAGAAGAAATATTATTCCTATGATAAGGAGTTGTATGCTATTGTGCAGGCTTTGAAAAAGTGGAGACATTACTTGTTGCCAAAAGAATTCATATTATATTTAGACAATCATGCCTTACAATTTACCAATAACTCGCCAAAGCTGAATCAGAAGCATGCCGAGTGGGTAGAATTTCTGCAAAGTTTTACTTTTGTAATACAGCATAAGAGTGGTAAGTCTAATAAAGTAGCAGATGCATTGAGCAGGGTAAGTTTTATTATGCAAGAGTTCAAAGTGGGTGTTGTAGGGTTTGAGGAAATGATTGAAATGTACAAGGATGATGAAGATTTTAGAGATATCTACACAACAGTTCAGAATCCAATGAGCCATAACAGAAGTCATTGGTTGGAATACCTCATTGAAGGAGATCTATTATTTAAAAGCAATAATTTATGTATTCCCAAATGTTCCATGAGGGAAAAAATTATAAAGGAGAAACATAGTGGAGGGTTATATGGTCATTTTGGACAAGATAAAACCTTCTCTTAGGTGAATTCTTTTTATTATTGGCTGAAAATGCAAACTGATGTTAAAAAGTTTGTTGTGAAATGCAAAATATGTTAGCATGCAAAAGGAAGGATTCAGAATGCAGGACTATATCAGCCATTGTCGATACCGGACCGACCGTGGGATGCCATCAACATGGAATTTGTTCTAGGATTACCAAAAACTCAGAGAGGAAATGATTCCATTTATGTTGTAGTAGATAGATTTTCTAAAATGGCACATTTCATAGCATGTAGGAAAACTAGTGATGCAACACACATAACTAATTTATTCTTTTCAGAGATTGTGAGATTGCATGGTTTACCTGTGAGCATTGTATCTGATCGAGATACCAAGTTTGTAGGACATTTGTGGAGTACACTTTGGAAGAAACTGGGAGCTAACCTCAGTTTTAGTTCAGCATACCATCCTCAAATAGATGGAAAAACTAAAGTAGTGAACAAGAGCTTGGGGAATATATTAAGGAGCTTAGTATATCATAATCCAAAATAGTGGGATTTGGCACTAGCTCAAGCTGAGTTCGATTACAATGATACACCAAACTGAAGCATTGGAATGAGTCCATTTCATATTATCTTTGAAATGCACCCAAGAGGTGTGTATAAACTCAGGAATTTGGGAAAATAGGAAGCTAGGAGTGCAAGTGTTGAAGAATTTGCAGAACAGATGAAAAGATTACAGGTGTTGGGTGCAGGAATTACACTTAAGCAAGCTCCTCAACACTTAATTTGTCAACCTGGGGGATTCGTAAACTTAGAGACTAAGCACATGCAATGCCAGAGATGGTATGAATATTTCTATTATAAATCCCTACTTTCTTTAATGAAGGATTGCAGAATCAAACTAAAAAGAGAAAAAGGCAACTTGAATCATCAAAATAATCCAAGACTGGAACAAGGAAGAATGCATTTGCAAGAGGGAATTAAAAATAAAGGGGAAATCACTCTAGCTAATTATTGTTTAACTAATGAGTGTGTGTTTTTCTTTAGCCGAGACACTTAGCAGTTTCATCAGATGGGCCCTTAAACCTGCTCCTTTAGAGATTTCCTTCTTGCACTAATCTGTCCTATACTATCATAGTCTTCTTGCACTAGTGTAGGAACAGAGATTTATGTAGAAGGTATAAATGGTGTCTTTACTAAAAATGTTTTACTTCCTGCAAGGGCTTGAACTTTTCCATGTTCAAAGCACTCAGTTGCTGTGGAAAGAAACTAGTTCTTGCAGCGGATTGGAGCTTCTTGCACTTAGCATTTAATTATTAAAATGAGTGCTTAGTTATTGCAAGTGCTATTATACTGTTAAATCAAATTTCACACATAAAAATGAATGTTTCTAATCTTGACAGAGGGTAGTAATAAAGAAACAATCCATATACATTTATCTTGTCATAAAATATTTAATGAAAGAAAGAAAATTGGGGGAAGTAGACTAAGAAGGCTTGCTGCATCACACCAACGTGCATTAGTGCAGGTTCATTTCTCCTACTTGGACCAAGCGGGGAAATCCAACCAAGCACAACTGCAGAAAAGGAAATATCACACCAACGTACACTGGTGCAGGTTTATTTCTCTTGCTTGGACCAGGCGGGGAAAACCAATCTGAAATCAAGTGCAGGAAATGAAATTTATCTACTTCACACAACGGATCCGCTTTCACTCAAATAGGAATGCATGTGCTTGAAATTAAATCACAGTTGACAATATAAACACAAATTATAGGAAACAGGAAATGGGGTAAACATGCTGGGTTGGCTGGGCCCTAGCCAACCAGTGCGTTTCCCCTTTAAATAAAAATGCTACTCAGTACTTCAATCAATTCATTAGCTCAAATACAGAAATGCAATTTATAAAAGATGAGGCAGAGATCCCTTTTTATTAATTCACTAAGGAAAGTACGTTCATTAATACATCGACCAACCCAAATTCGGGCAATAAAAAAACAAAGCAACTTGTTACCACCTCTCTGGTTGTGTCTCTATTCTATCCAAAAACTCCCTTAGTCCTATTTAAATTCTACATTATATAGATATTTGGCCAAGGGCCAAAATAGATCTTTCAACCGATTACATAACCAAACATAGAAATTAGCTTCTCGGCTTTTAAACTTAGACAATTAACAAAATTGGTCGTAGCCAATCTCCAGCTTTCGTTCTTCACAGTTTTGATCTTGGCTGCCTTTGGATCAATCTTGTTGTCATGGTTGAAGCTGCTCAAAATGGGGCGATTCGATCTCGGATGCCTTTGGATCGATCTTGTTGACGTGGTTCAAGCTGCTCAAAACGAGGCAGTGATCAAGGAGGTTCGGATCTGGTGCAAGGATTTGTTGTGCTGGCAATGGTGCAAGATCCGATCCTGCACTAGGATAAGTTACAAAGAGTGATTAAAATTAATAAATCATGTAATAGATGATTAATTAATGCTAATTTAAGTTAAAAATATGAAAAATAAAGTTTATATGAAATATGTCACCGTGCTTTTATTGGTGCAAGATGAGGGTGTATAAGAGAGGTAAAACAACGGTAAATGGTTATGATTTAGGAAGGGGAAAATGGAAAAAAGAGAAAAAATTAGGGGGCTAACATCCTCCCATCCCTAAACTGTTGTGTGTCCTCACACAACTCTTTAACTTTGCAAAAAACCTTCAAAAGTTTGAGCATTCTAGCTCAATCTTGCTCTGGCATACTGACATCAGTCTGCAATGTTACGAACTTCTTCTTTCTGATGTTCTTTAGTTTCTTTGTCACCTTTTTAAGTTGCTTGAAACATTGTGCAGCTCGGTACTTCTAGAATTTAACTTCTCTTTTCTTTTTGTGGATCTCCACAGTTAATTCTTCTTTACTCTGTTATTTATCCTCCTGCGCTTTAGCTATGAGATGTTCTAAGTTCTAAACTTGAAGCTTTAGTTCAAATACTCGAGCAACAGGAGTTTCCAAATATTTTTCTTATCTATATCAACAGGGGTCATGTCTTCCTCAAGGACCTTAGTATCCCTCATGGTTACATCAAGAAATTCTTCTTCTTCTGGTTCTTCTTCTTCTACTTCTCCTTCTTCTGGTTCTTCTTCTTGTGGTTTTTCTTCTTCTGCTTCTTCTTCTTCTTCTTGCACTGGTTCTTCTTCTTGTACTGGTTCTTCTTCTTGTACTGGTGTAGGAGGGGACTCAACATCTTGTGGAGACTGTGGTTCTTTCCCTGCATCAGATTCTTTATTCTTTTTCTTGGGCTTTTTAATGAAATCTACCAACAGAGTGTCATCTTCGACATTTGGAAATTTTGCTGCGTCCTCAAGGACTGACATGTTGTCTTCTTCGGGGGCCTATACCTGTACTGGTGGTGTAGAAGGAGTCTCTTCAACAGGTGCACTAGCTATCTTCGTATTTGGAGATTGGGCCCTTCCTTATTTTGATTTTTCAGGTCGTTTCCTTTTTGCACTGGTGCAAGAAGGACTCCCCTTTACATTCTTACTCGGGCCCTTGCTTGTGCTAGTGGGGTCCTTTGTCTCCTTTCCTGCAGCTATATTTTTATGTATCTATTTTAACAGCACCTCCCAGGTCATGCCTTTAACTTCTAGTTGTTTCTGAACCAAAATATTTATCAGGCCTAGGTGATATAACTTCTTGTCAGCCTGGTCTGCCCCTCCGTCCCGCACACATTTTGCCATTTTTTCCAAGCTCTTAAGCAAAAAATAAGCGAAATTCATCCTCCAATGGATGTGATGGGCGGCTTCAAAATGCTACAACATCCTAAAATGATATACAAAAGTGCAAGAGGACCTTCAATCACAGGTTACAAATTTCTGCAAGATGAAAAGGAGGTCCTGCCACTATCTCAGCAGGGCACTGCGCGAAACTCCTTCCTTCCAATCTACCTTCATCTTCTTGTCGATGAAAAAGCATTTCCATCACTTGCTTTCTAGTTTCTGATTTTTAAACCATTGGTCACCAATATTTTCCAAGCCTGTTGCTGCTGCTACAAACTCTTCTGTAACTTCAAATTTTAGAGGCCGAATTTTTACTCTGCCGTTTTTGAAACTTTTGGAAAATTGTAAGGCCACTTCTCTGTCATGCACATCAAACTTTTGCAAGGACTGAAGAAAGCTCGAGTCTCGTAATAGTGCAAGACTATTGCCATACTTAGCAGTCTGTTCTACCCTACTAAGAGATCAGGGTTCGCTTTGAATAGGTAGCATCGCTATTTAACGACTATGAACAGTCAGAGAATTTTCATGCAACACCGGAAAATTGGTTCTTATAGATAGGGATCCAACTGTCCACCATCCTTTCCATCTTATCACCCATTCATTCCACTGAAATAGCCGTGGATGCATGAAATCTTTGAAATAAGGTTAGATTGGTACTTGCGGCGGCATTTTAACGGCTAGGTGAGGTAATCATTATGAGTGAAGGACATCTAGGATTATGGCGGAAAGGGGCAATTATGTCCAAGCAACGGTTAAACAATTCCAAATTCCTTCATAATTCAAAAAAAGAGAACTTAGCATTCATTAAAAATGATCATGATTCTTAATTTAAAACACCTTGTACTTTAAATAATTTTCTCCTAGTTAATATGATAGCACAAGTACTCATTGACTAAGTGAAAGGAATTCTTATAAATTTTCATGATGACCACTTTCCTATGATGTATACTATGAAAAGAACAAATTGTACTATGTTTCTGACAGGGTGCATGCTTGCACTGGTATGCTTGCACCGCTTAAATTATGCTATTCTACTGGTACCATTCTGCTTGCATTATCATATAGGACAACATGTTTTCACTAGTGCAAGCATAATATCTAAAAAAGAATAGAGAATTTAAATAAAATATAGGCTGGACTTCCAACATGGCTTCCTCAACTTATACTAGAAATTTGCTTCACCCTTTCTTGATGCTTCAGAGCATATCCTTTTGCTCTTTGTGCACGAGATCCTGCAATGAATTCATGAGGGAACAAAGTAGTGGGAAAAGGGAAATTTCAGAATAGGAAGGAATTATGTTATAGGGATTCCAGGAATAGTACCACGAAGGGGATAAACATAAGTGGGATATGGAAAAAAATTGAAGGGTAAATTGGGATTTTTTTCGAAACGGATAGGGTAAATTCAGAAGAATATGGGATGGTTAATCATTGTGGGATTGAATAAGAAAAATGAGGGAATATTACGAAATTAGAATATGAAGAAAGGAAAAAAAAATTCTGGGAGGTTTTCCTGCACTAGTGGAAGAAAAAATAATTGCAGCAAAAATTAAGCGTTACTTGAATAAAAATATCCATGCTAGTTACCCCAATTGTATAAAGGTTGGTTCTGCTGAACCTGCTTTTACTTGGTGGTTGCTAGCATATCTAAAGATCAAGCAAAATTTTATTTTTATTAGAATTTTTTTGATCTTCCTACTAGCAAGATGGTTTTCAGGTTGATCCTTCTGTAATCATGTCAGCGAACTGATTTTCATAATTACAGGAAAATGTTTTTTTCTTTACTTTTTTTTATTACTTCTTTCAAAGAAGAAGAATTCATGTTTTTGAAAGGTTGGTATTACCATTGACCACTACCATCCTGAATTGCTGTTGGATTTGCTGTGTAAAATATTTCCTGGTAAGTGGCTGAAAAGACTTCTTTAATCTGTGTCCATTTACCAAGAATACTGAATTTTGTCCATCAATAGTTTTAACTTCTTTTGCTCCATTCTCGGATACTCGGATCACTTCATAAGGTCCCATCCAATGTGTATGGAATTTCCCTTTAAATATTTTAAATCTAGAATCATAAAGGAGTACCCAATCACCTGGTTGGAATTTCTTTTTCTGAATAGACTTGTCATGCCACCTTTTGCGTTGCTGGTGAATTTGTATGTTCTGCTGAACAACATCCCTACGAAATTCATCTAACTCATTTAATTGGAGAAGACACTGTTGTTGTGCCTCAGAGAGATCTAGTCCTAACTGAATTGCAGTTCTGAAAGTTTTAATCTAGAATTCAATTGGTATCAGAACCTGTTTTCCATATACCAACTCATATGGTGTATGTCCCGTGCTATTTCTCCAAGTGGTTTAGTATGCCCACAAAACTTTCAGTAATCTTTCAGCCCAATCTTTCTGATGCATATTTACTATCTTTGTAAGAATGGACTCGATCACTTTGTTTGTGAATTCCATCTGGCCATTTTCTTTGCTTGTGATACAGCGTGGATTTCCTGTGCCAGATCTTGTATTGCTCCATCACACCCTATACCAGATTAGAAATAAACTGTGGACCATTGTCAGAAACAATTTCTCTAGGCACACAAAATCTAGTAAAGATTTTAGTAAAAAGAAAATCAACAACAAATTTTTCTGTAGCAAAAGAAACAGTTTTAGCTTCTACCCATTTTGTAACAAAATCTGTACAAACCAAAATATGATTTTTACTTAATGACGTTGAATTTATTGGCCCTATAAAATAAATAGCCCATTTTTCAAACAACTCGATCATAACTTGGGGGCATAAAGGCATTTCATTGGTTTGATTAGGCTGGCCCATTCGTTGATAGCTATCACATCACTTGACATACTGTTTAGCATCCTTAAACAAGGAAGGGCAAAAGTAACCAACATGCAATACTTTATATGCAGTCCGCTTATCAGCAGTGGCCTCCACAAGGTTCATCATGAGCAGATTTCAATATGTCAAACACTTCCTCCTCTCTTACACACCTACAGATAATCAGATCTGGACCAGTGTAAAAGAGATCTCCTTGAATCTAGGAGTATGCAGCACTTTTCTGAATAATATTCCGCTTTTCACGAGCGGACAAGTGGGGTGGTGTTTTCCCAGTAACCAAGTAATTAGCAATGTCAGCAAACCACGGAGAATCTGTTAACATAGAAAAAAGATGTTCATCCGGAAAGTCATCGTTAATAGGAGTTACTTCACCGGGATTATCTAATCTAGAAAGAAAATCTAAATATGCTACAACATTAGATTTTCCTAGTCTATCAACAATAGTAATATTAAATTCCTACAACAATAGCAACCACCTAGTCACTCTACCACTAGTCAATGGCTTGTTCATCAAATATTTAATCACAGAATGATCAGTATGTACAAATACTTCATATCGTGTAATATAGTGCCTGAACTTATTAATTGCAAAAATTATAGCGAAAAATTCTTTCTCTGTAACTGTATAATTTAATTCAGTGGAAGAAAAATTCTTACTAATATAATAAATAGCATAGGATTGCTTATTTTCCTCTTGTCCTAAAGCCGTGCCAATAGCCAAATCTGAAGCATTAGAGGAAATGTGAAAAGGCAGGGACCAGTTAGGACCTCTCAAAACTGATGCATGTACTAACTTTTCCTTCAATGTTTCAAAAGACTGTTGGCAAGCTGCGGTCCAAGAAAATTAACTATCCTTAGCTAGAAGTCGTAAAACAGGGGTATCTATCTTAGAAAATTTTCAATGAATCTCCTATAGTAACTAGCATGTCCTAAAAAACCTCTTACTTCCCTTTGAGTTTTAGGTGCAGGAAGATGCAGAATGATTTCAATCTTTGCTGGATCAACTTGGATACCTTTACTAGAAATCAAATGGCCAAGTACCACTCCCACTTTGCACATTAATCTACATTTCCTTTCACTCAAGGCGAGGTGGGCTTCTTCACAATGAAGAAGTAATTTCTCAAGATTTTTGAGAGCTCCCTGAAAAGAATCACCAAACATAGAAAAGCCATCCATATAAATTTCTACAAATTCTAGATCAGCAAAAATGGCCAGGACTGCCCTTTGAAAGGTAGCCGGGGCATTACATAAACCAAAGGGAAGCACTCTATAATAAAATGTACCCCATGGACATGTAAAAGTAGTTTTATCCTGATCTTCAGGTGTAATTTGTATCTGGTTATGACCATTGAAGCCATCCAAAAAGGAAAAATGTTTCTTTCCTGCAAGGGTATCAAGCACCTAGTCAATGAAAGGGAGAGGGAAATAATCTTTGAGAGTGGCTTTGTTTAATTCTCGATAATCAATACAAATATGCCATCTTCCATCTTTCTTAGGTACTAGCACTAATGGAGGATCCACTGACTGTCGAAAATTAGATAGATAAAACCGGCATCCAAGAGCTTCTGTACTTCTTCCTTCACAAAATCTCTTAGAGATGGATTCATTCACCTTTGGGGTTTTCGGACAGGTTGGGTTCCTTCCTGAATATAGATATGATGTGTACAAGCTTCAGGAGGAATACCCTTCATATCTTCATAGCCCCATGCAAAGGCACTAAGATGGTTTTGCAACAAATTCACAAGCTACTCCTACTGAGATGAGTCCAAATTTGAACTAATATGCAAGGATTTACTAGGGCTAATCTTAACAAGAGTAGTATCAGGCTCAGGAGTACTCAAGGGAGTGGTCAAATGCAGCGGTACAGAAGAATGAGGATCATGATTATATTGAGAATCTAGGCTGAAAATCTAGCTCAATAGCTCAAAATTAGGCATAGTGTCTACATTATTAAGGAAATATTGAATTTCATCTTCTTGTGAATACCCAGTATAATGATGGATAAGAGAAATGGGCTGAGTCTCCTCATCACTGCTTTGATCCAACCATAAAGTATCTCGAAGTTCCTGAATGGATCTGGCAGGGGGGTATAAGGTAACTTTCTTCCTAGATCTCTGTGCGAAATATACATGTCACCGAAACGACATCCAATATATGCATCGACTGTAACAAGCCATGGTCGACCTAAGATCAAGGGATGTCTTCCTACTGGGTTCTTTGGCTGAAGCATAGTGAAATTAGGAGGATATTCCAAAGAATCTAATGAGATGATCACATCATCCAATACTCCTTCTGGCTTAATTTTAGATCTATCCACTAATTCAAGCATAGTGGAAGTAGGGAAAAGATGAGATAACCATAGTTGATCCATGGTTTGCTTAGTCATGACATTAATGGCTACCCACAGGTCTATAAGAGCATTAGAGACAAGGACATTACCAATCTAAACTGAGACAATAGGGTTTTCGGGATCAATATATTTTTCCATAGACACACATCCCGTCATCAACTCTGCTGCCCTACCAACAAATTGAATGGTTTGGGGTTCCAATCTCTTCCTCCTGAGTTTCTTGAGACAGAGTTCCTTAATAATCTTGGTACAAATGGGGATCTCTTTGATGGCTTGAAGCATATGTATCTTAATGAAAAAATTCTGAAGCTCTGATGCCAAGCTAATCTCAGAAATAGGCTCGCTTCTTTCCATTACTAACCTCTTTGGGAAGGGAGGCTGGTTGGAAGAAGATGGCAAGGATTCAGAGGGTAAGGGATGCTTAGTGGCAACTTTCAGAGAATGTTTAAGAGTTTCCTCTTCTCCTTTCTCTTCAACAATCACTCTAGGTTGCTTCTGATTTTCTGATGTTACAGTCCTTCCTGATCTTAATTGAATATCATGAACCCCAACTGGAATAGATTGGTACTCAAATGGTAAAGGTGGGTTTGTTACATAGATCATTTTCACTACTTTATTATTGTTAGGATTGGGCATAGGTTGAGCAGGCAACTGAGGAGGTCGAAAAGGTGGAGGTAAAGGCAACGGTGGAGTAGACTGACTCAGAAGTTGAGGCATTGAATAAGGTGTATGTGTAGATGGATATGACTGCATGGGTGGCTGGTAGGAATATGGAGAATGAGTTGGACCTTTCCAACCTTGTTGCCATGGTTGAGAAGGTTTCCCATGCTGATATTGATTCCCATACTGCCACTACTGATTAGTATTAGGATAAGAATATGCATGTGAATTATAACCAAAATAGTGTGGAGAAAATTCAGGATCCATAACTACACCTACCTGAGGCCAATTCCTTCTTGCTCCCATAGCATACAATTATCCAGCGTTAGGCTGTCCCCCTGTAAATACAACTTTAAGTCCTGGTATAGAGGGAAATTTTTCTGTGACATGGTCTTCTGCACAAATAGCAAACTTATTAGTTTCTTTCAAATTAAGAGGACACTCTTTAGGAGGATGATTGTCTCTACATTTAGGACAGAAAATACATAATGACTCTTGTTCCTTCATGAGTTTTTGTTGAAATTTTAAAGAGTCCAACTGTTTGGTAACAATATTTATTATATCAATTTTCATGTTTTCCATTTTATTTTCTAGTCCAATAATCATAGCATCAGTAGATTCAGTTTTTCTATTTCTATTTTGAGTTCCTCTACTGGATCTATAATGATTTCTTGAAATTTTCCTGCATAATTTACAAATTTGTTCAAAAGTTTGCTCAGAAATATCACCTTATCCTAACAAATTTAAATTATTTCTAGCATTATTAGTAAGTCCTCTTAAGAACAAGGTTCTAATAGTACTAGGATCAAGCTTAAGTTTCAACCTTTGTATAATATACAAAAATCTTTCTAGGTAATCTTCAAGAGTTTCATCATCATCCTGTATGATTGTAAAAATCTCATCTTGCATGTCCCGAGTTTTGCAATATTCTTGATATTTAGACAAAAACACTCTCTTCATCTGATCCAAAGAGTTTATAGTGTTTCCTCCTAACCCCATAAACCAGCGTAGAGCTGAGTCCTTGAGAGTAACATGAAATAATCTTAACTTCTAAGCGTCAATTGAATAATCATAACTTCTACACAGAATATCAAACTCGAATAGAAAAGAGTTAGGATCTTCATGAAATTTACCATGGAAATGAGGGAGAGCTGATGGTGGAATATTCTTCATTTGCGCCACAGTATAAGGATCCACAATTGGAAACACAAAAGTGGATTGTTCTCCACTTACCTGGTTTTCACCAGTCCCTTCCACATATCTTCATGGTCCGTCATTGATTCCCTTTTTCTCCCAACAGGCTGAACCACACCTAAGCTGTTGTCACTAGAATCGAGGTGGACTGTTCCTACGTGATGGGTTTGAATTGGATTGGGCTTCCTGCTCACAGAAGGAGACCCAATATGAGAATTGTTTTCAGAATTCTTTCGGCCCTTAGTGGGCTTCGAACCCTTACCTTTTCTAGGCATTCATTTCAAAAAAGAAAGAAAAATAACAAACAACTTCTAATAAAAAATGTTGTCAGAAATTAATCAACACCAGTAAAATTCCTTCAAAGAAGCTTTTCCAAACAATATTGCAAAAATAAAGGAAAAATTACCTCTATTGTATAATCAAAAAATTCTTACCAAATCAAATCGCCTCCCCGACAATGGTGCCAAAATGTTGGGTGTAGGAATTACACTTAAGCAAACTCCTCAACACTTAATTTGTCAACCTGGGGGATTCATAAAATTAGAAACGAAGCACAGGAAATGCCAGAGATGGTATGAATATTTCTAATATAAATCCCTACTTTCTTTAAAGGAAGGATTACAGAATCAAACTAAAAAGAGAAAAAGGCAACTTGAATCATCAAAATAATCCAAGTCTGGAACAAGGAAGAATGCATTTGCAAGAGGGAATTAAAAATAAAGGGGAAATCACTCTAGCTAATTATTGTTTAACTAATGAGTGTGTGTTTTTCTTTAGTAGAGACACTTAGCAGTTTCATCAGATGGGTCCTTAAACCTGCTCCTTTAGAGATTTTCTTCTTGCACTAATCTGTCTTGTACTATCGTAGTCTGCTTGCACTAGTGCAGGAACAGATATTTATGAAGAAGGTATAAATGGCGTTTTACTAAAGGCGTTTTACTTCCTGCAAGGACTTGAACTTTTCCAGGTTAAAAGCACTTAGATCATGTGTGTTATCACTCAGGTTGTTCCCTTTGACTCCCAAGGGAATACGGCCGAGGTAACCACAAACCAGTCTTTGGACTGCAGGTCCTAGCCTACCTGCAGTCAGAGAGGGCTCTCTCTTTAGGATTTAGCTTTGTTTAAGGGATGATTTTAGGCTAGATATGATGCAAATGGGTTTTGTTTGAGTTTAGTGGGATGGTTGATCTATTCAAGCAGAGTTGGCATACAAAGTGTAAGAAGTTCAAACCATTGGGCATGGAGTCAATGAATGTGAACTGAAGGGTGCGTTTTCCTTGGCAGAAGAGGGGAATATGGAGCAGGATAGCTACACATGGCACAATGATTAATGCTGGAACAAGGATGAAATGGAGGTTAGGGGATGAGAGGCAATTAAGGATCTCTCATCCAGCCAAAGAGGGAAAGTGGATGAAGGCTAAATAGGAGCAATGAAGAGTTTCCTAGACAACATTCATATGTGAAGGAAATAGCTTAAACATGATCAATTAAGTATGCATATTCATCACTAATTCGGAGGAAAACATAGAAAATTTACAAGAATTGAGCACAGAGGGCATGAAAACCATTTCTGAACTATTCCTTCTTCCTGCAACTTAGATTATGATATATAGATGATACAAATACATATAAGCTGACAACAGAGGGAGGAAAGACTTATTGGACCATGAGCAAGCACAAGAATTCCATATCAAGCTCTTCAGCCATTGAAAGCACAACCAGCCAGTTCAGATGCAAATATTCCAACAATCTTTGATTACAGAAGTTCTTAAGCTTATAGCGCAAGTCTGGAATGAGAAATACAACCAACCAACCCTTTACACTATCCAGAGGGTGGTATAAATAGAGAAAATATCTACAATAGCAGATCTGATAGCAGATCTGGAGAAATGAATGCTTCTAACCTAACATTTATTGCAAATAAATGAAAGAATGCCTATCTACCAGCTGCGCAGGGACTGCAGCCATAAGAATGAATAAATTATTGGTCTTTTGAGCAATGCGCTGGCACTTCTGCAATAACTGTGCCTTGGGACTTGCTACGCTGCTCATATGTGTCTTTGTACACTGTCTCTGCAAAATCTGGGCTTTAAACACTTGAATTGCCCCTCTAATCGGTTCTGCTGCTGTAGAGTGGCTTTAATGCTCATAACTGTGATCTGGTGGGCTTCGATGGCTCTGAGCTGTTTTATTGACTTTGATGGGGGCCTCTTTAATGTTCTGCTGCTTCGGGCTGCTGATATTTTGATCTGATACTCTTTGACTGTCAAATCGCCCCATTCTGCTCTTTGAATGCAAAATAACTGCTGCAAGTGCTTTCCGTGGCCCCTAGAATGCTATTGGCGCATGGCCGATCAAAAATGGTCCTTAAACTGATAAATTTGCAACACTGGGTCGAATAAAGGAGCTCTCGCGGCATGCCGAGGAGAAATCCCTGCATTTGGAAAGTATTATGGGCATGAAGCGATTTCAAAATAGTCAAGGAAAGCATCGTTCCTTTGCAGTTGTGGCGGGCGGGAGCGCTGTATAAACAAAACTTTAACAAATGCCCCTTTCCTTATAACGCGCGAATGCTTAAAAAACATGAATTTTCATTGAAAATTGGCACTACCACAACACTGTGCATTCTATTAAATCATGGCCGTTGGATCGCGAGAAGGCAGATCCAACGACTGGCGCTAAATCGGCGATCGGCGGATCCCAAACCATAATGCCTCCGATGAGCGATGAACCCCGCGGACCCGAAATGCATTATAGGCTCCCTTTTGATTTATATCAGGTCCGGCCCATCGGCGAACTCTTATTGGTGGATTTGAATGAGAATGGGTCATCGGGCCCGAAATCCCTTTCAACTGCTCTTTATAATTTATCGGATCCGGATATGGGGCGCACAGTACCAATCTTTGCGGACCCAAAATGCTTATAGGCTCTTTCTTTATGGAAATCGGGTCCGGCCCATCGGCGAGCCCAACATATCGGTGGATTTACATTTGAAACGGGTCCAACGGACCCGAAATCCCTTTCAAAACTGTCCTTTATAAATTATCGGCTCCGGAATATCGGAGACTTTCCATTTCGCTGTACAAGGGGCCATTTACGGACTCGAAAAATATATATGTCGTGCCTTATTATTATTTCGGCTCCGACCAGTCGGAGCAATATATGGGGCAATGCGATAAAAAACGGGCCGTTGATCTGAGGGCCCAAATGGACGGCGGAGATTAAGTCAGCATTTCGCTATCGGCGGGGTCATGGGGTTGCCACATAGAAACGCTGAAACCCATCGGACCCGAAATATATTTATGCCGTGCTTTATTACTTTTCGGCTCTGCTGGTCGGAGCCATATGGGAGCGATGCGATTAAATATGGGCCATTGATCTGGGCCCAAGAATGGATGGCTGTGATTAATTCGGGACTTTGGCAATCGACGAGGTGGAGGGCACAGCCTTTACATATTGCGATCGCCGAAACGCCGAGGGCTGTTTGATTTGGGCGGAAAGATGGACGACCCAGATTTGGTCGGCACTTTCACTGCTGGAGCCATTATTTATAAAAAAATGCAAGGCAAATGAATTTAGAGGGGTGAGGTAAGTGCTTGGAATGGACTTCTAGGGCATCGGAAGGGGTCCGATGGCCAAAAAAGGGAGGATTCATGCCTTGGAAGGATTCCAAAGGCACTTGGGAGGATTTTTATTTGTTTTGAGAGGGGTATAATGGCCTTTAAAAGGGTTTTTGCCTTGGAAAAGGTAGAAACAAGGCCAAAAGATGGTTTTTTATACATATGAAGGGAAACTATGCAAAGGAATGAGTCCTTATGCATTTGGGAGATGGTTAGAGGGGGTATTGAGGGCTCTTGCTAAGTTTCAGATAAACTTAGCAATTCCCAAGGATGTATATGGTTATCTTTCAACCAGGGGGAGGGGATAAGTATATAGGGGAGTAATATACATAGCTTTAGTAGGGGAAGGGGAAATAGATAGGGAGCTACATAGTAAAGTTAGTAGTTAACATGAAAAGTGATAAGAAAGCGCTAAGTATGTGAATCTTAGGCTATTAAGAGGGAAAATGACTCATAGAAGCAGTATGGACCTTCCTTGAGTGAAGCAGATCTTCACCAAGGCAAATGATATGGAGAATGATGAAACTAAGAGGTATCAAGAAGATCTTGACCTCTTTGGGGGAAGTTAGTAAGTGATTTGGGGAAAGAGGAAGAAGGGGAGTTAGACATGCCTCGCTTGAAGTCCTCCAACTGAAAAATGCCTCAAACCGAAAATGAATTGCTTATCAAAATTGGAACACAGCAGTGACACTTAGATTAGCACACTTTCATGGACAGTTCTTTGGCCATCTGTAGCAAATATGGAGCATTGCAGCATGCATAGTACGACATATTTGGCATGTAAAAATTTCGATCATGAAAGATGATTAACCTGCTGCAGCAGGAGGCTAACACTGTGGAGAGAAACTAGTTCTTGCATCGGATCGGAGCTTCTTGCACTTAGCATTTAATTCGTAAAATGAGTGCTTAGTTATTGAAAGTGCTATTATACTGTTAAATCAAATTTCACACATAAAAATGAATGTTTCTGATCTTGACGGAGTGCAAGAATAAAGAAACAATCCATATACATTTATCCTGTTATAAAGCATTTAATGAAAGAAAGAGAATTGCGGGAAGTAGACTAAGAAGGCTTGCAGCATCAAACCAACGTGCACTGGTGTAGGTTCATTTCTCCTGTTTGGACCAGGTGGGGAAAACCAACCAAACAGAACTGCAGAAAAGGAAATATCACACCAACATGCACTGGTGCAGGTTTATTTCTCCTACTTGGACCAGGCGGGGAAAACCAATCTGAAATCAAGTGCAAGAAAGGAAATTCATCTACTTCACACAACGGATCCGCTTTCACTCAAACAAGAATGCATGTGCTTGAAATTAAATCACACTTGACAATATAAACACAAATTACAGGAAACAGGAAATGGGGCAAACGTGCTGGGTTGGCTGGGCCTTAGCCAACCAATGCATTTCCCCTTTAAATAAAAACACTGCTCAGTACTTCAATCAATTCATCAGCAAAAAAACAGAAATGAAATTTATAAAACATGAGGCAAAGCTCCCTTTTTATTAATTCACTGAGGCAAGTACATGCGTTAATACATCGTCCAACCCAGATTCGGGCATAACAAAACATAGCAACATGTTACCGCCTCTCTGGCTGTGCCTCTATTCTATCCAAAAACTCCCTTAGTCCTATTTACATTCTACATTATATAGATCTTTGGCCAAGGGCCAATATAGATCTTTCAACTGATTACATAACCAACCAAAGAATTTTGTTTCTCGGCCTTTAAACTTAGACATTTAAAAAAACTGGCTGTAGCCAATCTCCAACTTTCGTTCTTCACAGTTTTGATCTCGGTTGCCTTTGGATCGATCTTGCTGTCATGGTTGAAGCTGCTCAAAATGGGGTGATTCGATCTTGGCTGCCTTTGGATCGATCTTGCTGTCGTGGTTGAAGCTGCTCAAAATGAGGCGGTGATCAAGGAGGTTCGGATCTGCTGCAAGGATTTGTTGTGCTGGCAACGGTGCAAGATCTGATCCTGCACTAGGATCAACGGTCACGGTAAGTACTATAACTACCAAATAAACATTGGAGATATCGATAAGTTACAAAGAGTGATTAAAAGTAAGAAATCATGTAATAGATGATTAATTAATGCTAAGTTAAGTTAAAAATATGAAAAATAAAGTTTATACGAAATATGTCACCATGCTTGTACTGGTGCAAGATGAGGGTGTATAAGAGAGGTAAAACAATGGTAAATGGTTATGATTTAGGAAGGGGAAAATGAAAAGAAGAGAGCAAATTAGGGGGCTAACAACAGAAAGAATTCAAGAACAAATTGCAGGAAAGCAACAACAAATACAAACAGAGGGTAGATCTGAAAAGAAGAGAAAAGGAGTTCCAAGTAGGAGATTTAGTAATGGCATATTTGAGGAAAGAGAGATTTCCTACTAAAACTTATAAAAAACTAAAAATGAAGAAGATAGGACCTTGTAAAATTATAAGAAAATTTTCAGCCAATGCATATGAGATTGAGTTACCAGAAGGGATTGGAATATCCCCCATTTTTAATGTTGCAGATTTATATCCATACAAGGAGGCAGAAACATAATTGCAGGAGGAAACTATAAGAGATGAAGTTCAAACCGTGAACTAGGAGGAACAAGTACCAAAAGCAGTAAAGAAAGAAGTTGAAGCTATTTTGGATCAAAGAGTATCCAAGAAAACCAGAGGGCAGACTTATTTCCAATATCTAGTCAAGTGGAAAGGGCAACTAGTGGAAGATTCCAGTTGGTTGACAACAGTAGAACTACAGAAGTATGGAGTAAGTCTTGAAAGCTTGAAGGACAATTCTTTTCTTCCTCGGGAGTCTGATGCAGGAGCATCGGGACTTATCCAGCAATGTGAAAACTTGTTCACATGTTGTGGCTAAACAGGTTGAAATTCATTGACTGATTGGTCTAAACCGGTTTTACTGAGAGGGTTGGATCTCTCAAGAAATTAGTTATAATTCATTATTATAATAAGTTAGAGACTGTCTTATTTTAGATTCAGAGATAGAGTTGTTTCCATAGGTTTGAGAAAGAGCTAAGAAATGGAATATTTGCTGTTAGATCTATTAAGAATAGAGATTTTGTTGTTAGATATTGTTAGAGTAATATTCGATTGACAAAAGAGAGTAAAATGTAATGAGAGGTAGGATTGAGGAGTGGAGTTAGTGGAGCAAGAGCGAGACAGTGTGGATTGCATTTTGTTGAAACAAAGGTCTTCATTTTGTGTCATTAGGCTAAGGCTGAGACTCTGTTATTTTGTTATCATGAATAAAGCAGTGTTGTGAGTATAATTGTATAAAGAGCCCGTGGAGGCCTTGAATGTTGGTTTTTCCATGTATTTGGTTGAATTTTTGTTGGCTCTGCATTTTTATTCTTAACAGTGGAAATCCCCGTGATTAAGGAAAATCTGGTGTAGTTTGGGTCTGCAAGCGGAAAACCCATTTACACAGAGAAACTGCGTAAAACACTTATCGGATTCAATAAAGCGGACTTGAAATAATATAAATAGCACTTTTGGGCCTTATTGGGTCCGATATATAAATCACATCACATCAGAGGAAGGGAATCAACTTGGGAAGTCGGTGAATTCCGATATCGCAACCCAACCGGACTTGAATGGTATAGGGGTGATTGGATAGCCTATTGGATCCGCAAGGCTATCGCATCGGAGGTTTGGAGAGGAGGCAGCACATCGTAAAAGGGACATATGGCAATCGCCGATAGTGATTAACATTATCGCATTGGACCTCCGCCAAGGGCCATCGCCGATATTTGTGGACCATTGGGATCCGATCGCCGATATTGCGATTCGATTTGAGCCGTCCGATCGGCCAAATATGGATTTGCAAATATATATATATATATATATATATATATATATATATATATATATATATATATATATATATATATATATAGATATATAGATATATATAAACACTTTCCAAAGGGAAAAAAGGATGTTTTGAGATTTTTCAAAGGTATTTCGGTCCCGAAAGGGAAAAAGATTGTTTAAGCCTTATCATAGGCCTTTGGCTCTGAAAGGGAAAAAGGCATAGTTTCCAAGCCAAAGGGGTGTTTGGCGGGGTGATGGTTGGGTTTTATAGATCCAACTGTGGATTAATTAAACCATTTTTTTCATCTGCGTCAGTTGTCTTCCCATAAATACCCGAAATTACGAGGAGGCCCAATCCGTGTTAGTGCTGTCTAATACGAAACTGCATAGTGAGAGCATTCCTTTATACTTTACGTATTGTAACACCGCCCTATATACCCGAAGGTACGTAGACGAGCTACGATATACTCACGTACGTGGAATGAGGTATCACACTCATAATGTATTGCAGATAAGTTAGCGACAAATGCTATGTTTTACAACCCCGAAAGACACCTCTAGCCTAGAACCTCTAAATGTTTTGCGTTAGGTGACAATGGTCCATTAGGTTAATTGAGATTAATTTTAAGTTGATCTTGATTAAGAATTTGCCTTTCAAGGTTCACCATGTGATGTCTTTGAAATTCCTAGAATGAAACTAATATGATAAGCATTCTTTTCATTCAATTTGAACAATGAAAACCTTAGCTAATATGGATAGAGCAACCATATTCTTTTAATCAAAGAACAAAGAGCACATCTAATGCAATTTCCCTAAACTATTCCTATGAGCACACTCAAAATTTGTCAATGCACAATTCAAGTCTTTCTTTTAAATTCCATTAATGTTGAAATGAACAAAAGGAAACTAATGCACATACAACAAATCAATCTTTTTGCAAGAACTGAAGACTTTACGACAGTTCCTTTACGAAAGAAATGAAGACTTTTATGACACTTTCTTTTGAGAAAAGATTAATCGACTATAATCTATCTTTGAAAATGAATTGATAATGATAAATAAATCATTTAAGAAACACTAAACAATCAAGGCCAAAGTAGGGCTAGCAAAGGAAACACAAATTGATTTCAGAGACACAATAATCATTGATCTTTCAACAAGTAAAAACAGAAGGAAATTGGGGAAAAAAGTCAAAGGTGGCATTTTTGACCTAAGGAGGATCAGAGCAGCCCTGAATGGGAGATAATGCACTTCAGAGCATTGTCCTCAAGCCAAGGGTGCTCTGCAGTGCTCTGTGTCCTAACCAAGCCTACGCTGGTGCCAGAGAGGCCATTCTAGGGGCTTTCAAGCACAATTTTTGTACCAAAAAACACTTCAAAACTGATGAAACAAGATCAATGGAAGCAAGTAAAGTCTACTAGGGTGTACTAGGATGAAGTTAAACTACCTAGAATGATGATCGTTCCCTAGTGGATTCACCAATTTGTTATGTGGAATTTTGCATCTACGGATAAACACAATTTCCCTAGGTGGGTAGCTACACCTAGAACAATAGAATTAAAGCATTTAAAATTTTTCTATAAAAGATAAACAAGACAAGGTACCTACTTGTTAACTTTTTCTTCCCTTTGTCTCCTTTGAATAGTTCCCATTGCTCCTTCTCAAACTGAATCCACTCAAAAAGTACATGCAATCATAAATAGAGGACAAAAACCAATCAAATCAAGAGATCTATCTACTATAAGAAAATGGAATCGAAAGACTTTACACATATAATCATCCTATATAAAGACAAGAATATGGAAAAAGGTGTAAACAACTTTATTAAGTAGAAGGAAGAGTTACAACCAAGAAGTATGATCCCATGTCACTCATCCAGCTTGAGTTCCATCCTTCATCACATCAAAAGCACAACACTCCGGCAGCATAAAAATACTTTCTTACAATCTCAAACCTCACACGAACAATATATCCTTACAAATTCTCAAAGTCTGGCCCTTGATCACTTAGATGAGTGCTCAATTTATAGGAAAATGGAGGTGGTTTGGTCATAAATGATGGCATTGAATGGCCTTACTTAGAGTTAGTTTCCATGGAGGAAGGGATGAGAGGATAGGGGGTTACTTAACTCATTCCCTATCCAATTTTGAGCTCATAGGAGATGATAAATGTGGGAATCTTCTAGAATGCTCCAGAAGATAAGAATATTCTCGGAACCCTATGAAGAATTCGCTCAATCTCGCCCAACGCAGGTCAAAGTAGGCCTAAGTGCACTGAAATTCACCCTTACATGGGCCTACTTTCATTGAAGTGCATTGAACCTTGACCAAGGTGGTGTTAGTTCCTCAAGGAGGCATTTCTGGAGGGCTTCATGCCAAGAAACGTTCAGGGAAGGAGGCATTCAAAGTGATGACTTGTCTAGGGCATGTAGCAACTGGATTAGGGTTTGATGAGCACTAATAGTACTGATCTGAATGTTGGGAGTGATGTTCCCAAATGGATCTGTAACATAAAGGTCAGAGTGTTCAAAGTTACACACAAGAATTTAGAAGAAGAGCTTTAATCTTTGGTGTTGATTTGTCTTCACAAGACACACTCCTTAAATACATAGGTGGATTACATAGTTATTTTAGGCATACTATACTTATGTTTAATCCCACCAATATAGATGAGGTATGTGTTCTGAAAAATTATTTAGAAGCAAGAGGAAAGAATGTTCCTCAATATACTAGCAAGAAACCATCCAAATTTGGAGACAAAGGAAAGGGGAAGTTTAAAGGAAAATGAAAAAGAAATGTTATAGTCAAGAAAGAGGGAGAGAAACTTATCTGTAAACATCATTCAAAATAACGCCATGATCAAGACCATTGTTGGAAACTACACCCAAAAATAAGGCCAAAGAAGTTCAGTAACAAGGGGAAACAAAAGACTACTGCAAAAACTCAACAAGATCTAGGATCTGATTTAGGTGATGAGACAAAAATCACAACCATGGGAATTAAAGGTAAATATTATAATGCAATTACTAGTTCTTTTAGTAAGCCTATTGAGTCTCAAAAAGATAAAGAAAGAATTGTGCTTTTCCATATCAGGATCATTACAAAAGATACCAAAGTTGATACCTTTTTTTATAGTAGATCCCAAGTTAACCTTATTTCTGAAGAAATTGTAAAGAAACTAAACTTAGAAACTACACCTCATCCTAAACCTTACCCTTTGGGTTGGGTATGTGATGATTCCAAATTGCAAGTGACAAGATAATGTAAACTCAAATTCGTCATCACTGCAAAGTTTATTGATGAGGTATAGCTTGATGTTGTACCACTTGACATATGTGGTATTGTTTTAGGGAGTCCATACTTATATGAACAGAAAGCCATATTCTATCATTATGAGAACAAATATAATGTTTTTAAAGCTGGAACTGAGTATATTGTTAGAGCACATCACAACAAGATGGAATTATCTCTTGTAAGTGTTGGTGTTACACAATATTTTGTCACACCTCCTGCACTTCCCTGTGTCATACCCCAGAGTGCTAAAACCTTGACAACTATGCAGTGTAACCATCCTAGTATGTAGTCCAGATCCTCCCTGAAGAACTAATGAAAAGTTCCCTTGAGCCTTTCCTGAGAAAAATTATATCAAAACCTAATTTCTAGGTCAACGCGACTATGACAATACCCTCTTGTACTGATGGCAGTTTGGACCATATGAGCCTCACGCTGCTAGTGCGGTTTTTACTTAGATACTTGTGCTTAACCCTAAAAGGATTTTTTTCCCAAAGTGGAGGAGAAGCTTCGTGATATAGAGGCTTCCAGAAGAATAAGATGGATAATGTTCGTTGTGGATGTAGTTGAATTATCCCAATATTACCCTTTGATATTATCCCTATGAGCTTCCTCCTTGAGATGAGGACCTTCCCCTATCTTTGGTGAGATCCTAACTCCCTCTCCCTACCTATAAATTCATCCCCTCCATCCCAAATGGTTGGTCTCTGATTATTTGCACCCTTATGCTGAGATGGTGCCTATACGCTATTCACTTTGGCTTGGAGAAGGAGCGTTTGGATAGCTTGAGCTTGGACTTGGATATTCACTCAAGGAGGGATACTGACATCAAGGCCTGGGTTGTATGATTCATCTTTTGTTTATTAATATATACAACTGCTGATTCCCTTTCCATAAATTCTTGTGTCAATGCTTCATTTATCTTATTGCTCCTTGATCTATTAAGTAGATTACATTTGATTATGCTTGTTTCACTTTTATGCTTTGTCATGCCTTTTGACTCTTATGCAGGTATTCAAATGCAATGAGAAGAAAGGACTGAGCCTGAGGAGAAAATGATCAAGATCTTCAACAAATGAGTGCATTATAGCATCATAGTGTGGTAGGTCTCCTTCCTCTTCTCTTATTTCGATTGTAATCTAGGAAAGTGTCTTGTATATTGTATCGTTTGTTGGTAGACCCATTCATTGGGCAAGAGATATTGTCTTTGTCCGCAAATAGGATTTACCTACACAACAAAATGGAAACTCCATTGGGGAAGCTATAACCTTTCCATCCATTTATTCGATCTGATCCTCTAATTAGTTTGACCAATGTCGATTTCTCCACTTGTGTGCATCACTATAGGTTTATATAGTCACTCATTTTTGCTCGAGAGTGTTGAGTCTGGTCTAATTTTTGAAACTTTTTATTTTTTCCATCGTTTCCTGACCCACCACATTTTATGGTTTTACAGAAGCATTTCCAGCACTAATTTTGGATTAACAGTCACGCTGCTTTGCCTTTCAACACTACTTTTCCTTTCATAGGGGCGTTGATCCCAGAGGCTAGAAAAAAATGAGGATTTCTTCTCATTTTCAGTGTGTCTCAACCTCTGTGAGTGTTTGTCGAGTGTGATCTCATTGTGTTTTCCCTGATTGTTGTTATTTAAAGGTTGGAATTGTCTCTTTGCTTCTGTTGGTGTGTGATTTAATTTAAATTGTCTTCTAGGGTTTCTAGGTCTAGGTTACCCTTCACTCATCACTTCTCTTGTCTTTATGAAATCAATTGTCTCAATTTAGGAGATTTACTATGATCGGGACACCATTTTCAAGTTGCTTTCATTTCATTTTGTGAAGTTGTTTTCATTAGTATTGGATCATATTTGTACTTTGAAAATTACTTTTTTTCCATTGTCAAACATTGATTACAATTGTTTTCTTTGGTGAAACTAAAAGTATATGATTGCTTTGATTTCGTTGTTTTGCAAATTAAAGTATTTTCGAAATGATTTTTGTATTATTCGAAACCAAAGTGAATGAAATCTTCATTTTAGTTGTTTTGAAATCCATTTTTTCTTTTCTTATGCATTAGTTTTCATTTTGAATCAAAGTGAAAGAAAAAGATAAAAAATATTAGTGCATCTTAGTGAAAGAAAGTGATTTTGTTTCTCATAAGATTACATTTTGGCATTGCAGTCATTAGTGAAAGTGAAAGAGAAGTTTTCATTTTTTACATTTTGTATTAGAAGAGTTAGGGAGATATGTTTTGATGCATTTTGCTTGGTTGATGCATTGTCTAGTTGTCTCTCTTCCCTCATTAGTTTAGCGTTCATCAAATGAAAATCTTTCATTTTTCTCATTTAGTTTCATCATAGGAATTCAGGTGACATCGTTGAGACATAAAATTGAAACCTAATTCAAGATAAACTTAAAATTTACCTCAATTAACCTAAGGAGAATTTGTAACCTAACGCAAATATCTAGAGGCCTAGGTTATATATGTGTTTTGACATCTTTAAACATAGTAGATGTCATTAACTTCATGCATTGTACCCCAGGGGTGAAATCCCGTTCCAATACAAAAGTATATCAAAGTTTCTCCAGTACTTTCAGGTATATCAGAGGCACTTCAATATGGAAAGTATATCAGAATGCTCTCATAGAATGATTATGCATTAGACAACACTAACATGGAATTGTTCTCCCCGTACCATCGAGTATTTATTGGGAGACCCCACTAGGTTGCTATCTTTTAGGAACAGGTAACCGAGTTTGCTGCCTTGCAAATGTGATACACTCAACACAACATTTGAGGAGATTGGCCGTCGTATGTCAAGTCCTTGGTTTTGACAAAGGTGTATATAGCAGTTCACAGATACTTGGTAAACCCTCTTGCCTAGTGTTGGCTTGAGGGGGCCTGACCCAGGTTCAATGTTTATTAGCCAAACAAATCGCTACACTACTGGCCCTTTCGACATCAACCCGCGGAGCGTGGACCAAAGTCTCACCCGAAGAAGTATGGGGGGATACTGGAACCAAGTTTCCTCACCCTAAGATGTTTGTGATATCAGTTAATTCCCTCTGTCCCTGCCTTCACACAGGTCACTTAGCTCTAGGGCTTGCCAGACTAGCCCCATATTCCACCCTTCAATAGCTCTGCGAAAGGGTATGATTGACCTTCGTACAGTCCTAACTGACTGCTCAGGTACTTTCTCGCTGCTATGGAAGCGTACCGTGTAGATTCCCAAATTAATTTAAGTGACTTGCTTATCTTATCAATCAATTATAGTAAACATCGCATAAACAGATATCCTTAATTGCGTTCAGTTTTCCAATGTAATTGCATTCATTCGCACATCATATAAGCATAATAAAGGAAATTGATGCGTAAAATGACAAGATGCATTAACATAAAAAGGACACAGAAATTTCAGAGTATCTCTCTTTATTGATATCTTCCAAGTTATTACAGACTCTATCCACCCTGCACACACAACTGTAGGGGTTTGCACCTCCAGTTGCGAACTTCCACCCTAGGCCTCTGCACACTCAGCTCCAGAGCCTCTACCTACACTACGACCCAAGACTTAGACTTCTTACTTCAGAGCTACGACTGTCTTACATTACTGGTGATTCTAACTACTTAGAGCTTAGCTCTTTTTATACAATCCCATGGTCCGTGGACCATGGGTAGATCTCTTACGGCCGACTTTAATTTAAAAAACTAAGGGTGGACAACCCTTTATGACTTATGACACCTTTGTGCTCCGCAACCACAAAATGTGAAGTCTTTACAATTTTATTACAAAATTTGACCAAAATATGGGCTTTTAGCCCCAAAACTATCCTTGGGGGATCTCGCTCCCAACAGGCCCCTAACACAAACATTGTGACTCGCCCTCGAGTCACTCGGTAGGCACAAAGATCTTTGTGCGAAGCCCTTCCAGCTCGACCTATATGACCGTAACCTCGACCATGCATTGAGATGCTACCTGCTTTGCATCATCCATTGTCTGCTTGGTCACTGCTCCTGCGCTGTCAGCCTGAAGCTTTTGTTGCATTTCCTACAGAGTCACAAGCTTGCCTTCAATATTCCATGTCACTACCTAAGCCTCCTCCAACCAGGGCTTTTGTCTCGCCTTGAGCACTGCTTCCTTGTGCAGCGCTGCATCCACCTGTTGCCTCAGCTGCTTGGCCTCCTGCAACTTGGCTAGTCTCTGTGTCAACACGACAGTTTGCGTTGTGCCCTTAACCTCATCATAGCACTATTGTAGCTCACACGCTTTCATCTCTAGCCTCTGTATATTGGGTTCCTCCTGCAAGTTGGTCAGGACCTTAAATGACTATTCAAACAATTGCGTGCAGTCTACTACTGCACTGTCCATCACTGCTACTACTTCTGTGACAGCAGTCGCCCACTGTTCCTTCACTTGTGGCATAGTTGAAGGTTGGGCCCTCAACTGTAACTCTATAATTTGCAGGTTCAACTCGAACTGAACCCGCGCCATCTCAGTCTGAGTGTAGCACACCCCTGTGGCCAACGTTCGGATGCATACCTCGACTAGCTCCTCCTCCGGAATGGCCAACTCTAGGACCATTCGGCATGCCTGCTCAATGACCTGCATAATCCTCTTACTCTGAGTCGTCGCCTTAGTCTCAGCAGTGATGGAAACATTTCTCTGTAGGGCCATATTCTCGTTGTTGATCTGCTGTACACTGATCACCTGGAGGGCGCGATGCTCACGGGCCCTTAGCTCTGCAATAACTCCATCCTGTAAGAGGTGAAGCGCTTCTCGCGGGAGCGTTGCCAGGTTCAACCATACTCCCTTTAGCGCACTGATAGTGGGCATGTTAGCCTCATTATCTATGGTCGGTGCTCCATCTGTTAGCACCATCACACTGGAAGCCTTCGTGCGCAGCATATCGATAGCCTCTGAAGTGCTGATAACTAGGTTGGTAGATACTGTACCAGCCTGCATCACGCAGGACTAAAACTCCTGTAACCCTGTCTAGATGGCCCCCAGGATGATTTGTTGTTGCTACTCAAATTGTTACAGGGCCTCCGTGGTGACATCCCTGACTGTGTCACCAATATCATGTAAATAACCTTCTGTTAATGTGATGGGGTCCAACAAGGTCTTGGTCACTTTTGATTTCTTCCTGGACCCTCCCTTCTCTAGATCTTTTGGGCACTTGATGTGGGTGGACCTCTCCTGAGGGTCCGCGCCATGCTGTTCTGTTTTTTCCCTTGTCTTAGGTGAAGGTGACCTTGTGCCTTTGTCAGAGCCTCGCTTTGTCCCACCTATTTGCTTCCCTATCTACTGTGCGGCCTCGCGCTCTGCCTGGGCCTGATCATCACCCTCCTTTTTTTGCTCTTCTGCCAGCTGTGCCATATTAATCTTGGCCTAATCCTTTTTCTTCTGCGCGGCGGACCTAATCTCATGCATCGCCAAGTTTGTGGTAGTGCGCCACTCTGCAAACCATTGATCAAGCACCACGTCAATGGCGTTAGCCGTTGCCAGATCGGGCAAGTCATACCATTTCTGCACAGGGTCCTTCTCCGCCCTGATGGATACTCGATGGAAGTTAGATTTGAATTTAGCGTAGCCTTGCGGGTTGGCGTACACCATTGGTGACAATCACAGCTTGTGATTGATGGCCATCTGGATGTTCATTTCCATCAAGATCCAAAGGATCTTGCTATCCCTGATTCGTTGTGCGTCCTTGGTCGCCCATAGTGAAGCGTAGTTTGATGCTTTTGGGAGGTCTGGCGCGATCAAAGGGAACTGGCTATCCTCTGGCATATCCCATGCTACCAACACAATTGATAGCACGAGCCACATGTAGTGGAACGTCTTGCTGAGCTCTTGTGCTTCACGATAGTTTTCTAGGAACTCTCTGCGAATGTAGTCCGAACAGTTGAATTGGACTCCTTCAATGCATTGTGCTGCAAGCGCGACGATAGGCGCTGGCACCTCATCGGTGTGACACTTCCTCATTACCTTCCATGCTAAGATCTATGTGTCTACCTTCACAGCGGGGTCGCAGATGCTAGATATAGCGTATCAGCGCGGCTTCTTCACCAGTTTAAACTTTTCTTTCATTGACTTTATGAGAGCCTGCTCACCACCCTTTCTGCCAAATATCATGGCCAGATTCTCTCCTGTATATGGAAATCGGTTATCCGGTGAATCAACCTGTCTGTGATGGTTATCGGCTCCTCCAGCCACATACACCCATCATGCACCAAGCACAATAGCTGCTTGATGACCAAAACTATCATCGGGGTGTGGTTGTAATGCGACACCCAGAGTAGGTTGAGCAACCTTGCCTTTTCTACTCCCTTGAGCCACCTCCATGGCTCCAATGCAGTCATTCTAGTATTTGTATCAATGATGGAGTGCATCAGCTGCTCGGTCGCTAGGTGTGGGAACTTCTCGTGGTCCGCCAAGTCCTAGTCTTCAAGTTTCAGCAGTGGCACTTGTGCCAAGTGGATATCATCGAAAAAAATTTCGTCTAACAGCAGAGGGGATTGTAGGGGAGTCTTACTCTCATTGATATCCTTTGTACGTTGGTCTTAGGTTTTCATAGAGGGACATACTTCTACAACCGAGTAATAGGGTCCACCCCCTATGCTTCAACCTCCTCCACTTCAGGCCCCACATCCTCATCATCCATTGGGATGTCTTCAATATCTTCCTCCTCTGGTTCTAAGTTTATAGCCTTGCCTTTCTCCTGTGCAGTGGGTTTTGGTGGGTTTGTCCTTGGCGATGCGCACACCAGTATGGTAGGCTGCTTTCCCTTCTTGTCCTTCGCGGTTTCCTTGGTTGGGGTTGGATTTTTTCATGGCGTTCTCGGCTATTTAGGGACCTGTTATCACTCAAAAATTTCTTCTAAGTTTTTCAGAAAAATAAATGATATAGGTAACCACAAACCAACTTTGGAGATCAGGATCTAGCCTTCCTAATCTCAGAGAGGGCTCTCTCTTTTTTATTTAACTTTATTTTAGTTAATTTATTTTAGGCTAGTTATGATCATGCTTGGGTTTTTGATTTGAATTTGGGTGGTGGGATCACTTACTTATATGAAAAGGGGTTGTATTTTACCATTGGGCTATGGGGTCAAATGTCAGACAAACAAGACTGGATTAAGTTCTAAAAAATTTTTTTACAGGGTAAGATAGAGGAGTTACTACAGATCTCAAAGGCTTGATTGTGAAATGGTTTCCAAGTGGATCCAAGGAGAAATTAAGGGTTCCTTAGTCCAGATTATGAAGATAAGTGAAAGAGGTCAACCGGGATGGGAGAGCAATTAAGGGTTCTCAAATCTGGATATCAGAGGAAAACATATAAATGATTAACTGTGAAAAACAAAGTGTACTTAAACAAATTCTGAGTTAAAGTGCTTGGATGGTGGTTGATATCCATAAAGTGAAATAAATGGGGTCATTTTTGTTGCAGTATGGAAGGAAGTGTTATACCACCATTCAGCCAGAGGCAACCATTTGACCCATTGTGTCTGTTTATAAGATACAAAGCAACAAAGGTATCCTTCCAAACATTTTTTTACTATCTCCATTTGCCCATCATATTGAGGATGATAAGATGAGCTATGAGATAACTAAGTACCAAGACAAGAAAATAATTCTATCCAAAAATTTCTTGTAAAAATGGGATCTCTGTCACTTACAATAATTTTTGGGTTTCCATGTAGCTTTTGAATTGTTTCCATAAATGCTGTAGAAACTGTACTAGCTTTAAATGGATGTGATAATGCATAAAAGTGTGCATACTTGGTAAGTCTGTCAACTACCACCATGATGACACTCTTTCCCTTAGACTTGGGTAAACCTATGATAAAATCCATTGAAACCTCCTCCAAACGTTGGCTTGGAATGGATAAAGGTTGTAATAGACCTGGTGTCTTAATTGTTTCAACTTTATTTTGTTGGCATACCAAACATTCCGCCAAAAACTTTTGAATATCTGATTTAAGGCCATCCCAAAAAAATTCCTTCTTAACCCTGTGGTAAGTTTTTAAAAATATTGGGTGCCCTCCTAAGCGAGAAGCGTGCAATTCCAGAAGAATCTTTTGTTTGAGTTGGGAATTCTTACAGAGGTATAAGCGATCTTTGTACCATAACGAATCATTTTTCTAGCTAAATGTATCAGATGTACTAGAATCTTGTTGTAACTTTCAAATAAGTTCCCACACTTATTCATCATTCTTCCATTCCTCCCTTGCTTCATTTATCCAATCTGGTTGGATAATAGAAATGGCACACAACAATCCTTCCACATCCTCATCCTTTCTTGAGAGTGCATCTGCCACAACATTTTGCTTCCCTTTTTTGTATATGATTTCAAAGTCATAACCCAACATCTTTGTGACCCAGTTTTGTTGTTCTTTAGAGGATAATCTTTGTTCTAAAAATTATTTAAGGCTATTATGATCTGTTTTTACCTTGAAGTGTCTTCCCATTAGGTAGGGTAGCCATTTCTTAAGTGCATGTAGTATTGCCAACATTTCCTTCTCATAAATAGCTTTGTGTAAATACTTTCCCTTGATTGGACGACTTTTGAAAGCAATGGGTCTTTCATCTTGCATTAAAACAGCACCAATTCCATTTCCAGAAGCATCACATTCCATAATTAGGGTTTTTGTGAAGTCTGGTGTAGCTAAGACCGGTGCTTGGCACATTGCCTCTTTAAGATCTTCGAAGGCCTTTGTTGCTTCTGGAGTCCATGAAAATGCATCTTTCTTCAACAATGTTGTTAGAGGTGCTGTTATTTTCCCATAATTCTTAACAAACTTGTGATAATACCCTGTCAATCTAAGAAATCCTCGCAAATGCTTTATGGATGTGGGGATTTCCCATTCCTTAATGGCTTTAATTTTGCTAGGGTCTACTTTAACTCCTTCATGAGATACAATATGACCCAGATATTCCACCTCTTGTACTCCAAAGAAACATTTGGATCTTTTTGCATATGATTATTTCTCCTCCAATAGTTGTAGCACCCTGTCAACGTGTTCAACATGATCCTTCGAAGACTTGCTGTAGATTAGTATATCATCAAAAAATACTAACACAAATTTTCTAAGGAAGGGTTTGAAAATGGAATTCATCAAACCTTGAAATGTAGAAGGTGCATTGGTAAGGCCAAAAGGCATGACCAAAAACTCATAGTGACCCTCATGAGTTCTAAATGCTATTTTCGGAATGTCTTGAGTCTTCATTCTGATTTGATGATATCCTAAACGAGGATCTAACTTGGTGAAGTAAATTGATCCATGCAATTCATCCAATAATTCATCAATGACAGGAATGGGAAACTTATCTTTAATAGTGAGTGTTACACAAAAATATCGTCACAATGATTATTTGTAGTTAGTATGCGTCTATCATCACTTGTACTGTCCTCCTAAGCAAGTCTCAGACCTCAGCTCTTCAAGTCAAGCTTTGAAAATGAGAGAAAGACATTGAAAATCAATAAAACTCTGGTTTCGCACTTTCTCTCACTATTACCTGCGGTCCTGCACCTTCTGTTTACAAAAATTGCAGACCTGCCCACTCTGTCCCTAAAGGTGTAGGTGCGGACCCATGTGAAAGTAAAAAAGGCGCAAGTTTATTCTAAAAAACTCACTTTGGGTTAATTCTAGATGATTCTAGAAGGAATTTTGACGTGGATTTGTCGCTCTTAGGTGGTTCATGCATCCCAAAAGAGAAGGAGCTAATCCCTTGATGAGAGGAGCTATCCCTTTGAAGGAGGGCTTTATCCCTTTGAAGGAGGATCAAGTAACTTCCCTCCATTGCACTATAAATTCATGCATTTGGCTGGTTGCTAGAGAGGTTAGAAGCTGAACATTTTTTAGGGTAAATGCTGGTGAAATTAATACTTCCTAGTTGAGCTTGAGAGGAGAGATCACATACCTTTTTGGCTTCATTTGGAAGAGAGTGAAACTTGTCAAAGTAGAGGAGACTTCTTGCTGGACCCTGGGAGGAGCTTGTACAGCGTCAAGGCACAGGTTGTAAAGTTCTTCTTCTTTTGAATTAATACAATCAAACTCATTTTTCTCGACAAGTATCTTATGTTATTTGTTTCATGAACTCCTTGACTTTCATGTTAAATATGTTTGATGACATTGGCTTTTCAGGTGCTATTTAATTTTTTTGCTTGTTTGTGTTTGCAGATTCGCGACAAAGGAGCTCATTTGGATCGAAGGAGCGAAGGCTTCCACAAACTTGTGTTGGACCTAAGGTAGGCCCTAAAACACTTGTATGCCTTTGTTTATAAAAGCATATTTAGAGAAAGATAGTGTCTGGTTGGTTTGCTTGTCATTAGGTCTTCTTTAGATAATAGGAAGGTCTATCTTGTGCGCAAGATCAACTTATTCCGTGTGACAAAATGGTGACTCCACTGGGGCCTTGATTTTTTCCTTGTTTTTTCTTTGAACTGAGAAACTGTGTTTTTGTTTTTGTTTTTGGCTTGTTGTGTGTGAAATTGGGTAGAGTTTATAGATCCAGGGTTATTTTTTGTTTTTCATAGCTTTGGGAGAGGACCGCACCCTATCCTTTTAACACAGTGCGTACTTATCCGCACTTTTGCTTTTAGCACAGAGCGGGACCGCACCTGTGTTAATTGTGGGCCTGCGGACCCTGTCAAAATTTTGAAAAACCTAAGATTTCCTCTGTTAGTCAGCTTAGTTTTTGTTTAGAATTTATTATCTACTGCCCGGAATTGCATATAACCTGTCAGAAGCTTTCCTTAGGTTGATTTCATTAGTGTTAGGGTTTTAGGTGAAATTCCTAGGAGTTTTGATTGTTGGGCTTGTTTTTCATTTTGGTCTTGTAGTGGCTCTGAGCTTAGAAGTTGTAGGGACCTCAGATCACCTTGGTGTCCACCAGCCTCCTTATGAGTCTGACCATTTATGAAATCTCCCCTTGTTGAGGAATCCACTTTGTGTTTTCTCTTTACAAAACTTCGAAAAGCTTGTGTTTAAAAGTTTGGATTTTCATTTTTAAAAAGAAAACAAAATTGGTTGTTTTTGAATGATTTGTGATTCTACATAAATTGGTCCTTAGCTTACATCTAGCTAAGTAAAATATCCTTAAAAAAGACATCTTGTAGGCTTTGACTTCAAATAGGTTTTTATAATTTATAGATCTCAAAGTTAGTCATTTCCATAGTTTTGAGTGTTTTATAAAAATAACAAAAAATCTCTTTTGAAAAAAGTTTGTTTTTGTAGTGGTTGAGTGCTTTGAAACAAAAAAGGGAATTTTTGTGAAATAACTAGTTGTCTCGTTTTGAGTGCATTGGAAAGGACAAAAGCTCTTCTTTTAATTTGTTTGTTTAGAAAGATTTGTGTTTACAAAATATTTGCATTCTCAAACTCTTTCTTAGTTAGAAGTTCATCGAAGAGAAAAGGTTGTTTAAATCATCTTAGGTGCATTTTTAGTGATTTTGAGTCAAGTCTTCATACCACGAGTTTCATCTCCGCGCCTTTTGACTTAAACAAAAACAATAAAAAATAACGCTTAAAGTAAAATTCATCTAGCAACATTTTTATTTCTAGAGCTCTGATACACCAACTTAGCTTAGGCTAGTGTCTTGGAGTAGGAGAGTAATTAACTCTCCAAGACAGTAAAAGCAAACAAGTAGCTGTATCTTGTGGTAGGGAAGAAATCCAATTGTTGAATTTATGCTCTGGGAAAGCTCCTCTTAAAGGAGAAGCACGAGATCATGTCCGAACCAGTGTGGGAATCAATCCTTCCTCATTGGGAACGATGCCAGATATTCACGTATTAAAAATGGTAAACCTCAGATTAACCATTGTCGAGGAGCCTGGGGTCACTTGTTGGTAAACCTTGGATTATGTCAAGGAGCCTTCAAGGGGATTGAGCTTGCTACTCTGCCCTTGTGTGCGTATCGGATCATAGACTATTCCCCCAGGTATATTTGTTTCAGTTGCTGACCTTAGTGGCCATATTCTTTAGGATTCTTCCTGAGGTGACAGTGGTGCGAAGATCCCACTGTACCTGGAGCAGACGTCGGCTAGACTCGCTTGGATTTTCTGGGGGGTTCTCTTCACTCGAGATGGTTAAGTGGAGGAACTTGTGCCAGTCTATTCATTAAGCAGGTTGCCGGGGTAACTGTTCCAACCGCCATTTCTGTATTGAACTCTGCGACGTTGGATTTCATCACCAACTAGTGTTTTCAGTGCGGAAAGTTACTATTTGTGTGTGTTTGATCTCCTAGATTCTTTAGGCGTGTGATTCAAATTTGTTTGGTTATTTAGAGGCTTTAGGTGGTTTTCATTGAGATTTTACTTTGTTTGCGTGTGAAGTAGTTAAAAGTTTTTAACCGTGGCTGAATTGCCGAGGAAGTCCCGTAGACTTCGGGGCCAGCCTCCTGAGTTTTCACCGAGCCAGCTTGAAGGCTTGAAAGTCCTTGTAACTCCTAGAGACAGTAGATTTGGGTCACCTGAAGAAGGAGAGTCTTCTTTGGTGGTACATCCTGATTTTCAAGCGTTAGTAGCAGATTATAATCCGCAGTTAATGTCTGTTTCTGAAGTTACTGGTAGCTTTTCATCTACTAGTGATATAGGTGAGGAACCTGAAATATCCGAACCTGAAAGTGAATTTGCTGCTACTCCGACATCGAGGTTTGCTTCTCCAGTTTCTAGTGGTCCTGGTTCACCTAAGGTAGAAAGAGTAATCACCCAAGATCTTCCTTCTGGACTTATAGCTATTGAAGAACCTACTACTCCGGAAGAAGAAGTAGGCATCCCTATCCCTGAAAATCAACCTGTTATTGAGCTAAGGGAGTGTGAATCAATTTTTTACAGTCCACCTAGGAGCAATACTTGGTATCTTTCTTTCACTAATTTCTTAGAAAACCCGGGGTTAAGTTTTTCACCACCTCGTGTTCCTTATCACCCAACACCTAGAGGTTATTATCCTCCGTTAAATATGTCAAGACAGTCCTCCATGTTTACTCAATCGCCCGATTCCTTTTTGTACGGCGGTCCTTCTGTTCCCTCTGGGTATCAGTCACTTTCTAGTACTTTTTCGGGGGCATCTCCTCAACCCATTGAGCAAGGGTTATTAACTGGAAGCAATGGTACTAAGCTGTTGAGCGTAGAAGATATTCTCATGATGTCAGGTTCTATTCCCAATCCTCAACCTCAAGGTGGCCAGTTACTGCCTAGGGGGCAGCCTCAATTATCGCCTGGGGGGTAACCTCAAGGTACCCAATTTGCATCTAGGGGGCAACCTCAAGGACAGTACATACCTACGGGACAGTATGTTCCTCAAGGTCAACCCCAGACTCAATATGTACCCCAAGGTCAACCCCAGTATCAATTTATACCTCAAGGTCAACCCCAGTATCAGTACGTGCCTCAAGGGTATCAACCCCAAGGTCAGTACTCGAACCAAGGTTTCCAACCACCCTCTGGTCAAACGTATGTTCAAGGAACGGGAAATGTACCTTTAAATTATCAATCCTACCCTCAACCCGGTTATGGTCCTCAATATTCTCAACCTGTTATGGGTCCGTACCCCGGAATGAATATAGTGTGGGATCGATCACAAACTCAATAGGTGTTGCAGCCAAATGTACAATTGTCATCTCAAACTGGACAACCCTTAGTTTCTGGTACACCCCAGCAACCAGTCCAGTATAACATTCAAACTTCTGTACCTTCGGTAGTTTCTCAGCCTGGGCCTAGTACACCTCGTACTCCGCCTCAAACGACTGCTACAACTGCCGCAACATCTGTTCAATCTACCCCACCTACTTCTAGAGTATCGACAGCTCCGGTTTCTACTGTTCCTGTATCTACTCCTCAGACATCTTTACCACCGTCTGGATCTATGATTCAAACTTTGGTTCAGATGCCTGTAGGACAACCTGGTTCAAGTACGGTTGTCACAAGTCAATCACAATTTACTTATGAACCGTACCAGGGACAGTACCAATTCGGTCCTGCTGTGCAGCAGCCAGTCTATCAGTATCAACCATACCCTGGGTACGCTTATCAAAAACCTCAGCAACCCCAGTACGGTCCAGTTAATCCTGGTTTTCCGGGAGGATACAATATCCCAAATGCAATTCCTATTCCTAGTTATCCCGGATATCCTCCTCCTGGGGCTGGTCTCATGACCCAGAGTTTTAGGGACCCTAATCGTCAGTTACCGTTTATCGCAACTTTGGACTTTCCTGACTTGTCACGCCTAACGAACGATCACATTAATTATCTTCCGTTTTGGCCACCAATGCCGAATAAGTTGCCTATTGACATTCCTAAGTTCAAAGGTAAATCAGGAGAGGACTCGTCGAACCATGTGATGACTTACCACCTCTGGTGTGCATCTAACTCCATTTCAGATGATTCAATCTGTCTAAGACTTTTCTAGCGCACTCTAATTGATCTCGCGGCCAAGTGGTACATTGAGTTACCACGAGGCACTTTTTATAATTTTAGTCAGTTAGCTACCTTGTTTTTAACTCATTTTCAGTTGCTAGTCCAATATGACAATGGCACGGAATTGTTAACCTCGTTAAAACAATCGATGTCCACTTACATTTCAGATCATATTCATGAGTGGAGACGTCGACAACGTTTAGTGAAGGTTTTTATTCCGGATCAGATCTTGGCTGAGTGGTTTGTAAAATCTTTGTTGCCAAAGATCACTGAAGATGTAGCTAAAGCCGGAGTTGTTACTAAGGAGCAAGTAATTACTCAAGCACAGTACCTTGACTTGGTCTATACTCAGTCAGGTATGTTACATGAGAAAATCCCTGATCTTCCCAAGCAAAATCAAATCGCTGCAGCTCCTTCGGGATCTCATGCCGCCGATGGTATGATTGGTACGGTTAACACTAAAAGTAAGAAGAAGTCTTCCAAGAATTCTTCTCCTATCATAACAATGCCTGATTCCCCGACAGGAGATTCTTCTGCAGAGATTTCCACCGATATTCACGTTGTAGAGTCATCTGCAGCCAAATCAAAATCCGGTGGGAAGAAAAAAGGAAAGAAGAAGAATAAAATGGACAAAAATTCAAAGGAGAAACCTGAAAAATCAGAATCCAATGATGAAAAGCGAAAACCTCATTATCCTTGTCTCATTTGTGACGATGAACATTTTACAAGAGATTGCCCTCATTGTGCAGAGGTTGCGAAGATTGTCAAAGGTTCCCAAAATCCTGCTATTTTGAAGGATCCTTTTCCAGCTCAAGACAGTAAGATGATAGGTTCTTCCTCGAGTGCCAATGAAGAACCCATACTGATGATGTCCCATGTTAGGATTGCGACTCGATCGCAAGATTATGGTAGTAAAAGTCTTGTTTATGGTAAAGAAGCAGAATCTTCTCATTCTAATCCATCAACCTCAGCTCTCGGTTCTGATCCACTACAGATCGAGAAACCTAATCCAGACTTAGTAATCAAACCGCCCGCCAAGGGTATACTTTGAAAGTCAGCTTTCAATCCACATGCGAGAGTGGCTCAGAACTATAACATTGTTGAGGATTTAGCTGTTTCACCCTCAGCAATGTCGGCTTTGGAGGTGCTGCAATCATGTCCAGCACAGCGTAAATTACTTTTGTCAGCTATAGGAGCTGTTGACATTCAGGACTCGAACCTAATGATTTTCGATCTAGAAAATAGTACACCGTGTTTGCCTCATCAAATGGCTTTCCAGATCCTAGTGATAGTAAAAAACAGGCCTATTCATCGGATTGTGATTGATGAGGGAGCCTCAACATGTATTATGTCGATACAGTGTTGGAGATCGCTTGGTTCTCCTTCGCTAAATCAATCCTTGACGATTCTAAAGGCCTTTGATGGCCGTGGGTTTCATCCTTTTGGCATTCCACAGGACTTGCCTATAGGGGTTGAAGGAAAAACCATTAATCTAGATGTGGAGGTGGTTGATGCCCCTCTAGATTACAACCTTCTCTTGGGTCGAAGTTGGTCTTACGCTATGACAGCGGTTGTCTCATCGGTCTTTCGGGTTATACAGCTTTCTCATAATGGAAAGATCGTAACAATAGACCAGCTGGCTTACTTTTCATCCGACCCAGCCTCTTCTGAAAGTATTCAGCATGTCGGTAAAACGACTATCCCATATAAGGATGTTGGAGTAGGACTAGTTAAAGATGTCGGTTAAATGGGAACTTTTCCTTTTCCTCTGATCAACGCATCGTCTTCATTTGCAACCATTCATATGATTATGTCTGACACCATTGTTTATGATGATCCTTAGATCATTCCTTCTGAATCTGAGATAGACTCATTTGGTGATGTCATGCCTTTGAGTCCATATGAAATTGCGTATGAGGCTGTGAAATCGTTTACCGACCCATTTTCAACCGAAATTGACCCAATGAATGTGGTCTGTGAAGAATCACTTTTCACATCAAGCTCGGATTCGATCACGTTTTCTGAACTTGTTCACTCTGATGAGCAAATTCGTGAAATCCTATGTGTAGATGATTTACCATGGGAAGATCTCCATCACAGGTCTTCATTTTTACCCGAGAATGATTGTTTCAAAAATGATTTTTCATCAATTTTTACGACTGAATATGTCAAGGAACCTCAGAATCCAATGAAACATCTTGATTCTGAGTTAAATTTTGGGAACATCTCTTGAACTATTCCTATTGACATTTCAGTTAAGCCTGGAATTGTTGAGAACATTCATATAGGTGCCTCGTGTAAAAATGACGAAATTCAAATATATAAGGCCCTATTTCAAGAATTCCACGACGTGTTTGCCTGGTCCTATGAGGAAATTCCAGGAATTGATCCCGTGATTGTTGTTCATGAGATCAAGACTTACCTGGACGCTAAACCCGTCCGGCAACATTTGCGTCAGATTCACCCAAGAAAAGCTGCTGCAATTAAAGCAGAAGTTGAAAAATTACTCAAAGCAGGTTGCATTTAACCATTCCCGTTAACGGATTGGGTATCGAATATTGTTCTGGTTAACAAAAAGCAGGGAACAATAAGTATATGTATCGATTATAGGGACATCAATCTAGCCTGTCCAAAGGACAATTACCCAACTCCCTATATCGATCAAATCATTGATGATTGTGCCGGCAGCGAAATATTCTCCTTCATGGATGGTTTTTCTGGATACAATCAAATCAATATTCTACCTGCTGATCAACCAAAAACGGCTTTCATTTGTCCATGGGGGACATTTGCTTATTGCAAGTTACCTTTTGGGCTCAAGAATGCCGGAGCAACTTTTCAAAGGGCCATGTCTTATGTGTTTCATGACATCAAGCACATTGTGCAACCCTATCTTGATGACTTGCCTGCTTATTCATTACATCGAGCAGATCACCTCGTCCATTTACGAGCAATATTTATGAGGTGTAGGCATTATCGAATTCGGTTGAACCCACACAAATGTGTCTTCTGTATAGAAACGGGTCGATTGCTGGGGTTTGTAGTTTCGAAAGCTGACATTCGCATTGATCCCTCGAAGGTCGAAGCTATTATCAAATTGCCTCCTTCTTCGAGTCTTCGCCAACTCCAAAGTTTGCAAGGGAAAGCAAATTTTTTACGACGATTCATTCCTAACTACGTCGAGGTTACAAAGGGTTTTACCCGGTTGTTGAAACAGAATACTCCATTCTATTGGGATGAGATAGCTCAGAAATCTTTTGATGCACTCAAACACGCGTTGACCCATGCACCGTTATTGCATCCTCCCAACTACAACGAGGATTACTTCTTGTATCTCGCTGCCTCTCATTCCACCATTGGAATGGTCTTAGTTCAGGAAGATGAATTCGGAACTGAACATGTGATATATTACCTTAGTCGAACTTTAAATCCAACTGAGTTAAAATACTCACATGTGGAGAAATTGGCATTGGCAGTTGTTCAAGCTGTCCAACATTTTCGTCACTACATTTTACTACGTAAAACTACAGTGATTTCGGATTGAAACCCTATGATCTACATTTTGACCAAGTAATTGCTAGGGGGCAAGTGCTCTAAATGGATTGTCATCCTGCAGGGGTTCGACTTGGAATTTGAGAAATCCAAGTCTAAGAAATCTTTAGTTTTTTGCGGAATTAATGTGTGATTTCCCGCGTGCTGACACGGAAACTGTGGCGGAGGAGCCCATTGCGGACAAATCCTTGTTTCTAATCAGCACTTTAGATCCATGGTATGGGGATATCATCGTTTATCTCCAGACCCAATCCTTTCGGCCAGAAATTTCAAGGTAAGAACGTCGGAAAATACGATTCCAGTCCCAACAATTCAGGATTATTGGAGATACTCTTTATCGATGTGGGGCGGACTCTGTTTTTCGACGTTGCTTAACTCACGAAGAGGCTGAAAGGGTTCTAAATGACTGTCATTCTAGAGCGTGTGGCAGTCATATGTCTGGGTATGCCACAGCCCAAAAGATATTGCGCGCTGGCTACTTCTGGCCGTCTTTGTTTAAAGATTGTATTACTGCGGTCCGAAAATGCCACAACTGCCAAATTTTTGATCGAAAGATGCGCACTCCACCTACTCCTCTCAACCCTATAATTGTCGTTGGTCCTTTTTCCAAACGGGGTATCAATTTTATTACATGTAACCCTCACCCGGCCGGGGGGCATGCGTATATCATCCTTGCGGTAGATTATATTACCAAGTGGGCCGAGGTGATGCCTACATTTGAGGCAGACGGCAAGACAGCTGCAATTTTCATGTTCAATCATATAATCGCTAGGTTTGGTGTCCCACAAGCGATAATCACTGATCATGGGTGTCATTTTCGAAACGTTATGATGACCGAACTTACATGCTAGCTTGGTTTGCGTCACGATAGTTCAACCCCTTATTATCCACAAGCTAATGGTTTGGTTGAATCCATCAACAAAGTTTTAGTCATCATGATCCAACGAATCATTGGGATTCATCGGTCAAATTGGTATAACATGCTATTTTCAGCGCTTTGGGCGTACCGAATTTCAGTAAAAACATCAACAGGGTTCACTCCTTTTCAACTAGTCTATGGTCTGGAAGCTGTGTTACCCATTGAATGCGAAACCCCGTCACTGCAAATGGCCATCGAGTTACTTCCAGCCACTTCCGAAGAGGAAAAGCGTTTGTTATACTTGGCGCAAATAGATGAGAATTGACATGATGCTGCATTGGCAATAGAAACTCATGCAAAACGTATGAAAGCTCAGTATGATCGAAATGTGACCCCTCGAAATTTTTCGGAAGGAGATCTAGTCTTAGTTTACGATCAAGCTAATGATAAATTAGGCGCTATAAAATTCGTTCCTATGTGGCATGGTCCATATTTTTTCAAGCGAAAGCTAGAAAAAGGGGCCTATGAATTGGTAGACTTTGACAGGGACTCTTTAGGTAAACCCAGAAATGGTCTTTACTTGAAGAGGTATTATGCTTAAAGAATGGGTATGGAGATTTTTAGTTAGGGTAGCTTTTCTTTCTAGCTAGTGTGTTTTAGTTTAAACAGTGTGCTTAGCTTAGAGAGTGTTGTTTCTTCATTATTCCTGCTTATCTTGGTTTTACTCTTGATATTGCAGATGTCGATGCCTCTCCAAACATACATTGGTTTCACTGATGGTGCTTGTCGTAATACACGGAACATTTCTTCTGCAGCTTGGGTTATCTATTCGCCCTCTGACGAGTTAGTATCTATGCATGGGGTAAGACTCGGTCAAACAACGAACAACATTGCCGAGTATAGTGCAGTGATTGAGTTATTATCTGAATCTATTTCATTTTGGATTCGAAGTTTGATAGTGAGGTTAGATTTTGAACTCATTGTATTACAGCTTAATAGAGTGTATGCCATTAGAAATCCAGTGTTATTAAGATTATTTTTGAGAGTGCGTCTCTTGGAACATGAATTTGATTATATTGAATATCAACATATCCCAATATCTTTAAATACATTAGCAGATGCAATTGCTTCTAGAATGTTAAGTAGACATTTTCAATAATCATACATGTAAATTTAAAACCATTCCATAACATGATTTACAAGATAAGCCGGTAATAGTGATATATATAGATATAGATATAGATATAGATATAGATATAGATATATATATATATATATATATATATATATATCTATATCTATATCTATATCTATATCTATATCTATATCTATATCTATATCTATATCTATATCTATATATATATATATATATAGGAGTGTGTCAAAAAATACATCGTCCTCGATCATAGGTTGAAAAACACCTTATGATCGGCAAAAATGATAAGTACAAAAAACCAAAATGATATATGTGCCCGCAATAGGCGATCATCCTATCACTGGTGATGATCTCGATAAGAAACCACTACACGGGCCACCTTGCAAAGGAACCTCCTAAAAGGTCTTGGGACCCCAGTCACATAGCGCTGAAGTCGACGAGGAATGTCATCTATAGTGGTCTCCGAAATATCTCCTGTCAAGTGCTCGAGATGACCCTCCAACTCGGCCAAAACCTCTTCTGATTCGTCCTGTGGGGCTGGCGCGACTGCAACTGGTTATTTCCTCTCGTAAGGCCGGAGAGCGGCTGGTCGCTGTGGACCCACATCTGCATTTGAAACTTTTGCTATCAGTTTTGGGACGATGGAAAAAATACAATAAAAATTAAAATAAGGAAAATGTTGAAAATGATTTTACCTGAGTCATCCCACTGCTCTCCTGGTGGAAGAGCCATGTTTGGGTCACCACAAAAATCTACCCCAGCGTAAGATAAGTCCTGAATAGAAAAGACTTGGTTTTCCAACCATTCGAAATACTCAGGTTTGAATCGAGCAACCTCTGTCCTCTTGTCTGGGTGATGGGCCATAACTGCGACCCATCGCATTAGTTTGGGCTCTCAAGGAAGCCCAGCTCCAATAGTAAGGTGCTGCGGGATCAACATGGGAACCCTCTTCAGACCAAAACTCACAACCAAAGCCCCATAACCATAGGTTTTTAGTTGTTCGTTCTTGGCCCTGGTCAGTTGGCCTTTCACATTGGCCAACACAGCATCGCACCAGTTGAAGATGGTGCCTCAAAAGCAATCAACTGACATACGCATCTGGGATCCAGTGGAAATATGTAATGCGGCACTCCCGCAAAGTCTGGAGACAGTAAATGCGATCACCATGAGTTCAGGACGGGATATGGTTTTTATATCTATCCCTTTGTCTCTAGCCTAGCTGTTGCAGAACTCTAGCCGGAGGCTATCGACAGACTGGCCACCTGGCCTAGCCCTGAATAGAGTCAAGTCTTCGCCTCTCTTAGGAAAAACAGTCAAGAAATATATGTCCGTCGGCTCGATTTCAAGCTGGTGGCCACCAATGAAGAAGCACTGGTCATGTATGCTCCATCTGTCAACCAGCAACTGTAAGAAATCCACCTGAGCTCTCATGCCAGGAATGGCCCATAATTTGTACAGGCCGCACGGCTTCAAAGCATAGAGCGAAGGCTGATGATTCCATTCAGCAGCATCCACGTCCTCGTGCTCTCGTTCACGCCAATCTAGCATGATGTACTCTCTGCATCAAGTAAAAAGATAAATTAGAATGCTAGAAATTATTTTGTTTGGGCCAATTTTGAGAAATTTTGGGTTAAAAAACCTTGCGGTGGGGACCGCACCCTCCGGGTTAGACACAGTGCGTGGGACCGCACCTTGTCTACATGGAAGGTGCGGACCCCTAACTTTTTTCCCAATGGAGAAAAAGTCGGGGTCCGAAGGCCAGCAATGGTACACCTGCGGGCCCCGTGCGCAGGTTTTAAGCCTAAAAACCCTCCAAAAAATGAAATGAAAGCCTAAAAAAAGAAATGAAATGGTTAAAAGTGAAGAGTAAGATGATGTGGATTACCTGGAGAAGACGTCGTTCGATTCTGACGGTTGGATTTTCTGCAATCTTCACGCGAATGGTAAAAATGAATTTCCGCAATTCCCGACGGTTGGATTTCTCACCCAAGATTTTCTCACCCAAAACTCAAACGGTAAAAATGAAATGATGAAGACCCTTTTTATAAGTTTTTTGAGTAAATAAATTGCAAATTTGTTTATGTTTCACTTTGGAAAGGTATTTTTGCAACATTTTTATCCATTTCAAACAAGTATGAGTAATGTTTGCGTTTTTGTTCAGGATAACGGATTATTCAGGCGAAATCTATCGTTTTTGGCGAAAAAACATTTAGAGTCACCTTTAAGATCTTTTCTGACTCCTGAAACATGAAAAGATCGCCGAGTTTTTCTTTTAAACTCGTTAAAATGGAATTAAAAGACGGTCTACTTACCGCTCTTTTCTGACTGTAAAAAACATGAAAAGATTGCCAGATTTTTGTCGTTTCAAATTCAATATTGGTTATAAAACGACGTGTTGTTGATCGCTTTTTTACTTTTTCGGATCAAGGGCACTAATTACGAAAAGTACTCCTTGGTCGTAAAAGATCAAGCGGTTCTCTCAAATATTATTTTATACTTTTTCGGGCTTGGGAGACACAAATTTACGAAAAAGGTCAACCCTGGAGTCTTCTTAAGTTTTTTCAGACTCTCTAAAATTGAAAAACGCTAAGTTTCTCCTATACTGGACTCGTTAAAATTTCACAGTAAAGGACCTGTTCAATTATAAATAGGAACGAACCACTCCTTCTTAGGGTTCGAATTTAAACTAAGTTGGACTCATCTGAAGGATGAGCTTATAATCAAACAAATGTTATCCTCCTCAAGCTTGTCAAAAATAAAGAGGTACTTGCCAGAAATGGTGGGGGAAAAGAGTGAAAAATGAGCCTGTTTGTCATACTTTGTAACCACTCTTGAACATGACACTTTTATTCACCTGGGTTGGGAAATCCTTTGCCTAACAGTTGATCAAACCACATTGAAAGTCTTCAGCCGGTTTCTGGGTATTAACTTTGGGTAAATTGTCACCAAGCCATCTGTCATGTCATTATGTGTTCAAGAGGTCACTGCCAATAAGCCATTCATCTGCAAAATATCTGTCATCCATCTTGACCATCCCTGAGTCAGTCCTCGCAACTAAATTTCTTCAACTTGATCTATGATTTCGTGTTGTGGGCTTGCCTACGACGGATCACTTTCTATCGACTTCAGCTCATTATCTAGAAAGATGATCTAGAAATCGTCAGTACCTTGGATCTGCATGCCTCAATGGTAGGTTTCTCGCCTTTGACAACAGGTTGCATCATTGACCTTCGATCAAAGGATTTCGTGACATGTTCGACATCAACACATTTATTCACATCTCATGGATTGTACTGGGTAATTTGAGAGCCATTGACATCACTGGTGGTTTCTCTCACACTTGTTAACAGTTTACATCATTGACTGGTAATCAAGTAGTTTCTACCATGTTCGACATCAACACATTCATTCGCATGGATAGAATCGTACTGTTTCGGGAGGTAGAAATGAAGACCCTGGATCTAGTTTCCACAATCCATGCTGCGAGGAATTTTGTATTCATTATATAATGGACTATTCATAAACAGATGGCTGCGTCCATACTGTGTCCACATGAGTCTATACTTGTGATGTATTACAAGATCATTCCTGTATCAGAGCAGTAGTTAGTTTTCTAAGTCAGTTTTGATCTGAGTATGGGAATGCCTACCTCAGCGATGATATGATCTCATATATGTATCTTTCATTGAATGTTTTACATGTTCCAACCGAGCTCTCCACAAGATGATCCTCGAAATGATAAAGTACTTCACTCTTACTAAATGATAAATGAAATCCTCATCTACTACAGACTTTTCACTTTAGGGGGCAATCTGTTACAAAAAAATATCGTCACCATGATTATTTGCAGTCAGTATGGGTCTATCATCACTTGTACTATCCTCCTAAGCAAGTCTCAGACCTCAGCTCTTCAAGTCAAGCTTTGAAAATGAGAGAAAGACATTGAAAATCAATAAAACTCTGGTTCCGCACTTTCTCTCACTGTTACCTACGGTCCCGCACCTTCTGTTTACAAAAATTGCAGACCTGCCCGCTCTGTCCCTAAAGGTGTAGGTGTGGACCCCTGTGAAAGTCAAAAAGGCGCAAGTTTATTCTAAAAAACTCACTTTGGGTTAATTCTAGATGATTCTAGAAGGAATTTTGACGTGGATTTGCCACTCTTAGGTGGTTCATGCATTCCAAAAGAGAAGGAGCTAATCCCTTGATGAGAGGAGCTATCTCTTTGAAGGAGGGCTTTATCCCTTTGAAGGAGGACCTAGTAACTTCCCTCCATTGCACTATAAATTCAGGCATTGGGCTGGTTGCTAGAGAGGTTAGAAGATGAACATTTTTGAGGGTAAATGCTGGTGAAATTAATACTTCCTAGTTGAGCTTGAGAGGAGAGATGACATACCTTTTTGGCTTCATTGGGAAGAGAGTGAAACTTGTCAAAGTAGAGGAGACTTCTTGCTGGACCCTAGGAGGAGCTTGTAAGCGTCAAGGCACAGGTTGTAAAGTTCTTCTTCTTTTGAATTAATACAATCAAACTCATTTTTCTCAACAAGTATCTCATGTTATTTGTTTCATGAACTCCTTGAATTTCATGTTAAATATGTTTTATGACATTGGCTTTTCAGGTGCTATTTAATTTGTTTGCTTGTTTGTGTTTGCAGATTCGCGACAAAGGAGCTCATTTGGATCGAAGGAGCGAAGGCTTCCACAAACTTGCGTTGGACCTAAGGTAGGCCCTAAAACACTTGTTTTCCTTTGTTTATAAAAGCATATTTAGAGAAAGATAGTGTCTGGTTGGTTTGCTTGTCATTAGGTCTTCTTTAGATTCTAGGAAGGTCTATCTTGTCCGCAAGATCGACTTATTCCGTGTGACAGTGAGCTTGTTGAGCTCTCTATAATCCAGACACATGCACCATGATCCATCCTTCTTGTGCACCAATACTACTGGAGCAAAGAAAGAATTTTGGCTAGGTTGAATTATACCAGCCTCAAGCATTTCTGCAACCATACGTTCAATTTCACTCTTTTGGGCATAGGGATATTTGTACGGCCTGATGTTTGGAGGAACACTTCCTAGAATCAAGTGAATAGCATGATCATGATCACAAATAGGTGGGAGACCTTTGGGAGTCTCAAATACCTTGGAATGATTGTCCAAGACTTTTTGGAGATCTGGAGGAATAGATAAATTCGATGTGGAAACATCTAGCGAACATAATTGTGTAATTACACCTCGTTGTTCCTTTTTTAGAAGCTTTGTCATACCGTTAGAGCTTATTATCTTTCCCGGTTTCCCTGCAATACCCCTTAATTCAACTTCCTTTCCTTCTGCATAAAATTTCATGAAAAGTTCTTGAAAGTTAAAAGCTATTGTACCCAAGGACTGTAGCCATTGGACTCCTAGTACAACATCAACACCTCCCATTGGAATGGGAAGCATTGGGCTTTTCAATACATATTCTCCCATGGATAGCTTGATATTATTGCACTTTCCAGAGCAATTTATCATTCCTCCATTTGCAACCATCACTTGACACTCTAGTGCTGGATATAGGAAGCAATTCAATTCTTTTGCTATCTTACAATGAATAAAATTGTGGGTACTTCCTGAATCAATCAACACTATTACCTTTTTCTTCTTGATTTGTCCTTCTATCTTGATGGTTTAAGGAGTGGTAATTCCAGCCAGTGCATTACAAGATATGGTCGGATTCATTTCTTCTTTATCTGGGCTTTGTTCCTGGAGTATATCCTCTTCTTTTGACCTTTCTTGCTCCTTTTCTTCTCCCTCTTCACAATCTATGTAGAATAATTTCTTCTCAGCACACTTATGACCTTTAGTGTATTTGCTATCACAACTGTAACACAACCCTTTTGCTCTTTTTTCTTCCATTTGTTGTGGTGTCAACCCTATAGGTTATGGAAGGCTAGGGGCAACAACACTTCCATCTTGATAGTTGTGAGTGGTATGCTTCTTGGTTGCCATAATCTTGCTTTCCATTTTCCTTGCTAACTTAAATGCCTTCTCTAATGAATTAGGTTCCCAAAGGCGAACATCATGTTGGATATTATCCTTTAAAGTCCCTATGAACACATCAATTCTATGCTCCTCTGGAATATATTTTACCCTTATGTTCAATTTTTGGAACTCCTCAATGTGCTCCATTATTGAATCCTTTTGTTTGAGACTTATCAATTGGCTAAAAAAAGCGTTGCTTTTTGTATCCTTGTAATGTGCTGTCAATTCTTCTGTAAAAATTGCCCAAGTGATATTTTATTTACGAGAGCAAAGCCATTGATACCATACAAACTGATTTGGTTTTTAATATAAAGTTGCAATATGTACCTTTTGTGTGTTTTTCACATTATTGAGATCGAAAAATTGCTCCATCTGTAATATCCATGTTGCGGGATCCTTGCCATCAAACTTCCTCATATCGATTTTTGGAATATGGTGGGTATTCGATCCAACATTAGAGTCTATGGAATCATGATTAACATTTCTTTTGTTTTCATCATGAGTTTCCTTTACTACCCTTTCACCATTAGTGACCATTTCTTGTAGCAACTTATTCATATTTATTTTCAATTCTTCCATCTTATCATCCATGCATCTATTTTAGTGTCCATGCCATCTATTTTAGCATCCATGCCATTCATCTTAGCTTCCATGCCATCCATCTTAGCTTCTATTCCTTTCTTTAAAAAATCCATCTTAGATTCTACACCTTTCTTTAAACCATCCATCTTAGCTTCTACATCTTTCTTTAAACCATCCATCTTAGATTCTGTTACTTTTTGTGCAAGTGACACTTGTTGCACTTGGTCTCGTAATTTTGATATATCATGTTGCATTTCTCCCTCTTCTTCATGAGTCATGCTAGAGCTTTCAGGTTTCTTACTAGGTGTTTGCATTTTCTTTCCTCGGGGCATCAATTACCGATAATAATGCTTTACGATGCCCTTTGAATTTCTTCAAACTAATTTTTCAAACCAAGCTTATGCAAAAATTTAAAAAAAACTGCACACTTTTTTTCACTTTGTAGGAGCTTGATATTGAATCTGATGTATCTCTGTAATTTCAGATCATCCAGTTCTGAAATTGCGACCTATAGTAGCCCTCTGCGTTCTCTTTCCAATGCCACTAGTCTGATCCAAATTGGATTCTCCAAGGAAGAGTTATGCACAATCTCCCAATATGACCTAATTATAGACCATTCCAGAAGAGCGAACTTGTATGAAGTGCCACATCTCACTGTTTCAACCTTTGGCTCTAAAAACTATATACAAGAATGTACAGTCCGTCTTCTTTTTGTACCTTCTTACAAAATTTCAATCCGATGCTCAGAGAGAAATTTATGACGACTTTCCCCAGGTCACCTGTTTGGAATGTAATTCAGGAGTCTGAAAAAAGACCAACTTCCTAAGATCATATCTCTGCAAATATAGAGCGAAAAGCTCTGAAATTCGGTTCCGAGGTTCAGTGTGATTTCGTCTCAAATGGGTTTTTTTTTTCGATTCTAAAACATTGTAGAAAAAAATTTATAGTGAAAATTCAACGATGACCTATTTGGAGCAACGAAACCCTATAATCCAAAGCTCTGATACCAAATGTTATGAAACAACTCACAAAAAGATAGAAAAGATAGATCAACGCCTTAGAATTCAGCCTCTTCTAGGGGGCAACCTCCTTTACATTACATAAATGAACAATTCTTGGATGATTCAAATGAAAAAATCTCCTTTCTATATATAGGAGTCTAAGGGGTCACAATATAACCAAGCCGACCTAACAATAATAATAAAAGGGCACACAAATAACAATAGAGGGATTCTATGGGGCACAATAATAACAATATGGGGACAATAGGGGTACAAAAATATTAATAAGGGATACAACTACAATATTAATGGGGGCATCACTAATATTATAGGGACCTAACAATGGCCTTGCCTTTCTCCTGTGCAGTGGGTTTTGGTGGGTTTGTCCTTGGAGATGTGCACACCGGTATGGTAGGCTGCTTGCCCTTCTTGTCCTTCATGGTTTCCTTGGTTGGGGTTGGATTTTGTCGTGGAATTCTTGGCGATTTAGGGACCTGTTATCACTCAAAAATTTCTTCTAAGTTGTTCAGAAAAATAAATGATAGAGGTAACCACAAACCAACTTTGGAGATGAGGATCTAGCCTTCCTAGTCTCAGAGAGGGCTCTCTCTTTTTTATTTAACTTTGTTTTAGTTAATTTATTTTAGGCTAGTTATGATCGTGCTTGCGTTTTTGATTTGAATTTGGGTGGTGGGATCACTTACTTATATGAAAAAGGGTTGTATTTTACCATTGGGCTATGGGGTCAAATCTTAGACAAACAAGACTGGATTAAGTTCTAAAAACAGTGTCTACAAGGTAAGATAGAGGAGTTACTACAGATCTCAAAGGCTTGATGGAGAAATGGTTTCCAATCGGATCCAAGGAGAAATTAAGGGTTCCTTAGGCCGGATTATGAAGATAAGTGAAAGTGGTCAACCGGGAGGGGAGAGCAATTAAGGGTTCTCAAATCTGGATATTAGAGGAAAAAATATAAATGATTAACTGTGCAAAACAAAGTGTACTTAAACAAATTCTGAGTTAAATTTCCAGTTGATTTGTTCAAATTTGGATAACATTTAAGTTCATGAAACACACAAGAAAGTAACAAAATCAGACAAAGAAGATACTTCACAGCAATAGCTCATTTCATGAATCTTGTACTGCAATCTTTTTATTACTTGCTCCAGTTTGTTGACTTGAAAATTGGTACAATAATCCTTAGGTTTAAGATAAAAATAACTCTACAAATGTATAGCAATCCACCCTCAATACTTCAAATAATGAAGTATTTATACAAAAATAATTTACAAAATATCTCAAACTACATTGAGAACTAATCTAGGAAAAAAAATATCTTCATGCAAGAAAATAGAGTCAACTATTGAACTGTTGTTTGCTGTCCCCGTTATGTAGGTTCTGCTGGCTCTTAATCTTTGATCTTTTTCCCTTTAATTCGCTTGGCTATTTGGTCTTTATGCTGGATGTCATATTCACTTATGACCTTTCATCTGATACACTTTCATCTTACTCCTCCGTTTAGTCTTTTAATTGTATTCTTTGTCACCTACTTTCATTTTTACCTTTTACTGTAAATCTTACTCACTCTTTCATGCTTTTGTGCTTTTATTAAAAATGAATTTTACTAAAAGACACATGTAGAATACAAAATGTTGCTTGGAGAGTAGTTTGTAAGAATATTTTGCTGTGCTGGTGAGAATGATTTCATCTCTACGTTAACATTTACTGTGTAAATTGTTTCCTTCTGCTCTGTGATAATTGTCTTTTCCTTCTGAATAAAGCCTTTTGAATACATTTCCTTGTGAATCTTGGAGTAAATAGGTTTTTGGAACTAGTATCAAAACTGTTTATCCAATCTTCTGGCCTTCTAATTACCAGAAAAATACAACAATTATTAATAAAGCATAGGTCTGCGGGGAAGCCAATGAATGGCTTTATTGAACAGGAATTCTATGGATGGAGTTTGGAGTGTGTTTGGGAAGTAATCGATGGTTAAATTTGGTTGTAGAGGCTCAGGGTGGCACAAGAAGGCTTAGGAAACTTTCAGTGAAAATTGAGCCAAAAGAGTGAAAATGAGGGTCTTCGGCGCTTTAATGGGTAACGGCTAGAATTCGCGCGAAATTTCATAATGAACAATGGATGGTTTCGGCCTTTGCGGGGAGGCGGTATTAAGGTTCATCGCACCGCTTTTGGTAATTGGGTGATTTTTCCATGAGAGTACACGAGTTAACACAAAGATGCCACGTAACCGAAAGGGGCCCGAGCAAAACCACGAATCTCACATGCTATTGGGCAGGTAAAGCTCGGAAAAGAAATCAACGCAATATGGATGCATGCCATTAGATTTGGGGGTGCCAGATCTAATGGTTGTCGTGTGGTGGAAATGCATGGAGGGAATAAGGGTGGAGATTTGTGAGGCCCGGGGGGATTAATTACACTTAACTGTAATTAATTAACGATATAAAGTGGGGTTAAATATAAGCGGGTTTAGTAAAATGGGACCTGGTTTTAAAATGTGGGGGGGTTTTTTAACCACACCAAAGGTGGTGGGTTAAATGGGTTTATATTGGGAAAATGTGAATTTTTGTGGAGTTAATTAAATAAAGAGAGGGGGAAACAAAACTTAGGATAAAGGGGTTTTATGGGTTAAAATGGTTTTGTCGGGAAATATATGAATGACGGAGTCAATTAAATAAAGTGGGGGGAAACAAAACTTAGGACAAGGGGGGATTTATGGGTTTTTTAGATAAAGTAGGGAAATTAATAAGGGGAAAATGATTTTTTCAAAGGGGAATGGGTTTCACACTAGGGAAAAGGAGTTTTGGGTCGGGAAATGACCTTTGGAGGGTAATTTGCTAGGGAAATGTGTGAAACCAAGGGGTAAGGGTTAAAATGAAGGGAAAAGGGTATATTTTTAAGAAATGATGGGATGATGGGGAAATTAGCAAGTTTGTAATGGGGGGTGAAATGAAATGAGGGGAAGTTAATCAAATCAGACTGTGAACATCTTTTCACTTCCGTAACTGCTCCTGCACACTGAAACATAAGATCAAGCATGATAAATGTGCTTATGATTTGACAACCTTGTATTTCTACAACCTTTATTCTACCTACCACACGGTTCGCTCAGTAATGATAACAAGCACAACGCAGAGGGAAAAGGTGTCAACGTGAGAGAGAAAGGCATTATAAACTGCGCAGATGTTATTAAACAGAATGAGTTGCACATTCCAGATCCGAGTAGGGTGATAAGCAACGTTACTGGTTATGACAGCATGCTGAATAGGTTGCAGATTACTGAAATCGATGTGTTTAATACCCACGGTCAGAACGTAAGCATAGCAATGAGGAATGGCAGCGGGGATCATAATTCAAAGGATGTCAACTGCAGAGTGAATGACATTATAAACTGCGCAGATAATATACCAGAACCGAGTATGGTGAAATTCAACGTTACTAGTTATGACAAC